>JAOTON010001713.1:1255000-1866925 GCA_034440635.1 Lepas anatifera | reverse complement strand
AAAGCCCTTACACGTATTCACGAAGATGACATAGCACACATTCCCTGGCTGGCCTTAGCGGCATGCGTGCAGGGGAACTTGATGAGGAGCGCAAATCACTCTCCATCATGAGGTTGGTCTGGTTGGCGACCGACTGTTTGCACTCGGGACACACACCCTTCCACCCTGGGTCGGCATTTCTCGCACATGACGTGACCCTTGCGACACTGAAGGGGATGGGGGGCCGCAGGAAGTCGTCGCAGATAAGGGCACTGGAACAGCAGCAGCCCCGCCGCGTAGTCGACCGGAGACGACTGGGAAACATGGCCGCTAAGACCATTGTGAGCCATGTCTCCGCCCGGCTAAGTCAGTCCAGTCAGGGCTGCCGCAGGGCCGCTGTTGAGATGCTGCCCCCACCACGGTCACTCCATCCTATCTGGCGATAGTCTCGTGATGGGCGCGCCGTCCTCCGATTCTATCAGAGGCAGCTAGCTGGTGCGGCTGTCAAGAAATCGCCACGGACTGCATCGTACCACACCTTGCAGCTGTAGTAGAGCGGTGCGGCTGCCGAGGGCGCCGCCACCACGTGCCGTGTCTGCCACCCAACTGACGTGCACCGACGCCGAGCAACCGGGTACAGGACAGAGGGAGTGGGCAAGGTGAGGAAGCTCGGGCATAGTCACTAGGCCGGGCCGATGGAAATGGATCCTGGGCAAAGGGAAAAATCATTTGGCCCTGTGAAGTTCTAAATTTCTTTCCAAATTTTCATCGATTTGAATTGATTCTGGTGGTGTCCCAACGCCTATTTATTTGGGCACTTCTTCCGTTTTCTTTCTAAAAATGACACTTTTGAACACTGGTAGGTTTTGGAGGTTTCTGGTGTGCTGTTTTTTCGGATTTGCCTGGTGCTTTTACACCGGATGGGTTAAGAATTATTGAGCAGGACCGACCAGCATTTTTATATTATTGTTTTTACTACGGATAGGTTTGGCGTCTGTCGCCAGTGTGACATCTTTAAGCGAGTCGAGACTAGAAATAGCCTGCAAGGCTCGTGTGCTGTGATATAGGGGCTGAGCCTATTCGGCGGAGAACAGTTGGTGATTTGCCAACTTTTGTCTCCCGCAATGGATCTGTCTCTCCGATTGTTGATTTAAACCGATGTCGGTGCCCTCCCCTCCCCCCAACCCCTCCTCCCCTCGCCCTTCCTTCTCATGCCTGTTTAGGCTGCCGCTGATAGCTACGGAACGGGAGGTGAACATAAAAGCAACGCCGTCCCATAGTGGGCATCTTGGGTTCTGCACCCACCTTGTGGGGGTTTCTATGCTCTCCTGTCTCTCTCTCGCTCTCGCTCTCACTCTCACTCTCTCTCTCTCTCTCTCCCTCTCTCTCTCTCTCTCTCTCTCTCTCCCTTCATTTTCTGCCTCCATGCATTCGATCCGCCCTCGATTTCCCACGCATTTGATACTAAAAACCAGACTAGAACATTGCTGTTCATTGTGAGAGAGAAGGCGCACTAAATACAAAAGAGGTCACATATCGAGTACGGGTGGCTAGCTGCCAGAGGGTCGACGTGGCCTCGTTCCTCTGTGCTTATAGAAGCTGACCTATTCTATATGTTGAGGCCATCAAGACACCGACGAGTTCGTCGTTGGCGGAAGCTGTTGATCTTCCTACAAATGCATTACCGACGACGAAGAAGCTTATTAACCGCTTCCAGAAAAACACAATGCGAGATAGACCCTTTGACCAGGCGGCCGACCTCTGCTGTAAAAAGTTAGGAAACTGGCATGCGATCGAGTTTCTTGAGCACTAGTGTGTCAGGAAAACATTTCCCAACGGTTAGTGACGTTCGCATCAAACAACTGGGTCAAATCTGTTGGAGACGCTGTAAAAAAGCTTCCGGAAATCTCTTATAGCACCCTCAGGATGATACCCTATAGTAGAAGCGAACTAAGACATGGCTCTCAAAACTCTTCAACGTTTCAGCTTGTAAATGGTCTGGTCCTTTGAATTGCACCCGCATGGCGGGCCAATTAGGTGCAGGCAGAAGAGGTTGCTCAATCGACCACGAAGAAAGTTGTCCCAGGAGTATCCCAGAAAGAAATTTTTACAAGGTGCAAGCTTAAAGATTGTGTTTCTACAAGTTTACCATTGCAAAGAAAATAGTTGCACCGTGGTTCAATTACCGAGAGTGAAAACAACTCTTGCATTTACTTCCACTAGCATAAAGCAATGCAATTACTGAAGAATGACACCCTTGCCCTGTGCCACAATAGTACGCACCTTGTTCGCGTACCCTGGGTTCATGCCTTGCTTGCGCACCAGCGCTGTACTACACTGGAATACTAGGCGTTGTAGTGGCATTGTAAATAGCTGGTAGGTAAAAGTTGGGTGTTGTTGCACCCTTGCTCGAGCCATTGTCGTTTGACTATGGTTTCAAATACCTGCTCGGGTTACGGTCGCCATCTTGCTTTCTGTTTACCCGTGGCAATACCACAGTGGCCTGGCACGCATGCCGTGTAGGTTGGGAATAAATGTGACTTATTTTAACTCAATCGTGGAACTTTGGAAGCTGTCTGGAATATTTGTCAGTGATCTGCGAGTGGAAAGTATTGTTCGTCTGTTCCACGCAGAAAAAAGAATTGTTTGCAAGGTACAAGCCCAAAATTGTGTTTCTACAAGCGTTTTGCAGCATTGCAGACAATAGTTGCACCAGGGTTCAATTGCCAGAAGTAAAACAACCCAGGTTACGTCACTAGCATAAAGCAATGCAATTACTATGGAATGACAACCTTGTCTTGAGCCACACAATAGTGCGCGCCTCGTTCACACTTCTGGTTCATACCTTGCTTTGGCAACCAGCGCTGAACTAACTGAATACTAGGCGTTGGTAGTGGCATTGTAAATAGCTGGTAGGGTAAAGCTAGGGCGTTGTTGCACCCTTTGCTCTCGGCCATTGTCGTTTTGACTATGGTTTCAAATACCTGCTCGGGTTACGGTCACGAGTCTTGCTTTCGTTTACCCGTGGCAATACACAGTGGCCTGGCACGCATACCGTGTAGGTTAGAATAAAAGTGACTTATTTTAATAAGTCGTGGAACTTTGAAACTGTCTGGAATATTTGTCAGTGATCTGCGAGTGGAAAGTATTATTCTCTGTCCAATAGTTGAAAAGTGAGGCATTGTGGAATGGTCAATCCAGGCCCAGATAAGTTGAGGTATGTGGTTACTTCGGCATGTATACCATATTAGTATTAGGCCTCATATTTTCGTGTCAAACCAGCACAGACTATTTGATCATATGGATTAGGTACCTGCAGTGGGTAGAGCTTAATTGTGTTTGCCTTATGGGCCCGTTTGAACAATAGGGTGAGTTCCAATATGATCTTGTTGGTATATTCAGATGGATTTTCCTCGTTTAACGAAGTTTGTTTATCATTTAGGGCAGGGGTAGAAGGACTGGGACAAGCACAGAAGCTAAAACAACATGAAAATATGAGAGGGAAGCATCTCTAGTAAATATAATGCTGCTAATCCTTTTTAATGGATAGGATTGAAAAATGCTAGCCAAGCGAACAGTATCAATTTATTGACGAATGTTTAATCAACAAAATTCCTTCCCAATTTTGGGCAGACTTTGCAACTTATTGTAAGGGCTGAAATTTGTAGTATACATACAAAAATTTTGTGGTCACATTAAAATATCTGGCTCGTCTTCTAAGATTTTTGGAAATGCTGTCGATATGAGCATTTCATTTTAAAAATAGCCTGTGCTTCACATAAAAGTTATCAAGCAAAGTACACTAAGATCTGTTTCTGTTCTCAAAGTATATTTTGTGATACAGTTGGGAAAATTTGAAGCCTGAATGTGTTTCCCCAGCACAGCCATAATATTTCCTTACTTCCCTTAAAACCATTTAAGCCTATTCAGTGATGGAGACCGTGGTCAGCATTCTCAAATTTGTTTTGGTTCTGTTGGACTTTCTTAAGAACCCAAAATTTCATATTTTGATAATAAGCTTTCCTATTTGGGGTGAAACGTGCCCAGTTATGAGTCAGCATTCCTATCATTGAGTAGGTATACCTACAAAACATTTTGTTTATAATTCTACATACAGCTCTACCTTCCTCCCAGCTGATTAAGATTAAATTTCAGACCAGATGCCAAAACCCTTGACATTCTTAAAAAGCTTATTGGTTCTGTCTGTGAAATGTCAGCCAGAATTAAAAATAAAATTACCATTCACATTTAGACATTCGGTCATTCCAGACCCTCTTGGGAAATGTGGGGGGTCTTGGAACCATATATTTTTAGGAAATATACCTAAGGTGAATCATCCAAAAGATTGTTTCAAATGTTTCATAATTGACCATATCTGTGACGAGAGATTTATGGCAGATTTTTTTACATTAGTCTGTGCCATTTAGCTTGGATATGTTTGGAAAAACTTCTGGCACTTAAATATCTAATGTTTTCAAAAGAGTGTCTGTAGCAGCCTCATTGTTCCAAAATAAAGTGCAAGACTGCAAAGAAAAAAACTACTGTTGTACTAACATTGTACAAAATGATACTTGGGCCCCTGAACTAATGTTCTAGTTTTTATTTGAGAGGATTTTTTATTCCTTCCAAGAAGCTACTTGGACAAAATTTTGAGCCTATTAAATCGAAACATGCTTCATCATAAGTAAGTAGGTCTATTTTCATATACCTTGTACGAGTTTGTTTGCCCATTTGATATCATTATTCATTGGTTAGCATGTGAAATAAGACACTTTTTTCATTATCTTATTATAGATTTTGTAAAATCTGTCTGGATTGGAGGTGAGCTAAGCAGAGGGAATGAAAACAACACTGATAGGATCCCATTTGGATCAATGGATTTTATACTAAGTTCAAACCGTGACAAGGGACAGTAAGAGAAGAGAAGGGCACTCAAAGGAGAAGGGAGAGAAGGGCACTCAAAAGGGACAAATCAAAAATAAAAATGTCACTTCTGCTCCCTGAGTTTCTTCGGGTGAACATTTTTTGCACTGATTTAGGGGACCATAAAATCCATGGGCAAGGGTCACAATAGTGCTTGGCAGAATAGCTGGTGTGCTGGAATTCAGGGACTAAAATGCCGCCGGTCCCAGATGAAGAAAACCATGAAAAAGCTTGTGAGCTGCTGAGAGTTATTCGTGAAAATCATCAGCTAGGGACCTAGTCTCCGTGACCAAATTGCGATCCGGATGGGACTACCGATGGAGTATATCAAGTGTTTTTTTCCAGAGTAATATGACAGGGTCCGTGCTCAAGTGCTGGGAAGATCGCACTTGACGACCTCCACGACTCCACGATGTATACTGATCGGTGGTCCGATGCAGGTTGTATTTTGGTCATGGAAACTAAGTCAGTGTGAATATGGGTATATTCCAGGCCCTCTTGCGAAAATCCGAAACCATTTGATGCTAGGTGCATTTTTAAAGATTACCAAAGATAAAAGGCGCAGAATATTTTATCAAGTAAGCCATAATTGTCAAAATCAGGTACTACACAATAACAGCGAAATTTTCTACTATCCTTTACCTCATTTAGCTTGGGAATTTTTCACAGCATGTAGGTATTTTCCGACAAGAAGCCTGGCACCAAAAGCTCTTGGATTTTTGCAAGAGGGTCTGGAACATACCCTATGTGAATTACCTAATATTAAGTTCCACTTTGGTCATAACTCATCACCAAGGTTACTTTACAAAGGCGTGACCCATGAAATGAATTCCATCCTCAGGGTGACGTCATACAGTGATTGGCAGCTAGAGGACTGCACTAACTAATGTGTGAGCCATGTGGAGGCTGCAGAGCTAACTTAAAGGGAATGTGGAACCTTGGTCAAATCCTGCAATTTAGTGTAATTAGGCATACTTTTATCCGAAAATAATGAAACCACTCATGACTTCTCTAAAAAGTATACAATACGCTCAATATTTTGATTTTTTTAAATACTCCTCTAGGGATAGAAATAAATATCTGCCTGTGGATGATGTCATAATCTGGCAACCCCTACCATACTTGAAACGCTTCAAGGGCTTCGATTGGCTGATGCTCACCGTGACGTCAACAAATGTTGTCACACCAACAGCGATGACAACTGTTTCCTGCTGCTAAGGGTACATGAGGGGTACATTGCAGGTAGGTTTTAGCTTTTCCAACGGAAATCTTGAGTTCCAAGACAAATTATATATTGAGTACCGGGTTTTCCGACTTGCTTTACAACTTGGCTACCTCAGTTAAAATCACGTTATGAAGGTGCCACATTCCCTTTAAAGTGTGCATATTTTTGATAAAGTGGAATTGAATTCCTATGAGTGAAAATATTTCGGAATTAAATTGAGCATGAGATCATGATGAAAGAAAATTGGCATACTGTATCTGTCGTAGACCTTTGAAGTTGGTTAATTTTAACATGAAACCCCAATGGTAAACTTCTTTCGCTTTACGTGACGTCATAGTAGAGTCGGCTCCGGATTGTTACCGTTAAGGACCTTGGTAACACCACACTCATTCCATTTCAAATAGCCTCGTGCGCTCACGCAGAGTGATTTTACCATATTGCAACACATTTTATCGGATATCGGGAGGTCAAATTTTCCCTTTCCTGATAAAGGGTGCGTTTCAGCGTCTCGTCCACCTCCTCCTCCAGCATCCCCCAGAATAGTGCGAAGATTTCAGATTTCCTCTCAGAAATGCTCTTTTCTAGCTTTCTATTGGGCAGTAGAACTTCGAGGTATCTTCTACGTAGTGTTTACGTACGTAGTGTCTACTACGTAATGTTTTCTCCGTAGTGTTTTCTACGTACTGCCTACGTAGTGTTCATTGTTTTTGTTTCTCGGATTTGTTCAAGGGAAAACTCCAGGAGCCCCTTAGACCAACAGTTAAGAGCACTCCCCGAGAGGCTCCCTGAAACTAACTCTCAAGGGCCTGAGACTGATTCTGGTGGGGGGCGAGGGTTGAGATTTACTCCCGGTCCCCTTTGAAATCAATGTTAGTCGTAACCCCCTGATACCAACTCTCGGGGCTCCTGAAATACGTTTTCAGAGGACTGAGATGGAGGGAGGTAAGACCAACCCTCAGCAAAACCCATGATAAAAACTATTGCCAGTTTCCTCAGACTGACTCGGACCTCCTTAAACCCCCACTCGGGGGCGTGCCTGAAACTAACTTGTGGGAGCACCTAAGACTGATACTCAGGCCCGAGTCTACGTCTCAGGCCCATGACCCTGAGAAGTAGTCCCTTGAGAGCTAATATGGTGCACCCAAATTAGCTCTCCGAAGCCCCATGAGACTGACTCTTTGAGGTCTCTGAGACTGATCTCCGAGGACCCTCTTAAACTGGTTCTCAGGGTTCCAGAGACTGATGCTTGGGGTACCTCTGAGATATACGGCGCCCGGAAGTTGACTCTCAGGGTCCCTGAGACTGACGCCCGGGTACCCTCTGAGTCCGACTCTCAGGGGACCCCTGAGACCTCTGAAATTGACTCCCGAGATATTGTTTAAACCAAACGTCGGGGGTATCGCTGGGCCTAATTCTCTGAGGCTTTCGAGATTATCCGTCCGGGTGGGGCTGGGGGACTGGGACTGACACTCGGCGGTACCCTGATACCATTTCTCTGGAGGCCACCTAAGACTGACATCCGGGATTGTGGAGCGGTAGTGGATTCGTCAGCGTAGCTGGCTTCCACGCAGCTTACCCGGGTTCAATACCCGGCAGCTTCTCTGAACAAGGAGCAAGCTGGCTCCCGAGAAACCTTTCCAATAGGGAAATAGTTGGTGGCGCCATATGACCCTGGCAGCTGGTGCGTCGATAAACCCGGAATAATTATTATTTCACTCTCCCAGGATAAGTTCTCAGGGCCCCTGAAACCAGCGCTTGAGGACATAGACGATTTGCGACACCGTGGCTTGTCCATGAACCTGGCTTATGTCAACCTGTCAACGTTCCTGTCTTATGAACCATGAGCATCAGCGTCAAAAGCGGGAAGGGGAGGGACGCGTCCTCTCTACTCGTGAATGAGGGGAAATGTCAGTTAAGAAAATTGGACCGCCACTTAATTTGTTTGCATTTTTTATTACCTGCGTGAATCACTATAGATGTGTTGGTGAATTGTACCGTCGTAATTGTTTGATATCCAGCGAAAATACTCAGAATTTTCCCCAGCCCCCTTCCGGTCATCGCCAGTCAGTGTGCCATTGCTCCTAATAACAATTCCGTGGCGACGCCCCTGGCCATAGGTCCAGGGTTGAAGTCCCGGCAGAGCCTCTGAATAAGTTGATCTGATCCCCAAAATCCTTCCCTGCTGGAAGGATTTTCCACGACGCCGTATAACCTTGGCAACTAGTGCGTTGTTAAACCCGAACGATTATTATTACTGCGCTTGAGGGGGAAGGGAGTGCACGGGGAAGGAGCCGTGCGCAGGCCAGTGCAAATGGTTATGTTAAGTACATGGATTTACGATGCCAGGTAGCTGAGCCTGAGGCTATGCAGGAGATACTTCAGATTCTCAAAAACAGGTGAGTGATCATTGGCGGACGCAGGGGGAATCCGGCCATGTCCCCCCAAACGCTGGAAGGGGGGCAACTATCCTTTGGCCCACCCCCAAAGGCCGGAGAAGTTTTTTTTAAGTGTTAACCCTAGGTCTGTAGAGCAAAAATATTTGCAGCCCCGGATATATTGGCAGGCCCCGAGACCAACTCTTAGGGGCCCGAGACCAATACATCGGAAACGCTCTTGATAATTGGAGCCCCCAATACAAACACTTGAGGACCCCCATGACCAACTCTTGAGGATCCCTGATACCAATTCTTGAGCACCCTGGGCCAAAATTCAGTTGGCATTTGGGTTCCCCCGGAAACTCCATCAGACATCACTGGTGGGCTCCCATGCAAGGGGACCCCTTGCAATGCCTAAACTCAGCCCAATGGGTGGGGGCGGTCGCCCCAACCGACCCCCCTGGATCTGCACCTGATGAGTGATGCTGTGTTTTACGATATGGGTAAGACAACGTGCGGGCTATTTTCTTGCTTGAGAGGTGGCTCAATGCTTACCTTTTTCTACTGATGGTCCTCCGGTTGCATTTGGGGCGGCCAGAAAACGCTTTAGCTTTCGCATAGAGACTGAAAAGTTCCTTTTAAAGCAGAGGTAGTTACAAAGGGAGGGGCTAAGAGGGCTTCCACACTAGCCCCCTTCCACACCATGAAATGTCAGAGTGCCTAAAGTAAATGCGTAGTCGGATGCTGTCCCGACACTATGGTGGGGAGGCGCGAGCGCCCAAGCTTCCCCCCGCCGAAATGAAGTCCTGGATCTGCCGCTGTTGTGAAGAAATAATCCGAGTCTCGTTTTACCCTTGTAAGAAGCTTTGCAACACCCTTGTTCCCTCCCCGTTACGCACTGGTAAGGCGGTTGTGTAAGCAAGGTTTGAAGTGAAAACAGATCGAGAGCACAATGTATTCGTCTCAGCACAACACTACACACCGCCCCTGACCTGCCCGGCCACACGCTCGCCCCCGCCGCCGGCCACCGCACAAGGTACACTCTCCACTGTACCGCCTCTGACAAAGCTGACAAACCCCGCTGCGAAACTCCTGCCAGCTTACTTTCCAGCACATTCCCCCTGATCCTAAAGATCATCATACTGCGTTAAGATAGTAGGACGACGCTCCCTTGTGCTGCGTCGCACCGGCTCTCGCTCTGAGTCAGCGTCCTGGGTCATGACATCATCACTACATTCACTGTGCGCATTAACATCGGAGGGAATATCTTCAGCACCATCAACGGCATCACCATGCGGCACAGAGTGTACAGAGTCACTATGTTCCTCACTTACATCACCGCCAATATCAAAGACGGGCTCGTCATCCACATTTCTCGCTTCACTTACAGGCGCCGGCTCTGACGGTAACCCAGTTGGAGGAAGCACCACAATACGCAAATCACGCACGTGCCTTGGAATCCCGTTGACTTCCACATTCTGTTGCGAGACAATCCGACTGACTGTCCCGAGAGCACTTGGAACATCACAGCGGCGACTGGCATCCCGAATCCAAACTTTATCACCGACTTTGTAACGGTGTCCCTCCGTTACAGACTCCTCCCTCAGACCTAGCATGTCCGGCACCCTCAGCTCGTAGTTGAACAGCGTATTGGCCGGACTGGATTTCGAGTGATCACTTCGCGGCATCACATTATACCTGTACACTGCCTCCGCCACCGAGCACTGTTTGCGCGCCGCTATTGTTTTTACGGTTCTGTGGTTGCGCTCCACCACCGAGTTCCCACAGGCCTGGTGAGCCGCACGGTACCGGACGCTCACACCCCAGCGGCTCAGGAATTCTGAGAATGTTGCACTGCGAAACGACTTGGCGTTGTCTGTCAGTATCTCCTTCGGAGGCCCACGCTCAAGAAACACCGACTCTAACTGGGCTATCACACTGGATGAGTCTTGGTGCCTAAGCTTTCGCCAAATGGCGTAACGTGACGGACCGCAGTCAACAAGAGTCAAATAGTGGTGGTCACCAGCGTGGCAAATATCCATACTGACCCGGTCCCAGCACTTGGACACGCCCAGTGAGCCGTGCTGCCACC
Source organism: Lepas anatifera (assembly GCA_034440635.1). NCBI lineage: Eukaryota > Metazoa > Arthropoda > Thecostraca > Lepadidae > Lepas > Lepas anatifera. Next base: position 1,856,331 of record JAOTON010001713.1, on the reverse strand, counting down.
GCTGCGGCGCAGGGTCTATACACTGGCACCGCTGACACCGGCGAACGACACTCCGCACCTGTTTTCGACTCACTGATGGATCCAGTCTTCTGCAGAGTCGCAGGGTGCGTCGAATGCCCGGGTGTCCGCTTGTCTCGTGAACGGCCGCGATGTCCACCTCCGAGACCGCTGCTGCACACGTCGCCTGTGAACACACTGGCGATAACCACTTCTTCGGTACTCTGGTGAGTGTATCTGCCCTGTTATCGGTCGACGAGACGATCTCTACACTCACTTGGAGATTATACTCGCTGATGATGGTTTTCACCGTCTCAAAACGTCTTCGAATAAGCATCTCGCTTGCGGCTTTCGTCTTCAGTCGTGCCTTGCCGGACAGCGCGTCGATCATCCAGTGGTAAACGCTTTTCGAATCCGTCTTTAGAGTAAGCTTCTTCATTTTCCAGGACACGGCGAAATTAACACCGCGCACCAGAGCATCCAACTCAGCCAGATTGATGTGGGAGTCTGGGCTTTGCCGCAGCCAGCAAGCGTCTTCGATGACGTCACCATTTACTTCCAAAATGGCTCCAAGGGCGAGGAAACTGGCGTCCACCCACACAACAGCCTCCTCACCTCCAACATCCCATCGACCCTTGGCTGGGTCGGACATTCTTACGCGCTGGAGCATCTCAGCGACAATGGCGCAGAGTTCAGGATCCACAATCTCATCGTCCCACCCATTGGTGGCCATGCATACGCGCCTCTTCAGGAAGGATGCTGCCGCTCCCAGCCAGCCACATACAGGTAGGTGACTGGTTAACCGTCCACAGAGCGAGAAGACTGCCCGCTTCGTCAGCCTTGTCGGCATCTCAATAATGTCGTTGTCGCGCGTCCAGAACAGTCCCTGCTCCTGCCCACAGACTCGCAGACCCAGCACGCGTGCACCCTCCATTAGCTTTTCAGGTGGCTTGCATACCAGGCCATGTCGCTTCAGGTGAGCACTCACTTCTTCTGCGGTTGCGATGTCTTCCCTTACGCATATATCGTCCACATAGGCGGACGCAGCGCCATCTATTTTTTCATCAAAGCCCAGCGCCATCTGCAAGACTTTCTTCATCACCAAGGGGGCGACACTGAGGCCATAGCCTAGTCTGGTCAGACACCATCTCTGGCCCCGAAAAACGACAGTCTGGTAAGCCCATAAAGCTTCGTGCACATGGATCTGCAGATACGCTTGTCTTAAGTCAAGCAGTGCGACGCTCTGGCCAAAGCCACGCCACTCCCTCATCTTCTCACTGCAAACATCTGCGTCAGCTGTGTGCAGGTGCAGATGCTGATTCAGTTCGCGGAAATCCATCACCGGCCTTGTTTTCGCTTTGTTCTGCTGCACGACCGCCATAAGCAGAATCGTCCCCTTCAGTTCACCGTGCAGTGACTCGTCGTGAGGCACAAGCCATACATTTTCAACCCACTTTGATAGCTCCTGTTCGTACTCATTTCGAGCGCCAGGCGGAATTCTATACTCCGTAATGTTGTTTTGAAGCTTTGCTGGTCCTTCCCCGTCGCACCACTTCCACTTCACCGTCCACTTTTTACTGTTCACATCATACTTCACTGTGAAGTCTGCTTCTGAGCTCTCCACAACTGCTCCAGCCGCGACTGACTGGGCTGGCATTCGTGATTGTTCAACGCCGAACGTGACTCTGCCGGTGTCACTCACAGACACTCCGTGGAAAGGGTTGACACCATTCATCCCTAAGATGAAATTGAAACCCAAAGGCTTGCTAGTGATAACCAAAACTTCAACAGTCACTGATGCCCCCGACGGTAGCTGCACGTGCACCACACCCGCACCCGCGCACCAGTGCCGCTCTCCGCTGACCGTAGTCAGGCTTACCGCACGCTTACTCCAGCGACGGCACATGGAGGGGTGCACAATGCTCTGTGTACAGCCTGTATCCAATAGGGCGTCGCACCCTGCACCATCCACCGCTACACGCACCACTGGCAGCGCACTTCTCATTGCTGAACTGGAGAGGAGACTCGCGCCGCTGAACTCCCCCTCTCCTCCGTCGTTTTCCGGGCATGAGGCGATTACGTGCCCACGGCGGTTAAAGCAACAACACCTAACCCTGCCACGGGCACCAAAACCTTCACCGCGGCCCCGACCACCACGCTGGGAGAAACAATCACGCGCGAAGTGGTTAGGCTGCCCGCAAGCATGACGTCCATGAAGTTAGCGACGGATTCGCATTCGGATTCAGCGACGGATTCGCCCGAAATGGCGTCTCCTGCGATTTCGTTCAAATTCACACCATAGGCTCCCTGTGCCCTTAGCAACTCAAAGCTAAAGTGCTTTTCCGTCACAATCACCCGTTCACCCGCTAGAGGTGAAAAAGTGAAATTCACCCAAAACGGCGTCTCCGGCGATTTTGCTCAAATTCACACCATAGGCTCCCCTTGCCCTCAGCAACTCACACCTAAAGTGATTTTCCGTCACAATTTCCCGTTCACCCGCTAGAGGTGAAAAGGCGAAATTCACCTGAAATGGCGTCTCCTGCGATTTCGTTCAAATTCACACCATAGGATTCTCGTGCCCTCAGCAACTCATCCCTAAAGTTATTTTCCGTCACATTCACCCGTTCACCTGCTAGAGGTGAAAAAGTGAAATTCCCCCGAAACGGCGTCTCCTGCGATTTCGCTCAAATTAACGCCATAGGCTCCCCGTGCCCTCAGCAACTTACACCTAAAGTGATTTTCCGTCACACTCACCCGTTCACCCGCTAGAGGGGAAAAAGCGAAATTCACCCGAAACGGTGTCCCCTCTGATTTCGCTCAAATTCACACCATGGGCTCCCCGTGCCCTCAGGAACTCACGCCTAAAGTGATTTTTCGTCACATTCACCCATTTACTCGCTAAAAGTGAAAAAGTGAAATTCAAGCGAACCGGCATCTTCAGCGTCCGATTCAGCGATGGATTTGCCCAAAATGGCGTCCCCCTGCGATTTCATTCAAATTTACACCATAGGCTCCCCGTGCCCTCAGCAACTCATCCCTAAAGTGATTTTCCCGCCAAAATCACCCGTTCACCCGCTAGAGGTGAAAAAGTGAAATTCACCCAAAACGGCGTCTCCTCCAATTTCGCTCAAATTTACACCATAGGCTCCCCGTGCCCTCAGCAACTCACCCCTAAAGTGATTTTGCGTCACACTCTCCTGTTCACCCGCTAGAGGTGAAAAAGCAAAATTCACCCGAAACGGCGTCTCCTCTGATTTCGCTCAAATTCACGCCATAGGCTCCCCGTGCCCTCAGCAACTCACCCCTAAAGTGATTTTGCGTCACTCTCTCCTGTTCACCCGCTAGAGGTGAAAAAGCAAAATTCACCCGAAACGGCGTCTCCTCCGATTCTGCTCAAATTCACACCATACGCTCCCCTACCCTTAGCAACTCACTCCTAAAACGATTTTCTGTCACACTCACCCGTTCGCCCGCTAAAGGTGAAAAAGTGAAATTCAAGTGAACCGGCATCTTCAGCTTCGGATTCAGCGACGGATTCGCCGGAAATGGCGTATCTTGCAATTTCGCTCAACTTCACACCAAAGGCTCCCCGCGCCCTCAGCAGCTCACCCCTAGAGTGATTTTCCGTCACTTTCACCCGTTCACCCACTAGAGGTGAAAAAGTGAAATTCACCCGAAACAGCGTCTCCTCTGATTTCGCTCAAATTCACGCCATAGGCTCCCCGTGCCCTCAGCAACTCACCCCTAAAGTGATTTTGCGTCACACTCTCCTGTTCACCCGCTAGAGGTGAAAAAGCAAAATTCACCCGAAACGGCGTCTCCTCTGATTTCGCTCAAATTCACACCATAGGCTCCCCGTGCCCACAGGAACTCACGCCTAGAGTGATTTTTCGTCACATTCACCCGTTCACCCGCTAGAGGTGAAAAGGTGAAATTCTTCCCACCCGGCGTCTTTAGCGCCGGATTCAGCGACGGATTCGCCCGAAATGGCGTCTCCTGCGATTTCACTCAAAGTCACACCATAGGCTCCCCTTGCCCTTAGCAACTCACAGCTAAAGTGATTTTCCGTCACACTCACCCATTCACCCGCTAGAGGTGAAAAAGCGAAATTCACCCGAAACGGCGTCTCCTCCGATTCTGCTCAAATTCACACCATAGGCTACCCTCCCCTTAGCAACTCACTCCTAAAATGATTTTCTGTCACACTCACCCGTTCGCCCGCTAAAGGTGAAAAAGTAAAATTCAAGTGAACCGGCATCTTCAGCTTCGGATTCAGCGATGGATTCGCCGGAAATGGCGTCTCTTGCGATTTCGCTCAACTTCACACCAAAGGCTCCCCGCGCCCTCAGCAACTCACGCCTAAAGTGATTTTTCGTCACATTCACCCGTTCACCCGCTAGAGGTGAAAAGATGAAATTCTTCCCAAACGCCGTCTTCTGGGATTTCGCTCAAATTCACGCCATAGGCTCCGCTTGCCCTCAGCAACTCACAGCTAAAATTAATTTCCGTCCCACTAACCCATTCACCTGCTAGATGTAAAAAAAGTGAAATTCAACCAAAGTGGCGTCTCCTCCGATTCAATTCAAATTCACACTGTAGGCTTCCCTTCCCTGAGCAAATCACAGCTAAAGTGATTTTCCGTCACACTCACCCGTTCACCCGCTAGAGGAGAAAAGGTGAAATTCTCCCTAATCGGCGTCTTTAGCGTCGGATTCAGCGACGGATTCGCCCGAAACGGCGTCTCTTCCGATTTTGCTCAAATTCACACCATAGGCTCCCCGTGCCCTCAGGAGCTCACGCCTGAAGTGATTTTTCGTCACATTCACCCATTCACCCGCTAGAGGTGAAAAATGAAATTCACCTAAAACGGCGTTTCCTCCGATTTCACTCAAATTCGCACCATTGGCTCCCCGTGCCCTCAGCAACTCACAGCTAAAGAGATTTTCCGTCACAATTTCCTGTTCACCCGGTAGAGGTAAAAAAGCGAAATTCACCCAAAATGGCGTCTCCTGCGATTTTGCTCAAATTCACACCGTAGGCTCCCCTTGCCCTTAGCAAATCACAGCTAAAGTGAGTTTCCGTCACACTCCCCCGTTCATCCGCTAGAGGTGAAAAGCGAAATTCACCCGAAACGGCGTCTCCTCCGATTTCACTTAAATTCACACAAAGGCTTCCCCTGCCCTCAGCAACTCACCCCTAAAGTGATTTTTCGTCACACTCACCCGTTCACCCGCTAGAGGTGAAAAAATGGAATTTAACCAAAGTGGCGTCCTCTCCGATTCTGTTCAAATTTACACCATAGGCTCCCCCTGCCCTTAGCAACTCATCCCTAAAATGATTTTCCCTCACACTCACCCGTTTGCCCGCTAAAGGTGAAAAAGTGAAATTCAAGTGAACCGACATCTTCAGCTTCGGATTCTGCGACGGATTCGCCCGAAATGGCGTCTCTTGCAATTTCGCTCAAATTTATACCATAGGCTCCCCGCGCCCTCAGCAACTCGCCCCTACAGTGATTTTCTGTCACATTCACCCGTTCACCCACTAGAGGTGAAAAAGTGAAATTCAACCAAAGTGGCGTCTCCTGTGATTCCGCTCAAATTCACACCGTAAGCTCCCCTTGCCCTTAGCAAATCACACCTAAAGTGATTTTCCGTCACACTCACCCGTTCACCCACTAGAGGTAGAAAGGTGAAATTCTCCCTAACCGGCGTCTTCAGCGTCGAATTCAGCGACAGATTCGCCCGAAATGGCGTATTTTGCGATTTCACTCAAATTCACACCATAGGCTCCCTTGTCCTCAGCAACTCACAGCTAAAGTGATTTTCCGTAACATTCTCCCGTTCACCCGCTAGAGGTGAAAAAGCGAAATTACCCGAAACGGCGTCTCCTCCGATTTCGCTCAAATTTACACCATAGGCTCCCCGTGCCCTCAGGAACTCACCACTAAACTGATTTTTCGCCACACTCACTTTACAAAACACTTTAGCTGTGAGTTGCTGAGGCCAAGGGGGGCCTATGGTGTGAATTTGAGCGAAATCGCAGGAGACGCCATTTCGGGCGAGTCCGTCGCTGAATCCGACGCTAAAGACGCCGATTAGGGAGCATTTCACCTTTTCACCTCTAGTCGGTGAACGGGTGAGTGTGACGGAAAATCACTTTAGGGGTGAGTTTCTGAGGGCAAGGGGAGCCAATGGTGTGAATTTGAGCTAAATCGGAGGAGACGCCGTTTTGGGTGAATTTCACTTTTTCACCTCTAGCGGGTGAACAGGTGAATGTGACAGAAAACCACTTTAGCTGTGATTTGCTAAGGGCAAGGGGAGCCTATGGTGTGAATTTGAGCAAAATCGCAGGAGGCGCCATTTCCGGGCGAATTTCGCCTTTTCACCTCTAGCGGGTGAACAGGAGATTGTGACGGAAAATCACTTCAGCTGTGAGTTGCTGAGGGCACGGGGAGCCAATGGTGTGAATTTGTGCGAAATCGGAAGAAACGCCGTTTTAGGTGAATTTCACTTTTTCACCTCTAGCGGGTGAACGGGTGAATGTGACGGAAATTCACTTTAGGGGTGATTTGCTGAGGCCACGGGAGCCTATGGTGTGAATTTGAGCGAAATCGCAGGAGACGCCATTTCGGGCGAATCCCTCGCTGAATCCGACGCTGAAGATGCCGGTTCGCTTGAATTTCACTTTTTCACCTCTAGCGAGTGAATGGGTGAATGTGACGAAAAATCACTTTAGGCGTGAGTTCCTGAGGGCACGGGGAGCCTACGGTGTGAATTTGAGCGATATCGGAGGAGACGCCGTTTCGGGTGAATTTCGCTTTTTTACCTCTAGCGGGTGAACAGGAGAGTGTGACGGAAAAGCACTTTAGGTGTGAGTTGCTGAGGGCAAGGGGAGCCTATGGTGTGAATTTGAGCGAAATCGCAGGAGACGCCATTTCGGGCGAATCCGTCGCTGAATCCGACGCTAAAGACGCCGATTAGGGAGCATTTCACCTTTTCACCTCTAGTCGGTGAACGGGTGAGTGTGACGGAAAATCACTTTAGCTGTGATTTGCTAAGGGCAAGGGGAGCCTATAGTGTGAATTTGAGCAAAATCGCGGGAGACACCATTTCGGGCGAATCCCTCGCTGAATCCGACGCTGAAGATGCCGGTTTGCTTCAATTTCACTTTTTCACCTCTAGCGAGTGAATGGGTGAATGTGACAAAAAATCACTTTAGGCGTGAGTTCCTGAGGGCACGGGGAGCCCATGGTGTGAATTTGAGCGAAATCAGAGGAGACGCCGTTTCGGGTGAATTTCCTTTTCACCTCTAGCGGGTGAACGGGAGAGTGTGACGATAAATCACTTTAGGGATGAGCTGCTGAGGGCACGGGGAGCCTATGGTGTGAATTTGAGCAGAATCGCAGGAGGCGCCATTTCGGGCAAATCCCTCGCTGAATCCGACGCTGAAGATGCCGGTTCGCTTGAATTTCACTTTTTCACCTCTAGCGGTTGAACAGGTGAATGTGACAGAAAACCACTTTAGCTGTGATTTGCTAAGGGCAAGGAGAGCCTATGGTGTAAATTTGAGCGAAATCGCGGGAGACGCCATTTCGGGCGAATCCCTCGCTGAATCCGACGCTGAAGATGCCGGTTTGCTTGAATTTCACTTTTTCACCTCTAGCGAGTGAATGGGTGAATGTGACGAAAAATCACTTTAGGCGTGAGTTCCTGAGGGCAGGGGAGCCCATGGTGTGAATTTGAGCGAAATCAGAGGAGACGCCGTTTCGGGTGAATTTCCCTTTTTCACCTCTAGCGGGTGAACGGGAGAGTGTGACGGAAAAGCACTTTAGCTGTGAGTTGCTGAGGGCACAGGGAGCCTATGGTGTGAATTCGAGCGAAATCGCAGGAGACGCCATTTCGGGCGAATCCGTCGCTTAATCCGACGCTAAAGACGCCGGTTGGGGAGAATTTCACCTTTTCAACTATAGCGGGTGAACGGGTGAGTGTAACAGAAAATAATTTTAGGGGTGAGTTGCTAAGTGCAGGGGAAGCCTTTGGTGTGAATTTCAGTGAAATCGGAGGAAACGCCGTTTCGGGTAAAATTTGCTTTTTCACCACTAGCGGGTGAACGGGTGAGTGTGATGGAAAATCACTTTAGCTGCGATTTGCTAAGGGCAAGGGAGCCTACGGTGTGCATTTGGGCGAAATCGCAGGAGACGCCATTTCGGGTGAATTTGGCTTTTTCACCTCTAGCGGGCGAACAGGAGATTGTGACGGAAAATCACTTTAGCTGTGAGTTGCGGAGGGCACGGGGAGCCAATGGTGTGAATTTGTCCGAAATCGGAAGAAACGCCGTTTTAGGTGAATGTCACTTTTTCACCTCTAACGGGTGAACGGGTGAATGTGACGAAAAATCTGTTGAGGGGTGAGTTGCTGAGGGCACGGGAGCTTATGGTGTGAATTTGAGTGAAATCGCAGGAGACGCCATTTCGGGCGAATTCCTCGCTGAATCCGACGCTGAAGATGCCGGTTTTCTTGAATTTCACTTTTTCACCTCTAGCGGGTGAATGGGTGAGTGTAACGATAAATCACTTTAGGGGTGAGTTTTTGAGGGCACGGGTAGCCAATGGTGCGAATTTGAGCGAAATCAGAGGTGACGCCACTTTGGTTGAATTTCACTTTTTCACCTCTAGTGGGTGAACGGGTGAGTGTGACGAAAAATCACTTTAGGGGTGAGTTTTTGAGGATACAGGGAGCCTATGGTGTGAATTTGATTGCAATCGGAGGAGACGCCGTTTCGGGTGAATTTCACTTTTTCACCTCTAACGGGTGAACGGGTGATTGTGACGGAAAATCACTTTAGCTGTGAGTTGCTGAGGGCAGTGGAGCCTATGGTGTGAATTTGAGCGAAATCGCAGGAGACGCCATTTCGGGCGAAACCGTCGCTGAATCCGACGCTAAAGACGCCGGTTAGGGAGAATTTCACCTTTTTACCTCTAGCGGGTGAACGGATGAGTGTGACGGAAAATCACTTTAGGAGTGAGTTTTTGAGGGCACGGGGAGACAATGGTGTGAATTTGAGCGAAATCGGAAGAGACGCCGTTTTGGGTGAATTTCACTTTTTCACCTCTAGCGGGTGAACACGTGAATGTGACGGAAAATCACTTAAGGTGTGAGTTGTTGAGGGCAAGGGGAGCCTATGGTGTGAGTTTAAGCGAAATCACAGGAGACGCTGTTTCGGGTGAATTTCGCTTTTTCACCTCTAGTGGGCGAACGGGAGAGTGTGACGGAAAATCACTTTTGGGGTGAGTTGCTGATGGCACGGGGAGCCTATGGTGTGAATTTGAACGAAATCGCAGGAGACGCCATTTCGGGCGAATCCGTCGCTGAATCCGACGCTAAAGACGTCGGTTGGGGAGAATTTCACCTTATCAATTTTAGCGGGTGAACGGGTGAGCGTGACGGAAAATAATTTTAGGGGTGAGTTGCTAAGGGCAGGGGAAGCTTTGGTGTGAATTTGAGTGAAATCGCAGGAGACGCCAATTCGGGCGAATCCTTCGCTGAATCCGACGCTAAAGACGCCGGTTAGGGAGAATTTCCCCTTTTCACCTCTGGCGGGTGAACGGGTGAGTGTGACGGAAAATCACTTTAGCTGTGAGTTGCCGAGGGCAGTGGAGCCTATGGTGTGAATTTGAGCGAAATCGCAGGAGACGCCATTTCGGGCGAATTCGTCGCTGAATCCGACGCTGAAGACGCCGGTTAGGGAGAATTTCACCTTTTCACCTCTAGCGGGTGAACAGGTGAATGTGACAGAAAACCACTTTAGCTGTGATTTGCTAAGGGCAAGGGGAGCCTATGGTGTGAATTTGAGCAAAATCGCAGGAGGCGCCATTTCGGGCGAATTTCGCCTTTTCACCTCTAGCGGGTGAACAGGAGATTGTGACGGAAAATCACTTTAGCTGTGAGTTGCTGAGGGCACGGGGAGCCAATGGTGTGAATTTGTGCGAAATCGGAAGAAACGCCGTTTTAGGTGAATTTCACTTTTTCACCTCTAGCGGGTGAACGGGTGAATGTGACGGAAAATCACTTTAGGGGTGATTTGCTGAGGCCACGGGAGCCTATGGTGTGAATTTGAGCGAAATCGCAGGAGACGCCGTTTCGGGTGAATTTCACTTTTTCACCTCCAGCGAGTGAACAGTTGAATGTGACGGAAAACCACTTTAGCTGTGATTTGCTAAGGGCAAGGGGAGCCTATGGTGTGAATTTGAGCGAAATCGCAGGAGACGCCACTTTGGGTGCATTTCACTTTTTCACCTCTAGCGGGTGAACGGGTGAGTGTAACGGACAATCACTTTAGCTGTGAGTTGCTGAGAGCAAGGGGAGCCTATGGTGTGAATTTGAGCGAAATCTGAAGAGACGCCGTTTCGGGTGAATTTCACTTTTTCTCCTCTAGCGCGTGAACGGGTGATTGTGACGGAAAATCACTTTAGGGGTGAGTTGCTGATGGCACGGGGAGCCTATGGTGTCAATTTGAACGAAATCGCAGGTGACGCCATTTCGGGCGAATCCGTCGCTGAATCCGACGCTGAAGATGCCGGTTCGCTTGAATTTCACTTTTTCACCTCTAGCGAGTGAATGGGTGAGTGTGACGAAAAATCACTTTAGGCGTGGGTTCCTGAGGGCACGGGGAGCCCATGGTGTGAATTTGAGCGAAATCGCAGGAGACGCCATTTCGGGCGAATCCGTCGCTGAATCCGACGCTAAAAACGCCGGTTGGGGAGAATTTCACCTTTTCACCTTTAGCGGGTGAACGGGTGAGTGTGACAGAAAATAATTTTAGGGGTGAGTTTCTAAGGCAGGGGAAGCCTTTGGTGTGAATTTGAGTGAAATCGGAGGAGACGCCGTTTCGGGTGAATTTCGCTTTTCACCTCTAGCGGGTGAACACGTGAGTGTGACGGAAAATCACTTTAGCTGTGATTTTCTAAGGGCAAGGGGAGCCTATGGTGTGAATTTGAGCGAAATCGGAGTAGACGCCACTTTGGGTGAATTTCACTTTTTCACCTCTAGCGGGTGAATGGGTGAGTGTGACAAAAAATTACTTTAGGGGTAAGTTGCTGAGGGCACGGGGAGCCTATGGTGTAAATTTGAGCGAAATCGGAGGAGACGCCGTTTCAGGTGAATTTCACTTTTTCACCTCTAGCGGGTGAACGGGTGATTGTGACGGAAAATCACTTTAGGGGTGAGTTGCTGAGGGCAGGGTGATTCTATGGTGTGAATTTGAGCGAAATCGCAGGAGACGCCATTTCGGGTGAATTTTGCTTTTTCACCTGTAGTGGGTGAACGGGAGATTGTGACGGAAAATCGCTTATGCTGTGAGTTGCTGAGGGCAAGGGGAGCCTATGGTGTGAATTTGAGCGAAATCGGAGGAGACGCCGTTTCGGGTGAATTTCACTTTTTCACCTCTAGCGGTTGAACAGAAATGGTGATTGTGACAGAAAACCACTTTAGGGGTGAGTTGCTGATGGCACGGGGAGCCTATGATGAGAATTTGAACGAAATCGCAGGAGACGCCATTTCGGGCGAATCCGTCGCTGAATCCGGAATGCGAATCCGTCGCTAACTTCATGGACGTGCAAGCATGGCAGGTCACGGTGGCAGAACTGGGGCCTGCACGCTCTGAAGAGCAGCACCTGCGGCAACATCACTGCCCACCTCTTCCACAAGCACGGCACGAGCGCGGGTTAGCAGTTGGCTAATAGTCATAGCCTCCATACGCGATCCTGCCCGGAGAGCACGTCGAGCTGGCTCTGGTTATCCCGCCACGAACGCGCAGGCCAGGCTGCCGTCGGGCATGCCCCCAAACAGCCCCGCCAAACGGCGCAGGTCGGCAAGGTAAACGTCGACGGCTTCCCCGTGACGGAGCCTTCGGTTGACGAACTGCTCATAAGCGGAGAAACTATCAACGGCAAATGCCGAGATCAGAGCCTGCTTAATGCTTCCATAGCTCCGTTTCTCCTCCGTCCCAAGCTGCTGGTAAACGGCGAAAGCTCCCCCAGTAAGCCGAAGCGGCACGATGGCATGCAGACCAGAGATGCCTCGCAGCTCGCAAATCAGCTCCACCTTCTCCAGCCACTCAGCGACGGGCTGGGATGGTCCGCCGTCAAACTCCGGGATAAGTCGAAGGTCTGTGCTGACGTCGCTCCGATTCACCCCCACAGCGCACACTCCCTCTTTACTATCCATAACTAAAGGCCGGAATAGCTTGAAGTGAAAACACACAGAAATAATTTATTACAAGGTAAAAGCTTAAAATTGTGTTTCTACAAGTTTTACCATTGCAGAACAATAGTTGCACCGTAGTTCAATTACTGAAGTAAAACAACCCTGGTTAAGTCACTAGCATAAAGCAATACAATTACTACGGAATGACAACCTTGCTTTGTGCCACAATAGTGCGCGCCTCGTTCATACCTGGTTCATACCTTGCTTGTGCACCAGCGCTGCACTAACTGAATACTAGGCGTTGTAGTGGCATTGTAAATAGCTGGTAGGTAAAGCTAGGGCGTTGCTGCACCCTTGCTCGGCCATTGTCGTTTGACTATGGTTTCAAATACCTGCTCGGGTTACGGTCGCCATCTTGCTTCCTGTTTACCCGTGGCGATACACAGTGGCCTGGCACGCATGCCGTGTAGGTTAGAATAAATGTGACTTATTTTAATCAATCGTGGAACTTTGGAAGCTGTCTGGAATAGTTGTCAGTGATCTGCGAGTGGAAAGAATTGTTCTCTGTTCCAATAGTTGAAAAGTGAGGCATTTTGGAATGGTCAATCCAGGTCCAGGTAAGTAGAGATGTGGTTACGTCAGGCGTGTATGCCATATTGGTATTAAGGCTCATATTTTCGTGTCAAAGGAGCACAGACTATTTGATCATATGGCTTAGGTACCTGCAGTGGGTAGAACCTAATTGTGTTTGCCCTATGGGCCCGTTTGAAAAATAGGGTGAGTTGAGTTCCAATATGATCTTGCTGGTGTCTTCAGATGGATCGGCGCCTGATGAGTGATGCTGTGTTTTACCGATATGGGTAAGACAACGTGCGGGTTATTTTCTTGCTTGAGAGGTGGCTCAATGCTTACCCTTTTTCTACCGATGGTCTTCCGGTTGCATTTGGGGCCAGAAAACGCTTTAGCTTTCGCATAGAGACTGAAAAGTTCCTTTTGAAGCAGAGGTAGGTACAAGGGGAGGGGCTAAGAGGGCTCAAGCCCCTTTCCACATCATGAAATGTCAGAGTGCCTAAAGTAAATGCGTAGTCGGATGCTGTCTAGACACTATGGCGGAGGAGAAACGAACGCCCAAGCTTCCCCCCGAAATGAAGTCCTGGATCTGCCGCTGTTGTAAAGACGTAATCCGAGTCTCGTTTTACCCTTTTAATAAGCCTTGCAACACCCTTGTTCCCTCCCCGTTACGCACTGGTAAAGCGGTTGTGCAAGCAAGGTTCTAATCTCGTCACGCTCTTGTAGGAAGGCTGCCGTTGCGTACAAGGCGGACACAAGACTTTGTTCTACCCTTGTTATGGGGTAATCATGACCTAGTAGAGGGCTTGTGGGGACGTTGTCAGCCATTGTCTTTGTCATGTAGGTTGACCATAGTTAAGTTACAAGGTTTGTACAACGTCTTCTAGCAACCATTGTCGTACTATGGTTCTACCGTTGTTCTACATGGTTTTTCCTTGTATTTCCCTTGTTTTCGTGGCACGGATTTTGAACGTACAAGCTTTGCGTTTTACCCTAGTAATTTTCCATGTAAACAAGGGTCTGACAAGGTTTGCCCTTGTAAAAATTTATTTCTGTGCAGATCGAGAGCACAATGTATTCGTCTCAGCACAGCACTACACACCGCCCCTGACCTGCCCGGCCACACGCTCGCTCGCCCCCGCCGCCGGCCACCGCACAAGGTACACTCTCCACTGTACCGCCTCTGACAAAGCTGACAAACCCCGCCGCGAAACTCCTGCCAGCTTACTTCCCAGCACAAGGTTCTAATCTCGTCACGCTCGTGTAGGAAGGCTACGGTTGCGTACAAGGCGGACACAAGGCTTTTTTCTACCCTTGTTATGGGGTAATCATGACCTAGTAGAGGGCTTGTGGGGACGTTGTCAGCCATTGTCTTTGCCATGTAGGTTAACCATAGTTAAGTTACAAGGTTTGTACAACGTCTTTTAGCACCCCTTGCCGCAAAATGGTTCTACCATTGTTCTACATGGTTTTTCCTTGTATTTCACTTGTTTTCGTGGCACGGATTTTGAACGTACAAGCTTTGCGTTTTACCTTAGTAATTTTCCATGTAAACAAGGGTCTGACAAGGTTTGCCCTTGTAAAAATTTATTTCTGTGCAGATCGAGAGCACAATGTATTCGTCTCAGCACAACACTACACACCGCCCCTGACCTGCCCGGCCACACGTTCGCTCGCCCCCGCCGCCGGCCACCGCACAAGGTACACTCTCCACTGTACCGCCTCTGACAAAGCTGACAAACCCCGCCGCGAAACTCCTGCCAGCTTACTTCCCAGCACAAGGTTCTAATCTCGTCACGCTCGTGTAGGAAGGCTACGGTTGCGTACAAGGCGGACACAAGGCTTTGTTCTACCCTTGTTATGGGGTAATCATGACCTAGTAGAGGGCTTGTGGGGACGTTGTCAGCCATTGTCTTTGCCATGTAGGTTTACCATAGTTAAGTTACAAGGTTTGTACAACGTCTTTTAGCACCCCTTGCCGCAAAATGGTTCTACCATTGTTCTACATGGTTTTTCCTTGTATTTCACTTGTTTTCGTGGCACGGATTTTGAACGTACAAGCTTTGCGTTTTACCCTAGTAATTTTCCATGTAAACAAGGGTCTGACAAGGTTTGCCCTTGTAAAAATTTCTTTCTGTGCTCTCGATCTGCACAGAAAGATTATAATAATAATTATTATAATCTTTCTGTGCAGATCGAGAGCACAATGTATTCGTCTCAGCACAACACTACACACCGCCCCTGACCTGCCCGGCCACACGCTCGCCCCCGCCGCCGGCCACCGCACAAGGTACACTCTCCACTGTACCGCCTCTGACAAAGCTGACAAACCCCGCCGCGAAACTCCTGCCAGCTTACTTTCCAGCACAAGGTTCTAATCTCGTCACGCTCGTGTAGGAAGGCTACGGTTGCGTACAAGGCGGACACAAGGCTTTGTTCTACCCTTGTTATGGGGTAATCATGACCTAGTAGGGGGCTTGTGGGGACGTTGTCAGCCATTGTCTTTGCCATGTAGGTTAACCATAGTTAAGTTACAGGGTTTGTACAACGTCTTTTAGCAACCCTTGCCGCAAAATGGTTCTACCATTGTTCTACATGGTTTTTCCTTGTATTTCCCTTGTTTTCGTGGCACGGATTTTGAACGTACAAGGTTTGCGTTTTACCCTAGTAATTTTCCATGTAAACAAGGGTCTGAAAAGGTTTGCCCTTGTAAAAATTTCTTTCTGTATGGGCCATACTCCCTCCAAACGCTCAAACCAGGGGGCCAAACTATGCTTTGATCCGAAGGGGGAGACAGTGTGGAGTGCAAATAAAGCAAGAAAGAAGTGATTAGAGATGTTTCGACAAAAGTGTTAGCTAGTTAGTTAAGGGCTTTTTATAAGGCGTTCTGTGCAAAACACCTTTGCCCGTGTCTAAAGTGTGTGCACAGAAAGATATTTTACAAGGGCAAACCTTGTCAGACCCTTGTTTACATGGAAAATTACTAGGGTAAAACGCAAAGCTAGTACGTTCAAAATCCGTGCCACGAAAACAAGGGAAATACAAGGAAAAACCATCTAGAACCATGGTAGAACCATAGTACGACAAGGGTTGCTAGAAGACGTTGCACAAACCTTGTAACTTAACTATGGTTAACCTAAATGGCAAAGACAATGGCTGACAACGTCCCCACAAGCCCTCTACTAGGTCATGATTACCCCATAACAAGGGTGGAACAAAGCCTTGTGTTCGCCATGTACGCAACCGCAGCCTTCCTACAAGAGCGTGACGAGATTAGAACCTTGCTTACACAACCGCTTTACCAGTGCGTAACAGGGAGGGATCAAGGGTGTTGCAAGGCTTATTACAAGGGTAAAACGAGACTCAGATTACGTTTTCACAACAGCGGCAGACCCAGGACTTCATTTCGGGGGGAAGCTTGGGCGCTCGAGACTCCCCCGCCATAGTGTCGGGACAGCATCCGACTACGCATTTACTTTAGACACTCTGACATTTCATGGTGTGTGTTATTGCTAGTGGGTCGCCGCCGCCGTCCAAAAACGCTGAGGTTTAGCCTTGCATACCTGGTTTTTATTGCTGGATGCAATAGGTAGCGGCTGCTGCCGAGCAGACAACATTATCAGCGCCTCTCCCAAAACCCTCCTCTATATGCCTTCATCGAAACCCTCTCTCTCTCTCTCTCTAGATAAACCCCACAATCCCTCTGCTGTTTCACCCCAATATTCTAAACACATCTCAATAGCTTCTACGCCTTTGGCCGCCGTACACACCAATGCATCACGTACCATCCCTAAAAACCCCCCACTTAAGTTCGCCCTACCTACAACATATCTATGACCTATACAAATTGACGGATTCTATCAAAGCAATGGCTATTATGACTAATTTACCGACAAATGGCGTCCTCCGAGTTCACTGAGGCGGCGGCTCCACCAACGCGTCCGGCTCCTCTCGTCCAAAACCCGCCGCTGGACCTCTGGCTCTGAACCCACCATACAATATTATTATTAATTGATAATTTAACAATTGGCTCGCGATGGTTACATGATAAAGGCCTATCTCCCCCGACCGCGGCACAACCGCCAACTTACAGGAAAAAATAGAATAATAGAATAATAGAATAATAAATTGCTATCGAATAATACAAAAACACTCGCCAGACATATTTCAAGAATTAAGACGGGTCGCATTTCAACACCTGTTAAGTTCATTCATTACTTACATCGCAGGGACGATATTAATAAATAAATAACACCGGGCCGCGGCCTCCTTTCCCCAATCCTGCTATCTCGACCGACAACAATGCCACCTCGCGTGCAGACAAACAAACTCCGTTTCTAAGGTGACGCCACCTAGGCAACCAGTACCTGATTTGAAGTCTATAGTCAAATTGACATTCACAATTTATCAAATAACAACGCGATTCATTTTCCTATAAATTCATAACATGTTTTCACCTACCCATAAACTGAAGATTACCTAAATATTAAACTCACTCTCACACAGTGACGGATCTAGGATTTCGTTAAGGGGGGGCCAGGCTCGGAGGGCGCCGAACCTGGGGGGCGCCGAACCTGAGGGGCGCCAATTTCAGTGGCGGATCTAGCCGGTCGGTTTGGGAGGGGCAAACCAAAGTCGAAAAGCAAAAAAAAACGTCACGCAGTAAAAAGCTGCGCTACCAATATTACTTCCCCGTATAATTTTGTGTATTTGAGGCGATAAGCTAAAAAAACTTCACGGGGTGAAAAATATGGCCTCGAGATACTTCTTCCTATCCAAGGCTGGCTATACTATGCCTTGCTATACTATGGAGGTCTGGCTATACTATAACTGAGAATTATTGATATTTACTCCATGATTCTGATGAAGGGCGGTGCCCGATTATATAATCTTCAGTGTTTTTTTACATTTCCGGATTCGAGGGGACAGGCCAGGGAACATCTTATCAACTTATGTTCTGTTTGAAGTTGAGAGTTGGAACACCAAAATCTTGCTTATAAACTAAGAAGGAGTAGGGGAAAAAAGGAGGTTGATCGCTTTTGGGGGCGAAAACGCAGTTTTGCCCCGAGCTTTTTCGTTTAGAGGGAATGCCTTTTTCCCCTCCCCCTTTGGATCCGCCACTGGCCAATTTACCACCAAAAAGGCGGCCAGTGTCAATGAAGAACGCGTTTAAAAAAGGATTTGTACATGCTTATTTTCATGAAAGCTTCCTCTTAGTGAGGACATGTTCACGTTTACCATCAAGCATATTTCGGGCCAGCTAACGACTGGTACCGTGGTAGAAAATGCTGAAAGCACCCACTGACACTAACTGGAGCGCGATGAGCAAATAATATAGTTATATTCGGTCATGGTAAACACTGAGGTGTCGTATCCACCACCTCCACTTATCACAGTTGTCCTGGCTAACGGCTCAATACTGAAATACCCGATTGACGCTAACCTGAGCCTCATAGGCCGCAGAACCTCTGCGGGCCTGGGCCCCTGAGTTTTCGGTGACTTCGATGAGTTTATATCGAGTCCCCTCAGCTGATCTGGGACCGCTTTAGTTAACCAGGCTCTCACACTGAACTTGAAACGTATATGTCGCCGCTGAAGCCTATTAAGCTTTTTGGGGCTCTTTTATTGATATAGGGCCCCCTCAACCGGTCCTGGGCCCTCTGAGCTAAAAGCTGGAGCTCTGAGCTCTGAGCCCCAAGCTGGATTAGTGTCCCTTAAGCTGGTCAGGGTCCCCTGGGTTGGTATTGTTTTCGTTTAACTGATATAGATCCCTTCAGCTTGTTTGGGGCCCGTTGTGCGTATCTGGGCACTAGTTATTCGAGGCACCCAGCTAGTCTGGCCCTATTAGTTTTATGGGCCTTCTGAGCTTCTGCAGGTTCCCCTCAGAGTGTCTGGGCCCCATGAGTTGAAAATTGGACCCCTGGGTTAGTTTTGGGTCCCTGAGCTTATTTAGAAACCGTTTAAATAGGTAGGCACCCCACGCTGGTCTTGAGAATCCTGTGTTGGCGCTGAGGTCAAATGAGCTCGTCGGGGGCCCTTATCTGGGGCCCCCTTAACTGGCACGGGCCCCTCAGCTGATTTTGGAGACCCAAAATCCCTCCTACCGGATTCCACCCACGCCAGATTTCCTGACTCCCTGAGGGCCCCTGGGGGCCATTGGGGATTTTTCCCGCGATCAGCGCTAGGGCCCCTCCCCGAGACAAAGCTTACAACATGTATCTGTGTATATACTCTAGCATCTGCCAGAGTTGAGCTAGAATCATTTTTAGGCACACTTCGCTTCCTCTCGTTACGGCGAATCATCAAATAATGCATAATATGACTATACTAGGTCAAAACATAAAAATGACCTGACCTAAGGCTAGGTCAAGGTCACCATCTAGCCTAGCATAGTCAGTATGCATATGAATCAACTCACAATAGCAATAAAAAATGGTATCAAAATACGGGTTTTATCAATATCTCTTGCAAAGCAATTAACCCAAATCTTAAAACCTGCTTAGGAAGCCCCAGATGAACTCTCAGAGGTAACATGTCTAAACTTGCAACATGAACCGATAAAGAGGCCTAGGATACCATGATTTGGGGAATCCGAAGGTATTCCAAGCGGCGTCTGCAGACATAGAGCAATTTTTCGGCAAATTTCCGTTTTACCCCATGCATTTTCAATGGAGAGGTCATGATTCGTACCTGTCCCTAGGTCATCGATGGGAAAAATCCCGCAAAAATGTATTAGTACTTTTTGGGCCCATTATATGGTACAAGTTTGAATTCGATAGATTCACCCTTTTCTTACTTACGCCAACTTAAAATTATTTTGGGGTGATGTCACTTGACCTGCACTGGTGACCTGACCTGAGATGACGCAACCTTAAATTTTGAGGGAAAGTTGCGGAATTGATCAATGATAAGGTGTGACAAGTACTGTGTCGCTCCGCGCCGACGTTTTTTCGTGCCACTGGGAGACCTCGAGGGGTGTTCAAGCACCCCCCAACGGGCCGGAACGGGGCGCGAATACTCTAGAACAGGGCTGAGGCCAAAAGGGAAGGCTCTAAACAATGTCTGCAATTTTTGGGGTCAAGGTCCTTCAAGGTCATTGGCCTATTACGGCAAAACCCAACATATTATGCCTAATTTACGCTATAACTAGCGCTGTGCCCAAGCTTACCAATGACCTTTGATCAAGCCTTGATCATCAAGGCCAGTGACCTTTAAAATTGACCTGTAACCTTGATCTAAACACTGAATAACCTTTAATTTGATATAATAGCATACGTCATAATAGGAATCGTAACATTATGCAACGTCATTTAGGGGCTGTCCAGGAGTACCTGTGCTCATCAGGGACACCTATGCTCTCTGGGGGGGGACCTTTGCTTCGATGAGGCACCTGTGCCACCCAGGGGCGCCTTCGCTCCCCAATGGACGCAACCTAGCTATCCAGGGGCATCTTTGCTGTTCCGGGGGTGCCTTTGATACCCAGTGCCCAAGGGGAGCTTTTTCTTATACAGGTTCACCTTGGTATTGAGGGGCGTATTTTTATTCAAGGTAACCTATACTACCCAGTGGCGCCTACCCTATGCAAGGGGCGCTTAGGCTATCCAGGGGCAGCACTTTGCTATGTATAGGGCGCCCTTATGCTCTCCATGGGCACCTCATTCAGAGCGTGCCTCTGATATTCAGGGGCGCTTTTCCTATCAACAGGGTACCTGTGCCATCTTGGGGCTATTCTTATCAAGGGACGCTGCTGTTATTCAGGAATACCTACACCACTGTCGAGGGTCGCCTTTGCTACCCAGAGGCGCCTTTACTTCTTAGGAAATTTGGCGCCCGTGCTTTAAGGAGTGCTTCGGCATCGATTGATTGCTCTATTATTGGGCTTAGGTGCACGTGAACCTTGAGCTCATGTAGCGCCCATATTGTTGCTAAGGAACGCTTATGCTATCAAAGGGCGCCTTTACTATCCAGGGCCGCTGTTTTATTCAAGGCAGTCTGTTCTATCCACGGGCATCTGATATTTTTTGGGGGCGGTGCCTAGGTTATTCAGGAGGCGGTTTTTTCTCTACAGGGGCGCACTATTGCTTTCCAGGGGCACCGTTACTGCCCAGGGGTGTCTTTCTATCCAGGGGCGCATATGCTGTCTAGGTGTATTTTTCAATCACAGACATGATTGAAATACGTGCCTCTACGTTATCCTGGGGTGCTTTTTGACTCCGGTGAGGCGCTATTTTTCTCTTTCGGGCACCAGTTTATCCAAGGGCACCTATGCTGTCCAGAGAACCTTTGTTATCTAGGGCTGCCTTCGCTGTTAAGGGGCACCTTTGCTACCCAAAGGGAGCATTTTACTCTTCTGGAGTGCCTATTTCCATCTAAGGGGAACATATGCTATCTTGGAGCGCCTTTGCAAACATGGGGCGCACTTTTCTATCCAGGTGCGCCTTTGCACTTGAGGGGGCGCCTCTGCAATCCAGGAGGAGCCCAAAATAGATGGAGAATAAAAGTTCTGAAATAAGGCGCTCGAACACTGAAATAAAGTGCCTAGTTATCAGAAAGAGGCGCTCATCTGCTGAGCGGGGACGACTGCTGGTTGGTGAGGGCAGCGTTCTCGGAAACGGGGCGCACTTACTGAAAAAGGCACCCGGTTGCAGCGATGGAGCTCTAAGCCTTCAGTTATGGGTTAATGAAATGTGGTTAATAAAGGCAGTCCATGCTCAAATTGAGCGCCCGAGCCCTGTAACAGAGCGCGCAACTGTCGGACAGGTGTGCCAAACCATAGACAGAAGGGCAGCTGAAGATGGAAAGGGACACCTATGATATCCTGGGGGCGCCTGTACTCTCAGGTGAGGCGCTTGTTTTCTTTCTCAGGCGCCTAGTTTATCCATGGCCGCCTATGCTGTCCAGATCATCTATTTCAAGAAGGGTTATTTTTGCTGTCCAGGGGCGCCTTTGCTATCCAAGGGCGCATATGATATCTGTAGGGCGTTTATGTAGAGGGCGCCTTGGCTGTCCAAGGGCGCCGTCCCAACCAAAGGCCGCCTTTCACTTCCCTGAAGTGCCTATTTCTATGTAAGGAGTGCATATATTATCTAGGAGTGCCCTTGATATACGGAGACGCCTTTTTGTCCAGCGGTGCCTTTGCTCTTGAGGGGCGCTGCTCCAATCCAGGGTAGCTGAAGATGGATAAGGGACATCTATGTTATACAGGGGGAGCCTGTACTGTCCAATGGGTGCTCATTTTCCTTCTCAGGCACCTGGTTTATCTAGGGAGCGCTTAGGCTATCCAAAGGCGCCTTTGCTTTCGAAGGGGTGCCTTCCTAGGGGCGCCTTTGCTATCCAGGGGCGCCTTTGCTGTCCAAAGCACTTGTGTTATCCAGGGTTGTCTTTGCTGTCCAGTGGCGCCTTTGCTATCTAAAAGTGCATATGATATCCGCCGGCGCTTTATCCAGTGGGCGCCTGGACTATCAAAGGGCACTTTTTCTATCCAAGGGTTGCATTTATTTTCCTGAAGTGCCTATTTCTATCTAAGGGGCTCCTATTCTGTCCAGGGCACCTATGTTTCCCAGATTTGCCTTTGCTGTCCAGGGACGCCTTTGCTATCCAAGGGCACCTTTCTTAACCAAGGGGCGCATTTTGCTTTCCTGGAGCGCCTATTCCTATCTAAGGGGCGCGTATGTTATCTAGGAGCGCCTTTGATACCAGGAGGCGTCTTTTTGTCCAGGGGCGCCTTTGCTCTTAGGGGGCGCTGTTCCAATGCAGGGCAGCTGAAGGTGGATAGGGGACATCTATGTTATACAGAGGGCGCCTGTACTTCCCAGTGGGGCGCTCGTTTTCCTTCTCGGGCTCCTAGTTTATCCAGGGGGCGTCTAGGCTATCCAAAGGCGGCTTTTCTATCGAAGGGGTGCCTTCCTAGGGGCGCCTTTGCTACCCAGGGGCGCCTTTGCTGTCCACGGCACTTGTGTTATCCAGGGTTGTATTTGCTGTCCAGGGGCGCCTTTGCTATCCAAGGGTGCATATGACATCCGTAGGCGCTTTTTCCAGTGGGCGCCTAGGCTATCAAAGGGCGCCTTTTCTACCCAAGGTGAGCATTTTATTTTCCTAAAGCGCCTATTTCTATCTAAGGGGCGCTTATTCTGCCCAGGGCACCTACGTTACCAAGATTCGCCTTTACTGCCCAGGGGCGCCTTTCCTAGCCAAGGGCGCATATGATATCCGTAGAGCGCTTCATCCAGGGGGCGCCTAGGCTATCCAAAGGCGGATTTTCTATCGAAGGGGTGCCTTCCTAGGGGCGCCTTTGCTACCCAGGGGTGCCTTTGCTGTCCACAGCACTTGTGTTATCTAGGGTTTTCTTTGCTATCCAGGGGCGCCTTTACTATACAAGGGTGCATATGGCATCCGTAGGGCGCCTTTTCCAGTAGGTGCCTAGGCTATCAAAGGGCGCCTTTTTCTACCCAAGTTGAGCGTTTTATTTTCCTAAAGCGTCTATTTCTATCTAAGGGGCGCTTATGCTGTCCAGGGCATCTATGTTACCAAGATTTGCTTTTTCTGCCCAGGGGCGCCTTTCCTAGCCAAGGGCGCATATAGTATCCGTAGGGCGCTTCATCCAGGGGGCGCCTAGGCTATCTAAAGGCGGTTTTTCTATCGAAGGAGTGCCTTCCTAGGGGCGCCATTGCTACCCAGGGGGCGCCTTTGCTGTCCACAGCACTTAGGGGTGTCTTTGCTGTCCAGGGGCGCCTTTGCTATCCAAGGGTGCATATGACTTCCGTAGGGCGCTTTTTCCAGTGGGCGCCTAGGCTATCAAAGGGCGCCTTTTTCTACCCAAGGTGAGCATTTTATTTTCTAAAGCGCCTATTTCTATCTAAGGGGCGCTTATGCTGTCCAGGGCACCTATGTTACCAATATTTGCCTTTGCAGCCCAGGGGCGCCTTTCCTAGCCAAGGGCGCATATGATATCCGTAGGGCGCTTCATCCAGGGGGCGCCTAGGCTATACAAAGGCGGCTTTTCTATCGAAGGGCTGTCGTCCTAGGGACGCCTTTGCTGTCCACAGCACTTGTGTTATCCAGGGTTGTCTTTGCTGTCCAGGGGCGTCTTTGCTATCCAAGGGTGCATATGACACCCTTAGGGCGCTTTTTCCAGTGGGCGCCTAGGCTATCAAAGGGCGCCTTTTTCTACCCAAGGTGAGCATTTTATTTTCCTAAAGCGCCTACTTCTATCTAAGGGGCGCTTATGCTGTCCCAGGTACCTATGTTACCAAGATTTGCCTTTGCTGCCCAGGGGCGCCTTTCCCAGCCAAGGGCGCATATGATATCCGTAGTTCGCTTCATCCAGGGGGCGCCTAGGCTATCCAAAGGCGGGTTTCTATCGAAGGGGTGCCTTCCTAGGGGCGCCTTTGCTACCCAGGGGCGCCTTTGCTCTCCAGGGGCGCCTTTGCTCTCCAGGGGCGCCTTTGCTATCCAAGGGTGCATATGACAAATGACATCCGAAGGGCGCTTTTTCCAGTGGGCGCCTAGGCTATCAAAGGGCGTCTTTTTCTACCGAAGGTGAGTATTTTATTTTCCTAAAGCGCCTATTTCTATCTAAGGGGCGCTTATGCTGTCCAGTTCACCTATGTTACCAAGATGTGCCTTTGCTGCCCAGGGGCGCCTTTCCTAGCCAAGGGCGCATATGGTATCCGTAGGGCGCTTCATCCAGGGGGCGCCTAGGCTACCCAGGGGCGCTTCATCCAGGGGGGCGCCTAGGCTACTCAGGGGTGCATTAGTTCCCCATGGCGCAGTCTTGCTATCTAGTGGCGCCTTTTCTTTGCCGAGGCGCTTTTGTTAGCTTTCTAAATTTCATCTTCAACATTTTACTGGGGCGCAAAAGACCAGTAAAGGCGTCTAGTGTTTAGGCAGGGGCACTTTGCCATGGTTTTAAGGAGTATGTGTTCATTCAAGTGGAATAAGTGGTATCTACCACCTTGGCGCACGAAATGGGTACAGGCGCGCCGTTCATATCGGGCGCCTTCGGCGCCCGATATGAGCTGAGCTTTACTGGGGCGCTTCGGAGCTAAGGGGGGGCCCGGGCCCCCTGGGCCCCCCTTGGATCCGTCACTGCTCTCACAAGAACCTTCTATCCGGAATTCGTGATGCTAATTTTCGCCGCACGCCAATAGGCTCCAATCAATCAGGTCCGGCACCTCCGCAGGGTACCGGAAAGAGGGCTCTGGGGCAGCCGGGCAGTCCCCCCCCTTTCGGCGGTCCCCTCCCCAAAAAAAGGGGTGACCCCTCCCCCAGGGCCCCCTCCTGCTCAGGGGATGGATTTAACACTCCCCCTTTCGAACGAAACTTTCGTTCGAAACCATTAAATCCAATGCTTTTCTAGCGCCAACAAACCTCCGATCTCATTTACCAGTACGACACAGGGAACAGCCCGCCGTAACATGAACAGCGAAATGGGAACAGCGGCACAAACATGCGCCACGTGCTAAGGTGACACCATAGATCTAATTCCCACCACAGACCTAAACTCCTCCCGATAACTACACGAGCATTGTACTACACCAATACACGGTCCCCAACACGGGATTAGTCATCATTGAGTACTTACCACTAAGTGAAGTCCTTAAAACGAACCACCCCCGTCCCTCTGACAGTATACCACTGCCTGTCAGGTCAATCCGAATCGGATGATCTGAGGACCCTTGCAAAAAATTCCCTCAGTGAAGCAGCAGCACCCTGCTTAAATATGCTCATCTCGTAAGCCTCGTTGAAGCCCACACGCTTGCTCCGTGGGAATACTTACCAGCTAATCACAACAAAATCGATGAGCGTAATCTGCACTCACCAAAACATACCTCTGCCCAGCTGCGTGACCACTTCAGTAGTAGTCCAAGTTCAATGATAATGCCCCATGTACCTTATGCTAAAAATAAAAAGAACACACACGCACTTAAGTGAGTTCAGGCGAGCACCTGTCTCCTCAGTTTTAGCCCGGACACTCGGACCGTTGGCACGCCGCCAGCTGTCCACACAGGGCACGCATCTCAGTGACCTTGGGTACTGTAGGGACCTCCGAATCCTATTCTCAGATTAAGATCCGTGGCTGCCAGGTCTTATGACCGAACAGTTACGGTCATAACAGTGATACCAATCGTCAGGATCGATCCTGAGCCTTAAATTAAACTTAATCTACCCCCCAAAAAAACAGCCCATCCCGTGCCTATTTTCTTGCGGTACTTTACCATTCCAAATCAGTACTAGAACGGACTAAAACCATTTTATGTATAGGTCGCAGATATGACGAACCCCCCATCTAACCATAGCCTTCCTTACCAGTTTGTCTTTACTCGGGAACACCTGAATTATCCTTCCAATTTTCCACTGTCCTCTGGGCAGATCGGAGTCAACAAGTAAAACAATGTCGTCTGGCTGGAGATTCTTTGAAGTCTGACTCCATTTTTGACACGCCTGCAGCGTTGGCAGAAACTCGCGCCGGAACCTGACCCAGAATGCGTCACACAAAAACTGAAACTGGCGCCACCTCCGTCTCGAGAAGGCGTCCGACTCCGAGAAGGAACCGGGAATCTTACCTGCGCAGCCTTGCAGATGCAACAGGTGCCCAGGCGTGAGCGGCTCTAGCTCGCCAGAGCTGGTCGACACGTAAATGATCGGCCTGCTATTCATGACGCACTCAATCTCGGCAAAGAGCGTTGCGAGCATGAAATCGTCCAGACGACGTTGAAACGGGAGGCATCCCCAGATTTTTCGGAAAGTCCTTATTTGTCTCTCAACAGCTCCGGCAAAATGTGATGCTGTGGGTGGGCTGAAATGCCAGTCAATCCCCAGTTTTATCGCCTGTTCCCTGGCCTTACCAAAATCAACATCCCGAAGAGACTCTGCTAACTCACACTCTGCTCCCTTGAAATTTGTCCCCCTATCGCTCCAAATTTCTTTGATTGGACCTCGCCTCGCCACAATCCTGCGGAGCGCGTTTATCATCGAATCGGTATGCAAGGACTCCAGTACTTCTACGTGCACTGCTCTCGTCACAGCGCACGTGCACATCAGCCCGTAGCGTTTCCGCTCGGACCGTCCAGATTTAACGGACAAGGGGCCAAATACGTCCAGAAACACAGAGGAGAATGCTGGGCCACCGGGCGTGACCCGCGCGGACGGCAGGTCTCCCATAAGCTGCTGCATGGGACGTGCGTTAGCTTTCCTACAGGTTATGCATGACCTAATCATTTTTCGAATCTCCGGACCCGCCCCAATCACCCAATACCTCTGGGGCAGCTTGAAAAACGTGTGATCCCTCCCTTGATGAAATACCTTGGCGTGAGCCTCTCTCATCAACAGACGCGACACGTGATGGTTTCTGGGCAGTATGACAGGATGTTTTACTCTTTCATCAATACCCCTGGACTGGCACAGCCTCCCTCCTACTACCAGCAATCCGTCCTGAAAGCACGGTTTCAATTTGGAGAGCGGACTACAGGCCTTAACCTCCAACGGTCCTTCATCAGCCCTATTTCCGGAGCACTCCTTGAATTCTGCCTGCGCGCGCCGCAAAAACAGCACGTTCGGCCTCCTCTAGATCTCTAATGGTCAGGTAAAACTCCCCCGTCTGCGGCGTACTTCTGAGCCCCTTACGCTTAGTTATGCAGTACCCGCAAAATCAACTATCCCTGAGAACAATAATGAATTTACCGTACCAGCCAACTGCTCGCTTAAAGCGATAGAAAGAAGAAAAAATGCCGAACCAACACATCAAACAGAGCAGGCGTACACTGCAGCGTGACTGCTGCCACCCGTACTGATGTTTTCACCTCTCAAACAGAAATATTTACCTCGGTGGTAGGCTCCGCAGACCAGCCACTCGCCTCCTTGGTTAACTGGTTAAAGTCGTTCCTGGGAATTTTCATCTCAAGGTAGCCCCCTTGCCTTTTACGAATCGAAATCTCGACTTTCAACGGCCCATGCTTGTCTTCCAATAGAACAACTAGCTGAATCACCGAACAGGTCCCCAAAATCTTGCTCACCCAAATTCTGGTAGAGGCCACAGGCACCACCCTCCTTGGCTGGCCCTGTCTCCTGAATCTTTACAAAATTTACGGGTACCCTAGAGTCCATGTACTTTCCTCCCCCCCCACAACCGACCACGTGCCAGGACAGCTTCGTACGTACGCCGTACGGACCCTTTCCCGATGGAGGCGCCCTTACCTCACTGGCTGCCAACAATTCAGCCACGTTACTTCCCAGCATAATCCCTACTGGTTCGTTTAAATCTGGTATGTCTAGATCGGCGAGGTGACTCCATTTCCTCGCCGCCGCCCGACCACACCGGTCTTCAACGCTAACTGGTAAAGCGCTGAGCGTGAACAAGGGCGGGAGCGGATAGAACTCTTTGCCCCCCAGTGGTCCCACCTCTAAACCTTCAACAATCGATGTCGTCATTGCCTGTCCTTGAACTGTCACAGTGTCCACAGAAATGGTGACGTCATTGCACCGGAGTCCCAGACGATTAGCAAGAGATTGAGTTATAAAACTGCCTGAAGAGCATTGGTCCAAAAAACAATTCACCGCAATTTCATCCCCATCTGCCGTTCTTACCCGGACAGGTACCACAGGCATCCATGTCTTTCCTGTGTTTCCACGCACGCTGATGCCAGCACTAAGCACAGGCACAGCCGGCGCACCGCCCCCTCCCGAGGGCTGTGGCTGAGGCAAAATACCTCCGCTGGGTGGCTGGTTGGGCCCCCCTGGAGCAAAAGCTACAGGCGCCGCGATCGCGCGTGATTTCGACCCGCGCTCCCCACCTCGCACGGCCGGTGGGGTGTAGGAATCCCGATGGAGGAGGGTCGGATGCTGCTTACCGCACAGGTGGCATATTAGCCGTTGCTCACAAACCGCTACATAATGGCCTGAGGACAGGCACCCATAACAGAGGCGATGGTCGTAGACAAACGCTTTTCGCACAGGGAGCGGTCTCCCTTGGAAATCTCCACACTGATCAAGCGTGTGACCCCCTCTACAAAATGGACACTGGCCCAAGCCCCCCCGGTTGCGGACAGGTCACCTGAGTCGCGTTCACTCGGTGTCTGATGGGCACTGTCTGTCTGCTGACTCCGGTCGGCGTCTGAGTCTCGCCCTACATACCCCCAAAAAGTGGGTTCGTTTTAATCCGTACCTCCTTTAGCAGAAACTGCACAACGTGCGCAAAACCGACGGTGATGCCCTCCTCGGATAACCTATCTGCCTCCCGCAGCCAGCTGGTTTAAAGATATGATGGAAGTTTTTCCAGTATTTCCCGCAGAGTTCTGGGATGGTTGAATTCCCCCATTTCAACACCAACCATAGAATTTTTGATCTCAGTAAGAAAAAGGGTGAATCTATCAAGCGTGTCAACATCATTTGGCTGGATCCTAGGCCACGATTTCATCTGTTCTACATATGAGTTCACCAAGCGGTGGGATCCTCCATAGCGACCCTTCCAGCAAGGCTCTGGCCTCAGCATACCCTCCCGACCCAAGATGAAGACAAGATCTAACCAACTGGTTTGGGATCCCCCTGTGAGCTGCTCCAAATAGAAAAGACGCTCATTTAGATCAGATGTTTTACTGGCCACCCGCGCATCAAACGCTCTGATAAAGAGCCTGTACTCCTGAATATTACCTGTAAAAGTCTGCATTTGGGTGGGTGGAAGAAGAGCTCTTTGGATCTGGGAAGATACCACATCTGCAGCGGTGCCCCCCCAGTGAACATGGCTCCATATTTGATTTAATCCTAAGCGGATCAACCGCTGCCTCATCAATGTAACCCATATCTACTAGTTGTGATTCCAGATCTAACTGCTCTTGCCTGGCCTTAATCCTGAGCTGCTCTTGTTCTAAGCTTTGCCGCTCCTTTAAAATCCGTAATTTAGCCAGTAAAACTTCACACGCTCGAGGGTTTGTAGTTACACATGACTCACTACCGTTATCTTCTACCAATGTTTCATCCATCTCTGCTTGCTTTTCCTCCAACAGCCTCTCAGATAATTTAGATTTCTATCCTACAGTGCTAAGGTCCCTCAACTCTAATTCCTGCTGTAGGTCTACCACTCTCCGACAGGATAACTCCTCTCTAGCTGTCATTATTAGTGCTGGAAATAAAATATCACTCTTAAAGAAGCCCTAATTTATGCCTGAACAAACCATCAGCAATACTCGATTCCATGTTACACCCCCATACTCTTTACCAACCTGAATCTTCCTTTAAAGATGCTCCAGATGTGGGACTGAAAACCTTACCAACCATGCCAGCAGTCCAATCCAAAATGCCCAATCCAACTAGAGTGGAGAGTATCCTAGGATATAAGACAAAGTATCCCA
Organism: Lepas anatifera; assembly: GCA_034440635.1. NCBI lineage: Eukaryota > Metazoa > Arthropoda > Thecostraca > Lepadidae > Lepas > Lepas anatifera. The sequence continues at coordinate 1,826,216 of JAOTON010001713.1, read as the reverse complement.
ATACTTACCAGGGAACCTAAGCCAAACCATCATTAATGCTGGGCAGCTAAATCCATATGTCATACCATGGCAGACAAGATGCGGAGTTGGCAAACCTCCAATTCAACCAGCCTCTCACAGATATATAGAGCCCAAGGAGGGAAGGGCTACCCGGAAGACCCAGAGCCAAATATCTGCACATTCAGCAATGCCGCAAATGTCCCCCTACCCCACATCAAGTCCACAGTCAAAATCCAGCCACCCCCCACCCCCCAAAACACCACCCAGAGCCACATAGCTGCACATTCAGAAGTGCCTCAAATGCCCCCTACCCCACATCAAGCCCACATTCAAAATCCACCCATCCCCCGAAACACCAAATTAACAAACATCACAAGAGTCAATGGCTATAAGCAAAACTTCATGTCATCAACGTTGTAGCCTTCGGCCCCACCTCCATAACTGGTCCTCCTTCCATCAGGTACACCTCCATGATCACGCCTCCTCCTGTCTGCCCCACCTCCATGGACAGCCCTCCATCTCTCCGCTCCGCCTCCACCAGCTCCACCTCCACACGTCCATCAGCTCCACCTCCATCCCTCCATCAGCTCCACCTCCATCCCTCCATCAGCTCCACCTCCAGCCTTGTCGCAACTGTTATTGCTGGTGGGTCGCCGCCGCCGTCCAAAAACGCTGAGGTTTAGCCTTGCATACCTGGTTTTTATTGCTGGATGCAATAGGTAGCGGTTGCTGCCGAGCAGACAACATTATCAGCGCCTCTCCCAAAACCCTCCTCTATATGCCTCTTCATCGAAACCCTCTCTCTCTCTCTCTCTAGATAAACCCCACAATCCCTCTGCTGTTTCACCCCAATATTCTAAACACATCTCAATAGCTTCTACGCCTTTGGCCGCCGTACACACCAATGCATCACGTACCATCCCTAAAAACCCCCACTAAAGTTCGCCCTACCTACAACATATCTATGACCTATACAAATTGACGGATTCTATCAAAGCAATAGCTATTATGACTAATTTACCGACAAATGGCGTCCTCCGAGTTCACTGAGGCGGCGGCTTCCCTTCCCAGATAGTTCCCTTCCCTTCCAAGATAGTTTATCCCAGGGGGGCCTCAAGAGTTGTTCTCAGGCCCCCCCCGAAGGCTAGTCTCAGGGACTCCCCGAGAGTTGGTCTTAAAGTCCGCGAGAGACGGTGTCAGGGCTCCCCGAAAGTCAGTTCAGGGGGCCCCCGGGAGTCGGTCTCAGGGGCCCAAGGACCATTTCCGGACCTTTTTCGTTACATGACTACCTTTTTCTACCAACTTGAGAAAGTTATCGCACCTATGTGCGAGGTGGAACCATGGGGTAGCCCCCATCGAATGCTTGTCACAACCGGGTGTCTAAACTCATATTGACCCCACTCCCCCGAAATGAAAGGTCCATCGGCGGACCGTTATTTTAGGACCATGGGCCACTCCTAAGGCTAATTTTCGGCCCCTCCCCCGTTTAGCTCTTAGGGGATCCCTGAGACTGGCTCTGGGGCTCCCTGAGACCAACACTTCGTGGCACTCAATAAGGCTCATTTCAGCCGTTCCACCGATTAGCTCTCAGGGAACCCCTGAGACTGATTCCCAGGGGCCTCTTAGAAGAAAACTGAGGGGCCCCCTGATAATATCTCGGGGCTCCTGAGAGAAGTTCTCGGCAGCACCTCTGGGATCAACTATCGCGACCCCAGATTTGCTCCGAGTGGGACGAAGGGGCTGATACTTAACTGGGCTGATCCTGTTGAATCCACCACAGTTACTTTCTTACCCTTGCTATGTTGTAAATGCGGATCCAGCAGTTTCTGGACGCACCAGAGCCACTGGGGGAGAAGGTCCTCCGCGACTTCCTGGGCTCGGTCAGCTACCACGCCCGGTTCCTTCCGCAGTTCGCAGATCTGGTGGAGCCGCTCCGAGCGGCCCTGCGTGCTGATGAGTTTGTGTGGACGTCTGGCCTATCTGAGGCAGTCCACCGGGTCAACTCCGCCATCCGCCAGGCACCTGCGTTGGCGATGTTCGACCCAGCACGCCAGACGGTGCTGACAACTGACGCCCACGATGTCGGTTACGGAGCATGCCTTAGTCAGCGGGACGTTTCAGGGACCATGCGAGTGATCTCGTACGCAGTGAAAACGTTTAGCGCCGCTAAACGGAACTAGTCAGTTGTTGAGAAGGAGGGTTTGTCGTGTGTGTGGGCCTGCGAGAAATGGCGCCATTACCTCTGGGGCCGACGATTCGTCCAGCGCACGGACCACCAAGCTTTGTGCACCATTTTCGGCCCTCAGGGCTCTAACCGAGTGGGCCGTCGTGTAGCCCGCTGGGAAGCGAGGCTGTTAGAATTCTCGTTTGATGTCGAGTACATTAGGTTTAATCAGAACCAGATGACAAACGGCCTGTCGCGCCTCCCGGTGACGGAAACGCACTGGCGCGACGGCGACAGCGTGCAGATCGCGGCGCTGACGGAGGCCGCGGCAGTGTCAGCTTTCGAGTTTGAGGCTGCGTCAGCAGCTGACGAGACGCTAGCAGCCGTCCATAGGTCCGTGTCCACCCAGCGGCCGCACAGGCGCCGTGATGTTGAAGCGCCGGCGGCCGACTTCCATGCAGTTCAGGACGAACTGTCGAGCCGTGGCTCGCTACTATTTCGCTGTGACCGGTTGGTACCACCGGCCGAGCTGCGTCCGCGCGTCCTCCAAAACGCGCACGCTGGTCATCAGGGCGTGGTCCAGACGAAGCAGCGCCTCCGTGCCCAGCCCCCTCCAACAGCAAGTGCAGAACACCGGATGTGACGTCACACATCGTAGCATATAAGATGGGAAAATTAAATGATTAAATATCCAAATTTTTGCAAAAAGAGACCCACAATCGAAAATGAAATGCTTATTCATTGCATTTGGAATAGATTTTATTACCGTGTATTCTAACAACTTCGTAAGCGGGAAATACCATTAGCAGCAGTTTAACACACGGCTCAATGGTGAAGGAATTCCTTCACGCCCATGTGACGTCACTCGAGCGTGGAGGAATCCCTCTTGAACGTACCTTTAAGTAAATATATCTTGCAACCAACCAACACACACACAGGTTTGCCCTTGTACAAGGTTTGCCACACAAGGTTTGCCCTTTACACAAGGTTTGCCCTTGTAAAATTTCTTTCTGTGCACACACTTTAGACACGGGCAAAGGTGTTTTGCACAGAACGCCTTATAAAAAGCCCTTAACTAACTAGCTAACACTTCTGTCGAAACATCTCTAATCACTTCTTTCTTGCTTTATTTGCACTCCACACTGTTTCCCCCTTCGGATCAAAGAATAGTTTGGCCCCCTGGTTTGAGCGTTTGGGGGAGTATGGCCCATACAGAAAGAAATTTTTACAAGGGCAAACCTTGTCAGACCCTTTTTACATGGAAAATTACTAGGGTAAAACGCAAAGCTTGTACGTTCAAAATCCGTGCCACGAAAACAAGGGAAATACAAGGAAAAGCCATGTAGAACAATAGTAGAACCATAGTACGACAAGGGTTGCTAGAAAACGTTGTACAAACCTTGTAACTTAACTATGGTTAACCTACATGGCAAAGACAATGGCTGACAACGTCCCCACAAGCCCTCTACTAGGTCATGATTACCCCATAACAAGGGTGGAACAAAGCCTTGTGTCCGCCATGTACGCAACCGCAGCCTTCCTACAAGAGCGTGACGAGATTAGAACCTTGCTTACACAACCGCTTTACCAGTGCGTAACGGGAAGGGAACAAGGGTGTTGCCAGGCTTATTACAAGGGTAAAACGAGACTCGGATTACGTCTTTACAACAGCGGAAGATCCAGGACTTCATTTCGGGGGAGCTTGGGCGCTCGCGCCTCCCCCGCCATAGTGTCTGGACAGCATCCGACTACGCATTTACTTTAGGCACTCTGACATTTCATGATGTGGAAGGGGGCTTGAGCCCTCTTAGCCCCTCCCCTTGTACCTACCTCTGCTTCAAAAGGAACTTTTCAGTCTCTATGCGAAAGCTAAAGCGTTTTCTGGCCCCAAATGCAACCGGAAGACCATCGGTAGAAAAAGGGTAAGCATTGAGCCACCTCTCAAGCAAGAAAATGACCCGCACATTATCTTACCCATATCGGTAAAACACAGCATCACTCATCAGGCGCCGATCCATCTGAAGACACCAACAAGATCATATTGGAATTCAACTTACCCTATTTTTCAAACGGGCCCATAAGGCAAACACAATGAGGTTCTACCCACTGCAGGTACCTAAGCCATATGATCAAATAGTCTGTGCTCGTTTGACACGAAAATATGAGCCTTAATACCAATATGGCATACATGCCAGAAGTAACCACATACCTACTTACATGGACCTGCACAGAAAGAATTTATTACAAGGTACAAGCTAAAAATTGTGTTTCTACAAGTTTTACCATTCCAGAACAATAGTTGCACCGTAGTTCAATTACCGAAGTAAAACAACCCTGGTTACGTCACTAGCATAAAGCAATGCAATTACTACGGAATGACAACCTTGCCTTGTGCCACAATTGTGCGCGCCTCGTTCATACCTGGTTCATACCTTGCTTGCGCACCAGCGCTGCACTAACTGAATACTAGGCGTTGTAGTGGCATTGTAAATAGCTGGTAGGTAAAGCTAGGGCGCTGTTGCACCCTTGCTCGGCCATTGTCGTTTGACTATGGTTTCAAATACCTGCTCGGGTTACGGTCGCCATCTTGCTTTCTGTTTACCCGTGGCAATACACAGTGGCCTGGCACGCATGCCGTGTAGGTTAGAATTTAATAAATGTGACTTATTTTAATCAATCGTGGAACTTTGGAAGCTGTCTGGAATATTTGTCAGTGATCTGCGCGTAGAAAGTATTGTTCTCTGTTCCAATAGTTGAAAAATGAGGCATTTTGGAATGTTCAATCCAGGTCCAGGTAATTAGGGATGTGGTTACTTCAGGCATGTATGCCATATTGGTATTAAGGCTCATATTTTCGTGTCAAAGGAGCACAGACTATTTGATCATATGGCTTAGGTACCTGGAGTGGGTAGAACCTAATTGTGTTTGCCTTACGGGCCCGTTTGAAAAATAGGGTGAGTTGGGTTGCAATATGATCTTGCTGGTGTCTTCAGATGGATCGGCGCCTGATGAGTGATGCTGTGTTTTACCGATATGGGTAAGACAACGTGCTGGTTATTTTCTTGCTTGAGAGGTGGCTCAATGCTTAGCCTTTGTCTACCGATGGTCTGCCGGTTGCATTTGGGGGCCAGAAAACGCTTTAGCTTTCGCATAGAGACTGAAAAGTTCCTTTTGAAGCAGAGGTAGGTACAAGGGGAGGGGCTAAGAGGGCTCAAACCCCCTTCCACATCATGAAATGTCAGAGTGCCTAAAGTAAATGCGTAGTCGGATGCTGTCCAGACACTATGGCGGGGAGGCGCGAGCGCCCAAGCTTCCCCCGAAATGAAGTCCTGGATCTTCTGCTGTTGTAAAGACGTAATCCGAGTCTCGTTTTACCCTTGTAATAAGCCTGGCATCACCCTTGTTCCCTCCCCGTTACGCACTGGTAAGGCGGTTGTGTAAGCAAGGTTCTAATCTCGTCACGGTCTTGTAGAAAGGCTGCCGTTGCGTACAAGGCGGACACAAGACTTTGTTCTACCCTTGTTATGGGGTAATCATGACCTAGTAGAGGGCTTGTGGGGACGTTGTCAGCCATTGTCTTTGCCATGTAGGTTAACCATAGTTAAGTTACAAGGTTTGTACAACGTGTTCTAGCAACCATTGTTGTACACTGAAAAAATTCACCAACTTTTGACTCAGAACCACCTTGCTATTAGGGGTTGACCAACCCGAGAGTTCTTGTCCCATACGATGGTAACTTTACCATGCCAAAGCTGGTAAAACTAACCCAAAACTAATGCTCACCTAGTGCTACCATGTGAATACGAGGTCTTAAAATTACAAAAAACTAGGGAATTACAACCTCAAATAATTAAAACTAAGTTACGTACTAACCCTGAGCTAATGCAAAGTTATTCACACCTCCAGTTTACTAAATCAGTACCATATGTAAGTATAGCCTATTACCATGGTATTAATAGGACAAAACTAAGCCTTTCTGAGCCCCGGCTTGGTATTACCAGGTCAAAGCTCTGCCCGCAATTCCAGCATGGGTGTGGATTCTGAGGGTGCCGCACAGAAATAAATTTTTACAAGGGCAAACCTTGTCAGACCCTTGTTTACATGGAAAATTACTAGGGTAAAACGCAAAGCTTGTACGTTCAAAATCCGTGCCACGAAAACAAGGGAAATACAAGGAAAAACCATGTAGAACAATGGTAGAACCATAGTACGACAATGGTTGCTAGAAGACGTTGTACAAACCTTGTAACTTAACTATGGTTAACCTACATGGTAAAGACAATGGCTGACAACGTCCCCACAAGCCCACTACTAGGTCATGATTACCCCATAACAAGGGTAGAACAAAGTCTTGTGTCCGCCTTGTACGCAACGGCAGCCTTCCCTACAAGAGCGTGACGAGATTAGAACCTTGCTTGCACAACCGCTTTACCAGTGCGTAACGGGGAGGGAACAAGGGTGTTGCAAGGCTTATTACAAGGGTAAGACGGGACTCGGATTACGTCTTTACAACAGCGGCAAATCCAGGACTTCATTTCGGGGGGAGGGGGAAGCTTGGGCGTTCGCGCCTCCCCCGCCATAGTGTCTAGACAGCATCCGACTACGCATTTACTTTAGGCACTCTAACATTTCATGATGTGGAAGGGGGCTTGAGCCCTCTTAGCCCCTCCCCTTGTACCTACCTCTGCTTCAAAAGGAACTTTTCGGTCTCTATGCGAAAGCTAAAGCGTTTTCTGGCCCCAAATGCAACCGGAAGACCATCGGTAGAAAAAGGGTAAGTATTGAGCCACCTCTCAAGCAAGAAAATAACCCACACGTTGTCTTACCCATATCGGTAAAACACAGCATCACTCATCAGGCGCCGATCCATCTGAAGACACCAACAGGATCATATTGGAACTCAACTCACCCTATTTTTCAAACGGGCCCATAGGGCAAACACAATTAGGTTCTACCCACTGCAGGTACCTAAGCCATATGATCAAATAGTCTGTGCTCCTTTGACACGAAAATATGAGCCTTAATACCAATATGGCATACATGCCTGACGTAACCACATCCCTACTTACCTGGACCTGGATTGACCATTCCAAAATGCCTCACTTTTCAACTATTGGAACAGAGACCAATTCTTTCCACTCGCAGATCACTGACAAATATTCCAGACAGCTTCCAAAGTTCCACGATGGATTAAAATAAGTCACATTTATTCTAACCTACACGGCATGCGTGCCAGGCCACTGTGTATCGCCACGGGTAAACATAAAGCAAGATGGCGACCGTTACCCGAGCAGGTATTTGAAACCATAGTCAAACGACAATGGCCGAGCAAGGGTGCAGCAACGCCCTAGCTTTACCTACCAGCTATTTACAATGCCACTGCAACGCCTAGTATTCAGTTAGTGCAGCGCTGGTGCGCAAGCAAGGTATGAACCAGGTATGAATGATGCGCGCACTATTGTGGCACAAGGCAAGGTTGTCATTCCGTAGTAATTGCATTGCTTTATGCTAGTGACGTAACCAGGGTTGTTTTACTTCGGTAATTGAACTACGGTGCAACGATTGTTTTGCAATGGTAAAACTTCTAGAAACACAATTTTAAGCTTGTACCTTGTAATAAATTCTTTCTGTGGGGCCCATAGGGCAAACACAATTAGGTTCTACCTACTGCATGACCTAAGCCATATGATCAAATAGTCTGTGCTCGTTTGACACGAAAATATGAGCCTTAATACCATTATGGCATACATGCCTGAAGTAACCACATACCTATTTACCTGGAACTGGATTGACCATTCTAAATTGCCTCACTTTTCAACTATTCGAACAGAGAACAATACTTTCCACTCGCAGATCACTGACAAATATTCCAGACAGCTTCCAAAGTTCCACGATTGATTAAAATAAGTCACACTTATTCTAACCTACACGGCATGCGTGCCAGGCCACTGTGTATTGCCACAGGTAAACAGAAAGCAAGATGGCGACCGTAGCCCGAGCAGGTATTTGAAACCATAGTCAAACGACAATGGCTGAGCAAGGGTGCAACAACGCCCTAGCTTTACCTACCAGCTATTTACAATGCCACTACAACGCCTAGTGTTCAGTTAGGGCAGCGCTGGTGCGCAAGCAAGGTATGAACCAGGCATGAACAAGGCGCGCACTATTATGGCACAAGGCAAGGTTGTCATTCCGTAGTAATTGCATTGCTTAATGCTAGTGACATAATCAGGGTTGTTCTATTTCGATAATTGAACTACGGTGCAACTATCGTTCTGCAATGGTAAAACTTGTAGAAACACAATTTTAAGCTTTTACCTTGTAATAAATTCTTTCTGTACGGTCGCGATACACTGGCCTGCTGCCTTGCCTGGCGTGACCCATCCCCACTCGCGCGTGGTGTGTCATTAGTCAAACCGGGTCAAGTGCGGTAGGCAACAGGTCAGTGCACAGCGACCGGAACCCCTAGAATCCACACCCATGAATTCCAGCCTAAAAAAGACAAGCAATAAAAAGCTGAATATCAAAGAATAATGCTGAAGCTTGATTGAAAAGACCGAATCCCAATGTAAAAATTAATGAAGTGAAAAACAATTAGATACAAACTGAAACAGCAGTAACTATTTCAGGAAAATGCATGAGACTTAAGATATCATATGGTCCATTCAGCGCAAGTACTTGGTTTTAATTTGCGTTTCAACATTTTAAATTCCAATTTGGGGTTGTTATTGTATTTTGTCTTAAAATCGAAGTTCAGTATTTTACATTTAATTTTTATTTGATGGACATTATAAAATTGCAGCTAAAATGGTACATATGCACGCACGCGCGCGCGAACGCGTGAGGGTGTGTGGGTGTAACTCCTGGAGCAGCGATGAGGTCGGATGGCCATCTCACACGTTTATTTGGTCTTGTTAGCAAAATATAAAATGTGCATACGTTCTTGCGATAGAGATTAATTGACCTTAAATACATAATGGGCGCCATATAGCCTTGTCGCTGAATGCGCCCTAAAACCCCAACACACAAATAGAGTTTAAATCGAGCAGAAATGTATATATTGACTCACACAATACAAAAGCTATGGAGTGGGACTGCCGTCCAAAGAAACTAGAGAACAGCATTGCTGGCCATATAGCCTTGTCGCTGAATGCGCCCTAAAACCCCAACACACAAATAGAGTTTAAATCGAGCAGAAATGTATATATTGACTCACACAATACAAAAGCTATGGAGTGGGACTGCCGTCCAAAGAAACTAGAGGACAGCATTGCTGGCCTGAAATCTTCTGTGCACCTCATAGTACGGAACTACACTTCATGAACTATAAAGAGGGCCTGTCGTCCGACTAAGGTCAGAAAATCAGTGTGGCATGAAGATCTGCTCTGCACCTTAAGGTACAATAACTACATTGTACACCAAGCACAAATGGATGCATTGGACTTTGCACAAAACAAAAACTATAGAGTGGGACTGTTGTCCAACAAGGGTCAGAACACTGGGCGGCCTGTGAGTGGCAGTCTGTGCACCTCAATGTGCAGAACTCACATTTCGGGCAGGCTGGCCCTGAGCCTGTCGATGTGCCTCTTTGCCACAGGATTGCTGGGCCCCGAGCACTCTACCCCCAATATTTCGTGGGCCATGAAGCGCCCGCTCGTGGCGAACCTGCCGTATCGCAGGTTAAACACAAACAGACTGATTGCCCAAAGCAGCATAACTTCTTTAGCATCCTCTGTCTTGACGACTTCCACCCCGTCGACAAATACCGTCTTGTCCACAATGCATGCGGCTGTCAGGCCCCTGCTGTGGGCCGGTAGATCTCCATGCTATCTCCGAGCATCCAGGTGAGTGCGTTCTGCGCTCGTTCTGAAAAAAACAGACCACCAAACTTAGGTCGGGAATGGTTGGGGTGCACTCCGGTTAACCCTATTTCCGGCAGGGGGGCTAATATTGCCCCCCTAAGGTTTTTCAAGAATATCTCCGAAACGGCTTGCGATAGAACTTTGAAACTTCCTGACTTTTCCTAAAACTAGTACAGGCAGGTTTTCTGAAATTGTCAATATTATATATTTACCAGGGGCGGAGCTATGGCTGGGTTTTTGGGGAGGTTCTATCCACAAACCAAGTATTATCGTATGCGATGGGTTCTTTGTAAAAGGAAGCCGTCTCTGCTGATCCTGATACCAGTTATATGGTTTTATTATATCATTTTTTATGTGAGATGATAGTGCATTCACAATTGTCACTATTTGTATTCATCAGGGGCGGTTACAGCAGTTCAAAATGGGGGAATGTTATCAAGAAGGACTAAACGTTAGTAAGTGAGAAGACTGCTTACAGCCGTGCCAGGGCGAATACAATTGGGTATATGAAAATTCAAAATAGTTATAACCAAATTCTAGATTACCAGAGGCGTGTCCAGTCACTACACATTTTCAAAATGCATATTCCCAGCCAGTATCACCGCCGCGACTCAATATCGTTGTATATTAAAAATGTGTTTCCAATCACCCCCCACCCGCCCCCCACGACGAGAGTCCTTGATCCGCCTATTTCACCCCCTTTCCCAGAGCTGCCATGGGAGGGTAAAAATTATCAGAAATAAATTTCAACTAGTCGAGGGACTAATATACTCATGCATACCACTCGCATATTGTTGGGATGTATTTTACCCCACTGTTTTACCTTACTGCATCCGCCCCTGATGAGTTTTTCACTTTTTTCATTTATTTATGTGTCAAAGATGCCAAGCAGTATATCACGGCTTCTAATCCGCGTAACAAAAACTTTTTAGGTTGTATATATTTCCCCTCATAGTCCTGGTCCTGGAACTGCCATTGAATTTCGAATTTTTGCGTAACTCGAGTATATGACAATTTTGGGTCAATTATTTGTAAATCTGAACTAGTTTTGTGAAAATCGTACAACAGAGACAAGGGTTATGGAAAATCTAAAAAATACACAAAAATTGTATATTTTGCACGACTTTCTCCTTAAAAATCAAAATTTTGAAATTTTCTTTTTTCAAAATAAAGTTTAGCGTCAGGGGAATCTATAGCACTTTGAATTTTCAAAATCGGCCGGTTAGATTACGAGATCTTAGGGGGGCCGATATTGCCCCCCCTGCCGGAAATAGGGGTAGCCGGGAGCCTGACGGAAATAGGGTTAAGAAATGGCAAGACGAGGCGTTCTTTATCAATTCATGCGCATAGTGGCGGATTCAAGGGGATGGGGCAGGGAGGGCTCAAGCCCCCCCCCAAACGTCCGAGCCCCAAAAGTAAATGCATAGCGGAGGCTGACTGAGGTGCTGGCGAAGCAGGCTCCCTCCCTCCATGATTCTTCCCTTCCAAACAAAGTCCTGGATCTGCCACTGCATGCGCCGCACTATCTTCCTTGATAGCCTACACCCTTCTCCCCGTCTCATTTATGCAGTATTGATGACTCAGGGGCTCATATTGAACTGAATGTCTAGGGAGAGTAAAATACACGTAGTGTTATCAGCTAGCAACATTCAGTTTTGGGGCATGCAAAAACTGACGTGGGGTAAACTGTACCAGCGTCGGTGCTCCGCTACTTAACTTAATCCCGCTTCTCTGCTACTTGGGGACTCTTCAAATGGTGGAGTTGCGGTAGCGTCTTCTAAAGCAAATAAGTAGCGAAGTAACGGGCAGCGGACTCACGAAATTCAAAACCACTACCACTGCGTCCGCTAAAATTCCCCACATGAAATTTTTGAATATTATCTCCCTCCATATTTGAATACTATACACCCTCACCACGTGTTCAAATACCGTTGTTACACTCAGCACTAGAGGTCTGCATGGCATAGGAATGGAAGGGAATGGGACGGATTTTGCAGAAATGGAACGGATGGGACGACATTTTGTAGGGTTCATTAGTCACGGGATGGAATGGAACGAACTTTCGTCCAGACTTAAAGGAAAAACTATGGAATGGGACGGATTTCGGTGAAACTTTAAGGGATGAAATAGTTTGGAGCAGAAATGCCTTTGATTTCTACTTCCATCTCAAAAATGAGATGGAACGGGATGGAAGCCGAAACAGCGTCCCATGCAGACCTCTTTTCATCATCCAAGCATAAAACCAATTTTGGGGCTCTTTCTCAATGGATAGAGGGTGGGGTTTGAGCATCGAACCATCATATTGATAATCTCTGGATTTGAATAAAAGTAAAGAAGTGTTAAATTATGTTAGGAAGCATTATGTACAGCTTATAGTGAATAATCTAACAAATTAAGATACGAGTATATTTTTGCTGATAATCTCGTACTATAGGTCGTCTAAGGAGGCGCTGGGCTATCCTCCAGCTTTTATAGTCAGGTAAAGAGTGCTCCACATGCTCAGGCTCTCAAGGAAACGTTTTTTTTCTTTTAACCCTCGCTCCACCGGGGGGAATCGATGGCCCCCTACAGGGGCGTAGGAACGGTTTGAAAAGTGGGGGGGGCCCACCTCAAGGGGGCCCCAGTCCACGGGGCCCATAATCATAAAAAATAGTTAGCTCGTTTGGTGTCAATAAGGTACGCATGCACACTAGGATGTCAATATGTGGAAAATTGAGAAATAAAATTTTGCCCTATGATTTCGTGTTGTACCTATTACGATATAATAAATCATAGTCAAACGCCAAAAGAACATGTTTTGGTTTTTCAACTAGACCCTTTCCAAATACGAAATACATTTTTAAGCTCTTTTGGAGGATTTCAATCATGTTTTACCACGAGCGCGTTTTTTTATATTTACAGATGTTTAGGCCCTTTTCATCACATTTACAAAATTAAAAATTTTTAAGAAAACTACAGACAATGCTTTGATACCAAATAACCTCACTTCGCTATGCCTAATCAACTCGTATTTGTTTATTTAATGACAAAATGAGAAAATTTATTCAGGTTATTACGGATCCCTTCTTTCCATCATCAATAAATACGCCTAGCTATATTTCGATGCCTAAAATGCAGAGTTCCAGCATGACTGCAAGTGCAATGTAGGTACTTGATGGCCAGCTTTGCGACGCCGGGGAGGTGTGGGCGTGGTGTTATAGTGATTAGCAACCTTTCCTTCCACGCGACGAACCCGGGTTTAAGGCACGGCAGATTCCTTGTACAAGGAGCAATTTGACTCCCAAGAAACCCCTCCAACAGGGAAAGAGTAAGCGACGCCATATAACCCTGGCATCGAAAGACGTCGCGCCTTTCGATGACTCAGGGACGACTGTTGCTCGGCATTTGGTGCGGGGTCCGTGTCCGATTCATGTTTTGTGTTGGGATTGATATGGGATGGAGTTTGATTGGGCCCAGTTCTCGGGACTCATTTAGAAACATTCGGGTAGTAGGTGCCTTGGCTTTTTTTACGAAGCGCTCCTCCTCCAGGGGCTTGCAGGCAGCGTTCTACCGAACTTGAACGTTCCCAGACAAGCTATCGGGCCCGTTTGGGGTTTCTTGTTCTATATTACAGTTGCTGATATTTGTATATTGGCTGCGGGGGCCCACCTCAAAAAGGGGGCAGTATCCCCCTGACCCCCGGTTCCTTTGCCTATGCCGCCCAGGGGACGCCAAATTATCTCGGAGGGCACCAAGGTCCAGACCATGGCTCAGGAACCCAGATCAGTCAGCTTAAGGGCCCAGACCAGTGCATTAGCCTCGGGACCAGCTTATCAAGGGACCCTACATAAGCACAGGACCCCTAGAAGCTCATCACAGGGGAGCCCCAGAAGAGTTCAGGGCCCTCATGCCAGATCAGAGGCCCCAGTTAAGCACAGCGGTGCCCAGATTAGCTCAGGGCCCCAGCTAGGCTTAGGGGTCCCAGGGTGGCTGATATAGAGTCTCAGAGCACAGTGGCGTAGCCAGGATTCGGCCAAGGAGGGGTCCGACTACCGTCGGGGGCCCAGGCCGGGGGTCCCCTTAGTAACCGGGGCCCATCTCCTATATCTTTTTATAGTATTTTAACATTACAACATTCGCACGAAGGAAATTTTGTTGTGTCTCTTTAAGCATTTATTCTTATTTTGTTTATAGCTTGATTTTTTTATCCGACCAAGTGCTGGTAAACTAAGGTCACCAAATATTAAGGATGGCCCATACCTCATATGGTAGCGTGGCTATAATAACAACTTTGTGCCATATTTCGGGAAGTTCAATGTTGACGCGCGCATGACCTGAGTCTACCTCAATTCACTCGGATAATCAGACATGCAAGTGGAGGTCAGTCGTTTTGAGTACGAAGAAAAGATATTCTACTGGAAATGATTAGAAATTATTTCCCGGCGTCGAATCCATGAACTCTTTAATCAGGAAATTTCAAAAGAAACGGAACAAAACGAATAAAAATGCAAGAGATATGGTAGTGTGTCCCGAACGTTACATAGCTTCTATTCCGTCGACAGATCCTGTTGAGATCCAGTTACTTTCTTACCCTTGCTATCTAGTAAACGAACAAATTACCAAGACAAAAGGCACTCAAGATATCTATCGCCTTGGCTCACTCTGTTATTGTTATTTTCAACCTTGCATACCTAGTTTTCTTTTTGGGATTATGCTCATCAATTTCTGTCATTACCCTTGTTTGTCTGGTTTCCCACGAAAATATTTGAAAGTTGTTTATTTAAGAATATTTAGGAATGTAGTTATTGGTGTTAAGCTAATAGATTAAAAATTGACTGAAGTGCCAAATTCCCTGTTCGATTTGCTCTTATGGTAAAATTAGATTAATTTTTGCCTTTCCTTCGATAATGGTGCCTGATCAACATGTTTCAATTTGTCTTTTTTAGTACGCAATAGCGGTAGATACATTTTTTCTGAGGCATATGATTTTGAAAATTTTTATTTGAGCTCTGGGGCCACCTAAGACCAACACTTGGCGGCACTCACAAAACTAATTTTCAGCCGAGCTCCCGATTAGATCTCAGGAGCTCTCTGAGACCGATTCACGGTGCCTCTTGATCAAAACTGCGGGCCCCTGAGAATCTCGGGGCTCCTGAGATTAGTTACCGGCAGCACCTCTGAGACTAATTATTGGGCCCCCCAGATTTGCTCTGGAGGGGGAGGGGCTTAGACTGACTATCTTGGCCATCCATATTAGCTCTTGGGGTCCCCTGAGGCTGTCTTTGGGGTGGGGAGGGGGGCTGGGAATGACTTTCGACAGCCCTCTGAGACCTGCTCTAGGGTGCCCCTAAGACAAACACCGGGGGGGGTGAAATTACCTCTGAGACTGAGCTTTGGCGTTCCTGAGACTGATTCTCGGAGGCTCCAGACTAGCTCTCACGGGCCTCCAGACTAGCACTCAGGGTCCGTGAGACCAAAACTCAGGGAGCACCTCTGGGAATTACTCTCAGAACCCCGAGATTAACTATCAGATGTCCCTGAGACTGACAACCGGGAGCCCTCTGAGGCTAACTTTTGGGTGTTCCCTGAGATTGACTCCCGGGGCCGCTTATACCAAACCTCGGGGGGGGGCTGGGCACAGCCTGAGGCTGAATCTCGAGGGCTCCAAAAATTACCCCTCTGGGCTCCCCTAAAACCAGCACTCTGCGAATCAACTTAGACTAACTCTTAGACCCCTGGATTAACTCTTGGGGCCACCGGAAAGTAAATATTGACTCCTGAGAGAGAAGCCTGTGAAACAATGAGGGCCCTCTGAGACCGACTCTTGGGGTGCTCTGAGACTGACTCTTGGGGTTCTCTGAGACAGACTCTCAGGGGGACCCCCGAAACTGAATCTCGTGGTCCCCTAAGACAGACTCTTGGGGTCCCATTGACCGACTCTTGGGGTTCTCTGAGACTGACCCTCAGCCCCCCTGAAATAGACTTTTGCGGGGCCCTGAGAACCACTCTCTGGGGGCCCATGAGACTAGCTCGGCCCTCCTTCCCTGAGACAGACTCCCGGGGCCCCTGATCCCGACTTTTGGGGCCCCTGAGACCAACCCTATGGGGCCCCCGAAATCTGCTTTCAGGGGGCCTTGAGACAGACTCTCAGAGCGGGGGCCTTGAGGCCGACTCGGGACGCCCTAAGAACGAATCTTCAGAGGCCCCTGAGACTGACTCTGGGGGCACCGTGATCAGAGAATCCTTTGCAGTGATTCAGATTGGCCCAAGGGGGGGGTCTGCGGACGCCTAGGGCCCCCTTGGCTACACCACTGCATCCACACTTTCGGGGGCCCTCAGAAATCACCATTTGGAGGCCCCTAAAATAATTGCTCCCCCAGACCAATACTCCGGAGTCCCTTAATACTGATGCCCGGGGGCTCATAAGACCAATCTCGGGGTCCCACTTAGATCAGGCTCAGGGGCACCCTTAGACCCATGTTCGCGCTTTGCTCAGGAGTAAATCGACACCGATGTTCTGGGCCCTCAAGATCAATATTTCGAGCCCCCCCTCCCCCCGAGACTAATGCTCGGTACTCTGGAGCCCCTCGATGCCGATGCTCGGGGGTCCTGAACCCAGGCCTAGGGGCCCCTGAGACCAAACTCTGTGTCTTATGAGGCCAATGTTCATGCCTCACTCATGAGTCCCTCGATATCAATAGTCGGGGGCACCTCGAGGGGGCCCTGAACCCCTGAGACCAGGATCAGGGACCCCTGAGACCAAGCTCGGAAGGTCCATGAGACCAAGCTCGGGGCCCCTGAGTCCAAGTTCAGGGTTCCCCTGAGACCACGCTCGGGGGTCCTGAAACCAAGCTCTGGGGCGCCCTGAGACCAAAATCGAAAGGTCCGTGAGTCCAAGCTCAGGGGCCCCGAGATCAATGTTTGGTACTCTGGAGCTCTCGATACCGATGATCAGGGGCCCCTGAGACCAAGCTCGGGGGTACCCTGAGACCAAGCTCGGGCGTTCCCTGAGACCAAGCTCGGAGGGCCCCTGACATTAAGCTCGGGGAGAGGGGGCCTGAGACCAAGCTTGGGGTTACCCCTGAGACCAAGCTCGGGGGGTTATCTGAGACCAAGCTCGGAGGGCTCCCTGACACCAAGCTGGGGGGCCCCTGAGACCAAGCTCGGGGCCCTGAGACCAAACTCGAAGGGCCCCCTGAGACCAAGCTCGGGAGCTCCCTGAGACCAAGCTCGGAGGGCCCCAGACACCAAGCTCGGGGCCCCTGAGACCAAGCTCAGGGCCCCTGACGCTAAGCTCGGGGAGAGGGGGCCTGAGACCAAGCTTGGAGGCAACCCTGAGACCAAGCTCGGGGGCCCTGAGACCAAGCTCGGGGTTATCTGAGACCAAGCTCGGAGGGCTCCCTGACACCAAACTCGGGTGGGGGGGGCTGAGACCAAGCTCGGGGGCCCTGAGACCAAACTCGAAGGGCCCCCTGAGACCAGGCTCGGGAACTCCCTGAGACCAAGCTCAGAGAGCCCCCAGACACAAAGCTCGGGGCCCTGTGACCAAGCTCGGGGGCCCTGAGACCAAGCTCGGGGGCCCCTGAGACCAAAATCGAAAGGCCCGTGAGACCAAGATCGAAAGGCCCGTGAGACCGAGCTCGGGGGAGGGGCCCTGCGACCAACCTCAGGGCCCTGAGGCCAAGCTCGGGACCCCTGAGACTGAGCACAGGGTCCCCCAAGATCAATACATCAATACATGAATGTATTCGGTACTCTAGAGCCCTCGATACCGATTATCGGGGACCTCCTGAGACCAAGCTCGGAAGGCCCCCCGAGACCAAGCTCAGGGGGCCCCCGAAATCAATATTCGTGTTTTTAGTGCTTAAGGTCAGCCCAAGGGGGTCCGCGGACCCCAGGGACCCCCTCCCTTGGTTACGCAACTGTCAGAACATCTGAAGGGGCCCATTCAAGCTCACGGCCGCCAGGTCAGTGGCTGTAAAGCCTTATAGGGGTCCCAGACCATCTCAGGGGCCTTCAGTTCAACACAGAGGTCCATATTAGCTCTGATGACCAGATAAGCTTAAGGGCCCGAATCATCCAGGGGCCCCTTGTCGGCATATATGGAGTTTCAGAACAGTAAAGGGTTCTTATAACGCGATTTCAGGGCAGAGGCCCTATTTCTGTGGAGGGGCCTCGGATAAGTTTAGGGTATTCTGTGCATCACAGGGGATCCAGATTAGCTCAAGGGACAATACTAACTTTACGGTCCCAGCTCAGCTCAGCCCCCCCCGGTCGGTGGATATAGGGTCTGGCCAACTGACGGGGCCCTGTTCAAGGTCACGGCTCCTAGCTCAGTTTAGGCATCCTAGAACAGTTCATGCTGCCCGAACCATCTCAGGGGCGCTCAGTTCAGCTCAATGGGCCCAGATTAGCTCGTATGGCATCAGAGGCCAGTGCAGGGGCCCCGAGAAGCTCAGGGGACCTTGAAATTGACCCATAGGTCCTTAACATAGTTTAATGGCACAGAAAAGTTTAACGGGGTTCCAGGGCAAGCTATCGGGCCAGTTTGAGTTTCTTGCTTGATATTACAGTTGTTAATATTCTTACCTCCGTGGCGGGGGCCCATCACAGAAAAGTGGGGGGGCCAGTGGCCCCCCTGGCCCCCCGGTTCCTACGCCTATGGCCCCCTAATGTTTTTCGGGATAGCAGAAAAAACAACGAGGCACAGCATCGCGGTTGAGGGCTCTATCTCCCACCCCATCATTTTCCCACCATCCCTGAAATCTTTTTACCCCGGGTCACCCAAGCTCAGGTCACCAGGCGAGGTCAACCAAGGTCACCTCACTTCAACTTTTTTAGCTCTATAAGAGCTATGTTTCTCTGTGGATCGATTTGAAACTTCCTACAGTTCTTGACCCCGCCAGGGTCTACATGATGTATATTCCGGATTTTTCGATTTCGTGACCTGAGGTCAGGTCACGAGGTGACCTCTCTCTTGAAAAAAATTGGAAAAAGCGGTCTTACGATCTAAAAGCCACAAAAACTATTGCAAATGCTCGGTTTTCTCAGAAAAGCGTTCTTGGATACCCTTTCACGGATCCCAGGGGTAAGATTTTCCCTTTGGCTTCTCTGAGGTCATCCAAGGTCACCAGGGGTAAAAAACAGGGTCAAATTTTGACAATAACTTTTGACCTAATTAAGCTAGAACGATGAATCAAACACCATCGTGTATGTCTCATCACTGGCTTTCATTTGATATACGACAAGGTCACTTTCTGACCTTTGGTAACCTCAGGACATATGAGCTCACGAGGCGACCTCTGGAGGTCAAACCACTGGCGAGAGGTCATTACGTTCCACATAGCGGAAGAAGGTCTGGCATTTTCCTATCCAATGTAGTTAACCAGATCTCAATAGCTCTAATGGCACAACAGCTATGCCCAGTCTTCTTAAGCTTTGCATATTTGAATGAAAATAGACTATCGTGACCTTACTTGACCTCTGGAGGTCCAACCATTGACCTGAGCGATTAAACATGTGGGTAATTTCGTACTGAATTCACGCGAGCTTTCTAATGCACTTTGCAGATTTGCGCTAACCCCCATATTTTCGGAGTTTGAGGGGGGCCCGTCGATGGCCCCCCCGGTGGGGGTGAAGGTGGCGCTGGACCCCGGTGAGGCGCGGGTTAAAATCATTTTTCCCATGTATTTCCAATGGAGATGTCACGGCTTGTACCTGACCTTAGGTCATCGATATAAAAAACACCGAAACATATTTTAGAGAACTCGGTGGGCCTATTATGTGTATGAGATTCAATCGGATAAGTTCAATCTGTTCCGACTTATGCTATCTTAAACTTTTTGGGGTCAAGTCACTTGACCTGTACTGGTGACCTGCCCTGAGATGGCCTGACCTTAAAATTTTGACAAAAGTTGTAAAAATGATGAGCAAAAAGGTATGCCAAGTACGGCGGCGCTATGCGCCACCGTTTGTATGCTGTCTCCGAAAAAACCCGAGGGGGGGGGCGGGTACCCGCCCCCGTCAATGCGCGTGTTAAATCCCATTTTTCTGTTATGCTCAACTTTTCAGACCTGTTGAGCAGCGACTCGGATTCCGAATTGGTTTTGAATCGGCTCCACTTTTGCTCTAGTCAGAATCGAGTCAGGCTCACTTCAGAGTGTAGTTTGAGCCTGTCAACTCAATTTCTCGGCTAATTGGGATGAGTCAGAATCAAAGTCAGTCACCAAGTCGTGAGCGAGAGCTGATTGAACTCAATTTCTTAACATCCGCCTCAATGGGCCTCCGAGCCATCTTCGCCTGGTGGGGAGTACAATCACCCCCCCTCGAACTCGGCTTCTATACGGGAAAGAGAAAACAAATGCAAACACTGGTGCAGCTCATGCAAATTCATGAAGAGACAGCATCGGTCACTTTTGGGCTCAGGTCAATATGAGGTCATGATAGGTCAAAGAAGGTGGTATGTTAGAGAAGAATCTCTGGGCTCTAGCGTCTGATGGGCTCTAGCGTCTGTGAAAACATCAGGAGTTAGATATTCGATACTTAGATTGATATTCAGGATTTTTATAATCGCCTAAAATCATACATCATTTGAAAGCCCTTGCCGATACCATCCCGAAACTGGTCTTTATTTTGCTCTATCGCGTCGTGTTGCTGAGATAGAGCACAAAATGTGCCGTAAAATCAGTTTTTGCCGTAATGCATTAAATTACATTGACTTTAACATGGGACCCAACGTATCACCAAAATCGGGGACAATTGATTTCGCTTAAAATCAGTATGCAAGCCAAAAACTTGAAATACAAAACCAGTTCACGGCTTTTTGCGGGGCACAGCTTGGTTCAGGCTCCAGAGGATGTTGAAGTCAACGTCATATCCTTCGTATCCTGAGGTCAACAGAATGATATTCGCTCCTGATAACCGAATCTAGCGTCTGACAGAATTGAGGTAGAAATATTTATAGGCACCATTCGCTGTCTCCCGTTACGGCGAATCGAATGATGTATAATATGACTACACTAGGTTAACCATAAAAATGACCTGAGCTAAGGTCAGGTCAAAGTCAGTTTCAAACCTAGCACAATCAATATGCATATAGATCTATTCGTAATACCAATCCAAACGCAATGGTATCAAAATAAAGGTTTAACCATTATTTCCTGCAAAATGTTTAACCCAAGTCTGAAACCCTGCTTCAGTAGCCCCAAATGACCTCTCAGAGGTCACAGGTCAAAGCTTGCAACCCAAAACTGAAAGAGACCCAGGCTACTACCATTTGGAGAATATGAAGGTATTCACAACATTGGCGGATCCAGGATTGCTGATCGGGGGCACCTTTGATAACCTCAGGTCATATTAGGTCACGAGGTGACCTCTGGAGGTCAAACCACTGGCGGGAGGTCATTATGTTCCAGATAGCGGAAGAAGGTCTGGCATTTTCCTATCCAATGTAGTTGACCAGATCTCAATAGCTCTAATGGCATAAGAGCTGTGCCCAGTTTTCTTAAGCTTTGCATATTTGAATGAAAATAGCCTATCGTGACCTTACTTGACCTCTGGAGGTCCAACCATTGACCTGAGCGCTTAAACATGTGAGTAATTTCGTACTGAATTCTCGCGAGCCTTCTAATGCACTTTGCAGATTTGTGCTAACCCCCATATTTTCGGAGTTTGAGGGGGCCATCGATGGCCCCCGGTGGGGTGAAGGTGGCGCTGGACCTCCGGTGGGGCGTGGGTTAATTTGCTTAACATGTATGCTTACAAGGCATACAATTGAATAAACCCAGTTCAGCGTACATTTATTCAAATAATGACTTTATCAGTAATACTGAGTTTATCGCGTGATACTCCGTTTATTTTACTTTTACGCTCTTATTGTGCCCCAACATTCACTGTTTTTCTGAAGTGTCAGTGTGAAAAACCACAACATGTGTGGATCGCTGCCTCAATATGTCTGATCTGATCTGATCTAATGTTCATTCATATGCCCATACTTTACAGGCGGAAAAATACGATTTTCCCAACGAAATTTCGGGAAAAGGCCACAAAATGGCTGGGTTTTCCCTCAGATGCGTAACCCGGTTCCCCCCATCCCTGCCATTAGAGCCGTGTTTATATATTTTAACACCTTTCAAAGCATATTTTTATATTAATCCTGATGAAATCTGTTTTCCCTAAGAGTGTGATTTCAATGCTCTTTTTAACGATTAAATTCAAATGATGCGAAAATTGGCACCCATCGATAAGCTTTGGTGCCCACCTCATAGGTTTTTTCAACCAAAAGTGGCACCTCCTGGTGCAGATGGCTCCCCCGGGAAGGTCTCCCCTCCCCCCGATTGGAAATCCTGGGACCCAGATTAGCTTATAGGGCATCAGGGACCAGTTCTGGAGCCCCCCGAACAGTTCAGGGGCCTCCAGATCGACTCATAGGACCTTAGATCAGGTCAAGGTCCCTGGTGAGCCTAAGAGGTTTCCTAGACAAGCTATCGGACCCGTTTGGGTTTCTTTTTTATGTTACGGTTGGTGATATTTCTATATCCGTTAACGGGGATGCTCCCGAATGCTGCTCCTGCATCCACCAATGACGGTATTAGACGGAGGTTTATGAGACTCAAGACACGCATTGACGGGGGTCTGAGCCAACTTCGCTTTGACGGGGGTACATGCCCTCCCCTTTGGCTCAGGTCACTATTGAGGTCATGACGGGTCAAAGAAAGTGGTATCTTTAGTTGTTTTTGGGCTCTAGCGTCTGACAAGAGTTGAGTTAGAATCATTTCTAGGCACCATTTGCTTCCTCTCGTCACAGCGAATCGAATGATGTATAATCTGACCATACTAAGTCAAAACACAAAAATGACCCGACCTCAGGTCAGGTCAAGGTCACTTTTTGACCAAGCATAGACATATGAATCGACTTGCAATAACAATACAAAGGCAATGATCTCAAAATAAAAGCTGTATCATCATTTCATGCAAAGTTATTGACCTATGAGGCATTCCAGGACTAAAAATATTTCAATTTGATGCCACCATGTCTATAAAACAAATCTGGAACTTTGACTCCGGGGTAGTTTTGGGTCAGAAACACGCCTGTGAGAATCTTAGCTCCTTCCGACCAATGGTGACCGAGTTACAGCCCGAGACATTTTCGAGAGGTCACCTTGTAGAATCATCTTTGATGCTTCATAGCTCAAAAACGCATTGCCTGATTAACAAGTTTTGTGTATCATTGAAATCGTCTTGAACTATACATTATTTTTTTAAATCAAATTTTTTTAAAGTTTTGACTTTTGATTCGTTTGATCTTTTCTTTTTACCTAGCTTGACCTTTTCGCAGTTGAATTTGCTCGCTTAGACACTCCAAAAAATTTTCTTCATAAAACATTTTTGGATTTTTTAATACGTTCGTGCTATAAATTCCAAATTTTCAGCACCTAAGGTAGGAGTGCAGACGGTTTTTGACCACTGCAGCAGCACAACTTTATGTTTAACACCGCAAACAAAGCGATTGCTTTTGGAATTGGTTGCTTGCAATGATATTGCATTGCCTTTACGAAATTTTCATCGTGCAAGTGTCAGAATTTATGAGAATTAACACGCGCCCACACGAGGTGGTAGGCAACGGCCTCCTCAGGTTTCTACTGGTAGTAATAAAAAACACCTTCGCGCAGCGCCACCGTACTTCATCTGCCTCTAACTCCAAATCTTTGCAACTTCTGGCAAAATGATTTAGGTCAACTAGCAGGTGATAGGTACCGTAAATACCGTACGTCAGCTGGCAACCGACTGGTGAGGGGGTGACCTGAGGTAGACGGCCGTCGTTATGCCTTGTGGGACGTTCAACTTTGGTTCCTTAATTAACCCTTCATCGTGAGAGTTGCACGTTTGGGTGGTGGGGTCGGGTCTCTGTAAAAAGTCCCTTGATGACTGTAGTGAGACTCCGACACCTAAAACTGAACTGGCAACAACTTGGACAAGATTTATAAAATAAAAATAGCCACCTTTAAAAGTGATAGAAATTGATCCATTGTTTCGAGGGAGACGAGGGCAAAGTAACTTGTTAGTAATGAGCCTTGCAGCCTTAAACAAAAATTTACAAAAATATCGCGACTTTATCAATAATTGAAACAGGTATAACTTATACTATAAGCACCAATAACTCACACAATTACATCGTTCCCGGAGGTGGAAAAATAGTATCAATGCAAGGTGACCCAGTGCTCATTGAATCTGCTCATATATGCAAAAAATGTCCTGAAATCATAACACATTCGACTTGGTCACTTGAACAGGTTGCCTCACATGATATTTTTAAAAGGTGTTCATTTCATAGCCGACACGGATCCCAGTTCAAACGCCACTTGGAAATACTCTTGATTGATGTTTTTTTTAATGATTAGGGATGGGCAAATTTGAAGCAGCATCGAGAGCCCCTACGTGAAAATAAAAACAAAATTTATCATGTGTTTAGCCCTTTCACAGGCCGGTTGTACTACATTGAACCAAGAAGTAGTATTTGAAATGGAAACAAAAACATTCAAAGGACATTTTACCACTTTTACCACTGGAGGTGGTCAGGCACATACAAATATATATATATATATATATATATATATATATATATATATATATATATATATATATATATATAATTCCACACTCCTGGTGCCTTGTATAATCATTGAAGAAAAAGGGAATACACTGAGACGACTTTAACACTGACACTGACTCAAGGGCGTCGCCACCGGGGGCCAGGGAGGCCCGGCCCCCCACTTTTGGCCCAAAATTTCCTGATCTCAGTCAATACGGGAGAAAACCGGCCATTCTTATAACCAGCCGCTGCAGAAGGCAACGAGAAGCCCAAATTCGAACAGTATTTGGTCCTAACGTGGAAAGTTTTTAGTCGGCGTCAGTATGAAGTTTTGCTGCCCCTCCCCCATTTTTTTGCCGGTGGCAACGCTTATGCTGACTTTGTCCTGTACAAACCCATTCATTCACCTGCAATGATGGCTGTCAGATCACTCATTACTTAATCCAAATAATCTACCAGTATGTTTAATATTAACTTTGCATCGGACATTCACCATGACTAAATTTGCGACCATTCACGCAGCACCCATAAAAGAAAGTCTATTTGCTCAGCACGACACTGTTTGGTTCAAACATGGGTATACAAAACCCGAACCTTCCTTCCTTTGTTTGTAGAGATTTCATGAACAGTGATGGGTGTCTTATTTACCGCTGGTATTCTTTGAAATTTGTATTAATTTTTCCATAATGGCATCGGCGAACAGACTTTGGGGCTGTCTGGCAACATTGGCTATGCTTGATTGTGGAATGTACAAGAACTTAAAGGGAATGTGGCATCTTGGTCGAATCCTGGAATTTAGTGTAATTAGGCGTACTTTTAGACAAAAATAATGAAACCACTGATGATTTCTCTGAAAAATGTACAATAAGCTCAATATTTGGTTTTTAAAAATACTCCTCTAGAAAAATAAATATCAGAGAGTGGATGATGTCACGATCTGGCAACCACTACCATACTTGAAACGCTTCAAGGGCTTCGATTGGCTGATGCTCATCGTGACGTCAGCATATGTCGTCACACCAGTAGCTCACAACAATAGCCGCCGGCGATGGGGGGCTGATGGGGGCTGGTGTCAGGTAGGTTTTAGCTTTTCTACGGAAATATCGAGTTCCAAGACAAATGAAAAATGGAGCACCGGGTTTTCCGACCTGCTTTACAACTTGGCTATCTCAGTTAAAATCACGTTGTGAAGGTGCCACATTCCCTTTAACCGTGCTGAAAAATGTATGCGTAAGAAAAGCATGCGTACCTTTGGCCTCACGTATTTGATCTTTCACTGGACTTTTTAAACCATCGTGATATGTTGCCGGTTTCACAGTGCCCTCGATAAAGTTGCAGGCGTCCTTGCTGTGAGACGTAGTGAAAACACTTCATTTACATAATTGAATTTCGCTTCGATATAACTTTTGCTCTGGAATTAAACCTTTGCATCGTTTTGAAATGGTGTGCATGGCGGCACCATTTCATGAAGTTAAATATATTTTAACGTCAGGAGATGTAAATTCTTCGGTCATTTCTCTCCCTTTCATGCTCCAGGCATAAGCTCTGAAGAACAAAAAAAAAAACACGAGCCATCGCAGTGTTGTGTTTGGAGGCAAGTTAGATCACACAGGCTCCGTGGCCTAATTGTTGGTTATCTCTGCTGTTCAGTAAACCATGTAGAATAAACAGTGTACTGAAAGCGACGCCGCAAAACAGCCAGTTTTAATCACTACCGAAAATGTTACATACAATCGTTTGGTCGGGTCACCTTTGAGGTTGCTCGAGGCCAAAGTATTCCTTACAGGAACTAAGTGGAAACCTAAATTTTGTGACATAATAGCTGACAGAGAAGAGCCGTAGAAAACATTTTCAGCACAATGGGAATGCTCTTGTCCGGCCCGATCGGATTATATATATCTTATAATGTTGTCTAGTAAAATTTGAAAACTAACCTGATTTGACCTAGGTCTGTATGGTAAAAAGAATATTAATCAAACTGCAGTGGCAAGTCAGAAACGACAACGTAAAAATAAACCTCCATCACAATTCTTGACACTTCTCAATTCTCGCAAGTTATCAAAATTTACCCCTTGCCCATGCATTTCTAATGGAAAGATCATGACCCTGACCTTGTCACAGGTTATCGATAAAGAAATCCTGCTCCAAAAATAACTTGTTCGGTGACCTTACAATGTGATGTGAATCTAAGCACGATAGGTTAAATTTGATCTCACTGATGCACCTCCAAAGATTTTCGAGGTTAGGTCTCTTGACTTGGGCTGGCGGTCTGACCTGGTTTGACCCAGACCTAAAATTTTACCAGAAGCTGAAAAATTTCGAGTTAGAAGTAGATGAAGGACGATGGCGCTGCACGAAGTGTATTTTTTACTACCTGTGGAAACCCGAGGAGGCCGGTTGCCCGCCCCCTCGTGTGGGCGCGTGTCAATTCTCATAAATTCTGACACTTGCACAATGAAAATTTCGTAAAGGCAATGCAATATGATTGCAAGCAACCGATTACAAAAGGAATCGCATTGTTTGCGGTGTTAAACATAAGGCGGTACTACCGCAGTGGTCAAAAACCGTCTGCATGGCTACCTTAGGTGCTAAAGATTTGTAACTTATAGCAAGAACGCATTTTTCAATTTTTTTTATCGAAATATATTTTATGAATCAAACATTTTTAGGTGTCTAAAAGGACAATTTTAACTGCGAAAGAGTGAAAAAGAAAGGTCAAACGAATTAAAAGTCAAAATTTTTAAAATTTTGAAATTATATTTTTGCAAAATATTGTATAGTTCAAGACGAATTCAATGAAATACAAAACTTGTTACACAGACTATGCATTTTTAAGTTATGAAACATTAAAGATGAGTCTACAAAGTGACCTCCCGAAAATTGCCTCGGGCTATAACTCGGACACCGTTGGTCGGAGGGGGGTAAGATTCTCACAGGCGTGTTCCTGGCCCAAAACTACCTCGGAGACAAAGTTTCAGATTTTTTCTAGACATGGTGGTGTCAAGCCTTGGCCGATCTGTCCTGGAATCCCCCCCTATATGTCTAAAAACTGCTTGAGTAGCCCGAGATGACCTCTCACAAGTCCAGCATTGCAACATAAGCCTGGGAGGGGGCCAAGGATACTAAGATTTGGAGAATATGAAGATTTTCTCAGCTGTATCAACACAAACACAGCCCAATTTTTGTTTTTCCTATGCATTTCTAATAGATATGTCCAGGGCGCCGCCACAGAATTTTTACAGGGGGGAGGTTAGGGCCCAGGCTGGTGCTGACCGGGGGAGGTGAATTTTGAACATATTCGGTACCTGACAACATTAATGACGATGGAACCAAATATTGGGGGGGGGTGGCGTCCCTCCTGGTTGGCCAACAGGGGGAGAACACGTCCCCCGACTCCTACTTTCGGCACCCATGGATATGTCATAGTCCGTACTTGACCTTAGGTCATCGATACGGATAATCTCGGCCCATATTGTGTAGCACTTGATGACGCATTATGTGGTATAAATTTCAATCCGATAGATTCACCCATTTCTTACTTATGACACCTTAAAAATGTTTGGAGGTGAGGTCACTTGACCTGCACCGGTGACCTGACCTGGGATGACCCAGCCTTAAGATTTTGAGGGAAGTTGTGATCCGATTGATCAAGGAAAGATTGATCAAGGATAATGTATGCCAAGTACGGAGGCGCTCCGCGCCGCCGTTTTTTCGTGCCGCTGGAAAAACCCGTAAGGGGTGTTCAAACACCCCACCGGGGTTAGGGTTAAAACATTTTCCCATGTACTTCCAATAGAGAGGTCATGGCTCGTATCTGATCTTGGGTCATCAATATAAAAATACCAGAATACATATACCGATTCCAGAGAGCGTGGTGGGCCATTTATGTGATGAGTTTCCAGCGAATAAGCTCACCTTGTTCTGACTTATGCTGTCTTAAACTTTTTTTAGATCAGGTCCCTTGACCTGTACTGGCATAGGCGGATCTAGGGGGCAAGGGGGCACGTGCCCCCGATCGACCCTCGGCGCCCCCTGAAAGGTCGATGGCGCCCCCCTGAAATGTCGCTTCCCACCCCCTCCCCCAGGATGCGAAAGTCGGCGCCCACCGATAGGATTTGGCACCCACCTGATAGCTTTTGCCGGTCATAAGTGGCGCCCCCTGGTCCGGATGGCGCCCCCCGGTCCGGATGGCGCCCCCGGAAGGTGCCCCCCCCGATCGGCAATCCTGGATCCGCCTATGTGTACTGGTGACCTGGCCTGAGATGACATAACCTTAAGATTTTGAAAAAAGTTTTAAAAATGTTCAGAAAAAGGTATGCCAAGTACGGCGGCGCTACGTGCCGCCGTTTTGGCATCTCCAAAAAAAACCGATGTGGCGGGTACCCAATGCGCGTGTTAAGAATACGTTGCTTCTGACCACACTGACACTATTAGTGGACACTGGAGGTCACTGTTGCTGTTATTGAGATAATGTTCATGAAACTCAAGAATGCCACGCTTCTGACCAGTGGCGGATCCAGTACTTTATTTGGGGGAGGGTAGGGGCTCAAGCCTCAACCGCCATTACCTTGAAACCGCATTCGGCTATGCATTTATTGTTGGCACTCTGACATTTTTTGGGGGAGTGGCTTGAGCCCCTGGCCCCTCTTGTAACTGTCACTGCTTCTAGCCACGTTGGTGCTATACAAATATTTTGCAGCTATAGCTGCCCTGGTCGCGGGGCAGGGGCTTGTGGACAGGCCAACGGTTTTCATTCTACATAATTTTTTATTGTACCGACTCACTGGCGGATCGAGCAGGAAGCGAAAAATTGTCCCCAAAACCCCCGAGTTTTACCGATTTTCTTAAAAATCCCGATTTTGGGACCTGTTGCCTCCCGCCCCATCTCCTCCCCGTCAGTCTGGACTTGTCCTTGCACTGACCAGGGGCGGACGCAGACCCGAGTTTTGGGTGGGGAGCCAAAGCCCCGTCTGCCTCTCCTCCTGGGAGGGGACATGCAATTGGGTGCTCGACAGACCTAGCATAAGCTACCTCTCCAAGTGCATGATCGCTCTCCTGGGGAGGGGGAGCGGGCCAAGATACTTTTGCTCTACAGGCCTAGTGTAAACACCTTTAAAAAAAACGTCCGGCCTTTGGGGGCCAAAAGATAGTTTGGCCCTCCTCCACCGCTTTGGGAGGGGGGCATGGCGGGAATGCCCCGCCCCCTGCATCCGTCAATGACACTGACGTCCATAAAAATGAGGAACACTTCGTTTTTTTACCCTACAGGTTACTAGCGAACAGTGTAAGCCACTAGCTGCCCTGGATGCATGAACTTAGGCTTTTCGGTGGATCGAAAACTACCGTTTTATCATGTAGGGAAGAGACAGTGTAGGCATGGGCGCCAAAAGGGGGGGGACAGGGGACGCGTCCCCCCTGTTGGCCAGCCAGGGGGACGTCCCCCAAAATTTTTTAGGTCAATCGTCATTAATGCTGTCAGGTACTGAATATGATCGAAATTCGCCTCCCCGGTCAGCACCAGCCCGGGTCCGTCCCCCCCCGCGAAAAATTCCGTGGCGGCGCCCCTGAGTGTAGGTACTGTGTAGGGGAGACCGGGGCTAGTTGAACATGATTTTTGTTTTGGTCGCATATCTCAGAGATGGATAAAGGTATAGACTTCGTTCTGCCATTGCTGGAAAGCCTATTCCTTTGGCTTTTAAGTGATGCGTGTGCCAACGTTTGAATGTTGTCGCCGTGTGAGATATTTGATCATGAATAGGTCAAAGTCAAATGGCTCAACTCGCCCCGTGTCGGGGTAAGTTGAGCCACGCTCCGGGGTACGTTGAGCCGCTTAACGAGAGTATGTCCTCATTTTCCATGTTTATTACCCAAACACCAAATATTCTCACTTTCAGTCACTGGTACTTTTTACACCCAAACGTTGAGGAATCACCCGTACAAAGACGGTAGGCCCATCCACGGTACTCCTAGTACCTACTGTACCCATTGCTCAACCGGGCGGCTGTTTGAGAAAGTGTCGCAGCACACCAGGCATAGTGTCTCGTTTTCATCGCTGAACTCCTCAACATCTTTGTAAAGCTTCCTCATAGCATTTCTTTGCTTCCTTGTGTTGTTATTGCACCCGTCTTGCAATTGCGTCTTGCCCTTGCCATCTGTTGTACCTCTGTTCTTTGCTGGTATTCTTTTTACTTCTTTTCCGCCTCCTCTTCCAGCAAGCTGTTTTTTTGGTATATCCGTCAACACTGCTGCTTTCCTGTGATGCGAGGCTCTCTTCCTCGGCCTCAGCTCTTTAGGCAACGGGCAGATTGCTGCAGGCGAAAACGTATCAGGACAGTAAGGCAAGATCAGGACAGGATCAGTATCACCGTCAGGGTCAGGGCAGACTGCTGCTCATTGAATAGTCCGGGAAGATTCTGCTGCGTATACAGCTCAAACCATCTGCGGGGAGGTCCAGCTCTGCTACTGATGGTGCAGGAAGGCTCTGCTGAAGATCCAGTCCAGGACTAGGGACATTCGTTGATCTTCCAGGCAGGCTGAACCCTGCTGGATTTTCAGGCGCTGAGATGTTCAGTAGACTTCCTGACATTTCAAGGACCTACTGAGGGCTTTTCACAAGTCGATTCGTCAGTAGGGCCGGTGTCCGCTGGGGATCGGGTATAGGCCCAGAGGCACCACCTGACGTTCCAGGCATGCTGGACAAACCTAGCGGATCCAGAGTGGGGGGGTGGGTGGGCAAGGGGCCATGTCCCTCCAAATAGCGAAACTTTGGCCGATTTTCTTTAAAAAACTATCTTTTTACTATTTTCCCGAGTTGCCTCCCCAAACGGGGCTCCAGCGTCCGCCAGTGGCTGGGCCCTGCTGAAAGTCTGGGCGGAATCACGGAACAGTTTTTATTTGAGAAAAAGGGGAAAATCGGCACAAAGAGGGTACGATTTGAACTTTTTGCGGGAAAGGCCAATGCCCCTGCATCCCCTAGAGTTGGAGGGGCTTTAAAGGAAGAGGGAGGGCCCAAGACCAGCGCTGGAAGCTCTTCTTCATTATTGGTCGGCCTAATAGCAGGTCAGGGGGCAGGTAATGGGACATTAAATCGCTTAAGTGTTTTGAAAATAAACGGGAAAAATCAGAAGCTGGTGGAAAATGCCTTTCCCCCTTCGCCAATGAGTCGAACCGATGGCAGACATTTTAGGAGACAACTGCCCGGGGCGAATAGCGTCGCCAACTATATCCCTGTTGGAAGGTTTCTCGGAAGCCAGCTTGCTCTTTCTTTGAGCAGGGAAGCCGCCCAGTCTTGAACACGGGTTAGCCGCATGGAAAGTGTGCGTGCTTTCCACTACACCACCGTGCCCCATTAGTTTGGGGGAAATTAAGGTATTCCATTTTTTCTCCGGGGCGAGTTGATCATGGCTCAACCTACCCCAACACCATCGTGGTTCAACTTACCCCGAGACCCCGCCGCAACTCCGGAGGCAGCTGACGCAGAAAGTGGGTGATCAGCTCTCATAGTTTTCGACCCAAATAAGGCGTACATACCTGCATTCAACTCATTTAGTACGGCTAATCTTTATCTCTAAATCAACAGTGCTATTACAAAATGTTTGACAAAAGTAAAATTCACTTTTGCTATGAAAAAAAACAGGTTTTTCTGTCTCCAAACCGCTACCGACCAGATACCACGACGGTTTTCAGCTGAAAGACGGAAAGCGGTTGCGCGCATGCTCTGTTATGATTACAGCGCAATCTCTTCAGAAACAGCGGAGTTCTCGCGAGTGGCTCAACATGCCCCTGGCTGCAACTAGCCCCGGTCTCCCCTACTCCATGATTTTACTTTCATACGTTGCTCTTAATTGACATATTGATATGGAAGTCAGTTATACCAATCAGCTGACTTTTTTGTGACATCTGCATGCCGCTAACCGGACTGGTTAGCGGCATGCATAGCATGGGTTTTTCCACGGGTCTTTTTCAATGTTATTGCTTTTTACGCTATTGTGTTGCTGCTACGGGATCAAACCACCAAACGCATGCTTAGTATTTGTTGGTGGACACTTCAAACACCAGCTGCTTTAGTTATACATGTATGGGCTTTCCTCAAGTCTTTTGCAATGTAATTCCGCACGGGCTATGATGCTGCTGGTAAGGCACCAACATCCCTAAAACCCAAAGGAAATCCAATAAAACTCGTTTTCCATTTTCGTAAAAACTGCAGGAAGCTAGGTGCTGTGGTTGCGGAGCATGGACTAATCAGCATTTTAGTCCTTGCCATCTTTCCACGAGGCCGTGAAATTCAGCGCGAGATCGAGCACTACCACACCGGAAACAAACCACGTGGTGAGGTAATCCCGCGGTCACCGACACGTTTATTACCATCTCACTCGCCTCACTCTCCACTGTGCGTGATCAAGAAACACGTATGCAGCAGCTTAACGACAACCTGGCGGCAAAATTTCAAAGCTTCAGTTCAGAATTTACCTACAGTTGTATGGACTTTTTGATCCGTGGGCCGTGTCATCTGTGGCCACATTCCATCGTGGGCTTTTTTGAACAGTAGGCCGATTTATTTGGCCTTAAAACGGGCAAGGTGTGGACTTTGTGATCCGTGGCCTTTGTGAGAGTGGACTTTAAGGACTGTGGACACAAGGATGTGGGTTCTGCGTGCAGGGGCGCAGCCAGGGGGGCACAGGGGCACGTGCCCCCCCCATCGGTGGCGGGGTGCTCTTTTGATTGCCAGGTTGTGTACCCTCTTTGGGCCGTGCTGCTCGAAATTAGTGCCCTACGCCGTTGAGCGTAGATGGAACTAGACTGCATTTAGCGATTTAAACTATTGTTTGACAATTAAGTGCCTTTTTGGTCAGTCAGGGCATTCTGTCGTTTTTTCAAGCACCCGGGAAGAGTATAGGCACGTAATCCGTTTCCAAATAATGCCTCATCGTCGCCAATAATCGTACGGGCGGAGCTAATCTGGTGCCCCTTGAGCTCATCGGGTGCCCCCTGAGCTCTGGTCTTGGCCCCCCGGAGCTGATCATGTGCCCTCTGAGCTGATCTGATGCCCTCGTAGTCAATCTGGTGCCCCTCTGAGAAACTAATTGTGCCTTCTGAACCTATATAATGCTCTCTGAGTTAGTCTGATGCCTCCGAGCTTGCCTGGTGCCCGATTAGCTGTTTTAGTGCCCCTTGAGCTGATCCGGGGCCCCTAAACTTATTTAAGGCCTCCCGTAGTTTATCTATTGTCCAGGGCCGCAGCCAGGGGCACAGGGGCACGTGCCCCCATCGGTGCCGGGTGTCCTTTTGATTGCCAGGTGGTGTACCCCCTTTGGGCCGTGCCGCTCGAAATTTAGTGCCCTACATCGTTGAACCTAGATGGAACTAGACTGTATTTAGCGATTTCAACTACTGTTTGACAATTAAGTGCCTTTTTGGTCAGCTAGGGCATTCTGTCGCCTTTCCAAGCACCCGGGAAGAGTATAGGCACGTAATCCGTTTCCAGATAATGCCTCATCATCGCCAATATTCGTATGGGCAGAGCTCATCTGGTGCCCCCTGGAGCTGATCATGTGCCCTCTGAGCTGATCTGGTGCCCTCGTAGTCAATCCGGTGCCCCCTTGAGAAAATAAATGTGCCTTCTGAATCTATATAATACTATCTGAGTTAGTTTGATGCCCCCGAGCTTGCCTGATGTCCTTTTTAGCTGTTATAGTGCCCCTTGAGCTGATCCGGGGCCCCTGAGCTTATTTATGCCTCCCGGAGTTTATCTACTGTCCCGGGGGTGCAGCGGGGGGGGCACATGGGACACGTGCCCCCATCACTGCCGGGGTGCCCTTTTTGATTTCCAGGTGGTGTACCCAATTTGGGCCGTGCCGCTCGAAATTTAGTGCCCTAAGCCGTTGAGCCTAGATGGAACTAGACTGCATTTGGCGATTTAAATTATTGTTTGACAATTAAGTGCCTTTTTGGTCAGTTAGAGCATTCTGTCGCCTTTCCAACCACCCGGGAAGAGCAAAGGCACGTAATCCGTTTCCAGATAATGCCTCATCGTCGCCAATAATCGTGCGGGCGGAGCTAATCTGGTGCCCCTTGAGCTCATCGGGTGCCCCTGAGCTCTGGTGTTGGCCCCCGGAGCTGATTACTTGCCATCTAAGCCGATCTGGTGCCCCTGAGTCAATCGAGTGCCCCACTGAGCAAATAATTGTGCCTCCTGAACCTATATAATGCCCTCTGAGTTAGTCTAATACCTCCGAGCCTGCTTGGTGCATTAGTAGCTGATTTAGCGCCCCTTGAGCTGTTTCGGGAGCCCCGAGCTTATCTCATGCCTCCCCTAGTTGATTCTGTATCCTAAGTCAATATGGTGCCTCTTCAGCTGATTAGGTGCCCCCTCAACTGATTATTGATGTCTCCTTAGATGGTCTGGTCCCCCCCCCACTGAGCCCACCTTGTGTCCCCTGAGCTGTTATGTTGCTCCCTGAGCTGATTTAGACTCCTGACATAGTCTGGAGCGCTGGGAGCTGATCTGGCCCCCGAGCGGATCGATCTGGTGCCACCTGAGCTGCACTAATGCCCCTGAGTCGATCTGGTGCTTCTGAGCCCATCTGATGTCCTCTGAGCTAGTCTGGTGCCCCCTGAGCTAATCTGGTGCCCTTTAAGCTGATCTGGGTCTCCTTACGTGATTTCATGAGCAACTCTAAAGCCCTGAGCTGGGCCCACAGAGGCTGATGAGGGCCCCTGAGATGGCATGGGGCTCTTGAGCTAATTAAGTGCCTCCTGACTTGATCTGGTATTCCCGAACTGGTCGGGGACCACTGATCTGATTGTTTATCCCCGAAGCTGATCTGGTGCCCTATGGGCATCTGGTGTCCCCTGAGCAGCTCTGGGGCTTTTGAACTGATTGGGCCCCGAGCTGGTTAGGGATCCCTGAGCTGATTTAGTGCCCCTGACTTGAACTTGCCCCCTGCGCTGATCGATCTGGTGCACCCTGAGCAGATATACTGCCTCCTGAACTTAACTAATGCCCCCTGAGTCGATATGGTGCCTGCTGAGTCATCAGTGTGTCTCCTGAGCCCATCTTATTCCCTCAGAGCTAGTCTGGTGCCCCATGGCTAATATGGTGCCCTTTGAGCTGACCCGGGCCTCCTGGGTCGACAACGTGATTTCCTAAGCAGCTCCCAGACCCTGAGCTGAGCTGGGCCCACAGGGGCTGGTGAGGGCCCCTGAGATGGTATGGGGCTCCTGAGTTGATTAAGTGCCTCCTGACTTGATCTGGTATTCCCGAGCTGATCTGGGCCCCCAGCTGGTCGGGGACCACTGATCTGATTGTTTGTTCCCAAGGCTGATCTTGTGCCCTATGGGCCGATCTGGTGTTCCCTGAGCAGCTCTGTGGCTTTTGAACTGCTTGGGCCCCTAGCTGGTGAGGAATTCCTGAGCTGATTTAGTGGCCCTGACTTGATCTTGCCCCCTGGCCTGACTTGAGGCCCCTGAACTGATCTGGGGCCCCAAGAGCTGATCTGGGGCCCAAGAGCGGATCTAGGTTCTGAGGGTACCCTGAGCTGGTCCGGGCGCTGAGCTTGTGAGAGCCCCTTAAGTTGGCTTGAGCCCCCTGAGGTGGTCTGGCGCCTTAAACTGTTCTGGGGCTTCTTGAACTGGTTTAAGGCCCTATGAGCCTATCTGTGGCCCATTGAGCTAGTCTGATGACCTCATCTCTGGGACCGATGAGCTAGTCCAGTCCCTCGGTGAAGCATGAGCTGCTCTGTGGCCCTGATCTACATCAGGGGCCCCTGAGGTGGTCTTGAATAGACAGATAATAAGAACACAAGGCCAACTCCCATCATCTCGGGGCGGGGTCACTGAGCTAGTTGTCCCTGGAGGCACAACTGGGGGATGGGGGAAGCTGCTCTGGAGGCCTCTGATCCACACTTGGGGGCCCCAGAGCTGGTCTTGAATAGATGGGGAATAAAAACGCAATGGAAACTCCCCTTGTAAAACGGAGCTAACGAGGAATGAGGAATCTCTAAAACGGCTTGTGATACCTAGGCACCCCAGGTTATATAAATTGCTTATTATACTGGTGGATTCTGGGAAGGGATGATAAAAAGGCATGTGCCCCTGACCTCAGAGCACAGTCCTCTAAACCAGGATTTCTACTAATTAATTTAAATGAAGAACTAGTTTTCACAATTTTCAGCCCTGTCACACCATCCCCATCCAAACCACCGGCCTGTTCACCTTTTATTTACTCTTAACTGGGACCGATCCTTGAGAACATGGAACTTAATAAACGTGTTCAAAGGTATCTCACAAATTTTTCCGGCAGCAAAAATGTGTTCTTTCAAAGACACTATGCCACTCCTCGTCCCACGGCGATTGTGTGAGGCAAGGTACTTAATCCGCGTTTAGCCAGGGCTCACTCGTCACGACAAAACCGGTGGGCATAACAAATGAATTTTAGACTCCAATATGCCTTAACCTGCACACTGTAACAGATATCACATGCTCCGCTGATTTCTCCGATGTTAAGTACTTGCATGAGTTGGCTGATTTGTCCTTAAATCTATCCAAAACAGTCGTGTTTGGGCTACTTCCATGACATTTTGGTGATATTTTTTCCTTTTTCGACTTTAATCGCGTTTTCCTTCTCCTTTAATGATTTATTTGCATTTTTATTGAAGCAAAGATGCCCAAAAAATGATATAAACAAAGATATAGTAAGTTTTTTAGGTTACGTTAAAAAGTGCCCTTTTTCCCCGGGGTGCCCCTCAAAGTTTGTGTGCCCCCCATACCAAAGCTCTGGCTGCGCCCCTGTCTGCGTGCGTGGGTTTTGGGGCTTGTGGACTTTTTGATCCGTGTGCAATTTTAACTGAGGGCCTAATCATATAGACCCGTTCAAATTGGTTTTCGTAGTTTATGCTGTCCATATCTGTATTCGAATCATTTGATATTTTAACACCTAGAACCTCCATAGTGTCTTCCGGCCATTGAATATCGGGACATGCTACTACACTGCCGACTCCAACTGCCAAAACTTAAAATCTGAACCATTGCACAAACTGCTTAGCTTTTCAGTATGCTAATAGATTACTACCTTTTCTACAAATTTGTATCTTTTGGTGAGGTTTCGTTCCCAAGAAACTGTTTTATTAGACTTTTTATTAACCAGAAGTAGGGTCGGTTACTGCCAGAACTAGGTGCCAAAACTCAACTCATGAAAGCATGTTACAATCGCTTGAAAAAGCTTTGTGCCGAGCTAAAAATAACAATTCTTAAAATTTGTACCTTTTCACGATGTTCCTTTCGAGGACAACTGTAAAATCATAGATTAAAAACCTCACTACTTTTATTACAGCGGAATACTTTCAGCTGCTCTTGGTCTTCATGCCCGGAACCGAAAGCTGCATACCAGAGCAGAAATAACCCAGCATTCTTCCCCATATCCCAAGATATCAATAATTCCCCATACCAGGAGCAGGGGCGTACTTAAAACGTTGTGAACACAAGAAACAACGACAGCGCATAGGTGGACTCAGGATTTCCGACGGGGAGGGCGCCATCCGGAACAGGGGGCACCACTTTTGACCTGCAAAACCTATCAGGTGAGCAGAAAATCTTATTGGTGGGTGCTGATTTTCGCAACCGGAGCGGGGATGGGAAGCGACATTTCAGGGGGGCGACATAGACCTTGCATGGGGGTGCCGAGGGCTGATCGGGGGAGGGCGCGAGACCTCTGTCCCCTGGATTCGCCTATGCGACAGAGGCGTGCTAAGACTGCTGGAAAGGGGTGCAGTTGGAAAAGGCGTTCAAAAGAGAATGCTGGCAACGAGATGTATTCTACAGAGGCGTGCTCAGAAGGTTAGAAAAAGGGTACAGTTGGCAAAGGCGTGTCCAGGAGACTGCTAGTAGGAGCATGTAATGCGGACAGGCATGCTCAGAGTGCTAAAAAGATATATAGTACAAAAGCAATCTCAGAGTGTTGGAAAAGAGTGCATTGTACAGAGGTGGTCTCAGACTGTTAGGAAGGGGTTGCAAGTGGAAAAGGCGTATCCCGAAGACTGCTGGTGGGGGATGATTTATTCAGAGGCGTGCTCAGAATGCTGGGAAGAGGTGCAATTGGCAAAGGCGTGTCCAGATCAGTGGCGTAGCCAGAGGAGTCGTTGGGGACCACGGACCCCCTTGGGGCAGATCTTGTGCAACTGGAAAACACGAGCATTGAACTGGAGGGCCCCTGAGCTTGGTCGCACGGGACCCCCGAACTTAGTCTCAAAGGGCCTCCGGGCTTGATATCAGGGGCCCCGGAGCTTAATGTCAGATTGCCCTCCAAACTCGATCTCGGGGACCCCGAGCCTGGTCTCTGTGGCCATTGGCTGGTCTCGG
The DNA here is from genome assembly GCA_034440635.1 of Lepas anatifera. Taxonomy (NCBI): domain Eukaryota; kingdom Metazoa; phylum Arthropoda; class Thecostraca; family Lepadidae; genus Lepas; species Lepas anatifera. The sequence goes on along the minus strand of JAOTON010001713.1, from coordinate 1,787,266 downwards.
GGGAGTTCCCCGAGCGTGGTCTCAGGGGTACTCCGGTATCGAGGGCTCCGAAGTATCGAACATTAATCTTGGGGCCAACTGAGCTTGGTCTCAGGGGGGCCCCGGGTTGGTCTCAGGTGCCCCCGAGCTTTGTTTCAGGAAGCCCCCGAGCTTGGTCTCAGAGGACCCCAAAACTTAATCTCAGAGGACCGCCAAGCTTAATGTCAGTGGCCTGAGCTTGGTCTCAGTGGGCTCCATGAGCGTGGTCTCAGGGGTACCTCGATCGTCGGTATCAAGGGCTCCGGATTATCGAACATTGATATCGGGGGCACCTGAGCGTGGTCTCAGGGGCCCTGATTGGGTCTCAGGAACCTGAACATGGTCCCAGGGGCCCCAATTGGGCCCCTGGGATCTTAGTCTTAAGATGTTAAGAAGGTCCGTGAGACCAATCTTAAGATTGGTCCCACGGGCCTTTTGATCTTGGTCTCACGGTCTTTCGGTCTTGGTCTCAGGGAGCCCCCGAGCTTGGTCTCAGGGCCCCCAAGCTTGGTGTCAGGGGACCCCGAACTTAGTTGCAGGGGACCCCCGAGCTTGGTCTCAGAGGATCCCCAAAATTAGTCTCAGAGGACCCCCAAGCTTGGTCTTAGTGGCCTAAGCTTGGTCTCAGTGGGCTCCACGAGCTTGGTCTCAGTGGACCCCCGAGCTTTGTTTCAGGAAACCCCCGAACTTGGTCCCAGGGGACCCTCGAGCTTGGTTTCAGTGGCCCGAACTTAGCCTCAGGGACTCCCCGAGCTTGGTGTCAGGGGTCCCTCGATCATCGCTATCGAGGGCTCCGGATTATCGAACATTGATATTGGGGCCCCCTGATCTTGGTCTCAGAAGCCCCCCGAGCTTGGTTTCAGGGACCCCAGCCTGGTCTCAGGGGACCCCCGAGCTTGTCCTCCGGTGGTCTGAGCTTGGTCTCAGGGGCTTCACAAGCTTGGTCTCAGGGGCCCTTGATCATCGATATCAAGGGCTCTGGATTATCGAACATTGATCTCCGGGGCCCTGAGCTTGGTCTCAGCGGGGCCCTGAGTTGGTCTCAGGGGCCCCAAACTTGGTCCCACGGGCCTTTTGATATTGGTCTCACGGCCTTTCGGTCTTGGTATCAGTGGTTCCCCGAGCTTGGTCTCAGAGGACGCCCAAAACTTAGTCTCAGAGGACCACCAAGCTTGGTGTCAGTGGCCTGAGCTTGGTCTCAGTGGGCTCCACGAGCATGGTCTCAGGGGCACCTCGATCATCGGTATCAAGGGCTCCGGATTATCGAACATTGATATCGGGGGCCCCTGAGCGTGGTCTCAGGAGTCCTGAGTTGGTCTCAGGGGCCTGAACATGGTCCGGGCCCCAATTGAGGGCCCTGGGATCTTAGTCTTAAGATATTAAGAAGGTCCGTGGGACCAATCTTAAGCTTGGTCCCACGGGCCTTTTTGTTCTTTGTCTCACGGTCTTTCAGTCTTGGTCACAGGGAGCCCCCGTGCTTGTCCTCAGGGCCCCCCAAGCTTGGTGTCAGGGGACCCCGAACTTAGTTGCCGGGGACCCCCGAGCTTGGTCTCAGAGGATCCCCAAACTTAGTCTCAGAGGACCCCCAAGCTTGGTCTTAGTGGCCTGAGCTTGGTCTCAGTGGGCTCCACGAGCTTGGTCTCAGGGGCACCTCGATCATCGGTATCAAGGGCTCCGGATTATCGAGCATTGATCTCGGGGGCCCTAACCTTGGTCTCAGGGGCCCTGAGTTGTTCTCAGGGGCCCCGGCTTGGTCTCAGGGCCCCAAACACTTGGTCCCATGGGCCTTTCGATATTGGTCTCAAGGACCTTTCGGTCTTGGTTTCAGGAGGAATCTGAGCTTGGTCTCAGGGGCCCACGAGCCTGGTCTCTGGGGACCCCGAGCTTGTCCTCAATGGCCTGGGCTTGGTCACAAAGGGCTCCACAAGCTTGGTCTCAGGGGCCCTCGATCATCGATATCAAGGGCTCCGGATTATCAAACATTGATATCGGGGCCCCTGAGCTTGGTCTCAGGCGCCCCGAGTTAGTCTCAGGCGCCCGAGCTTGGTCTCAAGGGCCCCGAGTTGGTTTTAGGGGCCCGAGCTTGGTCTCAGGGCCCCAAACTTGGTCCCACGGGCCTTTTGATCTTGGTTCCACGAGCCTTTCGATCTTGGTCTCACGGGCCTTTCGATCTTGGTCTTAGGGGCCCCAAGCTTGGTCTCAGAGGAACCTTTAGGCTTAGTCTCAGTGTGCTCCACGAGCATGGTCTCAGGGGCCTTTGATCATCGATATCAAGGGCTCCGTATTATCGAACATTGATCTCGGGGGCCCTGACCTTGTTCTCAGGGGGTCCTGAGTTGGTCTCAGGGGCCCCGAGCCTGGTCCCTCGGATCTTTTGATCTTGGTCCCATGGGCCTTTCGATCTTGGTCTCACGGGCCTTTTGTCTTGGTCTCATGGGCTCCCGAGCTTGGTCTCAGGGGGGCCCTGAGCTTGGTCTCAGGGGCCCTCCGAGATTCATCTCAGGGGTTCCCCGAACTTGGTGTCAGGGATCCTCCGAACTTGGTTTCAGGGCCCTTCCCCCGGGCTTTGTCTCAGGGGCCCCGAGCTTGGTCCCCCGAGCATCGGTAACCATGGCACTGGAGTGCTGAACATTGATCTCAAGGGGGGCAATATTGATATCGGAGTACCCCCAACTATCGATATCGATGGCCTCACGAGTGAGGAACGCGCATTGGCCTCACAGAATGTTGTGTTTGGTCTCAGAAGCCCCAGGCTTCAGGGGCCCCCAAGCATCGGTATCGAGGGGCTCCAGAGTACAGAGCATCAGTCTCGAGGGGCTCCGAATATTTATCTGGGGAGCCCCCGAACATCGGTGTCGAGTTACTCCTGAGGTAAGCGCGAGCATGACCCTAAGGGTGTCCCCGAGCCTGACCTAAGTGGGACCCTGAGCTTGGTCTTAGGAGCCCCCCGAGAATTACTATCAAGGGCATCAGTAGTATTGGTCTCGGTGGCGCGGGGGGGGACAAGCAATAATTTCAGGGGCATTCAAATGTTGATTCCGGAGGGCCCTCGAATGTATGGATGCAGTGACATAGCCAAAGGGGTCCTAGGAGTCTGCGGACCCCCCTTGGGCTAATTTGAGCCACTGCAAATCATTCTCTGATCACTGTGCCCCCAGAGTCAGTCTCAGGGGACCCTGAAGATTCGTTCTCAGGGCGTCTCGAGTCGGCTTTAGGGCCCTCGCCCTAAGAGTCGGTCTCAAGGCCCCCGAAAGTAGATTTCAGGGGGCCCCTGAGAGTTGGTCTCAGGGGGCCCGAGTGTCGGTCTCAGTGGGCCCTGAGAGTCGGTATCAGTGGGGGCCGAGCTAGTCCCAGAGGCCCCAGAGAATGGTTCTCAGGGCCCGCGAAAGTCTATTTCAGCGAGTCCCCTGAGAGTCAGTCTCTGAGAACTTCAAAAGTCGGTCAAGGGGACCCCGAGAGTCAGTTTTAGGGGACTTCTGAGATTTGGTCTCAGGGGTCCCTCCCCACGAGTGTCGGTCTCAGGGGGGCCCATAGTCTCACGGGCGTCTCTCTCAGGAGTAAATATTTACTTTCAGGTGGCCCCGAGATTAATCTGAGGGTCCGAGAGATAGTCTCACTTGATGCGCAGAGTGCTGGTCTCAGGGCCCCCCCAGGGACAATACTGGAAGCCCTTGAGACTTATCCTCAGGCTGTGCCCCCATTTTTGCATAAGGGACCCCGAGAGCAAATCTCAGGGAGCACCCAAAAGTTAGTCTCAGATTGCTTCCGAGAGTCAGTCTCAGCGACATCCGGAAGCTAGTCTTGGGGTTCAGGAACCTCTGAGACCAGGCCCGTGGAGCCCCCTGAGACCAAACTCGGGGGCTCTGAGACCAAGCTCGGGGAACCCCTGATACCAAGACTGAAAGGCCGTGAGACCAAGATTGAAAAGCCCGTGGGACAAAGATCAAAAGTTCCCGGGGCACCAAGTTTGAAGCCCCTGAGACCAAGCTCGGGACCCCTGAGACCAAGCTCAGGGGCTCCCGAAATCAATGTTCGATAATCCGGAGACCTTGATACCGATAATTGAGGTGCCCCTGAGACCATGCTCGTGGAGCACACTGAGACCAAGCTCAGGCCACTGAGACCAAGCTTGGGGGCCCCCTGAGACCAAGCTCGAAGGGGTCCCTGAGACCAAGCTCTGGACCCCCTTGAGATCAAGCTCAGGATCCCATGAGACCAAGACCAAAAGGCCCGTGAGACCAAGATCGAAAGGCCCATGGGACCAAGATCAAAAGGCCCGTGGGACCAACCTTGAGGCCCCTGGGACCAAGGTCAGGCCCCTGAGACCAACTCAGGGCCCCTGAGACCAAGCTCAGGGGCCCCCGATATCAATGTTCAATAATCCGGAGCCCTTGATACCGATGATCGAGGTGCCCCTGAGACCGCGCTCGTGGAGCCCACTGAGACCAAGCTTGGTGTCCTCTGAGACTAAAGTTTGGGCTTCCTCTGAGACCAAGCTCGGGGGCCCTTGAGACCAAGCTCGGAGGCCCCTGAAACCAATACCGAAAAGCCCGTGAGACCACGATCGAAAATCCCGTGGGAACAAGATCAAAAGGCCCGTGGCACCGAGTTTGAAGCCCCTGAGACCAAGCTCGGGGGTCCCCTGAAACCAAGCTCAGGCTGCCCTGATACCAAGTTCAGGAAGTCCCCTGAGACCAAGCTCAGGCCGCCCTGATACCAGGTTCAGGGGGTCCCAGGATCAATGTTCAATACTTCGGAGCCCCCGATACCGACGATCATGGGGCCCCTGAGACCAAGCCCATGGCGCCCCTGACACTAGGCTCAGGCCACTGAGACCAAGCTCGGGGAACCCCTAATACCAAGACCGAAAGGCCGTGAGACCAAGATCAAAAGGCCCGTGGGACCAATCTTGTGGCCCCTGAGACCAGGCTACGGTTCCTGAGACTAACTCGGGGCGCCTGAGACCAAGCTCAGGGGCCCCCGATATCAATGTTCGATAATCCGGAGCCCTTGATACCGGTGATCGAGGGCCCCTGAGACCAAGCTTATGGAGCCCCCTGAGATCAAGCTCAGGCCACTGAGGACAAGCTTGTGGAGCCCCCTGAGACCAAGCTCAGGCCACTGAGGACAAGCTCGGGGGTCCCCTGAGACCAAACTCGTGGAGCCCACTGAGATCAAGCTCAGGCCACTAAGACCAAGCTTGGGGTTCCTCTGAGACTAAGTTTGGGGGTCCTCTGAGACCAAGCTCGGGGGTCCCCTGCAACTAAGTTCGGGGTCCCCTGACACCAAGCTTTGGGGGCCCTGAGACCAAGCTCGGGGGCTCCCTGAGACCAAGACCGAAAGACCGTGAGACCAAGATCAAAACACCCGTGGGACCAATCTTAAGATCGGTCCAACGGGCCTTCTTAAGATCTTAATACTAAGATCCCAGGGGCCCCAATTTGGGCCCCTGGGCCAAGTTCAGAACCCTGAGACCAACTCAGGGCCCCTGAGACCAAGCTCAGGTGCCCCCTGATATCAATGTTTGCTAATCCGGAGCCCTCGATAGCGATGATCGAGGGACCCTGACACCAAGCTCGGGGAGCCCCTGAGGCCAAGTTCGGGCCACTGAAACTAAGCTCGGTGGTCCCCTGGGACCAAGCTCGGGGATTTCCTGAAACAAAGCTCGAGGGGGGGCACCTGAGACCAAGCTTGGGGTCCCTGAGACCAAGCTCGAGGGACCCCTGACCCCACGCTCAGGGGCCCCTGAGACCCAGATCGAAAGGCCCGTGAGATCAAGATCGAAAGGCTGGTGGGACAAAGAAGAAAAGGTCCGTGGGACCAAGCTTGGGCCCCCAGAGACCAAGCTCGGGGTCCCTGAGACCAACTCGGGGCCCCCTGAGACCAAGCTCAGTTGGCCCCTAGATCAATGTTTGATACCTCGGAGCCCTCGATACCGGAGTACCCCTGAGACCAGGCTCGGGGAACTCCCCGAGACCAACCAAGGGCCACTGAGACCAAGCTCGGGGACCCCGAGATCAAGTTTGGAGGGCAATCTGACATTAACACGCGCATTGACGGGGGTCTGAGCCACCTTCGCATTGACGGGGGCGGGTACCCGCCCCTAAGATCTCGAGAACCACGGTAGGTAGCGAAAAACGGTAAACGGCGTTGGGCTTTCCATCCACTTCTCCATCAAAAACATTTGAACCTTTTTTTCAGGTCACATTTAAGGTCACGAGAGGTCAAAACATGTCCGTCATAGGGATAACATGTAAATTCAGTTTTTCGGCCATTATATCTGAACAAGTAAAGACAGAGCAAAACGACTTGAACTATATGAATCCTCTTAGCAAGCCGAATCGAATGATATATAATTTGGCCTTGCTAGGTCAAATCAAGGATTTGACCTGACCTAAGGTCAGGTCAGGGTCAAATTATATAAAATCCATATCATTAGAACCGCAAAGCCCAGGCGAGTCTAATGCAGCTAAAATAAATGCTATATCACCATCCGTTACTGAGCTAAGACAGAGCATGCGCAGTACGACGCTATATCAAAAGTTCCGCAGTTCATAAGTGCAGCACGTTCATAAGTGCCACACGATCAAAAGTGCAGCACGATCAAAAGCCCCACAGTTCAAAAGTGCAGCGCGTTCAAAACCCCCGCAGTTCATAAGTGCAGCAGACTCGATTATCAAGCACGTTCAAAACACCCACAGTTCATAAGTGCAGCACGTTCAAAAAATGCAGCAAGGTCAGACAAGCGGTGTTCAAAGGGCCAGCGGTTCATAAGTGCAGCAAGATATTTTGCGTAGAGTTCAAAACGTCCGCGGTTCTAAGTGCAGCAAGATAATTGTGCACTGTTAAAAACTCCCACAGGTCACAAGTGCAGCACGTTCAAAAGTGCAGCATGTTCAAAACTGCAGCGCATTCAAAAGTGCAGCACGATCAAAATTACAGCCCGTTCGAACGTGCAGCACGTTCAAATGTGAAGCCCGATTAAAAGGATCAGGCCAATCATACATTGGGTCAGAACGCAAATCATTAGAATCGGAGGGTAAGTCCAAAAATAAAAGCAAAGACTGTATCTTCATTCCCACCGATGTTTTTTAGTTTAAATTATCTTGCCCATACATTTCCAACGGAGAGGCCATGGCTCGTACCTGACCTACAGTCGTCTCTACAAAAAAATCCCAGATTGTCCATAGATTAGCCCTATTATTTCCAAGCCATATCAACATGTGCCCCACCGGGGTCCTCGGCACGATGCGCCTTGCTGGGGAGACGTACATTTCGCCCTTCTTCCGTATCTTATTTCCCAGGAAAGCTAGAGAAAAATTACGGACGGCCGGCGAAAAGTTTGCTCGAGACAAAGAGAAATTATCAGAATTATTTCATTTCAGGTCAATGTTGAAGCCAGCATAGGTCAAAGAAGGCTCCCATATGCTTACAACAGCGCCGTGTACGTTTCCCTCTTTAGACTTTTACTCAGCGAAGTTAGAGCAAATCTTTATACATCACTGGATTCCTCTCACAGCGGAAAACCGAAAGATGTATAGTTAATATGGCATGGCTAGGTCAAATGGGGATAATTGCCTAACAACCACCTAGGGTAGGGTCCAGGGGGTGTCGCTCGGCTTTTTAGCCTAGGCCAAAATTGGGAACCTCAAATCTGGCATTCACCATGTTGATGACGTCAGCGATCGCCTAGTGCTGCTTAGCAACGCATTGTCGCTGGGTATTGTAGAAGACGGGGCGATCAGGAGATAGGTTGTGTGTTGGGGGCAATAATGATGTTTTTTGTGTACGTGGGGTGATAAATCCTGGGTCTACCCCTCGTCATATGCATTTTGAAACCGTAAAACATTCCACGATCCGCAGTCAATTCTCACTGAATGAATGAGCGGCTCCACGTCGAGAGCAACTGCTGACGTCACAAACGTAAAAATATCTAGAAACAGGGGTTGCCATTTTTTTTTAGAGCGGAGCGTTCTACCTCTACATTTAAAGGCCTTGGCAGGGTCACAGGGTGACCCGGTATGGTTATGTTGCAAATCAATCAAATCCCCGTGACAAGATAAGCACAATGCGAGCAAGATGGAAGTTTTATCTCAATTCAGTGAGAAGTTATTGGCAACATAATCACTGTATGCTTCAGTGACCTCACGTGACCTTTGAGAGGTTAGATGGTCAAAGACCCAACTTTATGGTCAAGATTGGAGTAATAATACACGGTTGAAGGATTTCGAAGTCGATCTCTCTAATATTTGCTGAACACGAGCCCATCCTATCTTTTCCGCGTTCAAAAGTACAGCACATTCAGCGCATTCAAAAGTACAACACAATCAAAATTTCAGTCCGCTCAAAAGTGCAGCGCGTTCATAAATGCACATGACCCAGAGTGCAGCAAATTCAAGACACCAACACGCTTAAAGTGCATTATGTTATACAATTTCCATAGCTCTATACGCAGATTCACAGGGGACAAAGGGCACGTGCCTCTTCCTCCAATCGACCCTCTGCGCCCCCTGAAATATTCACGGTACCCCCCCTGAAAGGCCGATGGTGCCCCTTGAATGTCGCTTCCCACTCTCTCACCCCAGGATGCGAAAATCGGCTTCCACCGATAGGATTTGGCACCCACCCGATAGTTTTTCCGGCCAAAAGTGGCACCCCTTGGTCCGGAATGGCGCCCCATCCCCGGTAAGGGCCTCCCCCCAGCTTGGCAATCCTGGATCCGCCTATGCACGGCTCAGTTTTTTTCAAATTGAAACTGGAATGCTATCGCCACGGAGCACGTCTCCAGCACCAGTGCTGCGTTTAGAGCCACTTTTGTAAAAACAGACGTGGTTGAGTCATCATATCTCCCTAACAGTATTTTATTAGTCCTCATGTCTATGACCTTCGTTGTATATCATACACTTCAGAATAAGAAGGCTTGGAGTCAGCACGCCCGCTCCCACTTTCCAAAATATTTTGGAATCATACACATATGTTTCAAAGGCGGATGCACGAAAAGGCAGCTAAGGGGCACTTGCCCCCTTATCGATCCTTGACTCCCTCCCCTCTCCCCGAAAGGTCGATGGTGCCCCCCTGAAAGGTAGCTTCCTATTCCCCCCGAGGACGCGTGTATCGGCGTCTCCTTGATGCCATTTGGGGCAAACCTGATAGGGTTTTCTGCTCCAAATCCCCCTCACCATGTGTTCCCCATTAGATATCTTGGATCCGCGCATAGGCGGATCCAGGATTTCCGATCGGGGGGCACCTTCCCGGGGGAGGGAGGCACCATCCGGTCGGGGGGGCGCCACTTTGGACCGGCAAAACCTATCAGATGGGCGCAAAATTCTATCGGTGGCCGCCTATTTTTGCATCCTGGGAGGGGGAGGCGGGAAGCGACATCTCAGGGGCGCCGCGACCATTTTAGGGGGCCGCCGAGGATCGATCGAGGGGCATGTGCCCCCTTGCCCCCTAGATCCGCCTATGGGTCCGTGCTATTAATAGGAACTGATGCAGTTCGGTCGCGTACTGGAGGGGAGGTGGGCTGTTGTTTCCGCTGGACTGTCCTGCTGGCCTCCGCGCTGGCCGTGGGACCGGTAGCGTGGACACCACCACTCGGCAGGGACTCTAACGGCCGCCGGGCTGACTTCCCAGCCGGTCCATGCTTTCTGGAGGGGCCGATCGACAAACCGTCTACTGAGTTGGGTGAAGGCCACGGACTCTCGCCCCTGCTGGGCGGATCTGACGACTGCTCAATGCTCATGCTGGCTGCCGACCTGTATTTCTGCGTTGTGCTACTCTGGTGGTCTGCCTTGGTCGGAGCGATGAGAGTATGGATCCCAGAAACCCATATTTTTATTATAAATTTTGTCCAAGTTGTTCCACGTTCGGTTATTGGAGTCTGGGGCTCACTAAAGTCATTAGCGGAGTAGTCACGGAGACCCCGACCCCACCATACGAACGAGCAGCTCCCACAATGAAGGCCCAATTTAGAAGCCAAAATTGAACGTCCAACAAAGCACAAAGACGCTCGCCCCGCTCAGGTCACAATCTCACCAGCAGAGATGGCCTACGCTACGGTATGAAATCCTTTTTCCGTAGCCGTAGCTCTGGAAATGAAGAGTAGCGTAGTTGGGCGAATTCTGTAGCGCACTACGCCAAAGTTTAACGTATCGTAACGTACTACGAAAAAGTTACGTCATATATGTATAAGTACGAGTACTTTCTCGTGATCTCGATCGCAGTACTAAGGATTCTTGGTAACGATTTCCTTTAATTTGAAATTTGAAATTGAATGATAGTATTTGAAAAAGTAACGACTAAACCATTACTTTAAAATTACAAACTTCAATTTCACGAGAAGTGCTTCAAAATGCTGGGGGATTCCAGGACAGATCTACCAAGGCTTGACTGAAACAAATCTGAAACTTTGTCTCCGAGATAGTTTTGGGCCAGGAACACGCCTGTGAAAATCTTAGCCGCCTCTGATCAATGGTGACCGAGTTTTAGCCCGAGGTATTTTCGGGAGGGCACCTTGTAGAGTCATCTTTGATGCTTCATAACTCAAAAAATTATTGCCTGATTAAGATGTCTTCTATATCATTAAACTCGTCTTGAAATATACATTATTTTGAAAAAAAGAAAATTTTAAATTTAAAAAACATTTTGACTTTTAGTTCGTTTGACCTTTTCTTCTTTGACCTAGCTCGACTTTTTCGCAGTTGTAATTGGCCTTTTAGACACATAAAAAAATTGATTTATAAAAAACATTTCGATAAGTTTATTTTCAAAAAGGCGTTCTTGCTATAAATTCCTTTTTTGCACCTAAGGTAGGTATGCAGACGCTTTTTGACCACTGCGGTAGTACAGCCTAATGTTTAACACCACAAACAAAGCGATTGTTTTTGTAATCGGTTGCTTGCAATGATATTGCATTGTTTTTGCGAAATTTTCATCGTGCAAGTGTCAGAATTTATGAGAATGAAGACTTACCCACACGAGGGGGCGGGTAACCAGCCTCCTCAGTTTTCCACAGGTAGTAAAAAACAACACCTTGGCACAGCGCCACTGTACTTTATCTACCTCTAACTCGAAATTTTTGCAGCTTCTGGAAAAATTTTAGGTCTGGGTCATACCAGGTCAGACCGCCAACCAAGGTCAAGAGACCTAGCCTATGAAGCTATGAAATGATTACCTTTAAAAATATCATGTGCGGCAACCTCTTCAAGTGAGCAAGTCGAATGTGTTATGATTTCAGGACATTTTTTCGCATATATGAGCAGATTCAAATTATTTCCTGGGAATGAAAGGTTTTCAGACACGTTTTTTTACATTGTATGAATCCTCTCAAAAGTATGCTGTGCTGCACTGGGCATCTTGTATCCATGCTATTTTTCCATCTCCGGGAACGATGTAATTGTGTGAATTAGTGGTGCTTATAGGATAAGTCATGCTTGTTTCAATTATTGATGAAGTCGCGAAATCTTTGTAAATTTTCTTTTAAGGCTCCAAGGCCCATTTCAAATAAGTTTCTTTGCCCTTTCCTTTCAATCACTTTTAAGGGCTGCTACTTTTCTTTTTATAAATCCTGTCAAAGTTTTTGCCAGTTCAGTTTTAGGAGTCGGAGTCTCACTAGAGTCATCAAGAGACTTTTACGGAGACCCCGACCCCACCACCCAAACGAGCAACTCCCACGATGAAGGGTTAATTAAGGAAAAAAAGTTGAGCGTCCCACAAGGCATAACAACGGCCATCTACCTCAGGTCGCCCTCTCACCAGTGTCAGTTGCCAGCTGACCTACGGTATTTACGGTACCCACCACCTACCAGTTGACCTAGATTATTTTGCCAGAAGTTGCAAAAATGTCGAGTTAGTGGTAGATGAAGTACAGTGGCGCTGCGCGAAGGTATTTTTTTTTACTACATGTAGAAACCTGAGGAGACCAGTAGCCCGTCCCCTCGTGTGGGCGGGGTGTTAATTCTCATAAATTCTGACACTTGCACGATGAAAATTTCGTAAAGACAATGCAATATCATTGTAAGCAACCGATTACAAAAGCAGTCGCTCTGTTTGCGGTGTTAAACATGAGACTGTGCTACTGCAGTGGTAAAACCGTCTGCATACCTACCTTAGGTGCTAACATTTGGAATTTATAGCAAGAACGCATTTTTGAAAATTTCTCATCGAAAAATATTTTATGAGACAAAATTTTCTGGGTTTCTAAAAGGGAAATTTCAAGTATGAAAAGGTCAAGCTAGGTCAAAAAGGAAAGGTCAAACAAATTAAAATTATTTTTTATCTTGAAGTTTTATTTTTTCTTCAAAATAATGTATAGTTCAAGACGAGCTTAATGATATACAAAACTTGTTAATCAGGCAAAGCGTTTTTGAGTTATGAAGGATCAGAGATGAGTTTACAAGGTGACCTCCCGAAAATGCCTCGGGCTATAACTCGGTCACCGTTGGTCTGCTGGGGCTACAATTCTCACAGGCATTTTCCTGGCCCAAAACTACCCCGGAGACAAAGCTTAAGATTTTTGCTAGACATGGTGGCATCAAATTGAAATATTTTTGGCCATTTTGTCCTGGAATTCCCCCGCTGTCAATTAAGATCGGGATCTTTAGGTGGATAGTGTAAATCACGGACACATTTTTGGGCTTGTAAAAATTAGAAGCCGGTTTATTTCGATTTATAATCTTTTCAACTGGTGACAAAAAATTCCCGACCATTGGCCCCAAACATCAGGTGACATACATCAGTCATCAGGTCACACCTCAGGTCAGGTCAAGGTCACTATTTAATCTAACATAGGCAATATGCACATCAATCGAACCGTAGAAGCAGTGTCAACGTAAAGGAATCAAAATAAAAGTTTTATCGTCCTTTCCTGTAAAGATATTGACCCAAGTCAGAAAATCTCCCAGCAGTTCAGATGACCTCTTAGAGGTCATAGGTAAAACATTGCAACAGGAACCTATAGGTTGTAGGACTCGGTAGGCCCATTATTTGCTAGCAGTTTCAATTCGATAGATTCACCCCTTTCTTACTTCTGACACCTTAAACATTTCTGAGGGTGAAGTCACATAACCTAACCTGGTGACCTGACCTGAGATGATCCAGCTTGAATTTTTGGGGAAAGCTGCGGAATTGATCAAGGATAAGATGTGTCAAGTACGGCGGTTCTCCGCGCCGCCGTTTTTTCGTACAACCGGTAAAACCCAAGGGGATGTCAAACACCTCCCCACCGGGACGAGGGTTGAAGTAGAAATATGTGAACACAATGTTGATATCGTAGTGCGAAATATTTTTACCGTAGCCGTAGCTAAGGTACCGTAATTCCGTACTCGATGAAATATAACGTAGCATATAGGTGCGTAGCCAGGATTTCGCTCAGGGGGGGCGAAAATGGCTTCTGGGACAGCTCCAAAAGGGCCCTGATGGGTAAAAATGGCTCTGCTTTTTACAGAATCGTGTCCTCAGCGGGCTCTTCGGGTCCTCAGGTGGGAGGGTGGGGGCTGGCTGTCGCTGCCGCCCCCTTGGCTACGCCCCTGGTAGCATAATTCCGTAGGGTAGTTTTGGCCAAAATCGAACCGTAACGTAGCATAATTCGGTAACGTAACGTAGCGTAGGCCATCTCTGCTCACCAGTCAGTTGCCAGCCGACCTACTTCGAGTAAACATAGAGCGCCGGAGCGTCTCAGTGGAACCGATTCCAAGCATGCACAATGTGTACATGCACAGTCACTTCATGTTCCTGAGCAACAGGCCGGAGCCCAACGCTCTAACAACTGAGCTACCTGGCGGCCATATAACCACTGACCCCAAGCGGCATTGGCTTTCAGCGGTAGACATCGGTTCGTTATTGTTATTGATGGCATCGACCCTTACATGCAAGAAAGGGATTGTGTTTTCTACGCTTTCTTTGGTACTGAATTTGAGTTCTGAGACCTCCTCATGATTTCTCTTAAGAAGGTCCAGCTGTTCAGTGTCCTTGATATTGGTAAATATATCATTCACGTAGCAGTAGTACAGCTGGGGTTTGGTTTCCATTTTCTGCAGTGCGTTTTCTTCCACACAGCACATATAGCTTCGGACGAATAATACTCCCAAGGGAGAACCAATCGCAACGCCATTTACTTGGTAGAAGAGTTTGCCTTCTGGGCATCGAAATGGAGCACTTTTGTACATCTGGATAGAATCTCTTCCAAAACATCACGTGGTACCCGAGGTAGTGGTAGCTCAGGGTCTTTGAAGGCATAGTTCAGGATAATCTGAATAGTCTCATCAATCGGAACATTCGTGAAAAGACTCTGGGCGTGAAGTGATTCAATTATGCCCTTTCTCTCTCGGAGAAATTTCGTAGACGAGTTGAAGGAGTACGTTCCGAGATATCAAATTCCAACGCATCATTGGTGAGTTTAACCCTGGGTACTTTTACGGGAATATAAAGACGCACAAGGTTGGCAACCCGATGAGACCCATAATATCTCACAGATATCCTGTCTCCGTTTATACTCGGAACGTACTCGTTGAAGTCGTCTACGGAATTTCTAGAAATATTCAAGCTCCGAGAGAGAAAGGGCATAATTGCATCACTGGACGCCCAGAGTCTTTTCACGAACGTTCCCATTGATGAGACTATTCAGATTATCCTCAACTATGCCTTCAACCACCCTGAGCTACCACAACCTCGGGTACCACATAATGTTCTGAAAGAAATGCTATCCATATGTACAAAAAGTGCTCCATTCCGATGCCCAGAAGGCAAACTCTTCTACCAAGTAAATGGCATTGCGATTGGTTCTCCCTTGGGAGTATTATTCGCCCAAAGCTATATGTGCTGTGTGGAAGAAAACTCACTGCAGACGATGGAAACCAAACCCCACCTGTACTTCCGCTATGTGGATGATATCTTTACCGATATCAAGGACGCTACCAACCGAATCTTCTTAAGAGAAATCTTGAAGAGGTCTCAGAGCTCAAATTCAGTACCGAAGAAAGCGTAGAAAACACAATCCCTTTCTTGGATGTAAAGGTCGATGCCTCCAACAAGTACCAAACCAATGTCTACCGCAAAGAGACTAACACCGGCCATTGCCTCAACGGAAAAAGCGAATGTCTCAACGGAAACAGCGTGACCAGAGCCTATTTCTCTCGGGCTCTCACGCACTGCAGCACCTGGGAGCTCGTCCACCAAGAGCTTGACCGTATCCGTAATATCTTTTCAAGCAATAACTACGAGAAAGAAAACTCGAAGACATCATCCGAATGCAGCTCAGCAATCACTGCCAGCCCGAAACTAGCAATAAACTGGAAGGCGATAGAATTCACATTTTCTACAAGAGCACCCCAACATCGGAATACACTGGTGATGAAAAACAGCCTGTCCGCAGAGTACTCGAAGTTGAAGGTGAACAACGTAGTATCCAAATTTAATTTTCCATATGGTGACTGTGCGCACCGTCCAGAATATAGTTACGTTGGACAAACAACAAGTCTCTCACAGAGAATGACGATGCATCTTCAAGAAAGCGCCCCGGAAAAAACATATAAAACGCGACCATAACAAGACTTTAATCTGTACTATGCTTGTACAGGACACCGACATTCTGGCTCTTCTCATAAACTCACCGCTTATGAGAATGTAGAGTGTAGGTTTTAGATAAATAATTTTCATTTTTAAGCGAAAGCGTAAAAATCAAATATTCTGCAATTAAAAAAGTTGCAACTTCTATCTCACGATGGTGCCGTTTCATTACAACTGCATGAAGTTGAAGCTACTTTTTGGTGTCCTTACTCTTAAAGGGAATGTGGCACCTTGGTCGAGTCCTGGAATTCAGTGCAATTTGGCGTACTTTTAGTCGAAAATAATGAAACCACTCATGATTTCTCTGAAAAAATGTACAATAAGCTCAATATTTTGATTTTTAAAATGCTCCTCTAGAAAAACAAATAAATATCAGCCTGTGGATGATGTCACGATCTGGCAACCACTACCATACTTGAAAAACTTCAAGGGCTTCGATTGGCTGATGCTCATCGTGACTTCAGCATATGTCGTCACACCAGCAGCTCACAACAATGGCCGCCCGGCGGGGGCTGATGAGGGGACTGGTGTCAGGTAGGTTTTAGCTTTTTTCTAAGGAAATATCGAGTTCCAAGAAAAGTGATATATGGAGTACAGAGTTTTCCGACTTGCTTAACAATTTGGTTATCTCAGTTTAAATCACGTTATGAAGGTGCCACATTCCCTTTAAAGGAAATAAATCGGCATCGAGACGAATCGAACAGAGTGCTAGATGTGTCCTATATTAATGACTGTTTTTTAATAATAATATGTGCCCAATGACATGCCTGAAAATGTTAATGTGATTAACATAACGTTGATACATGATTCATTTGGAAAATATTGTTTGAACAGTCCTCGAAAGATGAAAAAAGCATATCAGAAGAATCGAGACTCTAAACCGAATGCTCATCAATGCCAGATATGTCGTCATTTTCAATCAATAATACATCAATCAAAACCTTTTCCCAAACTAAACCAATGTTATATATATATATATATATATATATATATATATATATATATATATATATATATATATATATCTGTGTGTGTGCGTATGCGTATGCGTGTGTGTGTGTGTGTGTGTGTGTGTGTGTGTGTGTGTGTGTGTGTGTGTGTGTGTGTGTGTGTGTGTGTGTGTGTGTGTGTGTGTGTGTGTGTGTGTGTGTGTGTGTGTGTGTGTGTGTGTGTGTGTGTGTGTGTGTGTGTGTGTGTGTGTGTGTGTGTGTGTGTGTGTGTGTGTGTGTGTGTGTGTGTGTGTGTGTGTGTGTGTGTGTGTGTGTGTGTGTGTGTGTGTGTGTGTGTGTGTGTGTGTGTGTGTGTGTGTGTGTGTGTGTGTGTGTGTGTGTGTGTGTGTGTGTGTGTGTGTGTGTGTGTGTGTGTGTGTGTGTGTGTGTGTGTGTGTGTGTGTGTGTGTGTGTGTGTGTGTGTGTGTGTGTGTGTGTGTGTGTGTGTGTGTGTGTGTGTGTGTGTGTGTGTGTGTGTGTGTGTGTGTGTGTGTGTGTGTGTGTGTGTGTGTGTGTGTGTGTGTGTGTGTGTGTGTGTGTGTGTGTGTGTGTGTGTGTGTGTGTGTGTGTGTGTGTGTGTGTGTGTGTGTGTGTGTGTGTGTGTGTGTGTGTGTGTGTGTGTGTGTGTGTGTGCGTGTGTGCTGGTGGTTGTGGGTGTGGGTATGGGTGTGTTTGATATTAGTAAAGGATGGGAACAGATTTTCGCTGATGCAAGTTTCATTAGATGCATGTAGATGGGTACCATTGCCCCATCAGTGACTGTGCGCCCCGTGCTAACTCGATATACATCGGACGCACAACTACACTCTCAAGATGTATGACATTCCACCTCCAGGCCAGCGCCCCCAAAAACATACTGAAACGACTCACAAACTAAAACTCCCCAGAGTTATGCTAATAATATATCCATCATAGCGCGATGCTTTGACAGGAGGCTAACCGTCCTGGAGGCTGTTGATATCAGAGACAGGGACCCAGAAATCAACAGACAGATGAAGTTGATGGGGACATGATAAACAGCTCCCAACAGGTTAGCTCAAACCGTACAGTGTAATGCCTATCCGTGAATAGTGAATTGTCATTGAGTGTTATGTAATGTTAATGTGTCCTAGTGATGTCGACATGGTGATCAAATAGTTCGTCATACCTGCATTATTTTATTTAAGCCGTTTATCATATAACAGAAAGGTTGATAGCAATGTTTGCTCTTTTGCTATTGATGGAGATACCTTCCACTTTAAAAGCACCTGCACACAGGAATAATTCTAGAGCCATATCAGCTCCATTTTCTTCAAATAATTACTGACCGAACCGATCTGCGATTACTTTTGGATTTATAACGTATATCATATGGATTTTTAACTTTGCGTCTTATGTCTCTCATGTCGTCTGAGGATGTCAATTGGATTGATGAAACGTTACTTGAACATGTTGAAAATATAAGCGCAATTCACTCAAACCTAGTCCGCAAAGTTGAAAGCCTCACCAAGAAAAAAACTAACTCCGAATATTCCGTCATATTTAATGATATATATATATATATATATATATATATATATATATATATATATATATATATATGATATAGGTGAACACACAGAAATTTATTTAAGTTATATTTAATTTACAAACGTTTCACTGTTGCACAGCTTCATCAGTGTAATACCAAATTATAAAAATATCAATATCAAATTACAAAGTTCAGCACACAGCAGGACACAATATTTCAAACTGCTCAAACTGCATGTCCCCATGTTCGGTCGGCTGGATGGGAAAGTGTGGCATTGCCACACTAATGTGTGGCTAATGTGGCACAATGTGGCTAATGTGGCTAGTGTTTGCCGGCTCTGCTGCGGACCCTTCGAGTCTACTTTGAATTAGATTGCTCACTCACTTATTGATGTCACGAAAAGGGCTGATGGATGACCATGCTGTGAACAAGATACCTCAGGTAATTGGTAATTGATACCTCAGGTACTTGCCACACTAATGTGTGGCTAATGTGGCACAATGTGGCTAATGTGGCTAGTGTGGCTAATGCCACACTTTCCCATCCAGCCGACCGAACATGGGGACATGCAGTTTGAGCAGTTTGAAATATTGTGTCCTGCTGTGTGCTGAACTTTGTAATTTGATATTGATATTTTTATAATTTGGTATTACACTGATGAAGCTGTGCAACAGTGAAACGTTTGTAAATTAAATATAACTTAAATAAATTTCTGTGTGTTCACCTATATCACATTATGTCTGTGATAACCCCATATATATATATATATATATATATATATATATATATATATATATATATATATATATATATATATATATATACATATATAATATTTGTGTGTGTGTTTTGAGAACTTTTTCAAAAGCGTGAGATAACATGACATGTTGATATCAAATTTACTGCATTAAAAAGTAAAATATTCGTGCTTCTCCCGTTTCCCCTACGTCTGCTGTGCAACACTTGTGAGGCTGTTTGAAACCTAAAGATGGGTGCCATCCCTTTCGTGTTGCCTGGAAAGTGCATATGCAAGTGTGCTGTACACTGTCACAAGCCTTGAAAAATTCCCACCGCTGAATTCCGAGGCCATCACCCTACCCCCCTCCCCGTAACGGCGACTGACAGCCCATTGTCACCGCGCAGTCTAGGCGTCCTTAATCCCTTCCTTCGGTGCTCTTCGGGAACATTACCTGAGGTATCTTGTTCACAGCATGGTCATCCATCAGCCCTTTTCGTGACATCAATAAGTGAGTGAGCAATCTAATTCAAAGTAGACTCGAAGGGTCCGCAGCAGAGCCGGCAAAGCGAGGTACAGGGGAACGCCATGTGGTAGGCTGCACGCTGGGAGGGCCGCGCTCACCCCTTTCGCACCGCGTCAGAGAGATAGGTAGGGGATACAGCGAGAACAGTTCCTATAGTCCTTCCTCCTTCAAAATGTGGATGTTTTTATAGTTCACTTGATGGCCTATAACATAGACCTATCAAATAATATTTCACTTTATGTACAGTGTGATCATATGTAGATGAATATAACACTGCTGTTTAGACGTATTCAGGGGGAAAAGGAGTACTTTATCCTTTCAAATCAGCCTTGGGTGGCCCCTGAAATGGTAGCGACGCCCCTCTGTTAAGTCGATGGCGCATCACTGAAATGTCACTCCCTCCCCTTCCCCAGGATGCGAGTAACGGCGCCGCGCCGCCGCGATAGGATTTGTCGCCTTCCTAATGGGTATTTCCGCCCGAGAGTGACATCTCTTGGTCCGGACCACGCTCTCTCCAGTCGGCAGTCCGGAACCAGGATTTGTGTTGTAATAATTGTTGGGGTTTAACGACGCACTTGTGCAATGAGTGGCAGCATTGTGATGTTATCATATGCGATTGATTTTTGACAGGATCTGTTGGACTTGAAGTGCTGACAATAATTCATCTGAAGACCTGAAGTGCAGGACCAGGACCTGAAGTGCTAACAACAATTCACGGACTAAACCAGAATAAACAACGGGCCCTGACAAAATCCCTGTTTAAATCATAAAACGAAGTGCGGTACAATAGGTCAACCCTGAGCCAAACTGTTCAATAAAAAATCCGAATTGTAAATTCCCGATATCCTGGAAGATAGCAAATATCTAGCCAATTAAAAAATGAGGGTAATTCCGCTCATACTGCCAATTATAAACCAATTAGCTTTCTATGCTCTCTATCGAAAGTTTTTGAAAAAAATAATATTAAAACAAATCTATGGATATTTAATACAGCTTAACATCGGGACGAAGCTAGGATTTCACTCAGAGGGGAGGGCTGCGCCGAAAAGGGTCCCTACGATTGCACCAAAAAAGAAAGCAAAAATTTGATGATAAAAACCTTTAACGCGTGTTTGCGTCAACTAATAAAAAACGTTTTAATAGGCGCATTAACAGAGGGCGGATACCCGCCCCCTGGGTTTTTGAAGACAGGATACAAACAGTGGCGCGTAGCGCCGCCGTACATGGCATACAAACGCTCTGACCATTTCTATAACTTTTGATAAAATTTAAGGTTAAGTCAGGTTAGGTCAGGTCACCAATGCAGATCAAGTGACCTAGCCTAAGAAAGGGATTAAAATAACATAATTCAGAGCAGGGTAACATATGTGATTGAAACTCATATCACATAATAACCCAACCAAGTTCTACAAAACATGTTCCGATATTTGTATATCGATGACCTAAGAGCAGATATGAGCCATGATCTCTCCTTTGGAAAAAGATGGGAAAATAGCTAAAACTGAATAACGTAGTAATGGATGGTGGTAGAGCATTTACTTTAACCTGCACCCCGGTGGGCCTCCTAGCCCCCTTCGCTCAGGTGGGGGTGTTTGAACACTTCCCTCGAATTCGGCTTCTATGCGGGATAGCGAAATAAACGTGAACGCTGGTGGATAGCTCATACAAATTCATGAAAAAAACATATGGTAACTTTTTGGCTCAGGTCAATATTGAGGTCATGACGGGTCAAGGAAAGTGGAATTTTGAGTTTAAGTTTTTGGGCTCTAGCGTCTGACAGAGTTGAGTTAGAATCATTATTTAGGCACTCCTCGCTTCCTCTTGTCACGGCAAATCTAGATCAAAACACAAAAATGACCTGAATTCATGTCAGTTCAAGATCATTTTTCAGCCCAGCATAGTCAATATTTGTATATCAATCGACTTGCAATAGCAATCTAAACGCAATGATAAAAAATAAAAGCTGAATCACATTTTTTTCAAATGTGATTCAGAAATAAGCTTTTGTTTACAAAAAAACAAAAGCTTATTGATTATTCTGAAGTTTAGCGAAATCTGAAATTCGAGGCCTCAGCTCACACCATGATCAAGAGCTTCTCCAATCACTATATTTCTTGAAGATTCTGAGGAAGGGCTGTGTTCTAATATATATTCCTTGTGTTTTTTGCTATTTTATGCATCCAGGATTCGAGGAGATAGGCCAATTAACAACTTAAGTTCGATGCCTGGTGCCTGCCATCTGTGGTGATTATGCAACTTAAGCGTTCTACCTATAGCGGCAGCACATCGTGCCAAGCCCTCGGTCACGTCACTTTCCCCTCAGCGACCTGGACCTCAGTGGGATGGCACTCGGGCATCCGCAGATATCTGGCAGCTTTGTGTTTGACCTGTACGCAGTGGTAGCACACCATGGCAGCACCAGATCAGCCACTACACTGCCTTCTGCTGGAACCAGTCGGAAGCTGGTTGGTGTCACATTAACGATACCTAACTGTGTCAAGGAAGTACCGGCGGAGGAGGTGTGTAAGGCAACAGCGTACATGCTTTGTTACTCCTTTCTTCTACCCGATCTTGAATTTTCCCAAAATTTCAACTTTCATCGTAATAGAAAGGCTATAGTGCTGACCTAGCGCTAGCTCATCTATAAAAAACCTGCCACCACGAACTGTCACATTTGGTGATCTTATGAATTGATATAACTTGCAGGTGCTATAACTTGCACTGAAACTGTCCGTGACTACAGACTGCTTTAGCATATTTAAGTTGAGGTTACTTGACCTTGTCTAGTGACCTGACCGAAGATGACCTAGACCTCAGAAAAGCTGCGAAATTAATCAAGAACAAACTGTGCAAGTGCGAAAATTGCACTTCATCCTTTTCTTCAACTATAAAAGCCCGAGTACTAATCATTCACGTGTGATGTTTGAATGAAACAGGCAACTATCGCAGTGGCAAGGCATGCCTAAAGATTTGATACATTAAACCTCGCCCCGGTGTGGGGTGTTTGAACACCCCCTCAGGTTTTTCCGGTGGCAGGAAAAAACGACATTGCGAAACGCCGCCGTACTTGGCACACCTTATCATTGGTCAATAGGGTGGGTCATACTCACGAGAAAAAGAAAATTTCCGTATTTTAACTCGGTACTACGATTTTATTATGCAAAATTCAATTCTAAGAAACTTTCTTCAAATACGTTTTGGTCAAAAATTACTTAAAAGGTCGCAAAAACGAACATATGTGTTTTGAAGTTATGAGTAGAGAAGTTTTAGGATAATGCCGACTCTCGCAGGCAGTGTTTCGAGCGATCGCAAGCTATCAAGTACAGCCATGCAGACCACAAATTCAGGTTGTACGTGCCAGGGGCGTTTCTAGTGCCCCTTTGGGGGAGGGGTATCCGGGACAAATAATGAGAAAACACGATTTGTTTATAAAAATCGGTCTAAATCTGCTAAAACTGGGCAATATGTGACGGCGTTCAGGGACCAGATTGCTTCCCCTGGATCCGTCCCTGGCACGTGCACTTGATAAAATCTGAACGCGAGAATAAATGGATAAAAAGCGGCGAAATCACACAGTGTTCAGAACATGAGCTTCTTAAAGCTTAGGTATATCTACACATCAAATATTGTGTTTACTTTCCCGCTCATTCTAATTAGTCACGTCATCCATACTTTCTTAGTTGCTTCATCAGGAACACTGGTACATGCTTGTGAATTTATTTTGTATGCAAAACTCATTCTTATCTCCCCTACAGGAACCTATCTTTTTGATAGCTCTCAAGACGAGAAAGGACCTGACCTTAGGGTTGGTAAATTACCTGGGGAAAGGGAGAGACATGTTGGAAACTGAGCTCCCAACCCTGAGATCTGCTCTTAAGAAAGCGTTGCACATAAGAGATGAGAAAGTTCTCTCCACTGGAAAGGATCCTAGAAGTGTTGATATGAGTGTGATAATGGACACAATAGTGAGAGATGTTATCATACTGTGGTCTAAGTGTAACTCACAGTTCATGGCCCCAGTAACAGTGAAATATCGTGCAATTAAGAAGAGGCTAATGGATGCTTGGGTCAAGGTCAGAGATATCGTCAGGCACATAATCACAAATAAAGATCAGATCAGTCAATTTGATGATAAGCTTGACACATTGCTCGACATCACAGTATGTCAGTGTGTGATTGAGCCATGTCTTGGAGCCTGCTCCTCTTCCTGTCCTGGATTCCACATCAACTGAATGTTTGTGGAATATTGGTTGATAAGTAGGCCAAGGTGATATTTATGTAAACTTTATCACATGAAATGTTCCGTCAGACAGGGAAGCATGTCTGCCAACTTGTATTTTTGTGGGTAAACAGTCTGGGTAGGGACAGAAGGGATAGTAAATGTTTCATCACCTGCATTTGGCTACAAGTGGCATTGCCAGCAAGCATCAGTGGTTGCTCAAGAGGGAAGGTATTCATGTGGAGTAGGACATTCATTTTTCTTTCTTTTTTTGGCCCTGGTTGCTTTATCTTATTGCTGTTCTGGATTCCCCAGATGTGAGGCCGCAGAAGGCTTTAAGGTAGATCTAGTAGTTTTCTTTTCTTTTTGTACGTATGGATTTTCGAGAGAACGTTGTTGCTCCCTACCAAGTGTTGGTCGTTCGGAGTTGCCGCAGCTCTGCATTTTCACTTTTGATGTTTCTGAACACAAAAAAAACTGGAACCGTTCCAAGCAGGAGAAGCTCCCAGTGTTGGAGCTGGAGTGGATTTATAGGCCGCGGACCAAGAAGGGTGAGAAGTCCGGGATAATGATGAGGACCGTGTGGAAACGGAGAGACTAAACAAAGCTGAAAAGAGAAGCAGGAAACGACGTTGAGAGAGGAGAGAACCAGAAAGAAGAAGCTGCCGAGGGAAGAGCAACTGATTTTGCAAGATGAGGAGATGTTTGTTTCCCCAATTGCAGTGATTATCAGTTTTGGATGAGGCCACTCAGTCCCCAGCTCCAGATCAGACAACAACAAAAATATACCAGATCAGACAACAACAAAAATATAACAGACATACTCAAGGATACTGAGCCATGCGATACATGTGCTTCATCTCCCAGCACTAGCAATGATAAGGGGAACTATAGCCAATCAAACACGCTGCAGCGGCCAGTTTAAGGTTCCAGAACTCTGCTACTCAGACAGCAGTTACATGCTCTGCTTTCCGGAGAGACCTGATGGAAGCTGGGCACGTTTCAAAGAATAAGTCCTATCTTGCTCTCGATAAAAATAAAGTTCTCTTTCTTTCCTCCAGAACTCTGCTACTCAGACAGCAGTAACATGCTCTGGCTTCCTGAGAGATCTGATAGAAGCTGCACACGTTTCAAAGAATAAGTCGTATCTTGCTCTCGATAAAATGATAGTTCGCTTAATTTTTTCTTTTTATCGAGAGCAAGATACGACTTATTCTTTGAAACGTGCCCCGTTTCCATCAGATCTCTCAGAAAGGCAGAGCATGTTACTGCTGTCTGAGTAGCAGAGTTCTGGAACCTTAAACAGGCCGCTGCAGCGTGTTTGATTGGCTATAGTTCCTCTTAACAGTGCTAGTGCCGCGAGATGAAGCACATGTGTCGCATGACTCAGTATCCTTGAGTATGTCTGTTACATTATTGTTGTTGTCTGATCTGGAGTCGGGGACTGAGTGGGCTCATCCATAAATGATATTCACTGCACTTGGGGGAACAAACATCTCCTCATCTCGCCAAATCAGTTGCTCTTCCTCTTCTTGATAGCACGAGATTTCACTGTTACTGGGGCCATGAACTGTGAGATAGACTTAGACCACAGTATGATAACATCTCTCACTACTGTGTCCATTATCACACTCATATCAGCACTTCTAGGATCTTTTCCAGTGGAGAGAACTTTCTCATCTCTTATCTGCAACGCTTTCTTAAGAGCAGATCTCAGGGTTGGGAGCTCAATCTCCAACATGTCTCTCCCTTTCCCCAGGTAATTTACCAACCCTAAGGTCAGATCCTTTCTCGTCTTGAGAGCTATCAAAAAGATAGGTTCCTGTAGGGGAGATAAGAATGAGTTTTGCATACAAAATAAATTCACAAGCATATACCGGTGTTACTGATGAAGCAACTAAGAAAGCATGGATGACGTGACTAGTTAGAATGAGCGGGAATGTAAACACATCAGTTATATCATGGTGATTTGTTTAATCAAGTCTGCTAAATGTGTAGATATACCTAAGCTTTACGAAGCTCAGGTTTTGAACAATGTGTGATTTCGCCGCTTTTTATCCATTTATTCTCGCGTTCAGATTTTATCAAGTGCACGTGCCAGGGATGGATCCAGTGGAAGCAATCTGGTCCCTGAACGCAGTCACATATTGCCCAGTTTTAGCAGATTTAGACCGATTTTTATAAACAAATCGTGTTTTCTCATTATTTGTCCCGGATCCCCCTCCCCCACAGGGCCACTAGAAACGCCCCTGGCACGTGCAGCCTGAATTTGTGGTCTGCATGGCTGAACTTGATAGCTCGCGATCACTCGAAAGGTCACACTGCCTGCGAGAGTCGGCATTATCCTAAAACTTCTCTACTCATAACTTCAAAAACACATATGTTCGTTTTTGCGACCTTTTAAGTAATTTGTGACCAAAATGTATTTGAAGAAAGTTTCTTAGAATTGAATTTTGCATAATAAAATCGTAGTACCGAGTTAAAATACGGAAATTTTATTTTTCTCATGAGTATGACCCACCCTATTGGTCAATTTCGTAACTTCACTAAAAATTTCAATGCTGGGTCATCCCAGGTCAGACCACCAGTGCAGGTCAAGTGACCTCATCTCAAATTGTTTTAAGACAGTGTATGTAAGTAAGAAATGGGTGAATCTGTTGAATTGAAACTTATACGACATAATTGGTCAACCGAGTGAGCACTCGGTGAGCACCGAGTGCTCACTGCGCGAGTGAGCACCGAGGGAGTCCTGGAATGTATGCTGTAGCACCATAATATACATTCCGGGGTTTTTCATATCGATGATCTAGAATCAGGCACGGATTGTATTCTCTATTGGAAATACGTGGGGAAAACAGGAAGAGGGCTGTATTTGTGTAGATACAGCTGATAATACCTTCATATTCTCCAAGTTATACCCTCTCCAGTCAACTCTCCTTTATCTCTGCACTGTATTGCAAATCTTTACCATCACAATGCCAAATCCTGCCAGATCTTGTTGGATGTGGATTTACAAGAATTGGATTGAAAATGGTTACCATTGCCAAAAGCTCTAACCATATTGATTGCATCCGAAAACTATGTGTGGCCACGCTTGACTATGAATGGAAACTGGAACTATTTCTTACACCTATAAAAAACAAGTACTGCAACTCAATAACCTGCAAAGTCACTCTTAGAAGTTAAGCAATCTTGACAGCTGGAAATAGCTCACTGCTGGTACCCAAGACGCATCACATATGGAAGTTTTCACAAGTTAGCGTCTCAAGAAATCACACTTAATAAGTTTTTGGATCACAGCTGCAACAGGACCAGAAAAATACAATTTTCTTTTCCACGTCAGAAAGAATCTTTTGGATTACTCAATGCTGCCTTGATATCAGAGTCCACATCTAGGAGAACACACCAAAAACAAGGAATGTGTTCCAGCGTAGACTACAGTTGATGCTGCAGCCGCTCAACAAAAAACATTAACACTACTGAAACCTTGCACAGGTTTAACTGATTTCATCTCACTTCATCTCTATTTTGGTTTACAGAGAGCAATATAGCTGTTGCTAGTCTTCAAACTAAAGCAAACCAGGCAATCAGAGTTGTTAGGTAACCAAAATCATTCAGTGTGGAGTCAGAATACAAACTTACCTACCTAGATTGAACTTTTGACCAAGAACTCAGGAAGGAAGGAAGGCTTCTCCACAAATTGGACTCGAATCACTTGTTTTAACAAGCTGCAAGAACTCACTCTATTTGGTGAGTTCCTTTTTGGCACACAAATATGGCCCAACACGCAGTCAGTATCTTGACTCTTGAGAACAAAAATACCTTTTCCTTAAAAAAAGATAAAGGAGAGAGGGTTCAAACTGACTGCAATCAATCTCGGTAAGTTTTCGTAACTTAATTCACATCTGCTGCAAACCAAACTGTCTAATAAATAGCTTTGCAACAAACAAAATGCGCCTGATACCTAATTGTTGTCAATTTTTATTGAAAACTGAATGAACAAAAAGCGCAGAGTTTGCCGCTATTTTGGAGCGCCCATATTTAGTCTTAGTTTGGAAGAAATTTGGAAGAATCTACCAGTTTCTCCTAAATGATGGAGACGAAAATACATTTAATTTTCTTTTTCGAGCTTTTAGCTGCTGTTTCATCATGTTCGACCCATTTATTAATTTTGAAGAGAAAATTGTGGCAATACAGCGATATTTTTGCATTTTTATCTGCTTATCTAGCGGCTTGCACTACTAGACTTTGGTGTACCCGTCCTCTATTACCCTGGTTTCACCCATGGAATAGAGATACCTGGAATGGAGACCTCAATGCAAACCCGCCCCGCTTTTGGGTGCCAATCTAGGACATGAAAAAATCCTTCGGTAAGTAAAGCTCGGTAAGGACCAATGTAAAGTCTATGGGAGATGTGGTGGCCGATGACTTTGATGCGTCATAACTTATAAACCGTGGCTTGCACAGGAAAACGACCATGCATTTCGGAAAGCCCAATCTGTGGTGCGTCCGCTAAAATACATTTTAGGCATGAAATACCTAAAATTTTAGAACAAAGTGCAGGAGAAATCAGAATCTGATACTGCAGCTCAACTTGTATTATAACATGTTTTAAGCGCGCGCTGCCCAGAGCCGTAATAGCGCAGTGTGTTAAGCCTCGTCTAGTAAGCGAAAGATCCTGGGTTCGAATCCCACGCGTGGAACTTTTCATTTTCATAATGGTAATTTTGTTGCTCAATAGCGCAGTTGGCAGCATGCTTGTCTAGCAATCGTAGTGTTCCGGGTTCGAATCCGGGCTCACGCTGATTTTGCATTCATATTTTATGACTATTATGCAATTATTTAGGTTTATATTGGATAAATAATACCTCAATAATAGTTGCTTCCTCTGGGTTGAAGTAAGGCACGCGCAAAGGCCTGTTTTTTGTTGAATATTTTACTGCCGTCTATATTTTAATGTTCTTGGCTATTTACCCAATTCTTTTTAATGAGCCCCACAAAAGCATCCCAGAAATCAACGAGCCTTCCGTTCCAGGTATCTATATTCCATGGTTTCACCCATTTGACAGTAACCTTAATCTCAACGTCGAGCAGCGTATTTTACGTAAATCTAATGAAAAAGTCATAACACTTCAAAGAATGTGTTGAAAAGGCATGCATTTATTTGATCAACTCAGGCCTACTTGATAGCTGAGAGAAATAAGTTTGCCTTTGAGCAAGAGATCACCGGTGTTTATTGTCTTCTGCTGCAGGTACCACCAACAGCCAATCAAAGGTCAGAAATCAACTGCCAATCAAAATCGAGATTAGTCTTACTGCAAACAGCTGTTAGTGCCGAACCTGTCCTTATTTTGACACACTCTGGAAAATTTGTAAAAATAATATTCTTCACTGGAGTTTTTGCAAAACGTCTGAGGGTTTCACAAATACAAATATTTTAGCTTTCTGTTCAACCATATAAGTTTTGTTGATACAGTTCTAAAATAGGTTATTTAGAGCTTCGAAAAAGTGCAATTTCTCCAATGCCCTGCATAGTGACTGTTGTGCCTCTCCAGCCATGATGACGTAATGCTGCCAAACAACTTGAACGGGGTCTGCCCATAACATACAACAAAACAAACAGAAATATAGTGTTGAAGCCCGGATGGTGGTGTCGATGGGTTGGAGTCGTTTTTTCCATCAATTTTACTTTTTGGTGGAGATTAGTGCAATTTTTTCTTCCATGTTTGGTGTGAACCTGTGGAGAACTAGTGGTTCTGTATGGCTGGTGGTTTGATAATTCTATATGGTTGGTGGGCCTTGTTGGCTTACCTACTTTGCAGACCAGACCAAGACTGACCCAAACAGAACAATCTTTTGACTATCTTCCAAGCTGTCTAGTGACCAAACTAAAATCAAATGCTCAAAACATGTATCACCAGAGGGATAATGTGAAGGATTTTTGGTTCATTCACAGCTATTCTGCCATGGTACTCTGAAAAGTCTTAGCTGAAAACTTGTCACTGCTCTCTCCTCTATTGAACAACATTATTGGAACTCAATTATGAGGCTCGTGCCAGCACATCATGATTTATAAAAATGCAATTATGGAGGAAATGTCTGATATGAGTGGGCTTATTTCATCCCGATTATTATAGCTGCCATGTGCATACCTCTATCTAGAATGTCCTGTGTTTTTATAAGGTGATGCTGGTCATTACCTGAAGGTAGCTTGCATCATAAGCAAGTTATATTTCATACGGTGTGTTTTTTCATTATCATTTTCTGCTGAATTATTAAGGTAGCTGAGGCTACTGGTGCTGCTTGCACCTTTTTTAATATGGTTTTGGGTGCAACCAAAACTTTTTCCAGGATAAATTGGCTTAAAACATGTATTTGAACATGTATTTGAAACAGCTTTAAAGTATATACATGTTGTATATAGCCTTTTATGGTTTTCCATGATACCGGGCCTTCCCGGGCTTGATAAGCAATTTCTTCCATAACCCGAGCTTGTGACGGGCTTCTAAAATCAGCAGGAGACTGGGCCCGGGCCTGCAAAATTGCCCGAAACTCCCACCTCTACTAAACACCGAATCTGTGTCACCCGCAGTTGAAATTTTTGCATATAAACCTTTTCAACCAATCTAGTAAGTCACCTGTTCTCACGTCTCCTTCCCATAAATTAATCCTCCTCAAAAACTGCCCATCACAAAGTCACTTTCCTCACTCAGCTTTCCTTGCGCTCGCTGCCCCCACGCCCTGGCTAGAGGTAGGGGGTAGGGAGTCAGCTTTTGCAATTTAGCTGTTACCAAGCGGGTACTGTGCTTATTCGATGGCATTTGATCCCACCTTACACCAAAAAATGAAAAATAATTGATTCGCCAAAAATTCATCAGCACCACCTAATTAAACTAATTAACATAATGAGCTGCAATAGATTTGCTGTATCTCCCAAACAAAGCCAGTTATGGCTGATTTGAAGCTACCTACCCCCAATAAGTCGACAGTGAGCATTTCATGTGACATATTTTCAGTAAGATAATTACCTAATTTTAGATAATTAAAACAATTATATTAATTACCGGCAATATAATTGCTATATCCCTGATAAAAGCCGGCTGCAGCTAATTTGAAGATACATATCCCCACTAAATCGACTATAAGGATTTCAATGAACATGTTTTCGGTTAGACTATTGCGTAATTTCATATCATCAAAGGGAATGTGGCACCTTTATAATGTGATTTTTACTGATATAGCTAAGCTTTTAAGCATGCCGGTAAACCTGGTACCCTGTATATATTTTTTTGAAACTCAAAATTTCCGTGAGAGAAAAGCAGCAAATTGCCTGAAATGTACCCCTCATGTACCCTTAGCAGCAGGACACAGACTGTCAGTTGTTGGTGTGACGACATATGCTGACGTCACGATGAGTGTCAGCCAACCGAAACCCTTGAATCCTATTGAATATGGTAGTGGTTGCCAGATCATGACATAATCCACAGGGAAGTATTTATTTCTTTCCCTAGGGGAGCATTTTAAGAATCAAAATATTGAGCTTATTTTACATTTTTCAGTGAAATCATGGACGCTTCCATTATTTTTGGCTAAAAGTTCCCCTTATTACACAAAATTAATACTGACGATGATGCCAAGCGAGAGGGGTGAGGGGAGTGCACCTGTGGGATAACAGATGTGTTTCTTGGGAATTACTGCAGTGTTTTAATTTACGTAGCTGTGTATGCTTTATGTATGTTTTTTATACTGGCAATATATGTGTATGGATGTAAATTCCAGGATTCGACCACGGTGCCACATTCCCTTTAAGCTAATCATGGTAATTAGCTGCGACAGATTAGCTATATCTCCCAAACAAAGCGAGTTATAGCTAATTTGAAGTTACTTTTCCCGCTAAATCAATCGTTTCCAAGGATTTTTTCCACTGTATTTTACCGAATTGTTTTCGATCTGGATATGATCTCCCTTTTTCTCAAAGTGCGGAGGGAGTCCTCCATTCAACGCCAGCACGCACAACACGGTTCATGAATCACTCCCCCCACACCCCCAGCGACTTCATATGGCCACCCAAGTTAACGTTGCCTGGAGAGAAGTTCTCATGATTGCACCACCCACTGTCAGGTCACCAGGCTCAGGCTAACACAATCCCAGTGCAGCAGTCAGACCCAAACAACACCACTCACCACGCGCTCACCATCGACCATCCGGGCCGACCACAAATTTATTACAGGACATGTCAAAGTTCAGCTTCTTGGCCGAACAAATCCCACAATACCCTCTCTCTGTGTTCAATTTTCGACATGGTTGTGGCGAAAGACATTAGCGACCAGGGGTGGCCGCAGACCCGAGTTCTAGGGGGGGCTAAACTGTCTGTCTGCCTCTCCTCCTGGGGGATGGAGGGTGGGGCGTGCAATTTCGGTGCTCAACAGGCCTAGTATAAGCTACCTCTCCAAGTACGTGATCGCTCTCTGGGGGGGGAGCGAATTATTTTTGCTCAACAGGCCTAGTGTTAACACCACTTTTTCTAAAAAAATATCCTGTCTTTAGGGGGAAATAGTTTGCCTCCCTCCAGCGCTTTGGAGGGGCATGGCCGGAATGGGCCCCCTGCGTCCGCCAATGTTAGCGACAGACTGGAAGTTCGTCAAAGCGAACCGAGTGGCTCGAGGATCAGAGTAGGACCACTCGCCCTCAACGGAGCAATAGAAGAACTGTCCTGGTTGGGTGACTTCAACGTCCTCAACGACCGGGTGCCGCCACAGTCAGTCGGACTACTTGTTCACCTGTTCGAGGTGCTCGACGAAGATGTTCCCATCCTCGCGCACCTCATTTGGGTAGCACAGGAACCAAGCGACGCAGTCTACCGCCACCTCCCACATTACGACCGACAGCACCATCAGTTCAGGCACAGGTGTGCTGGTCACAGCGTCTGCACAGTCACCGTCTCCTCCTTCTGCCGTAGCCTCCTGCTGTGAACGCAGACACACGGCCAGCTCATCATTTGTGAGAAAGCTCACAATCGAGCCTCGGCAAGCGTCACTTGCCTCATTTGTGTCCTCAGTTAGCAGCACGCACAGATTGTTAAATCGCTCAGCATGTGATACTCGCACGAGCTTGAAAAGCTCTGGTCTTGCTGCGACATCTGCTGGGCGAGAATGCCGGTGGAAAGCGAGCTCAGTGCGCACGAGCCGCTCGTCGATGTCTGGGTTGTTCCGGATAGCCACTAGTAGCTCGTCGACTGTTGTGCATGAACCTCCCCAGCGCTTGCATTCCAGTGTCCCAAAACCTGGGTGGCTGGGTGCAGAGCGACACCGAGTCTAGCAGAATTTTCCACTCACTTTTGTTTATTTATTTGCTGAATTCTCCACTCACTTTTCAATTATGGTTCTAGTTACCAACGACACAATTCACTCACAAAGTTAACAATACTCAACACTACTTACTACAAAGGCCAGTTCAATTGCCTCCTCTACTAACGTCCACTGGAAAAAGAGAGCAGCAGAATCGAATAGAAGATCGCCAAATTAACTCGGCTCTTATGCGCCTCTTTCGCTTTTCCGCAAGAAAATCTGGCGACTTCTATTTTTCTGGCCAATTATACCTGGCATCCTTACCTCCACCGATTTCAGTGGAACAAAAGAATCGAAATTCTGGCGCAGGCAAGACGCTCAGTGCCCCCCCGAGAAAGTTCCAGTGGGTGAACACCGCCACTAAATTCCACCACTCACAAAATTCGTGAGTGGAAAATTAGACACCCTAGCCTTGTGTTGCCAAAGAAATGAACTGACCGCTTTGAGAGATACATTTCTGGAAAGCAGTTTATCTGTGCACATGGTTTCTAGGCTTACGTCCTTGAAAAGTTGTTTTTGTATTTCTGGTACCGAGAATAGTGAAAAACCATTTTTGGTCATATTTTTGTTAAAAGTAATTATCTTGAAATTTGTATGCCAAGCAGCATATTTTTTGAAATTGTATCGTAGAAAATTGACCATTTATTGCAAAGAAAATCATTTTTATCCGTATCAGCCCTTCATTGCTGCTTCCACGCCGTGTGACACCCAAATCCACTCACAACACCCTACGACACCCTAGGCATAAAAACGCTGATATTTTAGTTGAACTGAAAGTGTCCGGTATTTGAATATATTGAAACTCTACATTTTCATTAAATGAATTTTCCTGGCAACAAGAATGCATCCAGTTGCCCTTCAAACATCGGCACTTTTTTGTATGGCTGGTCTACGGCGTGGACTTACCAAAACGCCGTCTTTACATCTAGTAAATAAAAGCGGCATCTTTAGGCTTTTTGAAAGGCAGGTTGCATTTTCGTTATTGACAAAACATTGTTTGTCTTTCTCTTTGTGTGATTTTATCTGTACAACTTTCTAGCGTATAAGGATTCAGAAAATTAATTTTGGGAAATTTTTAAAATGCAAATTATGTAGATCAGGCGACCGGCAGGCAGTAAGCTATGAGTAATTTAAAGTAGTGGTCGCTCTAAAGCTGTCGCAACGGTCGCAACCCGCCGCGCCTGGCTGATGTAGACGAAAGGAAGAAACAAAACAGAAATAAGGCTGTAGCTTCGATTAGATTCATATGAAGGTGAGAATACATGTCAAGAGGAGCAGGGGAATTGGCAAGTAAAGAAAAGAAACTTTTAGCAAGAGTCTGGAAGAGTTTATTACCATGATAGAAAGTTTGTAGTTTCGTCTGGGTTGCTTAAGTGTAGGCCAAGGCTCTACTGGGCCTAGCATAGGTGTATGCGAGGTACAGTGATTGAGGTCAGGAGTGGCCTCCGAAATTCCGATAACTATAGGTATAGGAGGGGCGTTGTCCCGGACAGAAAAACTATACAGTATATGCTTAGATAATAAATTTAGGTACTAGGTATTGCATGAAAAATCCCTTCTTTCACCACTTGCCGATCTCGGAGGCCTCCTCTGCAGAGTTGGTCTAAGGGGGCCCCGATATTTCGTCTCAGAGGCTTTTTAGAGCTGGTCATATGGGAGAGGGGAGGAGGGGCACAAGAGTTGGTCTAGGGAAGCCCCCCAAGAGTTGGTCTTCATCCCACAAATGTTAGTCTTGGTGGCTCCCAGAGTTCTTTGTATCCATACATATATTTCACACATACACATGGGGGACATACATTGGGACATGCACTTTCCCCCGAAGGTTGGTCTCAGAGACCCCAAAAAAAGTTTTTTTGTGACAACTCACCAATGCCTTAAAAAATAATTGGAGACTGCATTAGGGGCTTCAGTTGGTAAAGATTTACCTGTTTAACTCAAATTTTTCACATGGTAATGGTCAAACAATGCTGCTTGGGGACGATTTAAAAATATTTACTTTGAGAAAATTGAACAAAATATCCATCCCTCAGTTCAAACAAGGGCTTTGAGAGTTTACCACCTGATTACGCAACTTGGAAAATTTTTACTCCACCATACATTTTGAGGGGAATTTTCCACTCACTCGCCATATATTCCGAGATGAATTTTCCACTCGACACCCTAGCGCAAAACCTATTTTGGGTCACTGTTGCATTCCATCAGGAGGCTCCGCATGTAGTCGCGCTGGTGGTGGCTGGTGGCTGGTGGCCGACTTCCACTGCAATCGCTCGCGCAGGAGCGTATGCTGCTGGGCTGCCCACGACGACTCGCGATCGGCGAGAACCGACTTGATGGCGATAGTGACTCGGTCAACGGTTTGGATCTCCGACTGGTACAGCGTCATATCTGTTCGGATGCCCTTCCCAGAGAACTTCTTGTTGCGGAACTTAGCAACTGCCGCGAGGTGGCTGACTTTGCTAAGTCGCGCTCGGCATCGATGTTGTGTGTTGGCTTATTTTCCAAATCCAGCTCTGGCAGCAAGTGGAGCTGTGTGGGCGCGGCGGTGCTTCGTCTTCGGCTGTGAAGCCGTACTCGCGTCCGCATTGCAGCCTTACAGTCCGACTGCCGTCAGCGCACATCTGCTGGAGTGCTTCCTGCTGCAGGACATTCGACGGCGGTTCCACCGGCACGTGGCGGTACATGACGCGCCACTGCTGCAGTGTGTCCATCCTACCTCGGGCCAGGTCATTGTACAGGTGCGGCAGGAGATTGAGCAGCTGGAACTGTGAGCACTGATCGATGCAGTGAAGAAGGGGAAACGTCACCATCTGGGTGAAGTATACCAGCACGCTCACCTCAGTCTCGAAGACCTCACACTCCAGGTAAAGATTGCACGCTTTCACCAAGATGTTCTTGCGACCAGTCTCTGCAATCAATCTGCGCAGCAGCCGCATAGCGTGCACCAGAGACGCAAACGCGTAACCGGGCTTCGTGAAGCGCCACTCGTGGGTACAGCACCATGCGTTTCACCACGCCTTCCGACTCGCAGAGCAGGTCGAATTCGTCGGCGAGTGAGTTCGACGCTGCGCTCTTGTCGTGCGTGTCGGAATGTGTCGGAATCGTGCGTGTCAGAAGTGCAAATGAACCTGTCGGGATTATGCCCCTAGTGGCAGGTCTAGTGAAGGTCGGTGACAAGGGGCAGATGGATTGGGTGCATCATGGTGAGCTTGGTTGGATATACATCACATTGTCATGTTCAAACAGCTTTACAAGGGTTTATTAGGGCACAAATAAAAACTCCAAATATTTCTGACATTGCCTAGATGCAATCGTCCAACTGAAAATTATATTATTCCAGATCCTTATAGTGCCCTTGGGGAACTAGCTCTCAACTAGCCATAACTGGCTTAGTTTGGGAGACATACCTATTATATGGCAACTGATTAACATAATTAGTTTAATTAGGAGAACTTAGGCAATCATATAACTGAACATTTTTATTTGAAATCATTATAGTCAAGTTAGTGGGGGAAGGTTACTTCACATTAGCTGTAACTGGCTTTGCTCGGGGGCCAAAGCAACTCTATTGCAGCTAATTAGCATAATTAATTTAATTAGGTAAAATTAGGTAATTATCTCATTGAAAACAATTTATATGGATTCCTTATTGTCAACTTAGTGGGGATAGGTAGCTTCAAATTAGCCCTAACTGGCCTTGCTCGGGAGATATAGCAACTCTATTGCGGCTCATTAAGCTAATTAATTAAATTGAGTGGTGCTGATGGGTTTTGTACATATATTTTTTTCTGTATTTTTATTTCCTCATTAGGTCATATTACATCCAAAAATACAGTACGACCAGGATCTGAAACAAAAAATTGTACCCCCTACCTCTACCCTGGCCACCACTGCCGGCCGGTCACCCGCGCATTAGGTCGCCCGAGCCGGAGGCAAGGTCACGTCCGCCCGGTACGCCGGTCAGGGCCAGACTGACGACATGCTGATTGAAGATCAGGATACATGAGGCTGCCCCGGTTCTTTCTGTTGATTCCAGACTGTTAACCCTTGCCCCGGTGGCGGGTAAGAGCCACCTTCGCCCTGGTGGGGGGCTAAAAAAAGACCCCCACGATCTCAAAAACTAAGAGAGCTAGAAAAAAACGCAAATCGGCAATCGAAAGCCCTTAAAAAATGATATCGAAAATACTTCGGTCATTTTTCTTGTCAGGTCAATATTAAGGTCACCAGAGGTCAAAATAGGTCAAAATCGCTAATATGAGGTATACTAAGAAAACCTCATATATCTCAGAAACTATGGTAGCTAGAAACATTTTTCCAACACCATTCGAAAGCTCTTGAGTTGCTCTTTCTTTGTAGTGGCATTCATTTTCGTGTCAGGTCAAAGCCTAGGGAGCTACAGGTCACTGAATATTGGGCATATTCTTGGGAATGTCCATAGCCACCCATGCATAAGGGCGTTTCCTTTTTCGCTAATAACTTCCAAACCAAACAAGATACAGCCATAGTTGATGCACCATTGCAATCCTCTCGTCAATACGAATCGAATGATATATAACATTGCTATGCCAGGTCAAATTTAAGAAATCGACCTGACCCAGGTCAATGGTCTGACCCAACTTGACCTGGTATAGTCATGATGTATATCATTTGACTTGCAGTGACTATACAAACACTTTGGTGACAAAATAAAAGTTCTATCTTAGTTTATTCTAAATTTATAGAGTAAAACCCCCAAAAATGCTTATTTGATCTGAAGTGACCTTTTAAAGATCACAAGTCAAAATTTTTGGCATAAACTTCAGACATGCGCTAAGATCAAATTGTAATCGATGTTTGACGTTGATTTCATCCATACTTACGGAGAAAAGCTCATTTCGTGATTTTCCCTATGTATTTACAATGGGGAGGTCATGCTATGCACATGACCTTAGGTCACCAATATTAAAAATCCCGGAACAAATGTTGTAGCTCCTGGTGTGCCCAATATGTGGTATAAGTTTGAACTTGATCGATTAACCCTTCTTTTAGTTATGCGGTCCTTTAGCATTTTTGAGGTGAGGTCACTTCACCTGACCTGGTGACCTGACCTGATATGAACTTGGGCTAAAATTTTCAGGAAAGATGTAAAATGATGAAGGAACAGCTAGACTAAGTTTGACGGCGCTGCGCGCCGCCGTTTTTTGATCACTTCGGAAAAACCCGAGGGGGTCTAAAAAGACCCCCCACCCGGGCGAAAGTTAACAGCGCAGAAGTAGCAGCCAGTGACATGGTTTGTCGGCTCCCTCCAAACCATATGAATTCCAAACTTCAGACTCCTCTTGCCGTTGGTCCACCCACGCAGAGTTTCGGTGCATGCTTTGCACACCATGTGTGGCGCCCAAGATTTATTGCACTGGCCAGCATTCTCATTATATCTCTTGTTCTCACTAGCCGATACTGCGATCTGCGCTGTAGTCTGCCCTGTGGTACACCATTACAAAATACCACATAACTTGTATCGACTGTCTGACCAGATGGCAAGCGCGGGAACCGCGATGTCTGTCGATGCAGCATACAAGCTCAGCCGCTGTTTTTGCTCTAGCCTACCGGCGTAGCTCTCGTTTTTGCTCTACATTCTTACCATACTTGAAAAGGTTTTGTACACATAAATTGGATCCCATATCGAATTCGAATAGCAAAGTCGCGATTTCAGACACTAGGTCTGACACCCCTCTTCTGAGTTACTACACTGAGCACCACCTGGAATGTAGAGGTAAATTCTGTCAGTCATATTCATGGGAAATTGTCAATGAATTGTTATTCTTTATTTTGCGGAACTGTGTGAATTTCGGTATTATCGGCTGTGAGTCATTATCCGGTTTTGTGAGGTATGTGTTGGAGCTAATGTGGGATTACGCTCCGAAATATTCAACACCTCCGGTTATCTGTCGGATACGCCCGAGTTACCGGAGGACTGCGTCGGTTAAAACCTAGTACCCCCGGCCCCCGGGACTAGACTATCACGTGCCACTCGCTCTGCCTGTACTTCTCTGCATTACGCTCTCCAAGTGCTATTTTTGGACTTAGTCGCTGGCCGTCTTCGGTGATCTATACTTCAGTGTGATACCGCCTGGTGGGCAATCTTTATCTTCATATAAAGATTATCGGTGACTGCTCTTCATTTTCAAGACTTTGCTAATACAGTGCAACAAGAGGATAATTATTTTATGGCTACTGCTGGAGGTGACAGAGAGAGAGAGGGAGAGAGAGAGAGAGAGAGAGAAGGGGGGGGGGGGGGGGGGAGAGAGAGAGACGAGACAGAGAAAGATAGCGAGGAGACGAAGGAGGAAGAGCAATCGTTACAATTTTTCGATTTGTCGTGGAATGCCCCAGCTGGCAGATAGATTTATTAGCATTCAGCGTGAGATGATTTCCCACCAGTCAATTATACACCTCTGGTAGGCTATTTGTAGTTATACTTTGTAGTTGGTCAATATTGTCAGCTGTATATACGAGAGCAGTATCGTCAGCGAAAAATAAAAATTTTTAGGGCTTGCGAGATGAGATGTAAGCTGTATATACGAGAGCAGTATCGTCAGCGAAAAATAAAAATTACAGGGCTTGCGAGATGAGATGTATGTCATTAATATAAAGGAGAAATAGAAGGGGCCCAAGAACAGATTCCTGTGGTACGCCCATTCTAAGTGTGAGACGAATTTGGGAACAGATATTGTTGAATTTACTGTCTGTGTCCTGTTTTGAAGATAGGATGACAGGAAATCATTGGACAAGTCCTGAAAGCCATAAAAATGTAGCTTTTTGGCAAAATGTCATGATTTACAGTGTCAAAAGCCTTTGAAAGATCCAGGTAAATTGTTGCACAAACGTTTTTGTTTGCAAGGGAAGAGGTTATAAGATCATAAAGAAGAGCGATTCGCATGTAGGTACTGTGCTTTCTCCTGAACCCAAATTGATGGGAGTACAAAATGGTGTGCCAATTCAGAAAATTAACCATCTGATCATAAACAACTTTTTCGAATACTTTTGAGATAGTACTCAAAAGGACAATTAGTCGATAGTTATTGTCACATGCCTACATGCGCCAATTTATGACCACTTTGTACCTATTTTTGTTTTGCAGGTGAATGATATGGCTTCGACCAGAAGATCGTGCAGAAATAAGCCCGATGTGCTTTGCTACATATGTGGAGAATACACCATTGCTCCTAATAGGAAGCCAGACACAAGTTTCATAAGGCGTGCTTACCATGCTTATTTTGGTATTAAACTTGGTGACTAGGATAAATCTTGGGCGCCACACATGGTGTGCAAAGCATGCACCGAAACTCTGCGTGGGTGGACCAACGGCAAGAGAAGTCTGAAGTTTGGAATTCATATGGTTTGGAGGGGGCCGACAAACCATGTCACTGGCTGCTACTTCTGCGCTGTTAACTTTCGCCCGGGTGGGGGTCTTTTTAGACCCCCCTCGGGTTTTTCCGAAGTGATCAAAAAACGGCGGCGCGCAGCGCCGTCAAACTTAGTCTAGCTGTTCCTTCATCATTTTACATCTTTCCTGAAAATTTTAGCCCAAGTTCATATCAGGTCAGGTCACCAGGTCAGGTGAAGTGACCTCACCTCAAAAAATGCTAAAGGACCGCATAACTAAAAGAAGGGTTAATCGATCAAGTTCAAACTTATACCACATATTGGGCACACCAGGAGCTACAACATTTGTTCCGGGATTTTTATTATTGGTGACCTTAGGTCATGTGCAGAGCATGACCTCCCCATTGTAAATACATAGGGAAAATCACGAAATGAGCTTTTCTCCGTAAGTATGGATGAAATCAACTTCAAACATCGATTACAATTTGATCTTAGCGCATTTCTGAAGTTTATGCCAAAAATTTTGACTTGTGATCTTTAAAAGGTCACTTCAGATCAAATAAGCATTTTTGGGGTTTTACTCTATAAATTTAGAATAAACTAAGATAGAACTTTTATTTTGTCACCAAAGTGTTTGTATAGTCACTGCAAGTCAAATGATATACATCATGACTATACCAGGTCAAGTTGGGTCAGACCGTTGACCTGGGTCAGGTCGATTTCTTAAATTTGACCTGGCATAGCAATGTTATATATCATTCGATTCGTATTGACGAGAGGATTGCAATGGTGCATCAACTATGGCTGTATCTTGTTTGGCTTTGGAAGTTATTAGCGAAAAAGGAAACGCCCTTATGCATGGGTGGCTATGGACATTCCCAAGAATATGCCCAATATTCAGTGACCTGTAGCTCCCTAGGCGTTGACCTGACACGAAAATGAATGCCACTACAAAGAAAGAGCAACTCAAGAGCTTTTGAATGGTGTTGGAAAAATGTTTCTAGCTACCATAGTTTCTGAGATATATGAGGTTTTCTTAGTATACCTCATATTAGCGATTTTGACCTATTTTGACATCTGGTGACCTTAATATTGACCTGACAAGAAAAATGACCGAAGTATTTTCGATATCATTTTTGAAGAGCCTTCGATTGCCGTTTTGCGTTTTTTCTAGCTCTCTTAGTTTTTGAGATCGTGGGGGGTCTTTTTTAGCCCCCCCCACCAGGGCGAAGGTGGCTCGTACCCGCCACCGGGGCAAGGGTTAACGGTCTGGAATCAACAGAAAGAACCGGGGCAGCCTCATGTATCCTGATCTGCAATCAGCACGTCGTCAGTCTGGCCCTGACCGGCGTACCGGGCGGACGTGTTGACATCTAACCGGGGGTAAGCCGTCCGTAGGCTGCCGCGGGCGGCCTAGCTACGCGGGATTGTCTACGGGCACTGTCGCTCGGTCCAGCTGGGCAGGGAGGATTATGTTTCGGGCGTGCGGCGCGGCGCCCTTCGCGGTGGGGACTGTGATAGCTCTTGCCGGGCGCGACGCGGGCCGGGGTTTCGGAAACCGTCGATTTGCGAGACCCCGGCAAGTTGCGCGCCTGGTGGACCGCAGTCTCCGCTGCGTGAGGGCTGCCGCGTTTTGCTTCGTCCCGACACATGGCCCTGCTGGCCCACTGGGCTGATGGCGTCAAGGGGGTGGGTGCGTTCTGATCGGAGGGGTTGTGTGAGTATCTCTCTCCCCTCTGAGACGGGCGCACCTACCCCCGTGGGCACTGTACCAGCCCCCGGGCCCATCTATTGACAGCTGGCAACCCCGGGGGGGCCGAAGGTAAACTGACTTACCATGGCTTCTTTTCCTGCTTGTACACCCACTGAACCGACCGCACGGACTCCGGCCCCCGCCTCGACACCGAATATCTCTCGTCCACCCACTGACACCGCCACTGCGATGGAACTTTCCGAAGCTGAACCCCCCGCGCGAACTCGACCAGAACAGGCCACCCCCTTGACTCCTCGTGTACTTATGCTAAAGATTGAGGACGGGACCATGAAAATCAACCAATTTCAACTACACCAATCACTTAGCGAGTTTAGACCAACACATGTTTTCCGATACCGTAATAACATTGTGGAACTGGAGATGGGGGACGATCGAACCGCGGCCAAACTCCTGAAAGCGCAGTCAATCCAAGTAAAGCTAGCGAATCGAACTGTAGCTGTGCCCATATCTGCCTCTCCCCATTCCAGTAGGAACAGCTGCCGAGGTATAATCAGTTGCCCTGAGATATCTGACATTACCGATCGGGATCGGGCGACCCAGACGGCCCCAGACACACATGACGCCTCAACAAATGTGTGTCCTGCAGAAATAGCGGAACCTGTGGATACCGTGCCAGACTTAGCACCAAAACAGAACGTTTCACTGGCCCAACTGGACGCCGAGTTGGGTGCGATAGAACAATGCATAGCCAGCTCAGGAACAACAAACACAACTGAAAGAACAAACACAAATGAAAAAACAAACACAACTGAAAGAACAAACACAAATGAAAATGGGTTCACGGCAGATCACCTGATCTAAAGTCGCCACGTTGAAATAAAAAGAAACAAAATGAAAAGCAAAAAACTGAAACTATAGGTCATTCCGATTCCAATGATGTATAGAAAGTATATTTTGCTGTACTTTGACCATTTCATATCAACAAAAGAACAATTGATGTTTTTAGAGACATCCGAAAATGTCTCGGGCCATAACCCTGTAACCGATCCACCGATTAAGCTAAAACTTTCAAATCTTGTTTTACGCACCAGATAACCCCGGGATACCAATTTTGGTGCAAATCTGAGAACTGATGGTGTCATGCCTTGGTCGATCTGTCGTTGTAGACATCTGTCGATCTGTACCCATTTGTCCTTTTAGACGTTAAAGGGAGATACGCGAAATGTTTTTATCGGCTAGATGAAAAGGTCACACAAAGGTGTTTCAGAAGACCTATTCTCATTTTTGCGAATTTGGCCTGCAAATGCCTTAAAATTGCTCTCAAAGTCAACATTTCTAGACGACGTATCGATAATTCTCACTATCGGTTAAATGACGTTTTCTTGGCTATGACCATCAATTTCTCTAAGACATAGGTCAGATCTATCCTAAACAGTGATGTAGAATTTCGGACTACCACAGAAAAAAAACTTAAGAAAAACATCATTCCAAAACTCTTTTGAAACAGAAATATAGGGCTTAAAAGAAATCACAATTAACCAATCAGAAGCATAGGAATTCTCATACCGAAGTCACGTGACCTATCTGACGCAAAAGTTTCGTCATCCTGGGGCTGAAGCAGAAAACGACTAAGGCACGAAACAGCTGAAGACTTGAGTAATTGTTTTTTCCGTTTCTAGGGCAAACTAATTCATTTTGTAGTTTTTAAAGGCTTTGTTAAATTAATTCAAATACAAATACAAGAGAAGATCTATTTTTATTACAAAAAACATTACTTTTAAACTTGAAATAGTTTTCGAAAAGTTAGTGATGGCTGAAGGTTTCAACATTTTTTTGGGAACTGTTAACCTATTTCGATAATAAGCGAGTGGCGTCCCAAAATTTTGCCGAAGATACAAAAATAATTGACAGTTTCGGAATCAGGATTTTTCAAATAGCAAGAAACCACAAAAATCATTTTTTTGCGCATCTCCCTTTAAAAAAGCAGTTCTCTAATCTATGTAAAACGACAAATTCCATTCAATAATTGGGCATAATTTACGCTGCATTTCATATCTACGCCGCTGTTTCGTGAATGCTGCCGCTCTTTATGAAACATTATTCCGTGTACCACGTAACTTTACAGGTGAGTAGTGTAGAATACATTGCATTTCCACACCTTTTGTGGAACAGGGCCCTGATAGAGCTTTTGCAATATAATCTCGGTTTAAATAAGATTCGTGGCTCTGCATTCAACAAGATAGGGCAGTATTTGCCAGGGCTGCAGCCGCCTGAGACATCGCCAGCAGCTGCCAGCCGTTCACAGCAAGACGCTCTCCTTTAGGAGCATGCAGGCCAAGCGACGCGTAGATGGATCCGCAAACATGAAGTGAATTGTTCATGTATCATGCACATTAGTCATGCATAAGGATGTGTGCAATACAATGTGGGGGTCTGGGTGGCGCAGTCGGTTAGCGCGCGCATTCGGTTTAACCTATGGCATTCTGTATGCGCAGAGTGTCTTGGGTTCAAGCCATCCAAGAGGCAGGATTGTGTGCCCTGCCTTAGCTCAAAGCCTAGGGCATTGCCCTTCTCCCCTCTGACGTCAT
Organism: Lepas anatifera; assembly: GCA_034440635.1. Lineage (NCBI taxonomy): Eukaryota > Metazoa > Arthropoda > Thecostraca > Lepadidae > Lepas > Lepas anatifera. The sequence continues at coordinate 1,742,693 of JAOTON010001713.1, read as the reverse complement.
ACTACCTCAGCTGTTGGTGCGTCCTAAAACCCCCAACATTACAATACGACGTGTTTTGGCGCATTTGTTTTAAGGGTCATTCTCTCAAAAGACGACCTAAGTACGCACGTACTTTTCGCTCTCAAAAGCTTTCAAATATCCCGATAGTTGCTAATATTCTCTAGAGACTTCTAGAGCTCTTAAGGTGTACCATAAGCTTGTCAAAGCGTAAGAAAATCCTTAGTTTATGATATATCCGCTTAGCGGCGCTAGTGTCCCAATATTAAAGATCTAGGGAAATACACTTTTGCTCGGAGCAGGCTGGGGATTTCAGGTAGGGAAAATAGAACAATGAAGAATTGTTTCTATATATGTAAGGCATGATAAAATCAAAGGGGCACTGTGTTCTGAGACAAAAACCCTTCGAGTGACACAGCCTTTTATACACCTATACAAAAGACATTTCGGGAAACTCGGTGGGAAGTCTTTGTGATGCTGCTAGTTGTTCAAATATTAAACATAATAACGCGTGAGTGCTTTGCTCCCTGATCCTCATTTTCGCTTGCGAAGGTCGAGCCAACCTTGGTACAGTACATATTTGCGTATATTTCTTATTTAGTGTTTCTCCTGCTGTTTTTGATTATAATGAGCCATCCAAATCCAAATAGCAGGAGAAAAACTAAAGAGAAATATAGGCAAATAGAATTATAGGCAAATATGCGTTGTACCAAGGCTGGCTCGACCTTCTCAAGCTAAATGAGGTTCAGGGAAGAAAACACTCACACGTTATGATATTTAATATTCGAACAACTAGCAGCATCACAAAGACTATTCCCCAAAGTTTACCGAAATGTGTTTTGTATAGCTATGTAGTGTGTGCTATCATATCTTATTTTGTTACATGATAATGGGACTGAGATGGCCCCGAAACCGATCGTATCTTGAACATGTTTGTGCTTTGACCTTTCGTGATGCATAGGAGATATGTTTACTGTTTGAATGTTTATGAATCCACTGTAGAGGGATCTAATATTGCTTATAAATGGCCTGAACTTAAGTTTCGTGCCAATTTAGAGTTAAGGGTTTAGCTTGCAAAGCTTACTGCAGAAAGCATTGTCATATGATATTACACGTGTTTCATTATTTTATGTTACAACGTCCAGGATAGTTTATATTTTGGGTTGATTAATTTGTTTATCGAATACATGTATCAAATTGTTTTATGTGTCCCTTTTAATCACAAGAAACTGAATTTCTATCCCATTGAATATATAAAAAAATTGTTGGGATCAGGCCGGAACTGTTTCCTTACTTGGCCAGGACTGGGACCAGCTTTTTCCAAAAAGTCCCACCTCTAATCCTGAACATGCCTGTGTTCTGAACTTATACTGCCATTGTAATTAGAAACTGAAATTTCAGTTAACTTTACAAGGAACCACTAAACCAATTTAAGCCAAGATTGGAGTATACGACCCAAATTTGAGTTTAAACACTTCAAAGGTACGTGTACGCTTGTGCTCTCTCGAGGAGGCGTATTGAGTATATGCATACTTTGCTGTCATTTTAGGCGGTGTTTGCTCTGACTCAATGTTTACTGGAGTGGGAGCCTCATCCCCTGCACGCAGCCATTGACATGTAGGCTTGGCTTTTGACTGGTAAAGGTGGCTCAAGCTGGTGGTTAAAGTGAGTGGGCTGACAGCTGTACATTGTTTCAGGATGGGTGATGCAGACAGTCAGGATGGACTACCCAACACACAGGACGTGCTGGAGATGTGCTCTCAAAGTCAGGATACATCAGTCGGCGAACACCCGGCCAGTTGGGGCCGCCTCTTCCCTGTGGGCATACGAGCCAAGTTCCAGCCATTAGGTGGGCTCACTACCGCTTGCATGTCTTTTACTAGCTATTTGAAGTTTAAACTCGACTACATCTTTAATATTATCATGCATGCTTGATTTGTGCAGAGTGAAGATTCCAAAGCAATGTTGTTGTTTTGCTCTCCAGGCTCTTTTCCGAAGGAGGCCGATTTTGACCTGACGGATTTGTCTGAAAGGTGGTGAGGGGCACGGTATGTGACGAAATCTAGGGCCCCATTTGGCCGGATGGGTCTGGTCCGCCTTCGTCGGGCGAGGGGCCAAATTGAAACTGTTACTCTTCCTTTCTGAGCCTTCCTAGCTTGATCTCCAACCAACTCTCCTTTCCTTGTTTCCCCCGTCCTCAACTCTCTTTATCTAAGTATTATTGTTTTTAAATTATCTGCTGAATGTGCAGACTAGAGTGTGGGTTTCCAGATAAATAGTCTGAGCTTATACGAAACGCTGGACACCACCCAGTTTAAAAAACAACGTAAAGAAGTCTGTTAATTTTGAACCAATATCACAGCTTCTTTCTCACGATGGTGCCGTTCTATGACAATTGCATGAAGCTGGAACTAATTTTTGTAACATTGCTGTTTGAAAGAAAATAACTCAACACCGAGACGAATCGAATGGATAGTTAGAAATTTTCTGTATTGATTAGTGTCTTATTCTAATTATATGTGCCAAATGACATGCCAGAAGATGTTATTTGGTTGACGAAACGTTTGAACATGATTCATTTGAGAAAAAAAACGTTGTTTGAGTACTCCTCTAAAGACCAGACAAAGCTAATCCGAAGGATCGATATTTCGAACCGAACACCTAAAAGCGCGAGATATGCCGTCATCTTTAATCAAGAATGCATCTTTCATCAATAATGCCGCCCCGGTAGCTCAGTTGGTAGAGCATTGGGCTCCAGCTTGCTGCTCAGAAACATGCAGTGACAGTGCATGTCCAGGCTTGGGATCGATTCCCTTGAGACGTTCTGGCGCTCAATAGTTTACCCGACGTAGGTCGGCTGGCAACTGACTGGTGAGAGTGTGACCTGGGCGGGGTGGCCGTCCCAGTGCCTTGTGGGACGTTAAACTTTGGCTTCTAAATCAACCATTCTTTGTGGGAGTTGCTCGTTCGGGCAGTGGGGTCGGGTTCTCCGTGACAAGTCCCTTGAATTAGGGACGGCGGATTCTTAACTGTAGTGTGGCCTGTAATAATAATTTTTGGGGCTTATCGACGCACCAACTGCCAGGGTCATATGGCGTCGCCAACTCCTTCCCTGTTGGAAGGGTTTCTCGGGAGCCAGCTTGCTCCTTGTTCAGGGAAGCCGCCGGGCCTTGAACCCGGGTCGGCTGCGTGGCAGCCAGCCTCGCTGACCACTCCACTACCGCGCCCCCTAGTGTGGCCTGTAGGGTGATTAATGTGACAACTTACGACCAAAAATTAACATCAGATTAGGTCAGGTCAATAAGTTATGGAGTCATTTCTAAGCCCATGCAAGGCCATCATGTTGTTCTTTTAAAATTAGTGTGAAAAATAGGGTGTTCACGGTTTCTAGAGAAGCTAGATCAAGTTCTTAAATATCATTCGAAAGCCCTTGAAACGAAAAATATGCGTGCTGTTATCTATTTTGATATCAGGTCAATACCAAGGCTACCAAAGATCATCAGAAGTCACCTTTTTTGTTCTGGGTACATAGCTTTTGAACGAACGTGATGCAGTCCTAAGTTTGGTATTACAGTAACGAGTATGACCGAAGGATTCAAGTTCCCGAGATATGAGGGATTTTTTAACGGGTGTAAATTTGACTCATTTTGGCCTACCCTGACGCCACAGGTCGCCAGATATGGTTCAGACTCGACTCTAAAAGTAGAAGACGGTAAGGCACTTCCGTCTATGACGCGATGTCCCCACAATAACACGCCGGCGCACATAGGCCCTAAATGCCTCCATCCGTGGCCAATATTACGAAAATGCAACTTTTTCAAAATCATTTTTTGAGCACATATGCTGATAGGGCATTCTTCACTGCATTTGAAACAGGCATAGAAAGCACAAACCGTGCGCTGGAAGTCTTTGCAGAGTTGCTTGAAGTAAGCACTCAGGCGCGCCACCCGCGTACCAGAGATCTGCCACGAAAACTACGTACATTTCATCATGCTTAAAATCGACCATAAAAGAAAGAAAGGGTCAAAGTATGGCAATAATACTGTTGGGTGAGTGCTTTTCAATGGTTTTTGGTATAAAATAATGCAAAACTAGTTTTTACAACTATTTTATAGACCATTCTCTGAGCATGCTACATATCTAAAAAACTGCTCGATTTACAAATACAAAGAGAGGGACTTAAAACTTGGCCAGCATCGGCCCAGTATAAAAATACCATCAAACGATTCCCTAGGATGTGCTCTACAAGGGCAAGTCAAAATATCTTGCGTCCACTTGCAGCCCCGTGCACCAGATGGCATATAATAATTCAGGTTGTGGCTCCAACCAAGCCGCTGCGGTGCTAACGTAACGCCATGGGTTACCGAATGGAAGCATGGATCAGCCCAGAATGCGCGATATGAGTGGACAATCAGAGAACGATGCTATAAGAAATGCCTAGAAGTGCTGAAACTAGTTGATAAAATTTCAAAACACTATAACAGTCTAAATTTTTGTATTGACTGCTGTGTTGACTGTTATCTAAATACCCAGAGGGACTGCCGACAACGAAACATTTATTACATGAGAAATGTGCCTGCTAGGTATGTCAATTTCGGGATTGGGATCCCGCTATTTTCAAAAAGCCACAATCACGGGATTAAGCTTCTCGTGATCCCGGGATTCCGACATTTACTATAGTACTTTCAAGCAATGCCGAGACAGCAAAAACGATACCTAGCAATCCTGTTTTGCTGCATATCACAAGTTAATCCGTGTATAGTGAATACTAGTCGGTCTTTTTCATCCAGGTGAACTCGGTCGCCGTAACCATCGGAGTCACGAGGTGTCCTAGGGATCCAATCCGGAATCGAATTTCCTCGTCGTTCCCATTGTCACGAGCCGACGCAAGATGACGCTCGAGCTGCTCAGGTGACCTACGTCCCATAGTTAACGATACCGCGAAATCGTATGTAGCGGAGGGGGGAGAAACGGACTGGCTTTCACGGACTGATATTTGGATATGCCTTGATGAAACTCAAGGGAGGGATAGATTCTACCCCATTCTTCTACTCTGCGCGTTAACACGTTCACTGGGCCTTGGATACTCCCCAACTATTTTCCCGGGATGATCGGAGAACCGCTCTTAACCAAAACACGGTAATCGGCCACATTTGAGAGAATTTAACAGCGCGTCGAATGGTGAAATAATTTTGAAAATTGATCGAAATGTTTTAGACTTATAGGCTTCTTAAGTCAGACCTGCATTTTGAGATCGCCACGATCGCGTAGTCGAAACAGTTTGCTTGCATTGGAAGAGTACGGACGTCACAGCGCCATATAAACCGTATGATATGTCAAGGTCACCTTACGTGAAGGTCAAGGTCAAAGTTCAAGGTCATATCAGCAATTTCAAACTCATTGGCCCGATGCTTTTGGGCAGCTGATGTGACCCGGTCTGACGTATATTATGCTATGACATCATAGTTAAGGTAATCCAGTTGCAAGGTCAAAGGTCAACGTTAAAGATTATGGGTAAAGGCCAATCCTCATTTCCAGCCCAAGGTTTGCTATAGCGTTACTTAAAGTGTGCACTATAGGGAGTGTACCATATTGTGACGTGATAGGTCAATGACTTTGAATGACCTTGACCTCAAAATTGATGGAAAGTTTCTTCGCGACACAACCTCTATGAACCTGGTCCGGCTTTAGCTTACTCCCGGCTTTTTCCCGCATAACCAGGGTATTTCCCAACAGATCCCAAGCATGACCAATATTTGACCTTTATGACCCCGTTTGACCTTGACAGTATAGACCTAGGTGAATGAAAATAAGTTATGATGTAGATCACCATAGCCCTCACCCATCCCCCATCGGCGTTTTTTCAAGAAACCAAACTGAAGCAGGAGAACTCATGCCAATTACACAATTATAAAACATATCGTTACGACATACCATCAACAACAATAGCACATGGCGGTGTTGCCATACTAGTACACTACAGCGTACCATCATATTCTTTTCATCTCAGGACTAGCCTCCAAGCTGTGGCGGCAACTGTCGATTTTGGAAATTTGAAAATAACCTGCGTATCCTTGTATTTACCCCCGACGAAGACCTTCCGGGGGATGCGCTGCACGATCTGATCCGTCAGCTGCCAAGAAACTTCCTTTTATTGGGTGACTTCAATGCTCACAGCACAGCATTGGGGTTGTACACGCTCAGGCCGACGAGGCCGTCGACTGGAGGATGTTATATTACGTAATGATGAATATAACTTGAATAATGAACTTTCTACACATATTGCGCTGCCGTCAGGAAACACGTCTGCTATCGAGCTTTCTTTATGTTCTACCTTGGCTGATCGTTTTAGGTGGAGAACCCATTCACATCCGTGTGGCAGTGATCACTATCCTATCTGGCTTTGGACTGACACGCCCCATCCAGGAAGGAGAATTCCCCAGTGGAACATCCAGAAAGCCGACTGGGAAAGCTTTGCAGCCGATTGCCACTTCGACATTGAGCCAGGGGATGGTAGCACTGCGACAGAGCTTGACGATGAAATATGTAATCGTATATTGCAATCTGCTGGTTCTTACATTCCAAAGACTTCTGCCCTACCCCGACACATACCAGTCCCCTGGTGGACTGAGGACTGCAAACATTTTATTCGCAAAAGACGTCGCTGTTTTTGTATTTTTGAGAAAAGGCCAACACTCAACAATTTAATCCAGTACCGCAAAGCAAAGGCCCAAGTCAAGCGAACAATTAAGGAGGCCAAAAGAAGTTCTTGGAATGCCTACATAAGCACTATAAACTGTCTGACACCTCTCAGCACGATATGGCGACGGATTAATAGGTTGTCCGGACGTAGCGTAGCAATGTCATCTCCTGTTTTGACTGTAGGGAATACCATTTTAACCGATCCCACAGAAGTAGCAAACACAATAGGAACAACTTGGGCAAACCGATGGCAACTTGGCACGAACGATAGGCGATTTATTAGACATAAGCAAACAAGTGAATTAACTCCTATATGCTTCGACTCGTCGGAAATTCTCCCTTTCAACGACTGCTTCACATTTGATGAGCTTAAAGACGCTTTGGCTCAAACCAAAAACACTGCACCAGGACCAGACCTCATCCACAATGCTATGCTGAAAAACCTCAGTATACACTGTATGAAGTCACTGCTTAGCTTTTACAATCACATCTGGACGACACACGACTTCCCGGAGGGATGGAAACAGGCGACCGTAGTCCCAGTTTTGAAACCGGATAAAGAAGGCCATGACCCACTGCACTACCGACCTATTGCCCTCACATCATGTCTATGCAAGGTTTTCGAGCGAATGATTAACAAGCGTCTTGCTTGGTATCTTGAGAGCACAGGATTCTTTTCTGAGTACCAGTGTGGGTTTCGAGCTGGACGCAGCACCACGGACCACTTAATATCACTCGATACATCAATTCGTTGCTCTTTCGCAGCAAAGCAGCACACAGTGGCAATTTTTTTCGACATAGAAAAAGCGTATGACACGGCGTGGCGATACGCAATCTTGAAAAAACTTCGAGAAGCAGGCATATTGGGCCACATGGGTCACTTTCTCAATAACTTCATTAAGGAAAGGTTCTTTAACGTTAAAGTTGGAAACTCGCACTCCGACAAGTTTCGACAAGTGAGTGGCACACCACAAGGTAGTATTTTAAGCGTGACCATGTTCGGCGTGTTAATCAATGACATCTGCAGTGTCTTACCACATAATATCGAGCGTTCATTATTCGTTGACGACTTTGCGATTTGGATCTCGACTTCTACCTCGATATCCGCTCAAAGGCTGTTGCAGCTGAGCATTGACCGCCTCACTGAATGGAGCATTTTGAACGGGTTTAAGTTTTCAACAAATAAAAGTACCTGTGTTCACTTCTGCAGACGAAGTAAGTACTGTCCAGAGATCAACCTTCACTTGTATGGCAAACGAATTCCCGTGGTAGCGGAGACTAAGTTCTTAGGCGTTACTTTTGACAAGCGTCTGACCTATACCTCCCGCATTCGCAGTGTTCGAAACAAGTGTATGAAACGTATCAACATTCTCAAAATGGTGTCACGTACTTCGTATGGTGCTGACAGAAGCTCGCTTTTACGCCTTTACCATGCCCTCATCAGATCTGTCTTGGACTACGCTTGCGTTGCTTATGACGGAGCTCTGACCAGCGTTAAGCAGCCGCTGGACGCGGTACATCATGCGTGTATCCGAGTGGCGACAGGCGCATTTAGCACGTCTCGCAGATCTAGTTTTCTCGTAGATGCAAATGAGCCCCTCTGGACCTCAGACGCAAGCGACTTGCATTGATATATGCCAGTAAAATGAAGCAGTACCCACATCACCCCACATACAAATGGCTATTTGACCCATCAGTGACAGGACTGTTCTCACCGGCCCGCCAGAGTTCCTTCCAGGCATTGTGTATGCGAGCGTCGCGTTGGTTAGAAGGTTCCGGAATATCGTTAGGAAAAATCGCAAAGACTCGACCACAGAAATCTGCGCCCTGGCGCGACGTTTCCATTCAATGCGACCAAGAGCTACTGACACTTGGGAAGTCTGTGACCCAGCCAATGATATTGCAGCAATCCGCACTTGAAAAGATTGCATCATACACAGGCTGCTCTGTCTTCTATACTGATGGCTCCAAAAACAGCTTAGGTGCTGGATGTGCTTTCGTGGGAAGGGACATAAGCCGAGGTTTCAACCTTCCGACATCGGTATCTGTTTTTACTACTGAACTATGTGCTATTATCCAAGTCTTATGCCACATTCTCCGAGACCCCGGTGGGCGGTTTTTAATTGTTACAGACTCCGCTAGTTCCCTAGCTGCACTCCAGTCTAGTCACCCACCAAAATCCTGGTTAGTGCCTACCATCCGGAGGCTTCTTAATACCGCCTTTTCTGCCGGGGCCAGGATACAGTTTTTATGGGTCCCTAGTCATGTGGGAATACCTGGTAACGAGAGAGCTGATTTGGCTGCCAGATCGGCTTCTGAGACTACTCGAGCAGGAGCTTTTAGAATTCCAGCATCTGATGTGAAAGCAGAAATTAACAGCCTTCTCAAATCTGAATGGCAAGCGAAATGGGACACTGAGTCGACCTGCGCCTTAAAGCAGCTCAAGCCAGCCATAGAACCATGGGAGTCGAGTAACAGGCGGAGTAGAAGGGAGCAAATATGCCTTACACGACTTCGTATTGGTCACACATTTGCAACCCACGGACACCATTTCTCTGCTTCAATACCAAGCCGGTGTAGCCACTGTCAAAGCAGGCTTACTGTACAGCATGTATTGGCTGACACAGGATGTAATGTATTGAGAACTCTGCGCGCCCGTTATTTTCCTCCCATGCCCCTTCCGAGTGTGTTAGGAGACAAGCCAGCTGTTGAGCTCCCCATAGTCCTGCGGTATTTGACAGAGATTGAATTTGATATTGTATATAACCCTCACCGAATGACACAAACGCAATAGAATTAAACACGAAGGAATCAAGTAGCCTTACTTTTAGCTATCTACCTACAGAATAACGCGGAAGATCTAAGTGGCTTTTAAGAATTGATTATAGTGTATAGTAGGTGCGCTAAATGGCCCCAGCAGCTGGAGCGCCCTTAAAAACCTCAACACACACACACACTGTCAGAGCTGACACCGTTCCAGCGTAAAAATGCGGTCGAGAGCTGGGGCCCAGTGAAACGTTGCGAGCAGCGGAGGGATGGTTCTCTCATCGTTGGATTTGGACAGAGGACGTGGCTCGTTTGGCGTTGTCATGCACTCACCTCACCTTCTGGGGCAGAGAAGGAGATAAGAAGGTGCAGAGAAGAGTGGCAGTTGAGTCACAGCCCCACATAACCCGGCCTTGATCCCAGGGCATAATTTCTTGTCGCCAGCTGCGTGGTGTTAGCGAGGAGGAGATTGCTGACGGGTTGGCGGATGAGGGCGTGAGTCAAGTGCGTAGAATGGAACTACCGACATGATAGTTCTGACATTTGATCGTGTGGCCATCCCGGATCGCATCCTTGTCGGATATCTGTCCGGCCCCGTTAGAATCTTTGTTCCTGATCCTCTCAGATGCCTCCGATGTCATCGGTTTGGGCATGGAGCGAAATCCTGTCGATCTGCTGCGCGATGTGGACGGTGTGCGGAACGAGAGCACAGTGGAGAGTGCCAGACAGCTGATAAATGCGCAAACTGCAAAGAAAGCCATGCAGCATGGAGCCGTAAATGTAAAGTCTACCTGAAAGAAAAAGAAATAACATCCATCAAAGTGAAGCGGGGTGTACCCTTTCCTGAGGCCAAGAGGCTATATGATGAGATCCATCCGTCAGTTTCATACAGGGATAAGGCTGATCCAACTCAGCCAAAAGGGCAAACACCAGTGGCCTCCATCGGCGCTGTTCATCTTCCGGGACTTGGAGAGAGCGTGGCTCCTGTAACCGCGGGTTCGAACCGAATCACCCTAGGAACCAAAGTAAGAGACCTGCTAGATATGACGGTTGGTGACCTGCTGCGAATGCTGCTGCAGTTGCTCCCAGCCGCTGAGAATCTACATCCAGCAGCAAATGATGAACTGTGTGATCCGACCACGCGGCCTGAACCACGTCCAGGTTCAGACTGTACATCGTCACTTCCAGCAGCATCATCCACCTCGCCAACCACCGTAATGGTTGACGCTAGCCCGGTTGGGAATAACCATTCAGGATATGCTCCACGCTTAGGCGAGGAAACTGAGACACGAGTGCCCCGGCTGCTCACATTATCGGAGCCGTCGGATGGCCCACGTTCGCCGAGTCAAGTATGCGTCTCAGACAACCAGTCGGTGGCAGCGGGCGTAGTCTCAGAAGTCCCCGCTGACCCTGAGACTCCCAATGATGCGGAACGGGCTGCTCCTGAGGGGGTACAGCCCTGGATAGAGGTGGGTAAGAGAGGTAAACCGATGCGCTCTCGTGGGACTCCTCTTAAAATGAGTGGCCCAACCACAATTAAGGATCCCCCAGAATCGCCGAAATCCTGGGAAAATGCGCCATCAAGGGCTCAACGCAAGCGAATACAGGCACCAATAACAGATAGTGGGCCACCCCCTCAGCCTCCACCTTCCAGGCAGGTACCTCTATCGGGGAAAGGCTTGGCACGCGTCGAAGCACCTTCAACCAGCATGGGGCCGCCCCCTCTCCCTCCTCCTCCTCGGCAGTCACCTCGTTCCCCACAGGGTCCGGCCCCAACTGCCCGTCCCCGTCCACAGTTTAATAAGACGGAAGCTCCAGTGGAAATTCCAGTGGGAGCCAGACCCGAGAAGCGTGGTCTCTCCGATACTCCCTCTCCGAGTGGGGTAGACAGCCCTCGGAGGAGGCAGAGGCTGCAGACCGATCCAAAAGGTAGCAGATCCCGATCGTTGGGACCAAGCCCAACACTAACCCTAGCTCCTGATCGTAGGAGTTCTGGTGGCGGTGCCCCCTTAGTTGGTCACCGCGCGACCGACTATTTTTAGTCCATAACCAACCTTTTAGAATCCATCCCCATGAGCACCTTTTTACAATGGAACTGTCGGGGGGGCTCGAGCTAACGCCTTCGACCTACAGGCCATGATCAGATCCAAAAACCCTGTGGCAGTCTGCCTCCAGGAGACTAAACTATCACCTGAATCCCTATTCGCAATTAAGGACTACACTGTCTTTCGAAATGACATGCAGCGTAACCCTATAGCGCACGGAGGTGTCCTGATAGCTGTGCACCAGAGAGTGCCAGCTGTAAAGGTCTCCTTGCGATCACCACTACAAGCTGTTGCAGCCCGCATCTCTGTCGGTCGAAGAATGCTCACGGTATGCTCCATATATCTACCTCCAGGGGTTGACATGCCCCGCGTGGAGCTTTCTCTGCTGGTGGCAGAGCTACCCCGGCCTTTTCTCCTATTGGGAGACTTTAATGCACATGGTACTACATGGGGATGTAGAAGTATTAACACTCGGGGTCGCCACCTCGAAGCTTTTATAGCCGACGAAAGCTTATGCGTTTTAAACACCGGCTGTGCCACGCACATAACCTTGCCCTCGGGCCGCGAATCAGCCATTGACCTCAGTCTGTGTAGTCCGGAATTGGCTCCTGTCTATAAGTGGTCAACGCATAGTGACCCGTTGGGCAGTGACCACTGCCCTGTTATTCTAATTTGCCGAGACTCTGCTTTTCTAGGTAATAGGCCACAACGGTGGAACTTTACTAGAGCCGACATCCCAAAGTTTCAAGGTCTTTTAGTCGACCTCTTTGCTGGCCTGCAAGGGGACCGACCACTGTCCATTGAACAATTTTCAGCGTATGTCAGAGAGGCTGCATATCAGTACATCCCGAGAACTTCTGGAAAACCTCGCCGCCCCCCGGTCCCATGGTGGTCTGATGAGTGCCGGGACGCCATCCGAGCTCGTCGACGAGCGTACAGACAATTTAAACGTAATAGCACGGAAACAAACCTTATTTCCTTCAAACGATATCGCGCTCTTTGCAAACGTACCATCCGGCGAGCCAAAAGGAAGTCTTGGGTTGATTTTTTAGGAAAACTAAATCGTTTCACCCCGTCCTCACTCATTTTTTCGCAGATTCGACGCATTGGAGGTATTTCTGTTTTTGTTCCGCTTCCAGTGTTGTGTGTAAACGACAGAACAATCATGGACCCGGCAGAGGTAGCAAACACCCTGGGTGAGGCGTTTGCTTATCGATGCCGGTCTAGAAGGGAAGACAGATATTTCATGCAGCACAAAACCAGGTCCGAACAGAAAATCATTGAGTTCACTACAGCTGATAATCTCTCGTACAACGCACCATTCCACTAAAAGAGCTCACCTCGGCAATTAGTGGTCTTCGCAGCGTAGCGGAGGGCCCAGGTCTCTTCCATAACAACATGTTTAAGATGTTTCCGAAGTGTACACTGGATGCCCTGTTGAACACTTTCAATGCACTATGGGAATCAGGAGAATTTCCTGGTGCATGGCGGGAGGCAGTTATTATTCCGGTTCTAAAACCAGGCAAATCCGGTTCAGATCCACTTCATTTCCGGCCTATCTCATTGATCTCATGTTTGTGTAAACTCTTTGAAAAAATGGTAAATGTTCGCTTCACATGGTTCTTAGAATCCAGAGGTATTCTCAATAACAACCAGTGTGGTTTTCGCAAGGGTCGGAGCACTGTTGACCACCTCGTGTCTCTTGACACTGCTGTTCGAAGTGCTTTCAAAGAAAGACGGCATGTAGGGGCTGTATTCTTTGACGTCGTAGCCGCCTTCGATACTGCTTGGCGTCATGGAATTCTCGTGAAGGTATTCCAGTGTGGAATTCGCGGTCACTTGGGATTTTTCATTAAGAACTTCTTAACTGACAGGACTTTCCGAGTACGTGTTGGAGGAACCTACTCCAGGGTATTTTATCAGGAGGACGGTATTCCCCAGGGAAGTGTTATGAGCGTAGGATTATTCGCGCTTGCCATTAATGACATTACAGACCATCTACCACAGTCTATAAAAAGCTCGCTCTTTGTAGACGACCTTGCTGTATGGACCACGTCGTCTACATCATCATCCCTCGCGCACCAGCTCCAGCTGACCGTTAACCAGCTAAAGTCCTGGAGTGGACGGAACGGGCTATATTTCTCGACGACGAAAACGGTCCGCGTGCACTTCTGTCGAAAACGTCGACCCTGCCCTGATCCCAGAGTAATGCTTGGAGACAGCCAGATTCCGTTTAAACCGGTTGCTAGATTTCTTGGAATCTTTCTCGACAGGCGCCTGACCTATACCTTTCACCTTAGAAAACTTCGAGACAGGTGCTTTAGATCCTTAAATACCCTCAAATGCGTATCCAGGACATCATATGGGGCGGATAGGAAAACTCTGCTCGTTCTATATCGCTCACTCATTCGCTCCAAAATAGACTATGCTTGTTTTGTGTACGATTCGGCGTCTGACTCCGCGAAGCGCTGCTTGGATACTATCCACCATAGTGCTGTTCGTATCGCTACAGGTGCTTTTCGCACCACACCGACAAGCAGCCTGCTCGTCGAAGCGAAGGAACCTCCACTGGCGATGCGGCGTCGCCTTCTTGGCCAGAGGTACGCATACAAGCTGGCACAACTTCCGAGCCACCCAACATATAAGATGGTCTTTTCGCGCCGAGTTGTGCAGCTTTTTGATGACCTTCGCAGGGGATTGCCTTTCTGTGTTCGTGCGCGAAATTAAGCATTGGAAAGTGGAGTCCAACGGCGAATGATTGCCCTTGACGAACCGTCCGAAATCCCACCTTGGCAGATTGCGGAAACTGAGACAGACTCATCTCTTGCTGGTTACGCGAAATCTAGTGTCCCCCCCGGTAGAAATGAATGCTCTAGCCTTAGAGCACATTTCACATTACAGTGAATATGTAAAGATATTCACACATGGGTCGAAGACGAGAGCTGGGGTAGGATGCTCTTTCGTTGTGGGCCCCACGACCAGAACCTTTTCGCTTCCATCGTATGCATCGGTGTTCACATCTGAATTGATCGCGATTTCAAAAGCTCTATGTTATATTGAAACGTGTGAAGAGAATCGTTTCGTAATTTTTACCGACTCACTCAGCAGCGTGCAGGCATTAAAAATCTTCAACCCGAGCGATGGTCTTGTGCGTAAGATACGCCTACACATCTCACGATTAGGGAAAAATCAAAAGAAGATTCAGGCATGTTGGATACCCAGCCATCTAGGAATAGGAGGCAATGAGGCAGCAGATGCAGCGGCAAAGCGTGCAGCGGAAAGAACATGTTCACGTCAACTTCCAATCCCGGCCAGGGACTTGTTCCCCCATCTATTGTTTCACCTCCGCAAGGCCTGGCAGCATTCGTGGGAGGTGCTTGCGAGCAGCAAGCTGTTCGAGATAAAGCCCGAACTTGGTGAGTGGCAGTGTTCATCGCGCCGATGTCGGCGAGAGGAGGTGGCCCTCTGCAGATTGCGTACCGGCCATACATTGGCCACCCATCGTTACCTCCTTTGTGGGGAAGCGAGGCCGCCCTGCCAGCGTTGCGGTGTACCCTTGTCGGTGAGGCATGTGCTGACGTCCTGCCCTAGGTATAACGGAGAGAGAACCACACACTTTGGCGAGAGACAGGAGCCTTTTGCTATGTCAGAGATGGTGGGTCGCGACTCCCGTTTGATCGAACAAGTGCTGGCTTTCCTGAAGGCCATCAATTTTAGAATCATCTATGACCCTGGGCCCTGATCGGCAACTAAGATTCTTAGCTAAGACTGTCTTAGCTAAGACAGAGCATGCGCAGTACGTCTCACGCCACCCAGCTAGCCACCTAGCGGTAAGACTGGCGTTAGCTCGCACATGACGTCACGAAAGTATGACCTCAGCACTAAGACTGTCTTACTTGTCAGCTAAGACAGAAAATAGTGACTGCGCGCAGACTAAAATATCGGCATATCTGGCGCACATGGGATGATTAGAGCAAGTTGCGTTTTGCGGTGCGGCAATCTGGTGCGAGTGGTTCTCAGTCGTGGATAACGATGTATGTACCTTTTACTCACCGTCTAAAGGTAGAAGAACACGCAAACACTACAAGGGCGTGCCAGCTGCCCTCTAGTGCTAAGAATATGAACCAACAAATCGACTTGCCTGCCACCCGGTGCTAAGACTGGCGTTACATCGATGACGTCACTGTTCATGACGTCGATTATGACGCGTCTCAGCCTAAGAATATTCTTAGATGCCGATCAGGGCCCTGGTTAAGCACAACATGCTCTGTGAGGATCTCAGATGAACACTGTTTGGCACACTGTAGCCTAATGCCTTGTGCACATACCCTGGGGGTCCTCCGGGTGACGCTGCGCGGAGGGCTGCCTGGCGCGGAGCGCCCGACTCTCCCTGTGGAGTCTCACGCCCCGTGCTGGGACTACACTGCCGTCCGGCGGAGGGCGGGCGTGGATCACATGAAAATGTGGCTTGCGCTCGTCTTCCGTAGGAGGGCAGCGCAGGGGGAGTCCGCCTGGGTACCCAGCCGTTTGCTGGGCGCCCGGGCGGACTCAGGGACTCCCCCGTACTCCCGGGCCCCCTGGGTCCGGGGGTACGGAGTGGGCGTCGGAACTGACGCCCCGACGCCTCGTGCCGGGCGCTTTCTGCGCGGCGTTACCTGGTGGATCTTGTGGGGTGTCGGTTTTTTTCAGTACAGGAGGGATTGATGTTAGTAGTGTGTGCAATTCTCTGTTTGCTTTGCCATTCACCCTACAGCGAGGTATTGACACCGAAAGGGGTTATGAGTCTCTGAATCACGCGTTCTTCTTGTTCCAGATGGAACACTTTTAGCGACTGTACTGTTTTGGGCGCTATATGGCCTTGCCAGGCTGGTGCGCCTCTTAAGCCCAAATAACTAACTAACTATTGGTTCTTATAAGACAAAAGTTGCACAGTCTGAAGGAAAAGGGGAAACATGTTGTGATTGTGTGGATTCCAAGCCATTGTGGCATCAGTGGCAATGAACGGGTAGACGCAGCGGCAAAAGCTGCAGTAGAACGTGACGTTCCCCCTGGCCTTCATGTTCCATTTTTCGACCCATATGCTCTTGTTAAGAAGTTTTTAATAAGTGACTGGCAGCGGAGATGGAATGAGGATCCTAGAGGAGCCAAGTTGAGAAGCATTAAACCTAAACTAGGAAAATGGTTTTCGAGCAGCGCTGGATCCAGGAGAGAGGAGGTTGTTCTGTCGAGGTTGCGGATCGGCCACACTCATGCCACGCACTCTTTCCGCTTGAGTAGAGAGGATCTGCCGCACTGCACGCGCTGTGGCGACCCGCTGAGTGTGAGCCATGTTCTCGTTGAGTGCCCGGACTATGAGATTGAGAGGCTTAGACACCTGGGGGATCACCCTCATTGGTGTCTCTTTTGGGAGAGTTTCCGACCGTTGACCTTTCACGTATTTTATCGTTTCTAAGGAGCATCGATTTTAATGTTATTTACTCGCCGACCTAGGTTGTGATTTGACAACGTGTTATTCTATTATTATTATTATTTATGTGTTCATGTTTTTTTAACTTTTGACACAGCTTTAGTCCCGTGAGGTGTTGAAACGCTTCTGTATGTATTTTACTTAGTGTTATGGGCGCCACATGACCTTTGTTGTCGGTGCGCCCTAAACCACCAATTATGATGATGATGATGGTGCGTGCTCGGCCATAGACGTTTCTGTCTGCTCCCCTTCCCTCCTCAGCCAGTTCCAATGGAACACTCTCGATGATACTTTCGGCAGCGATCACTATCCTATCGTTCTTAAACCAGTCCGGCCACGTGCTCCGACAAGCCTACCGATCTGCTGGAACTCCCGTTGCGCGGACTGGGCTGGCTTTGAGGGTGCGTGCGGTACGGTGGACCTCCCCACAGATGGGGCCTCGGCAACCCAGGCAGTTAGTAAGTTTAACGACACGGTTATCACAGCCGCTAAGCTTTTTATACCAATGACATCAAAAAGACTTAAGCATGTTCCAGTCCCATGGTGGAACTTGGAATGTAAAAATGCCATTTTGAAAAGGAAACGGGCTCTGCGTATTTTCAAGAAGCGTGTTACTAATTCCAATCTGATACTTTTTAAGCAGGCTAGAGCATTGGCTCGCCGAATCGTGTTGAACTCCAAAAGAAGGTGGTGGATATCATACGTAACCATAGTAAATCGTTTCACTCCCACAACACAGGTCTGGAACCGAATCCAGAGTATCCAGGGGAAGCGCAGATCTACACCCGCCCCGGTCTTGGTAGAAAACAATGCGAGGATCACTGATCCAGTGACGGTCGCAAACCGAATGACGTCTGCTTTCAATACCAGATGTAGCACACCAAACCAGAACGCCGAGTTTCAACGTTTTCGCAGACGAGAGGAGGCGAAAGCTGTCCATTTCGGCACCAACAACACTGACTCGTATAATACACCATTTACCGTGCCTGAACTTAAAAATGCTCTCAATAAATGCAAATCAGTTTCACCAGGACCGGATATGATAACTAACTCAATGTTGCACCACCTCCCTGATCGGTCTCTTGTCTGCCTCCTGGACATCTTCAATACGATGTGGATTAACTGCGATTTCCCGGAACAGTGGCGCGAGGCCATAGTCATCCCTATCCTGAAGCCGGGAAAAGACGGCAAGGCTCCTGATGACTTCCGCCCAATCTCGCTCACATCATGCGTAGGAAAGCTTTTTGAAAGAATGGTATATACTCGGTTAATTTGGTTTCTTGAAAACAATGATCTTCTCACGAACATACAATGTGGTTTTCGGCAAACCCGTAGTACAATCGACCATTTACTGACTTTTGACGCCAGCGTTCGCGAAGGTTTTGCAAGAAAAAATCATACCGTTGCTATATTTTACGACATTAAGCACGCCTATGACTCAGCTTGGAGGCATGGCATTTTGCAGAAGCTGTCAGGACTTGGAATACGGGGCCGCATGGGGGCGCGGTGGTGGAGTGGTCAGCATAGCTGGCTTCCACGCAGCCGACCCGGGTTCAAGGCCCGGCGGCTTCCCTGAACAAGGAGCAAGCTGGCTCCCGAGCAACCCTTCCAACAGGGAGAGAGTTGGCGACGCCATATGACCCTGGCAGTTGGTGCGTCGATAAGCCCCAATAATTATTATTACGGGGCCGCATGGGCTGGTTTCTCTCCAACTTCCTTAAAGACCGTCGCTTCCGCTTTAGAATCGGTGATATACTGTCGGCACAGCACACTCAGGAAAATGGCACGGCCCAGGGATCTGTTTTATCTGTGACACTCTTCGCAATTGCCATCAATGATGTTTCAGACGGTCTCCCTTCAAACGTTAAGTGTGCCTTGTTTGTTGACGATCTTGCTATGTGGACCACATCGTCCTCCACTGCTGCAGCACAGAGACAACTGCAGATTGGAATTGACAAGCTCCAACGGTGGAGTGACAAAAATGGGCTGCAATTTTCTACCGAGAAAACAAAATGTCTCCATTTTTGCCGGAAAAGGAATGGCTGTGACGATCCCCACCTCACTCTCTATGGACAAAGGATTAATGTTGTTGAAGAAGCGCGTTTTTAGGGGTACTGTTTGACCGGAGACTGACGTACACTGCTCATTTTAAAAAGCTGAGGGAGAGCTGCTTTAAAGTCCTGAACATTTTCAAAGTCTTGACTAGGATGCGATTTGGAGCTGACCGCAAAACCCTCCTAATGCTCTATAGATCATTGGTTAGATCGAAGATCGAAGACGGGTCTATTGTATATGAGTCAGCAACGGAGAGTGCCAAACGGATGCTTGATACCATCCACCACCACGCTCTCAGGATCATAACATATGCCTTTCGCACGTCACCTATTTGTAGCCTATTGGTTGACGCAAACGAGTTGCCCCTTGCGCTACGCCGACGTCTATCATCCGTGAAATATGCCTTAAAGATCAAACAGTTTCCAAACCACCCAGCCTATCCGAAACTTTTTTCGGAAGTGCCGCAGCGCCGCGCCGGCGCCATCCCAGCTTCGGCCCCCGCAGGGGACCGATTTTCATCTGCTGGACTTGTTGGCACCTGCTGACTGGTCCGGCACATGGATAATTGGGTACGGGATGTGACGACACCCGCGACCCCAGTTGGCAGGATGGGTTTCGCCTCCCGCCTTCGGGCGAGAGGCTAAATCGAAACTGCCATCCTCATCCTTTCTTGGCCTTCCTAAATTCAAATCCCACCAACTCCTTGTTCCTTTCCCTCTTCTTTCCTTATTTCCTTGTCTCTCCATGCCTCTCCACCCGTATCCTTTCTGTCCACTCCTAAACACCCCTCCTGCCACTGTCTGCGTTGTCTGGCCCGGCGTGTCTCCGCGGGTGGCGGGGGTGTGTGCACTCTTGCTCGTCTTGAGTGTGGACACCTCGGTCGCGTGCGGCGCGTGTCTGGGCTGGACAGCACAGACCGACCCTCTTCCTTTTCCAACTCATAACTTCCCAGTTACCCACATTATCCCAGTATCATGGGCGTCCTTGCACGTGCCTATGATTCCTGGATGGTCTGGGTGTATGTGGGCCTCCGGCTCGTGTGACTGGCGATTGGATTCCTCTAATCGCCGGCCCTGCGGGCCGGGGGGCTCGCTTCTCTCGGACCAGCCGGGAATCAGTTGTGACGAGCAGGTGGTAGTCGCCTGCTCCGATGAGGCCGTGTAGGGGCGCCTGTCTTTTTAAGGTGTGCTGCGCACCGACCCGTACCCCGGGATGAAGGAGTCCTGGTAGCTGAGCTGAGGGAGGCGCTGTGTTCGTTCGTCGTCCTCTAGCAACACTCTACTTTGGTCTGGATTTCCGCAAGGGCGGGGAACTCTTGAGGGCATCGACAAGAGTAGCAGCATTGTAAAAGTCTGTCGGCCTTTGGTGGGGCTCGGCTGCCCCTCCCTCCTTGGGTGAGGTCCCAACTTCACCTGGGGAGGGTGGGGTGTCAGGCCCCGCCCGGGGTCGTCTAGGCTAGGTGCAAGGGGGGACCGTCGTCGGGGCAGGGGGGGTTTGGTGAGTCTCTCTCCCCCTCTGTAACGGCGGCGTTTCCCCCGTATAGCCAGCCCGTGCGTCGTCTCGCCTCGTAGCACCCTCGTCGGAAGGGGGCGCACGTGGCTGGCTGAATTTAATAACTTTCTCATGGATACACTCAACACCGCAAACCCTTCCCCTCCCCTCCCCCATCGGGGTGGTGAGAACGAAACTGCCGGCTCTCAAAGGGTCACTCCGAAGCCCTCCCATCCACGAGTTGTGATGATTCGGGGTGTGGACTCCACCCTATCGTCACTTTCACCGTTCCAACGCAAGGAGGCATGCGACCGACTGGGTAAGGTGATGCGATGTAGCTGCCTTCGAGACGGTGTCTTGGAGGTGGAACTCAGTAGTTCTGCAGACGCACAGCGTGCACTTGATACAACCGAACTCAGATACACAAAGCGAGAGGCTGGCCAGAGGAAAGTAGTAACTGTATATGTCACTATCGTACCACACAAGACTAAGAACTTTTCAAAGGGTGTCATTACATGTTTTGATCTGAAAGGAGTTTCTGAAGAGGAGATAGTAGATGGACTCACGGAAAGCGGGGTAGTGGAAGCGAGGAGAGTAAGACGAAAAGTAGGAGGGATCCTTGAGGAGACAGATACTTTGATATTGACGTTCGATAGTGTGGACCTACCAACAGATGTGAATGTAGGTTATGTTAAAGTCCGAGTTAGACCCTATGTCCCCAACCCAATGCGATGCTTCTCCTGCCAGCGCTACGGACACACAGCCAAATTCTGCAAAGGAAAGAAAGTGTGTGAACGATGCGGAACAAGCGAGCACGATGGAAGGGAATGCGATGCACGTGAACTGTTTTGCATAAACTGTGAGGGACCCCATTCAGCAGGCGACAGCTTCGGCATGGCTCCCTGGGCTTAGGGTGTGTGAGTGGCTAAACGAAGCTGGCATCGACCTTGGCCAGATTGAGACCTACCATGTCCCGTCGGTAGAGCCATGGGTGCTACCGGAGGTCAAAATTGACACAACCTTGCTCGCTATTACGAAAGATTTACCGCCTCAAGCAGTTCAACAAGTTTTCCGGGACCATCTCCACAGCACATACCCGGAGCATAGCGTACTCTACACAGATAGCTCCAGGAGTGGAAATGGCACTGGATGCGCGTTCGTAACCGAGAATGTGGAAAGGTCATTCACATTACCTGGGAGTGCATCGGTTTAAATCGGTCCCCGCAGGGGACCGATTTCCATCTGCTGGACTCGTCTGCTGACTTGTCCGGCACATGGATAATTGGGTACGGGATGTGACGACAGCCGCGACCCCAGTTGGCAGGATGGGTTTTGCCCCTCGCCTTCGGGCGAGAGGCCAAATCGAAACTGCCATCCTCATCCTTTCTTAGCCCTCCTAATCATCATTAGCCCTCCTAACTTCAAATCCCATCCACTCCTTGTCCCTTTTCCTCTTCTTTCCTTATTTCCTTGTGTATCCATGCCTTTCCACCCGTATCCTTTCTGTCCACTCCTAAATACCCCTCCTATCCACTGTCTGCGATGTCTAGCCCGGCGTGTCTCCGTGGGTGGCGGGGATGTGTGCACTCTTGCTCGTCTTGAGTGTGGACATCTCGGTCGCGTGTGGCGCGCGGCTGGGCTGGACAGCGCAGACCGACCCGCTTCCTTTTCCCAACTCATAACTTCCCAGTTATGTGTTACTTACGGCTATTAACGGCTTAAGCTTCTCAAGTGTAAAAACCAAGTGCATGCACTTTTGCAACAGACGTGGAGATTGTGAGGACCCAAAGTTGTATATCTATGGAAATTTGATCCATGTTGTACCGGAAACGAGATTTCTAGGGCTCACACTGGACAAAAGGCTTTCATACATACCACATCTGAAGCAGCTCCGCGCAAAGTGTTTTGATACATTAAATATACTCAAAGTCCTAACAAAAATGAGGTACGTGGCTGACAGGAAGACGCTTGTCATGCTCTATAGGTCATTAGTACGCTCAAAAATTGAGTATGGTAGCCTGGTATATGAAGCTGCTCCCCAATCAGCAAAAACCATGCTGGATACTGTGCACCATCAAGCCGTTAGAGTTATAACGGGAGCATTCCGTACACCCCCAATATCAAGCATGTTAGTGGACGTCGATGAAATGCCATTAGAGTTGCGCCGAAAAACACTTGCCATGCGCTATGTATTGAAACTCAAACAATCCCCGACGCATCCCACATACTCAACATTTTTTGGTGACGCCCAGCTCCGCCAGATTGATAATGGATCCCGCGCGGCAGCCCGTCATCCAAGAGTAAGGGTCCGCGCCTGGCTTGTGGAGGCTGGGATAGACACAGATCTCATTGAACCGTGTGACGCGTGTTTGGTTGAACCTTGGCTTATCTGCAGTGAACACAAACAAGGGCTTACTGGATCAATGTAGAAATATGCCTCCTGAAGTTATGGGCCAGTTATTTAGGGAGTTATGTTCTGAATCTTATAATAATCGCATCCACTTTTACACTGATGGCTCGAAGGGTGATGGTGGCACGGGATGTGCATTTGTCAGCGATGGCGTTGAAAATTTTTTTAGTTTACCGCGCGAGGCATCTGTGTTTACCGCTGAGCTGTACGCAATATTCCGTTGTCTGGACCATGTTTGGAAGTTAAGGGTGAGAAAGTTTGGTATTTTTACAGATTCGTTGTCTTCCGTACAGGCATTGGAGTCTTTTTACTTTTATAATATGTCAGCATCTTATCTCTTGACCCTTATTAGGCAGAAACTGCATAGCCTGAGGGGAAAGAGAAAATGTGTAAATTTAGTTTGGGTGCCAAGTCACTGCGGAATCGCCGGAAATGAGAGGGCAGATCGATGTGCAAAGACGGGGGCAGAACGTGCTGCCCCCCCAGGTCTTCGTGTTCCATTTTTTGACATGTACGCGCAAGTTAAAATGTATGTTTTTAGCGACTGGCAACGTCGATGGGATTGTGATTTTAAAGGTAGGAAGCTCCGCGAGCTGAAACCACGTTTAGGGTCGTGGACCTCAAGTAGTGCAGGCTCCAGAAGGGAGGAGGTTGTCCTGTGTAGATTGCGACTGGGACACACTCATTCAACCCATTCATATCTTTTATCTCGTCGTGACCCGCCGGAGTGTCCACGCTGTGGCGACAGGCTCACAGTCAAACATATCCTTTTAGATTGCCGTGACTTTGAGATAGAGAGAAACCGACATCTGCAGGGATCTCCGATTTTATTCTATTTATTTTGTTTTTATTTGTATTATTGTTGTATTATTGTTCTGTTTTTTACGTATGACCTTTTGATTTTGTTTTAAAAACTTAACCTGTTTTACACCTTACTTGTTGAAATGTTGTTGACTTGCTGCTCATATGTCTCATTTATGCATTCTATTTAGTGTTATGGGCGCCGAATGACCTCAGATGTCGGTGCGCCCTAAAACGTCAAATATGATGATGATGAACTTCCCAGTTACCCACCTTTTCCCAGTATCATGGGCGTCCTTGCACGTGCCTATGATTCCTGGATGGTCTGGGTGTATATGGGCCCCCGGCTCGTGTGGCTGGCGATTGGATCCCTCTAATCGCCGGCCCTACGGGCCGGGGGGCTCGCTTCTCTCGGACCAGCCGGGAATCAGTTGTGACGAGCAGGTGGTAGTCGCCTGCTCCGATGAGGCCGTGCGAGGACGCCTGTCTTTTTAAGGTGAGCTGCGCACCGACCCGTACCCCGGGATGAAGGAGTCCTGGTAGCTGAGCTGAGGGATGCGCTGTGTTCGTTCGTGTTCCTCTAGCAACACTCTACTTTGGTCTGGATTTCCGCAAGGGCAGGGAACTCTTGAAGGCATCGGCAAGAGTAGCAGCATTGTAAAAGTCTGCCGGCCCTTGGTGGGGCTCAGCTGTCCCTCCCTCCTTTGGTGGGGTCTCGACTTCACCCAGGGAGGGAGGGGTGTCCGCGCCCCGCCCGGGGTCGTCCGGGCTAGGTGCAAGGGGGACCGTCGTCGGGGCAGTGGGGGTTTGGTGAGTCTCTCTCCCCCTCTGTAACGGCGGCGTCTCCCCCGTATAGCCAGCCCGTGCGTCGTTTCGCCCTGTAGCCCCCTCGTTGGAAAGGGGGCACACGTGGCTGGCCGAAATAAATCATACTCTCATGGATACCACACACACCACAAATCCCTCTCCGCACCCTCCACTGGAGGTAGACACCTCTCAACCCCCTAGAGGGGAAGGGACCATGCAGACACCTGCGCCCAAACCGCAAAAGACGATGAGCCAGCCTTCCTGTCCTAGCGTTTTGGTAATGAGGGGACTGGACACATCCTCATCCCTTGCAGCACTGTCACCATTCAAGCGAAAGGAGGCACTAGATCGTCTGGGCAAGGTCGTGAGGTGTGACAAGTTACGTGACGGATCGTTGGAAGTTGAGTTTGCGCAAACCGAGGATGCCGAGCGTGCACTCTCCGTGACGGAACTGACGTTCACGAGGAAGGACTCGGGGTCGAAAAAGACATGCAAAATCAACATTTCTGTAGAGCCACACAGAACTAAGAACTTTAAGAAAAACGTGGTGAATAGTCAGGAGCTAAGGGGGCTGTCTGAGGAAGAGATTGTTGAAGGACTTGAGGAACTCGGAGTGGTGGAGGTGCGGAGGTTTCGTAGGAAAAGTGGAGATGCTATGCTCGACACTGACACTGTTATACTTACGTTTGCCACAGAAGAGTTACCGAATCACATCTTTGTTGGATATTCAAGAGTCGGGGTGAGGCCCTTCGTGCCAAGCCCCATGCGATGCTTTACGTGCCAGAAATATGGACACAGTGCCCGATTCTGCAAAGGTAAAGGTGTATGTGGGAAGTGTTCATCGTTACACCACCGCACCACTGAGTGTGATGCCAAAGCATTGAAATGTGCAAACTGTGGGGGTTGCCACCAGGTAACAGACCGGTCATGCCCAGAGTTTCTCCGAGAAAAAGAAATACTATCTATAAAGACCACACAACGTATCAGTTTTCGTGAGGCACGGGACGCATACGAGGCGTCCCACCCGCGGAAAAGTTTCGCACAGGTAGCCTCTACAGGTATACCAAACACCCCAAGGATGACCGCGGAGGAGGTCATCCGCTCCCTAACCGTGGCGGACTTTGTTCGCCTGGCAGGGAGGATGGGGCTGGTGTTTTCACGCTAGCCCGCCGCCCCGGCTCCTGAGCCGACGGCGGCACGTCCTCCGCGCGCCCCCTCCGTGGGGGGTGAGGGGCAGGTCATCGCCCCCGCTTCTGTCTCTCCTCATTCGGCCCCCGCCAGGGATGGGGGAAAGGGGTCTGTCACCGCCCCTAAGCACCAGCCGTCTCCTGGTGCCGGTGACTCTACACCAACACCTGGTGCGCCTCCCGGTGGATTCCCGCCGGTTTCAGAGGGATGGGTAGTCGTGGGACGAGGGGGAAAAGCCTCTCCCGCGGCAGGGCGCCGCCCGCCGTCCCCTGTCATCCCACCCGTTGGCGGCGCTGCTGCAGCGCCACAGCCACCACCCGTTTCGTGTACCGAGACGCAGCCAGCACAGCTTCCTACCGACACTGCCTCGTCCACTGTCGCAACAATGCGAAAAAATTTTGAGGAAGTGCCGCGCGGTAGGTCTCCGACAAAACGTCCGGCGGGCAGTCCTCTCAACCAGCCCCAGACCTCGCGCGCCCGCGGTAATTCCACCGAAAGCGGGCGAGGCCGCGGACCGGTTCGCAACCGGCTGGGTGGTTCAAACGTGGGACTAGCCAGAGGGCCATACGGGGGTTCCGGCCCCCCTTGGAAGGGCTAGGGTCAGTTACCGTAGGCCAGTTCAAGTCGTTCTCCTTTTTACCAAGCCCGTTTCTTTTAGCTTAGATGACCTTTTTACAGTGGAACTGTGGAGGCCTTCGTGCGAATTTTATTGACCTGCACCAGATTTTATCGGATCATACCCCGTCTGTCTTATGCCTCCAAGAGACAAAGTTGTCATCTGGAGCCGTTTTAAATATTCGAAATTATCAGAGTTTTAGAAAAGATATTTTTAGTAATTCAATAGCATACGGCGGGGTCATGGTTGCGGTGCACCATGCTACTCCTTGTCACCATGTACCTTTAATTACTGTGCTGCAGGCGGTAGCCGCCCGGGTAGACCTTGGTTTTACTAAATTGACCGTTTGTTCACTGTATCTCCCACCGGTCGGAAATCTAAATTTAAATGATCTTAATAACTTAGTCGACCAATTACCTACTCCCTTTCTCTTACTTGGAGATTTTAACGCCCATAACCCAGCTTGGGGGAGCCTACCGGGCGCGCGTGCCCTAGAGGCCGCACGACTGAGCGCTTCCTCCACCTTAACTCCCTCTGTATCCTGAACTCAGGTCGCCCCACCCACATTACTCTGCCTTCTGGCTCCCTTTCCTCCATTGATCTTTCAGTTTGTTCTTCGTCTCTCTCCACCCAGTTCCAATGGAACGTTCTTGATGATCCCCATGGTAGTGATCATTTCCCTATCCTTCTATCCCCAGCCGGCCCGCACGTGGCGGGACCTCGCCGGAACCGTTGGAATCAAGGGCGTGCGGATTGGTCGGGCTTTGGGGCTGCGTGCAGCGCGGTGGAGCCTCCCCGGAGGCCTCGGCTACCCAAGCTATTGAAAATTTTAATCAGATGATCCTCACTGCTGCGAAGTATTTTATACCCATGACGCGTGGTCAGCGAGTGAGTGAGAGTCCCACGAGTGCAAAACCGCGATTTTAAAAAGGAAACGGGCTTTTCGTATTTTTAACAGACATTCGACGACGGCAAATCACATTAAGTTTAAACGCGCTCGAGCATTTGCACGTCGATTGGTCCTTAATGCAAAGAGGAGGTGGTTGGAATCTTATGTGTGTTGTAAATCGTTTTACGCCTTTAACACAAGTGTGGATGCGTATTAGGAGTATGCAGGGAAAGAGTTGTCCTCCGACCGCACCAGTGCTGGATGTGCACGGCACTAAGATAACGGATCCTCGGGAGGTGGCTGAGTGTATGGCGAAGGCTTTTTCTGAGCGCTGCAGTGACGCGATGTAAAACACAGCTTTCTCACGGATAAGAGAGGTAGCCGAACGAAAGCCTGTCGACTTTGGTCAAAACAATGATGCATCGTATAATATGTATTTTTCCATGCCTGAACTCAAAGCTGCACTTTCTAAGGTTAGACCGGTGTCACCCGGCCCTGACAACATTACAAACACCATGCTATCTCACTTACCAGACTCATCTCTCGTATCACTGTTGAATATTTTTAACAACATATGGGGAAATAATGATTTCCCGGACCAATGGCGTGAAGCACATATAATACCTATTCTGAAGCCTGGTAAGACTGGTTTGAGCCCTAATGACTTTCGTCCAATCTCGTTAACTTCGTGTGTAGGAAAATTATTCGAAAAAATGGTGAACACGCGTCTGGTGTGGTACTTGGAGTCAAATCAGCTTCTCTGTCCTAGTCAGTGTGGTTTCCGCCAGGGCCGCTCCACAGTCGACCATCTGGTTCGTCTCGATGCTTCTGTGCGGGAGCGTTTTTTACGGAAAGCCCACACTATCGCTTTTTTCTTTGACATAGAGCGTGCCTATGATTGCACGTGGAGGCATTGTATTTTGCAGAAGCTTTTTGGATTTGGCGTGCGAGGACACATGGGTTGGTTTATTACGAACTTCATGAAAAATAGGTATTTTCGTTTCCGTATTAGCGCTGCTTTATCGAACCGGTACCAGCAACAGAGCGGCATAGCTCAAGGTTCTGTGAGCTCCATAGCCCTCTTCGCAGTCATGATGAATGATATCGCAAACGATCTTCCAACAGGTATAAAGCACGCACTTTTCGTTGATGATTTTGCGATGTGGGTGACGGGGTCCACTACCGCTGCTGTGCAGAGGCGGCTTCAACCTTACGGGCCCTTTGTTACCTGGTCGGTAACCGTATTGGATCGGTTCAGATCTGTCCTGCACCTCCCAGTATGTAGCTCTTGTTTGTTTTTGTTTTCTTATTTTGTTGATTATTTTTAGTTCCTTTCCTCTTTTTTATGCTTCAGTTATTGGTCCCACAGTTATTTGCCTTCTTCGGCATTTTATGGGTGTAAGGCGCCCACTCGAGGCCTATCTCGAGCCCCGGCGACGAGGTTGACGGGATCCTGGGGGGGTTGAGGTCCCCCTCGGGCGGGTCAGTCCCGAGGGCTTCAACACGCCCCCTTTGGCCCAGATATCTCGATCCAACCGGGGGTAAGCCGTCCGTAGGCTGCCGCGGGCGGCCTAGCTACGCGGCAGTGTCTACGGGCACTGTCGCTCGGTCCAGCTGGGCAGGGGGATTATGTTTCGGGCGTGCGGCGCGGCGCCCTGCGCGGTGGGGACTGTGATAGCTCGTGCCGGGCGCGACGCGGGCCGGGGTTTCGAAAACCGTCGATTTGCGAGACTCCGGCTTGTTGCGCGCGCCTGGTAGACTACAGTCTCCGCTGCGTGAGGGCTGCCGCGTTTTGCTTCGTCCCGACTCATGGCCCTGCCGGCACACTGGGCTGATGGCGTCAAGGGGGTGGGTGCGTTCTGATCGGAGGGGTTGTGTAAGTACCTCTCGCCCCTCTGAGACGGGCGCACCTGCCCCCGTAGGCACTGTACCAGCCCCCGGGCCCAGCTATTGACAGCTGGCAACCCGGGGGCCGAAGGTAAACCACACTCTCATGGCTTTCCAGATTTCTACTTCTCCTGCCGAACTGATCTCAGACAATGCGACCCCCACTTCGAACCAGACCACCGCTGCCACCCCTCTTGATGCATCTGCCTCGATGGATTTCTCTGCTGACCGACCCACTGCGCAATCGACCTCCCACCAAGACACCCCTAT
Organism: Lepas anatifera; assembly: GCA_034440635.1. Taxonomy (NCBI): domain Eukaryota; kingdom Metazoa; phylum Arthropoda; class Thecostraca; family Lepadidae; genus Lepas; species Lepas anatifera. The sequence continues at coordinate 1,713,302 of JAOTON010001713.1, read as the reverse complement.
TACTCTTGTCATACGGATAGAGGATAGGTCACTTAAGCTGAACCCCTTCCAGCTTCACGGCGCTCTTGAGGGCTATAAGCCTAAGCGCACCTACCGGTACCGAAACGGCAAGGTGGAGGTCGAAATGGGGAGCAAGCTCAGTGCCAGTAAACTCTTAGCTGCCTCTTCTCTGCAAATTCGCGCATCAAACAGGATGATTTCAGTTCCCATCAGTATCTCACCCCACTCTACCAAAAACCACTGCCGTGGCGTGATCAGCTGCGCTGATCTTTGCGATGCCACAGACGAGGAAGTGCTGGCAGGCCTCAAAGATCAGGGAGTAACCGAGGTAAAGAGAATGCTCCGGAGAAGAGAGGATCAGGACATTGATACAGGGACGTTCCTTCTGATCTTCTCGGGAACAACCTTGCCCGAAAAAGTGCGTGTTGGCTGGATGGCCATCAAGGTCCGTCCATTCGCTCCAAGCCCCACGCGATGCTTCAGATGTCAGTTATTCGGTCACATCGCCAGCAGTTGCAGGGGAAAAGGGCGTTGCGGACGTTGCTCTGGAATGGGACACAATGCGAACAACTGCGAGGCTGAGAAGCCCAAGTGTGTAGGTTGCGGCAACGAGCATGAAGCTTGGAGTCGGTCCTGTCCAAGGCTGACTGAAGCAAAAGAGGCCCAGAAAAAGAAAACCGAACCCCCTCACAAACCAGCCCCAGCCCAAACAGCACAAGCCCCCAACAACAGGCCCGCCCCCAACAGCTCTCCATACAGAGACGCGCTGGTCGGGAATCAGTGTAGAATCCCACCAAACGAGCCCCACGCCGATGTTCGTTCAACACTTGACTTAGACTTGGGCATGGACCAGTGTATGGGCCTCTCGCTCAGGCAATTCTTGTCCTTGTTAACCGGAATGTTGCCTCATAGGGGGGGATAGCAGTCTCGATAAACAAGCGAGCTGTACAAGTACAAGCGAGAAAGCGGTGCAAACCTCACTTGAATTCCGTGACGTAGGAACCACCTCGACCACCACATTGACAGCCCCTCCTTTGGAGAGCAAATCCACCCAGACAACACAGGGGTCTGTGACACTGAAGCCAACGTTTCCCCGGCCCAGCTGAACGCTGAGCTGGGTGTCATAGAACCCTGCAGAGCGAGCTCAGGAACAACAAACACAACTGAAAGAACAAACACAAATGAAACAACGAACACAAACGAAATAACAAACACAACTGAAACAACAAACACAGACGAAACAACGAACAGTGAGCCCTGCGGAAAGAGAGCTAGGGAAGACTCCCCAACCTTCCCCCCAGGAGCCGCGAATGACCCCAGCCCTCCCACTTCAGTCAGAAGTGCTTCAAACCCTAAGTCTTTCTCTAAAAAGGCACGAGTGGTGCTGTCCCGGATGGAAAACCCCCTCCTTGTCACCGAGAGAGGACACAAGCCGTGTGTAACCTCAAGCACACCTGGAACTGCTCCTCCCGGCTCAGAACAGAGAGAGACTGACTCTGACCACCTCCCAACCACAGACGAGTGCAGTCATAGGGTGCCATCGCCACCATCACCACCCAAACCCTTGATGCCCACTCCGCCACCACCGCACATAGGGCCCCCGGGGCGAGTAAATGAACTAGTAGAAAGCATAAACAAAAGAGTTGTTTTTCACGAATTTATTAGTTTATTAAGCGGCACATTACAGTATGGTTGCTTTGTAGCAATGGTACATACAAACGCACAATACAATACTGGTATGCATCGTCTAAACTGGAGGAAACTGACGCAACATTTTCTACGGAAGATAGCGTATGCATAGAATCACTTCCAAGCGCGGAAAATGTACAGAATTCGAGCCTTCAACCCTATTTGGCGACAAAAGGAAGTTAGAAACTAAGCTGGATCTTCCATCTTAGTATTCTGGTATGAATATGTCAAAACGTGCAGCATGTGAAACTTTTTGGTAAGGACAGCGTTTTTTGTGAAGGCACAAACTATAACCAATATGTGCACATTTAGTCACGTGGAGTAACTCAGTACCCAGGCATCACCTTCTGGAAACCACAATCAATACGGTGAGAGAAAAACACTATCACTGTGTCACTCACCAACATACCCACAGCAATACTCAACCACGTAAGTAGTAGTCGCAAAAGATCACATCAGTACCACGCACACACAAATTAGGCATCATTCTCCCGCTAGACCAACATCAAAAAGGAACGATTCGACTGCATAAGCATGTGTTTTTCATCCACGATCTGAAGCTCCAGCATGCCCCAGTTTCAGGATTTTGTTGGGGTCTAAAAGTCCCTGGCTTCCATTGCCACTTCAATCCACCATAATTCAGTGAAAATAAGCTTATCTGCCACCTGATTCAATTTGAGCTTGGACCCCCGTAGTGATTCTGTCTATAACCTCCCATTTATCCCTGTAATCCCCCTCCTTATTTACATTACCAGCAATAGCTCTTTCGGTTTGCTTATCCATCAGCAACCGCAGAAAGAGAACATCTGTGGATAAAAATACCTTTCTTGTGATCATGCTTTTACCAATCATTATAACATGATTTAACAAGGCAGAACCCTCTACACCGAAAATCACCTGAAATTTAGTCAGCTCTTGCAGATCCGGTTGGATTCCTGACCTTCTAAGAAATTCTGAGACAGATATCCAAATTTGTTTTACAATCGGACAATCCCAGAACTTATGTAGAATTGTTTCGATTCCATTATCACATCTATCGCAGCCATACGAATCCGCTAAACCCATTTGGTACATTTTTCTGTTAGTTATAATAATCCGCGTCGTGATTTTGTATTGAACCGCCTGGTATGCTATTGAGGGAGTAGTTATTTTGGATAAACTGTACATCTTTGGCCACTCGATATCTCCGAATTCGGATTCCCAGGCACCTTCCCACGTGTTTCGGGTATCTTTAAACTTTGCATTGAGTATAATATCATATATATGCTTGTTTCCTTTCCTTTTATGTAAAATGGCTTGTACGTTTGGATGTATAATCGGATTCGCTGCTTTTGTTTTCTGGACCCTTCTCCACTCAAGAGGAAGGCTCCTGATTAACCCATTATAGTCGAAATTAATACCTTGAACCTGGTAAGACTCTTTGAGTTCTTCAAAAGTCATGAACTGACCATTATATTTTACTAAATCATTTATATACTTTAAACCTCTCTTGTTCCATGAATAAATATCACTGTCTTTGAACTTGGTCAAGCTGGAAAACCAGAGACAATGTCGACCTATTTCCTCCAAATCTGGCACCATACTGTCATCGAAATCTGCTACTGCCATGAAAACTTCTTTCCAAAAAGCATTACGAGATTCATCAGCCATTTTTTTCATTTTTCGTGAATTTCGTTCCCACGGGAATTTTCCTTGTGAAATAGTGTCTGTAAAGAGCCGAACCCAGTCGTGACCACTCAAAATCTCCTTTTTTACCCAGCTTACTTTGAGCCCTGTAATATATGCATCGATGTCAATCATGCCCTGCCCACCAGCTAACCATGGTCTGCACAAACTGTTTCGTTTAATCTTATCGGTCTTCCCATTCCATATGAATTGAAAAAGCTCTCTTTTAAGCACGTTTAACAACCCGGCGGGGGGACAAGGAAGAGATGTGAATATGTGAGTGAATAATGGTATTAACAACGTTTTAATTATAACTATTTTTCCTATAATGGAGAGATATCTATTTTTCCATCCATTAATAATTCTCTTAGCTTTGCTAATCTTTGCTTCGTAGTTTTCCGACACTACATCCAGGTCGCTATTGGCAAATGCGATTCCTAAAACAATTAGTTTCGATGTCCATTTCATAGGTAGCGCTACATGCCAAAACAAAGACAACAAATATATAGTAAACACAGTAAATACAGTTAACATGAACAAAGACACACACAAACAGGACGGTTTCATGCCTCCCCATCCCCCTCCCAGAGTGCCACCTGGCTTTCGGGCCAGGGATAGAGCATATTCGTTTTCTGACCGACCGGAGAGACCGCGTTCTCACTCTCGGGAGTCTGACAGCTATAGGCGTGCACGCTCAAGGGACCGGCCATGTCCGGTATGGGAGCGAGGAACATCTCCTCAGCTGAGTGGAACTCTAACAGGAGGAATTCCCTTCCAGGGGCCCAGTCAGCCACGATGATTGGTTTCTCTTTTAGCCGTGATCAGTGTTTTATATCATTTCTTATCACTCTCATGACCATGACTAGTTTCCCTTCAATGGAACATGCGTGGCTTCCGATCCAACCTCCCTGACCTCCAGGCCTTGGTGTCAGCAGGCAATCCCATAGCAGTCGCACTTCAAGAGACGAAGCTCAGGAACGGCCAAGGCTGCAATATTCACCACTATAAAACATATCAATATAACTTACCGAACACTACAATTGCCCATGGAGGCGTCGCTCTTCTTATTCACTACAGCGTACCTTCTGTAGCACTTACGCTCCGCACTGAACTGCAGGCAGTAGCTGCGACTGCTGATCTTGGGGATATAAAAATCACACTAGTATCGCTCTATCTGCCTCCCGGGGAGGCCTTCCCTGACGCTCAATTTCAGAGCCTGTTACGGCAGCTGGCCCCGCATCACATAATATTAGGCGATTTCAATTCACATAACACACTATGGGGCTGCTCCGGATCCAACAGCCGAGGAAGGTGTCTCGAAAATATAATAAACTACAACGACTTATGCATTATGAACACAGGCCAACAAACATACATCTCTTTACCCTCAGGCGCGACGTCGGCCATCGACTTATCGCTCTGTTCTTCCTCTGTAGCAAATCGGTTTCACTGGCGCACTCACAGCAACCCCTGCGGAAGTGACCACTTTCCGCTGTGGGTGTGGTCGGATAGGCCCCATCCGGGAACACGGATTCCTAGGTGGAACTTTGTAAAGGCGGACTGGGACAGTTTTACCTCTGACTGCGTTTTAGCATTCAGACCAGAGGATGGTAAAACCGCTACCACCTTGTACGAAGAGATACGCTCTCGCATCCTGCAATCTGCTGACAGTTTTATTCCAAAAACTAGCCCACTCCCCCGCCGAGTACCAGTCCCCTGGTGGAACGAAGATTGCAGGTGCGCCATCAGGGAACGGCGACGCTGTTTTAGGAAGTTCCAAAGGCGCCCTACAACCGACAACCTAGTCGCGTTCCGACGCGCAAAAGCATTAGCGAGAAGAACTGTTAGAGATGCGAAAAGGAAATCATGGCACGCTTACATTAACACAATTAATAGGCTCACACCACTCACGGCTGTTTGGAAACATATAAACCGCATCTCCGGTCGTACCGCCCCGACACCCCTACCGGTTTTATCACACAACCACAATTTGATCACTGACCCCATGGAAGTCGCTAACACCTTCGGAGCGGTGTGGGCCGAGCGCTGGCAACTGGGAACGACCGACCCTCGCTTTATCCGCCACAAAGGAATCAGTGAAGGGACGCCGGTCGACTTCAACACCACCACCGCACTGCCTTTTAACGATTGTTTCAGCTTTGATGAACTGAGTACAGCACTCTCGCTCACCAAAAACACCGCAGCCGGGCCCGACAACATTCACTACATCATGATTAGGAACTTGGACGAGCCATCACTTCGGGTGCTTTTATCATTCTACAACCATGTCTGGACCACACACGAATTCCCGGACGCTTGGCAGGAGGCCATGGTTGTCGCTGTTTTAGAACAGGACAAAGACGGTAGTGACCCTCTCCAATACCGCCCCATCGCCCTGACTTCTAGTGCGTGCAAGTTGTTCGAAAGAATGATTAACCGTCGCCTCACGTGGTTTCTGGAAAGTACCGGCTTTCTATCCAACGCACAGTGTGGTTTCCGCGCCGGTCGGTCCACCACTGATCATTTAGTTTCACTTGACACAGTCGTTCGCCGCTCTTTTACGCGGAAACAGCACACCATCGCGGTCTTCTATGATATCGAGAAAGCCTTTGATACGGCCTGGAGACATGCGATTCTCCGGAAGCTCCATGCTGCGGGAGTGAGGGGGCACATAGGCCATTTTCTGGCCAAATTTCTCAGGAATCGATATTTTAGGGTAAAGGTAGGAAATGCGGTGTCAAGGAGGTTTGAGCTGCTGAGCGGGGTACCACAGGGAAGTGTCCTGAGCGTAACCCTCTTCGGGGTTTTAATCAATGACATCTGCAGTGCAATCCCTCCCACAGTTGAGAGATCGCTTTTTGTCGACGACCTAGCTGTACGGATAAGCACCTCGACCACACTCTCTGCACAGCGACAGCTACAGCTATGTATTGACGGCCTGACCGAGCGGAGCCTCGTGAATGGTTTTAAGTTTTCTACTGAGAAAACGGTTTGTGTGCATTTCTGCCGCCGGTCCCGCTGCTGCCCAGAGCCGATGCTGAGGCTGTACGGGAGGCGAATCCCAGTCTCTGACCATGCCAAATTTCTTGGTTTAACCGTCGACAAGCGTCTTACCTACACACAGCACATTATATTGACAAGAGACAAATGCATGAAACGCGCAAATGTATTAAAGATGGTATCAGGCACATCCTACGGAGCGGACAGAATCACACTTTTACGCCTGTATCGAGCGCTGGTAAGATCGGTCCTGGATTATGCTTCCGTGGTTTATGACGGTTTTCTAACGAGCACCAAGCAGCCCCTGGACGCAGTCCACCACGCCTGTATAAGAGTGGCCACTGGTGCTTTCCGCACCTCACGTAGAGCAAGCCTTCTGGCTGACGCTGACGAGGCCCCGCTTGACCTTAGGAGGAAGCGACTCGCACTCCTGTATGCCACTAACATCCGCCAATACCCAACCCACCCAAGGTACAAGTGGATCTTTGACCATTCGCTAATAGACTTATTCGCTGCGGGGAGGCAAAAGCTCATCTTCGGCTCTGTGTAGCCGGATTTCACACTGGCTTGGAGAATGTAACATTAATATCACCATGATCGCAAAACAACGCCCAGGGACCCTAGAACCATGGCGTGAAGTATCCGCCAAATGTGACACAAGGTTGATGCAGTACGGAAAGGCGCACACACTTCCACCAGACTTTGCGCAACTCGCTGCTGGAAGAATCCATTCATGCACCGCCCGCACAAAGTTTTACACTGACGGCTTCAAAGGAGCAGCTGGAGCCGGATGTGCTTTTGTTAGCGAAGGAACCCGCCGCTGTTTCGGGCTGCCGAATGTTGTGTCGGTCTTTACAACGGAACTGTTTGCCATCTTGCAAGTTTTACGACACATCAGACACCTTTCTGGGACACGCATCTTATTATCACTGACTCAGCCAGCTCGCTGGCAGCGCTCCAATCTAGTCATTTACAGACATCGTGGCTTGTAGCTGCTATTCTAAAGCTATTGACTGCAATGGCTTCTCGTGGGTTTGACGTCCAGTTTCTATGGGTTCCAAGTCATGTGGGTGTGACTGGCAACGAATTAGCGGACGAAGCTGCCAAGACGGCGTGTTCGCTGGCTCCCCCGCAACGATTTCGGGTGCCAGCTGGTGACATCAAGGCCCTAATTGACCAGAATATACGTTCACAATGGCAGTCGAGATGGGAGGCGGAGCCAGACTGTGCGTTGAAGCGCTTAAGACCACGCATTGGCCAATGGGAGTCGAGATGCAGACGTAATAGGAGGGAGGAGGTCTGCCTCACTCGACTCCGCATTGGCCACTGCTATACCACACACTCGCACTATCTCAACAGCACGAACCCCAACATGTGATCTCACTGTGGCAGCCGCCTCACTGTTCAACACGTTTTATCTGTCACTGACTCCTGTGAACAGCTTAAACGAATTCAGCGCCGGTTCTTCCCGCCGTTTCCACTGGAACAGATTTTAGGCGACAACACAGTCATAGACATCTGTCAGGTTCTACCATACCTGCGGGAGATCAAGTTTGACATCATCTACAATCCCATCCCACCTAATTAGGTGGCATGTAAAGCTCGCAGCAACCCAGGGCAGGTTTAAAATACATAGCATTAGAAACTAAGTAGGTTAAATAATGATGGGCGCGATATAGCCTAGACGCTGAAGACGCCCTATAAACCCCAGTACACACGGCTTCAACTTGGCCTCGACCGCCTGCAGCAGTGGAGCACACGCAACGGGCTGACATTTTCAAGTACTAAAACCAAGTGTATACATTTTTGTAATAGATGTAGCGATTGTGTAGACCCAGCATTATTCATCTACGGTAATCAGATCGAAGTTGTTGCGGAAACTAGACTCCTTGGGTTAACACTAGACAAAAAACTGACAGATGTGCCCCATCTTAGAGAGCTGCGCAGAAAATGTTTCGACTCGCTTAATATTCTCAAGGTATTAACCAAAATGAGGTATGGCGCTGACAGAAAGATGCTTATTATGTTATATAGGGCGCTCGTCCGTTCCAAGATCGAATACGGTTGCGTCGTGTATGAGGCCGCCTCCCAGTCCGCAAAAAGATTCTCGACACTGTGCACCACCACGCAATTAGAAGAATAACTGGGGGGTTTCGCACATCTCCAATAATTAGTATGCTAGTTGACGCCGATGAAATGTCGCTTAAAACCCGCCGAAAAATGTTTGCTATGCGTTATGCAATAAAAATTAAACAGTCATTACATCACCCCACATATCAAACATTTTTTGGTGACGACCAGCTGCGTCGAATCGATAATGGTACGCGTGCCTCAGCCCGCCACCCCGGGGTACGGGTTTGGGCTTGGTTGACAGAGGCTGGCATTGACGTTGACCTTGTTGAGCATTATGACGTAGCTAATGTTGAACCATGGGTTGTGTCGGCGGTCAACACAAACACGAGCTTGCTCGAACAATGCAAACATTTAACACCTGAAGCAATACGCCAGCTATTTATGGATTTCTGTTCTGAGTCTTTTGAAAATCACGTCCACTTTTATACAGATGGTTCGAAAAATGATGATGGCACGGGCTGTGCATTTTTTGGTGATGGGCTAGAGATGGGTTTTAGTTTGCCACGCGAAGCATCTGTTTTTAGCTCCAAACTGTATGCAATTTTTCGGTGTTTGGACCAGGTGTCCAGGTCGAGGGCAAGACAGTTCGTTATTTTGACCGACTCACTATCCTTTTTACAGGCCTTGAAATCTTTTTACTTTTATACTGCATCGACATCTTTTCTATTGGTTCTTATAAGACAGAAGTTGCACAGTCTGAAGGAAAAGGGGAAAATGTTGTGATTGTGTGGATTCCAAGCCATTGTGGCATCAGTGGGAATGAACGGGTAGACGCAGCGGCAAAAGCTGCAGTAGAACGTGACGTTCCCTCTGGCCCTCATGTTCAATTTTTCGACCTATATGCTCTTGTTAAGAAGTTTTTAAGAAGTGACTGGCAGCGGAGATGGAATGAGGATCCTAGAGGAGCCAAGTTGAGAAGCATTAAACCTAAACTAGGAAAATGGTTTTCGAGCAGCGCTGGATCCAGGAGAGAGGAGGTTGTTCTGATGCCACGCACTATTTCCGCTTGAGTAGAGAGGATCCGCCGCACTGCACGCGCTGTGGCGACCCGCTGAGTGTGAGCCATGTTCTCGTTGAGTGCCCGGACTATGAGATTGAGAGGCTTAGACACCTGGGGAGATCACCCTCATTGGTGTCTCTTTTGGGAGAGTTTCCGACCGTTGACCTTTCACGTATTTCATCGTTTCTAAGGAGCATCGATTTTAATGTTATTTACTCGCCGACCTAGGTTGTGATTTGACAATGTGTTATTCTATTATTATTATTTATGTGTTCATGTTTTTTTAACGTTTGACACAGCTTTAGTCCCGTGAGCTGTTGAAACGCTTCTGTATATATTTTCCTTAGTGTTATGGGCGCCACATGACCTTTGTTGTCGGTGCGCCCTAAACCACCAAGTATGATGATGATGATAAAATTCATATTGATATGTTGAAAAACCTCAGCGAACGTTTTACTTCTACTTTGCTGTCTTCCTTTAACTCGATATGGGCTACACCCCCGCAGGGGACCAATTTTCATTTTTATACATATCTTGTCTAGCGTTATGGGCGCCACATGACCCTTGTTGTCGGCGCGCCCTAAAACACCAAATGATGATGATATGGGCTACACATGACTTTCCAAGTGCCTGGAGAGACGCCACTATTATTCTGGTTTTAAAACCTAACAAAGATGGCAGTGACCCTTTACACTTCAGACCTATCTCCCTGACATCTTCTGTATGTAAATTGTTGGAACGCATGCTGAACGCGCGCTTGGTGTGGTTTTTGGACAGCACCGGTTTTTTCTAACGCTCAGTGTGGATTTCTTGCGGGCCGTTCCACCACTGAACATCTTATATCTTTGGACACATCAGTGCGGCGCTCTTTCGCCTTGCGACAGCACGTTTTTGCTCTGTTATTTGACATCGAAAAGGCCTCCGACACGGCCTGGCGCCACGCAATTTTAGCGAAAGTACAGAAAGCCGGTATCAAGGGTCACATGGGATATTTTATAGCCCCGCAGGGGGACCGATTTCCATCTGCTGGACTCGTCTGCTCCTGCTGACTTGTCCGGCACATGGATAATTGGGTACGGGATGTGACGACACCCGCGACCCCAGTCGGCAGGATGGGTTTCGCCCACCGCTTTTGGGTGATGGGCCAAATCGAGACTGCCATCCTCATCCTATCTTAGCCCTCCTAACTTCAAATCCCACCCACTCATTGTTCCTTTTCCTCTTCTTTCCTTCTTTCCTTGTGTATCCATGCATTTCCACCCGTATCCTTTCTGTCCACTCCTAAATACCCCTCCTATCCACTGTCTGCGATGTCTAGCCCGGCGTGACTCCGTGTGTGGCGGGGATGTGTACACTCTTGCTCGTCTTGAGTGTGGACATCTTGGTCGCGTGTGGCGCGCGGCTGGGCTGGACAGCGCAGACCGAGCCGCTTCCTTTTCCAACTCATAACTTCCTAGTTACCCACCTTTTCCCAGTGTCATGGGCGTCCCCGCACCTGCCTATGATTCCTGGATGGTCTGGGTGTACGTGGGCCTCCGGCTCGTGTGGCTGACGATTGGATCCCTCTAATCGCCGGCCATGCGAGCCGGGGCTCGCTTCTCTCGGACCAGCCGGGAATCAGTTGTGACGAGCAGGTGGTAGTCGCCTGCTCCGATGAGGCCGTGTGGGGGCGGCTATCTTTTTAAGGTGAGCTGCGCACAGACCCGTACCCCGGGATGAAGGAGTCCTGGTAGCTGAGCTGAGGTATGCGCTGTTTGGTTCGTGTGCCTCCAGCAACACTCTACTTTGGTCTGGATTTCCGCAAGGGCGGGGAACTCTTGAGGGCATCGACAAGAGTAGCAGCATTGTAAAAGTCTGTCGGCCTTTGGTGGGGCTCGGCTGTCCCTCCCTCCCTTGGTGAGGTCCCGACTTCACCCGGGGACGGAGGGATGTCCGTGCCCCGCCTGGGGTTGTCTAGGCTAGGTGCAAGGGGGACCGTCGTCGGGGCAGTGGGGGTTTGGTGAGTCTCTCTCCCCCTCTGTAACTGCGGCGTCTCCCCCCGTATAGCCAGCCCGTGCTCTCTGCGCGGCGTTGCCTGGTGGATCTTGTAGGGTCTAGGTTTTGTTTTCAGGATAGGAAGGGCTGATGTTCGTAGTGTGTGTGCATCACGCGTTCTTCGTGTTCCAGATGGAGCACTTTTAGCGATTGTACTGTTCTGGGCGCTATGTGGCGTTGCCGGGCTGGTGCGCCCCCTAGGCCCAAATAACTAACATACTAACTGCTTGAAACAGACCATAAACATGTATTCAGGAAGAGGTTATTAAAGGCATTGGCCTTAGTTGATCTGGGCGCTATATAACCACTAAGGTTGGTGCGCCCTTAAGCCCCAATAATCAATCAATCAATCAAGAATAGGCCACTGTTACGCGACACACGCCCATTATCTACTTAACACCGCCCCCAAGCAATGCTCGCACTGTGGCAGCCGCCTCACTGTGCAGCATGTATTATCGGCTACTGACAGCTGCGACCAGCTGAAACGAAGTCAGCTCCGAATCTTTCCACCGGTTCCGCTGGTACAGATCCTTGGCGATGACGCACTCGTAGACTTTGGAAAAGTTTTATCTTACCTGAGAGAAGAAGATTTTGACATAGTATACACACCCGGTAGAGATTCTTAGATCTCACACATTCTGTATAGCCCACTTTAGATAATAAGGACAATCTTAGGATAAGGTAATAAAAGATTGACGGGCACGTATAGCCTTTGCAGCTGCAGTGCCCTAAAACTCTAATCATCATCATGACAGCGAATGCATCTGAGAGGGTCAGGTACAAAATTCGGACGGGACCGAAGTGTACCCAACAAAGATGCGGTCTGGAACTTTCTCTGAACTAAAGGTCAACACCAATGAGTCTGTGTTTCCCAATCTGTGCACTTTTGTCACGCCCTCATCCTCTAACCCTTCCATAATTTCCTTCTCGCTTAGGCCATGGAGCTCACGGCACGTAATAATACCTTCAGATCTCGGTTGGAATCTGAATGGCTGTACCTCAACAGCAACTTCACGCCTGACCTTGCTGTCTCCCTCTTTGGCCCAGAACGTAAGAGCGGAACATGATAATGCACGGCGCGCAGCGTCCACACTCTCATATTCGACAATAATCGAGCCGTCTCTCCTCTGCTGTCATGTTTTCACTCGACCCCAAGCCTCAACCGCATGCTTACGCTGGAAAGGAGTCAATTTTGCCAATGACATGTCTTTGCCTCTAAATATCACGCCAGGACTCGTAACATTGTTGTCGGTTCGGGATTCCTGCTGTATGTTGTTGGTGTATTTGTTTCGGTATGTTTAAGGTTTTCCATGTATGATGTGTATGTCTCCGCCATCCTATGGTTCCCAAAATGATGGAACGTGATGACTGTAGGAGGGGCGACGATGCCGTAGCAGACCCAGCAGAGCCAGCGCACATCTGAACCTGGTCAGGCATCGCCTCCCCCTCCCCCCTTCCTCCCTCAGCCCAGAGTGAACGCGGGTCCGCTGGACAGGGGACGCCAGGCATTGCTGGCGTAGCTAGGCCGCCCGCGGAGGCCTCGGGCGGCCCACCCCGTTCCGATCATGACATCAAGGCCAAAGGGGGCGTGTTGGCACCCGCTGCAATAGGCTCCGAGCAAGGGGAGCCTCAACCTCCCAGGATCCTATCTACCAGTCGTCGGGGCATGGGCCGAAACATTGAAAGGAAGGATTCCGGCCCATTTGGGCGCTCTACACCCTTAAAACGGCAGCAGCACCTCAGAGATGAGGCTGCTGGTGCAAACTGAGCATCCGCAACAGAAATCAAATAAAGGAGTGGACAGAAACTAAATAAAATCACTAAACAAGAGAACACAGGTAACCAGAAAACACGTCGCTGGAAAGGTGCTGGAAAGATCAGACCACAGCCAGCCACGGCACGACCGGGGAGACGGGAAAAAACTGGATAGTCAGGGAGTCTAGGACGGTAGGAATCAAGGAATGAAGATTTGTTAGGATTTGAAATAAGGAAGGCTCAGAAAGGATGACGATGGCAGTTTCGATTTAGCCTCTCGCCCGAAGGCGGGAGGCGAAACCCATCCTGCCGACTGGGGTCGCGGGTGTCGTCACATCCCGTACCCAATTATCCATGTGCCGGACAAGTCAGCAGGAGCAGACGAGTCCAGCAGATGGAAATCGGTCCCCCTGCGGGGAGGAATCTCGCAGAATACCAGCGCTAGCCTGCCGGCTTAGCTCACGGTACAACTCCTCACCTCTCCTACTACGTGCTGTGTGGCGGGCGACCATAAGCCGTCCGGTGGTGAATTTATAAACACGAATTGGACCTGAGAAATCATAAAACTACGACTTCTTTTGTCATACACTCCGGACAATATGAACGCTTGCCGAATTGGAAAAATGCAGACACTCTTCACAGAGGCCTATCAAAGAAGAGAAAAAAGTTTTTGAGGTCGGCTCTGATTGAAAAACATGGAAATTTAAATTGCAAAAGAGAGGACTTCACAATATCCAAAACATTGGTAAATATTCTTCACGCTTAGCCTCACGTGAGTGCCAAGATATCTCCATTTGTTTACAGACAGGTCTAACGTGTACGCTTTCACACATACGCTTAAGAATCGAAACGCGTCTGTATGTTTGATTTGTTTTAATACATCTAATATACCATTTGCCATTGTGTTCCTTTTATTATTGTTATTGTAGCGCCGAATTCTGGGGTCTCTCTGGTTATTGCTAATCTCTGCGCTGAAAACGATACTACTATTATCACACAACTATGATTTCCTGCCTCGATTTTAGAGTTTATTAAGCTATTATGTAGAATATTTCGGCTACCAAAAAACAAAATCAGTACGCGACTGCTGCATAGAGTTTATACGACGCCAGGTATACTGCTTAGATTTAGGATGCTTAAAACGATACAAATCTTGGAACGAATGACGTCACATAACTTAAAAGAAGCCCTAGTATTTCTATAATTTCTTTTGCTAGTGTCCAAAGCGTCAGCTTTATATTCAAATCTCCCACTAGAAGGGTTTTGTGGTTGGCAAAACAGACGAGTTTCTCTGACATCTTACAAGAACTGACATTTGGTATTCCGATCATCTACTACTGGAGTATAAATTCCTATGAAAGTAGAGCGTTCAGGGACTGGTGATGGCGTTAAGGGTACGGTGCGGCTCCTGGGCGGTACTTACCGATCAGCTGGTCCCATCAGACTTAGAATACGGTGGTAGATAAGCCAAGTGGCGAACCATCATAATTGGAGGACAGTACGATTAAACACAATTTAACGAACAGACTCGATGAATAACTTCTACACCATGGGAGCAATGCGAGTTCAGGTGTCATGGTTTTTATATCCGACAGCTATTGAAGACGCGCGTAATCAGCTACACGGAATTACATGACGCGGGTCCTTATAGCTGTAGAGGTAAATTCAACGGTTGGCAGTTTCATGGATAAACGCCTAGTTATGATGATGATTCCAGTTTGTCCAAAGTCAACCCGGGCAACGTCCATGTTTGGTTCTGTAGAGTGTTTGAACCGCCAATTGCTTAGTCAATGGCATTGCGTTTAAATAGGACGGCGGCATCAGCACTGTCACACCAGTTGATGGTAATGATGAAAAGTGACGGTGGTGAGGTTCGCAACGTTCTAACGCCGCGCCTGTCACACCAGTTGATGGTGATGATGAAGTGACAGTGGTGAGGTCCGCAATGTTCTAACGTCACACCAGTTGATGGTAATGATGAAGTGACAGTGGTGAGGTCCGCAATGTTCTAACGCCGCGCCTGTCACACCAGTTGATGGTGATGATGAAGTGACAGTGGTGAGGTCCGCAATGTTCTAACGCTGCACCTCGCCGCTGCAGAGCTGCGCAAGCGCGAATACACAGTGGGGCGAGGAGACAGCTGCGACGTGGTGGTGGGCGTGAACAACCTGGCCGAGAAGTACCTGCTCACCATCAGCAAAACACACCTCAAGTGAGCCCACCCTGGGAGCATGGCTTGTCAGACTTTGAGTGTCGTCTACGAGGTTAGGAGGAACTCATTATCTGTTTGTTTTCCGGAAAAGTGGGCAGTTATTTCATTGCTTGTTTGGTACCATGTTGTGAACAATTGTTTACCCTGTGACTGCTACCATGCTTCGATCTCTCTAAACAATGTATATGTTACGGGCAGTATGGGATTTTAGGCATTTTGCGAACTGCCCAGGCATCTGGCAAACTGCCCAGAAAGCTAGGCAGTTTGCGATTTGCCCGCCTATTTGGTCAGTTTGCAAACTACCCGGTGCATTTTGCATAGTTCCTGGCTCTCCGGTCATTTTACAAACCGCCCACCCGACGGGCAGTTTGTAAAATGACCGGTTTTCACATGAATCGGAATCGCTGTAGGTTTAGATTAAAATAATAAAACAAAAAGAAAATGATTTGACCCCCGTGGCATTTTTTTTAGCCACGCGACAACAGGACTGACAACAGGAGCAGGGACGGCGGATTCCAGGGTGCAAGTGGTGCAGTTGCACCACTCGATTTTTTCAAGTGGTGCAAAAGTATCTTTTTGCACCACTTGTTTTGGCTTTTTCCAGGGAGGCACCCCCAGGCCTCAGCCGGCGCCCCCGGCCGGTCAGAGAAAATCAAGCCTAATTACCGCCTACCTGAGGAGGTAGGATCCTCTGTGAAAAAGACATTTTCATACATGAATGACGCACCTTGACATCAAAACTGCGCCCTGGAAAGCAAAATGCGCCCCCCCTTGAGTAAAGGCGCCCCTCTGGATAGCATAGGCGCCCTTGAAAAGCGTAGGCGCCTCCTGGACAGCTGAGGCGCCTCCGAAGAAGAGAAACGGCGCCCCTAGATATCACATGCGCCCCCTGGTTAGCACAGGCACCCCTTGACAGCAAAAGGCGCCCCCCGCAGAGAAAAGGCGCCCTCTGGACAACATAGGCGCCCTTTGATAAGAAAGGCGCCCCCTGGAGAGATAAGAGAGAAACCCCCCTCCCGAAAACAACGGCGGCAGGGACGGCGGATTCCGCAGGACAGGGTGTGCAGTTGCACACCTTGAAAAAATGATGGTGTACAATAGTATATTTTTGCACACCTGGTTTTGACCTCGTACGGGGAGGCCCTCACGGATTTGGGTGGCACCCCGGATTTTGCCGGCGCCCCCGGCCGGTCAAGAGAAAATCAGACACATCGCCTGTCTGAAGGGGTAGTACCCTCTGTGTAAAATAAAATACACTTTCAAATATGAATGGCGCCCCCTGACATCAAAGCTGCACCCTGGACAGCAAAAGGTGCCCACCCCCTTGAGTAAAAGCGCCCATCTGGATAGCAAAGGCGACCTCTAGACAGCAGAGGCGCCCCTGGACAGAAAAAGGCACCCCCAATTGAGGAGTAACGACGCCCCTGAATAGCATAGGCGCCCTCTGGTTAGCACAGGCACTCCTGTACACTAAGAGGCGCCCCCTCCCCCATAGAGCAAAGGCACCCCTCTAGATATAATAAGCTCCCTTTAATAGCAATCGCGCTCCCTGGACAGCAGGGGCGCTCTCTGGATAGGATAGGCGCCCCCAAAACAGCAAATACGCCCTTTGATACCAAAAGCGCCCCATGGACAGAACACACCCTCTGGATAGCATAGGCACCCCTGGACGGCAGAGACGCCCCTAAAGAAGAGCAACGGCACCCCGGGATAGCATATGCGCCCCTGGTTAGCACAGGCACCCCTGGACAGCAAAAGGCGGCCCCCGCCCCCTGAGTAAAGGATCCGGGTCTCTGGATAGCATAGGTGCCCCTGGATAGCGCAGGCGCCTCCTGGACAGCAGAGACGCCTCCGAAGAAGATCAACGGCGCCCCTTGATATCATATGCACCCCCTGGTTAGCACAGACATCCCTGGATAGCAAAAGGCGCCCCCCCCCGAGAGCAAAGGCGCCCCCTCTGGAAAGAATAAGCACCCATGGATAGGAAAGGCGCCCCCTGGAAAGGACAGCAGAACATTTTTTAAGGAAAACTCAGTGGAGGGGGGCGGTGGAGATTTTCTTGTGCTGGCCATTATAATGTCTTCGGGGGATCAAACCCCCATTTGGAGGGGGCGTTAATAAAATTTGGACGTGCTAGTGTTAAAAAATGTTTCCTAATTTTTGTTATTCCATATTCTAAAGATTAGAGAAGCTGCCCAGGACTGCGGGTTTTTTTCAACGGAAAAAGGCCAAACCGGGTTTGCGAAAAGGCCAAAAGGTTCAAATTATATTTGCACTAAAAAATCTTGTTTTTTATAAATTTCGTCCAAGTTCTTCCCAGTACGGCTGTTGGAGTCTGAGTCTCATTAAAGTCCTCAAGGGACTTGTCACGGAGACCCCGACCCCACCACCCGAACGAGTAACGCCCACAATGAAGGGTTGATTTAGAAGCCAAAGTTTAACCTCCCACAAAGCACAGGGATGGCCGCCTCGCTCAGGTCACCCTCTCATCACTCAGTTGCCAGCCGACCTACGTCGGGCAAACGATTGAGCGCCGGAGCGTCTCAGGGGAACCGATCTCAAGCCTGGACATGCACTGCCACTGCATGCTTCTCAGCAGCGGGCCGGAGCCCGACGCTCTACCAACCGAGCAACCGGGGCGACCAAATGGCCAAATAAATACCACAAAAGCCATATTTGAGGCTAAAACGAACCCTACCGGGTGTCATAAACCCACAGAAAAAGGACAGAGCACTCTTGTATCACTGCAGTGAACAGTGCACTGTATAAAACTAAATGTTGATCATTTTATATTGACTTGACGATATATTTTTAGCACACTGCCCATCTCATAAGAAGGCAGGAGTCCCCTTCCAATCCCGTGTGGCGACCCAATTATTTTATCCACATAACTAAACAATTTGTTAGCATCATCAATTATCTTGGCCGCACCACTCCTTGCTAACATTTTATATCTTCCTGCTTTTTCTGTGAATTGTTTGCTCTTGAACAGTGACAGATCCATAGGCAGATCCAGGATTGCCAATCGGAGGGGAGCACCTTCCCGGGGGCGCCATCCGGAGCAGGGGGCGCCACTTTTGACCGGAAAAACCTACCAGGTGGGCGTAAAATCCTATCGGTGAGCACCGATTTTCGCATCCTGGGGGAGAGTGGGAAGCGCCACTTCAGGCGAGTGCCATCGACCTTTCAGGGGGGGCGCCGTGACCATTTCAGGGGGCGCCGAGGATCGATCGGGGGCTTTATCTGCCCCTACCCTTTGCCCCCCTGGATCCGCGTATGGGCGGATCTAGAATTTTAGTAAGGTGGGGGTGGGGGGAAACGCGGAGCCCAAAGTGGGCACTTTACGATCAACTTTTCACCCAAAGGGCGCCTATGGTATTCGGTTTTCGGTTGCCGTCATTTTGGTGGATCGCATTTTTAACAACGTCCTATCCCACCCTCTCCCAGCCATAACAGTTTGTACCAGCCAAGCAAGATGCCTACTTGGCATGATATTTGAAACAATGAATTGCTAAACAGTTCAGTCCACACTTTTTTCGGCACCTCTTGAAAAATCTGTAACTGCCACTAGGTCATGGAGAAATTCAAGACACTTGGGAAGATGCAACAGCTGAACATAAAGGTATATATCTGAGGATTTTTCTATTAGTGAAGAGGGGTTAAGTTTATTTTAATATCAAATATGATAAGCATCATTTTGCCTTTCCACGTGGCCAAGATTCGTAAGATAATGGTGAGAGGACATTGAAAATAATCGCAGCGAGTGTGAACCTGGCCTGTGCGCTGTCCAAGAAAATTATCTCAGCGGAAAAGCTTTTAAGTTGTAGGAAACACAAACCGGACTTTAACCCACATTATTAATTGCTCCTAAAAAATAATGTTTGAACCAGATGGCAGACTCAAGGAGATATAAGGGAAGTTGAAACGTTAAGATAAACACAGAATGAAGTATGTGGGCATTTTCCATCGACATTTATCTATATTCTTCAATTCATCAGCATGGGAGAATTGCTCTTGTACGTGAAATTTCGGAGGTGTTAAGAGAATTTCGGTAGCCATGTGATTGAATGCTGAAATAGATCATGCCATAGGCATGTGTGATTTGTGACATAAATGGGCCCTACTAGAATAAAAAGAAAACAGTTTCAACGTGTCCAAGTACTCTCTTGATAAATTGATAACTTTTTTCGTTTATTGGCTGTAATTTGCGCGTTTAATGATCATGTGCAGTGTTCAGATCGAAGTGAAAAGACCATTCAGATTGATAAAACGAGTATATTTTGTCACTGACCATCCACTTATACCATCAACCATCGCCTTCAGGTCAAGTTCAGGACTCATTTAAGAGAAGAGGTGAGCGGGCACTGTGCATGCCCAAATTGAGACACAGCCGCCCTCCCGATGGACAGACCGCGCAGAAATACGTCCTCGTCGCGTTTGATTTCGCGCACGCGTACGACGTAGTGGACCACCACCTGCTACGCGTTCGCCTGCTGTAGATGGGGCTGTCAAATTGCATGGTGGCCTGGATTTGGCAGTGACTCCGGGACCGAAGAGTCCAGGTGGAACTAAATGGTGTGCTTTCCAGTGAGCGCATTTTACGAACTGGCCTGCCGTAAGGAAGTGTCTTATCGCCAGTTTTATTTTGTATGGGCGGCTCGGCTGGTAGACGCACTCTGCGCGGTTCCCGGATGCTCCCCTACATGTGCGCCGATGATACGGCGGCTCTCTGCACGGGCAACAACATCCAAGTCGCCAAGGACCGGGCGCAATAAAGCTGCTGCTGGCACCCTCATAAAGTGGACCCGACAGCACAAAATGGTGGTATCAGGAGCCAAGACCCAAGTACTGGTGATGTCCCAGTGGGCCAGAGACGCCGATCCCTTCAATTTTAAGGTCGACGGGAAGTCTGTCACTGCTGGAGACACCCTACAGCTACTTGGCGTCACCATCGATCGGCTCCTCCATTTCGGTCCACACTGTAAGAGACTGTGGGAGAAGGTCCACCCCCGCATCTCCCACCTACGTCAACTGTCCGGCTGCAACTGGGGGCTGCACGAACAGCACCTCCGAACCGTCGCTACTGGCTACGTGAGAGGAGCGATGGAGTAAGCGGCCGCAGCGTGGCTCCACGCCACACCGCCATTTCATGTCGAGCTGCTGGAACGCAAAATGAGAGCGTCGGCGCGTATAATCACAGGATGCACCCACTCCACTCCCAGCCGAGTTAAGACTCCTCGCGTAGCGGCCAGAAGGAGGGTACTCGCGACCCGACTGCTGGTGAAATTCCATACCCTGCCGCCTGAAGACCCTCTGTGAAGACGTGCGGAGGCGACAGCGCCCTCTCGACTCTCCTCCGTGACCGGGTGGCGGCAGGTGGGCAAAGACATGTGGGATCAAGCAGGCATCTCCCTCCCCATCGAGTCTTTCCTTCCTCGACGTCTTCCACTGTGGGTATCAGGAGAGTGAGTCACATTTCAACTAGACGTGGGCCCACTGACATCAGGAGCGCCACCTGTCCGGAAGAAGCGAGTAGCTCTCCCCCACCTCGCTTCCCTGACTCAATGTGCCACATGGGTGTGGACCGACGGGTCAGTGCACGGAGGGGTCACGAGCGGGGAGCTGGGTCTTCATCGAGTCACCAGACAGAGCCCAGCATGAGCTCAGGCGACCAGCAGGCTCGCTCTGCTCGAGCTTCAGCATGGCCTGCCAAGGTGACGACGCATTATAGAAATAAAATGGCTTCAATGTCTGCAGATAAGACAGCGAATCGGTAAAAATCGCAAACTTCCTCACCATCAGCTTAGACACCTGGTCCAAACAGCAAAAAAATGGAGTACAGCTCTGAAGTAAAAATGGATCCTTCGTAAGGCAAACTAGAAAACTTCTCAACATCGTCACCAACAAATGCACGCCCTGTGCCATTGTCACTTTCTTTTGCAACCGTCTATATAGAAACAGACATGGTTTTCGAACGGCTCCGCAAGCAAGTTCATAAATTACTGGCGCGTCGATTCAGGAGGCAAATTTTTGCTTTGTTGGCGTAGGTTGTGTTCGTGTTAACTGTCGAGATGAGCTATGGTTCAATAACAGCTGCTTCATGTGGTTCGACGAGATTGCTGTCGATACCAGCCTGTGCCAGCCAGGCACAGACTCTCACTCCCTGGTGACGGGTTGCAAAACGCGAGCCACTGTCTATCTGACTGAGGTAGGCGTCGCCAAAAAAATGTTTGGTATGTGGGGCGTGTTGGTGGCTTATTTTAACACGCGCATTGACGGGGGTCTGAGCCACCTTCGGATTGACGAGGGGGCGGGTACCCGCCCCCCTAAGATCTCGAGAACCACGGTAGGTAGCAAAAAACGGTAAACGGCGTTGGGTAGCCCATCCGCTTCTCCATCGAAAATATTCAAACCATTTTTTTGTCAGGTCACATTTAAGATCACCAGAGGTCAAAAACTTGCCGTCACATGTCGTCATAGGGATAACATGTAAATTAAGTTTTTCGGCCATTACATCTGAACAAGTAAAGATAGGGAAAACGACTTGAACTTTATGAATCCTCGCAGCAAGCCAAATCGAATGATATATGATTTGACCTTGCTAGGTCAAATAAATGATTTGACCTGACCTGAGGTCAGGTCAGGGTCAAATTATACAAAATGCATATCATTAGAACTGCAAAGCCAAGGCGAGTCTAATGAAGCTAAAATAAACGCTCTATCACCATCTGTTACTGAGTTATTCAGTAAAAACCATGTTTCCCATGTATTACCAATGGAGAGGTCATGCTTCGTACCTGACCTTAGGTCATCGATATCAAAAATACCGGAACATATCCTAGAGAACTTGGTGAGCACATTATGTGATATAAGTTTCAATTAGATATGTTCACCCTGCTCTAACTTATGCTATCTTAAACTTTTTTTTTGAGGTCGGGTCACTTGACCTGTACTGGTGACCTGACCTGAGATGACCTATCCTTAAAATTTTTAGAGAAGTTGCAAAAATGATGAGGGAAAAGGTATGCCAAGTACGGCGGCGCTGCGCGATGCCGTTTTTCTGCTGTCTCCGAAAAACCCGAGGGGGAGGGCGGGTACCCGCCCCCGTCAATGCGCGTGTTAAAGGGAACGTGGTACCTTGGTAAAATCCTGGAATTTTGTGTAATTAGGCGTACTTTTAGCCGAAAATATTGAAACCACTCATGATTTCTCTGAAAAATGTACAACAAGCTCAATGCATTTATTTTTAAAATACTCCTCTAGAAAAATGAATAAATATCTGCCTCTGGATGATGTCATGATCTGGCAACCACTACCATACTCGAAACACTTCAAGGGCTTCGATTGGCTGATGCTCATCGTGATGTCAGCATATGTCGTCACACCAGCAGCTCACAACAATGGCCGCCTGGCGAGAGGTACATGAGAGGTACATTTCGGGTAGGTTTTAGTTTTTTCTACGGAAAAATCGAGTTCCAAGACAAATGATATATAGAGCACCTGGTTTTCCGATTTGCTTTACAGCTTGGCTATCTCAGTTAAAATCACGTTCTAAATGTGCCACATTCCTTTTAATGGCTTAATGCAAAGCGAGTATCTTACTGCGCATCTGTAGCGGTATTCCATTAATTTCCACTAGCATGCTTATTATGGGTGAAGCTTGGAACGCTCCTGTTACTATTCTGATAGCGAGATGACGGACATATCGATAATCTTTTTCGCGGACTAAGGAGTGGCCTCATACGCAACTCCGGTCTGCGACCTGGGATAACCCCCCACCGGCGCAGGAGAGCCGCATGACAATGTGCTGAACTCAACCATATTTCATTCTCAATGTATCTCTTCATAAGGCTGTAGGGCAGTGCCATCATTCTTTTCTTTGAAATAAATAGTAAATATCCCGCAGTCAACCCCGGATTCGACCCGCGCACCCCTCATCACGAGACAGGACCTCTAACCACTAGACCAATGCGCCACACTGTACCGACTCCCACTAACCCTACACCTGTGACCCGTCAGGAGGTCACTGGCCGGTATCACGCAATCAAAACGATGCCGTGATCGTGGCGCCGGGTGTTGTGTTCGTACAGAAAAGGCATGGTATAAAGCTGCTTCTAGAAGACGAACCAAACATTAGATTCGCCTAGAATCACTTGTATCGGCGACCCAGGACCCTAAGCTAGCTTTATGCCAAATTGCATCCACTTCCATACATTTTGAGGACTTGAAACCATGGTGAGAAGCAAACATGTTCCGAGAAATTTAGCTCCTTGAAATACCCTTTCGGACGAATTACTCGAAAGCCGTTGGAGATAAGTGGGTAGTGTAAATGAATTGAATGACTGCAATCAATTTTCCTATTCAGCCATGTCAATTCTGAGCTTGTGAATGACATGTGCTCTGAACCGAAAAGCTGCAAATACAAGTTTTTCTACTAAAATTATATTTATACATATAAGACAATGAATTTTATTATCACGATATCCATCTCCGAATATTATCAGGCGGAAGCAATGTTCTTTCATTATTTGAAATGAAAAGTCAAATCGGCGCATTAGATCGCGAGAGATTAAGATTTAAATGAAATGAGCAAAAATGTAGTCCTCCGGCAAAATGGCAAAAACTAGGTCAGAATTTTACGTTTTCCACTGGAAACTATGCC
This sequence comes from Lepas anatifera, assembly GCA_034440635.1. Lineage (NCBI taxonomy): Eukaryota > Metazoa > Arthropoda > Thecostraca > Lepadidae > Lepas > Lepas anatifera. Next base: position 1,689,152 of record JAOTON010001713.1, on the reverse strand, counting down.
TACGCACAAGAAAATTGACGTAGCTGCCTCCACGTGGCTGTCTTTAAACTAACTGAAGCGTGCCTTCTGACATTTCGAGCTTACAAGTCGGCTGTCAAATTTCAATATCTTTTTGCTTGTACTAGAAATACTGCGTTTTGGCGTAATAAATATTGTCGGACCAGTTCGAACTTTTTTCTTAGGTGGCCTTGTTGCTTATTCAAAAAGAGGCAGATTTAAAGTTCGTCGCTTAAGAAATAAGAATGATAAAAATGCAAAATTGAAAACATTTGTTCCAAAATTTATCAAAAACTATTTTGAATTTAAATTTGGGGGCCTTAGTTTGGGCGTCTAGCGTAAAAGGGCAATCACCCTACACAATTGCAGAGCCCCGGTATCAACTGTCAGAACCGCCAAACGGCCAGAATAGAGCCTCTTGAGAAATCTCAATCCGCTTCGCTCCATGGATTTCGTCATGCGGATCTGACACAGCCGTACTCGATCTTCGGACGAATAAGTGATCTATACAGCATAAGAAGCTTATAACGTAGCGTATAACAATGAGCGTATAACGTGCGCATAACGTATATATAGGCGATAAGCGTATAACGTGTATAGCATGAGAAACATTTCTCTATCTGCACGGTATCTCATCCTCGTCAACACCTTCACTATTTTCAGCGTATCGAAACATTTTTTGCGGAAATCCTTCAGGTGTGGCACATATGAAAGCTTATCGAGTGTGAGCCTGATAAATCTGGTTTCTGCTACAACTTCGCTCGGATTTCTGCGAATTTACAAAATCGGGTATTCAGTCTCAATGTCTATTATAAAAGTGCATGCACTATGTCTTTGAACTTGAAAATTTCAGTCCATTGCGTGTGATCCATTGCTGCAATATGTCAAGGCCAAGCTGCAGCCGCCTCTGCGCAGCTGCTGTAGTAGACACTGTCACACATATTGTGAAGTCTTCAACGAAAAACACGTGACGTATGTTTGCGGGAAGTGTCTGCAATATCATTGGTCATAACTGCAAACAAGGCTATGAATATCGCAGAATCCTGGGCTATGCTACTCTGTTGCTGATGCCAATCCGATACGGCTGAGTTTACGCGAAATCTAAAATACCTATTTTTCGGAATATTAGAAATAAACCACCCCAAGTGGCCTCGCACGCTGAGTCCAAAGAGTTTCTGCAGAACGCCATTGGATAGCAAAGGCGCCCCCCAAGAGATGATGGCGCCCCCTGGGGAGGAAGGCGCCCCCTCCAGAAAATCTTGCACCACTTCTCGAAAATGGAATCCGCCGTCTCTGAACAGGAGTGGAACCAGGAGGCACCGGAGGCACATTGACCCCCTTAAATGAAAAGCTTAAAAACTGTTCCTATTGCATTGAATGGACATAAATGTATTGAGAAGTCCATGTTGCTTCCCTTAAATCCAGACGTTTTGCCACTTTTGACGCAGACGGTGGTCGTCCAAGAGGCGGTATGAAGGCAACGCTCCGGTGGGGTTAAATATTGACCGGCTAATTATTCGCGACTATAGGCCAGAACATTTAGTTGAACATTTAGAGCCCCCACGGATTTTCCGGCGGCACGGAAAAATGGCGGCGTGAACGCTGCCATACTTGCCGTAGCCCATCCTTTATCCCGAGCTATTCTGAACATTTTAAGCTTGGTTCATCTCGGCTAAGGTCATTAGACCAGGTCAAGTGAACTCCCCTAAAAATGTTTCGGATTACATTAGCCAAGACAGGATAAATCTATCGATCTGAAACTTATCACATAACGAGCCCGCCGGGGGCCAAAAACGTATTCGGATATTTTTTATTTCGTTGCAAGAGTCGTGGTGTCAGGTATGAGGTATGAGTCATGATATCCCCATTGTAAATACATGAGAAAAGCGCAAATTGGTTGCAAATTATTTCAATTGTGGTCGATACGGCTTGGAAGGCTTATTATTCCCGGGATCGTATTTTCTTAGGCCACGCACAAGGTTCATTTTGCATGTTTGACGTGTTACCTTGGAGAGGTCATTTGGGAATGCTTTAGCAGGTTTTGAGGCTACAATAACATCGCAGGAAATGGCGGCAGTTTCAGTTTGATGCTGATACTTCCCCCGCAGGGGACCAATTTTCATCTGCCGGACTTGTTGGCACCTGCTGATGCAGGTGCCAACAAGTCCGAAGTCCGAACAAGCAGCAGATGTCCTCACTGGATTCGCTGCTTGGAGAGCATCCAACTGTGGACTTCACGGCCATTGCTGCTTTTTTAAAGAGTGTCTCATTTAATGTCATTTACTCACCATCCTAGGAGGTAATCACCAGTCTTTTCCACTCTTTGACTAGTTGAAGCACGTGCGGTGTATTCACATTTTACCCTTGACACACCTTTAGCCCCTGAGATGTTGAAACTCTTTTTATATATATATATATATATATATATATATCTTGTCTAGCGTTATGGGCGCCACATGACCCTTGTTGTCGGCGCGCCCTAAAACAACAATGATGATGATGATGGTGTGGGGGCGCCTGTCTTTTTAAGGTGAGCTGCGCACCGACCCGTACCCCGGGATGAAGGAGTCCTGGTAGCTGAGCTGAGGTAGGCGCTGTTATGGTTCGTGTGCCTCTAGCAACACTCTACTTTGGTCTGGATTTCGCAAGGGCGGGGAACTCTTGAAGGCATCGACAAGAGTAGCAGCATTGTAAAAGTCTGTCGGCCTTTGGTGGGGCTCGGACGCCCCTCCCTCCTTGGGTGAGGTCCCGACTTCACCCGGGTAGATGGTTTAAGCGAATTCGGAGTCGTAGGAGCAAAAAGATGAAGTTTAGGAAAAACGGTGAACTGGTAGAAACGGATACTGTGACATTGACTGCAGAGAAGTGTTATGGGCGCTATATGACCTCGCAGGTTGGCGCGCCCCTAAAACCCAATAATCAATCAATCAATGTGACATTGACATTTGATAAAACTGATCTGCCGGACCACGTAATTGTCGGATATGTGAAGATAGGGGTGAGGCCTTATGTGCCAAACCCTATGCGCTGTTTCAACTGCCAACGATACGGCCACACTTCCACTTCGTGTCGGGGGAAAAAGTGTGTAACTGGTGTGGATGTGAAGGACACGACAAAAATAGCTGCAGCAAAGAATATCCACACTGTGTGAACTGCAGAGAGACACACTCTGTATATGACAAGGAGTGCCCTGCTTTTAAGCGGGAGAAAGCAATCCTCTCTCTCAAGGTGTCTAGGAACCTTACATTCCGAGAGGCCAGAGAGACTTATGAGGTCTCTCACCCCCCGCAAATTGTACTCTCAAGCGACCGCAGCAACTGCGACTTCAACCTCTTCTGCAGGTACTACAGCAGCCCGCGTGATGACGCGGGACGAAGCCATCCGGACCCTGTCTGTGGCGGAGTTTATCCGCCTAGCAGAGAGGATGGGGCTGGTTTTTACCAATCAGCCCGCTGCCCCGGCACCTGAGCCGGAGGCAGCCCCACCCCCACCGCCCTCGGCTCCGGCCGGCGGGTCCGCTGCCCCGGCACACGAACCGGAGGCAGTGCCACCTCCACCTCTGCCGCCTCCGGTCCCGGCCGGTGGCGGTAGGATGGGACGGGATTCCACCCCCGTCCCCCGTCCCCGGCTGTGTCCGCGGCTGGGGGACCGGAGCAGACCGCCACTCTGTGTGTGGACTCGGCCCCGGTCGCGGAGCCCCTGGATAAGTCCGGGGACTGGGTAACCGTCGGCCGAGCTGGCAAGCAAGCCCCGACGGTTAAACGGCGACATCGTTCCCCGATAGGAGTACCAGCCGCCGACCCCCCACCTACTGGTAGGGGCACCACGAGTGTCACTGCGACCTCAAGCACGCAAGTGGAAACACTGCGTGCGGCTTTTGAGGGCCCGGCGCCGGCACGCGGTGGTACAAAACGTCCCGCCGCCTCGCCCCAGGAACGCGACGGCGCTCCTGTCAGCCGGGCTCGTTCCTGCTCCAGCGGCACCGAAAGTAGCTTTTCGCTCGGGAGGCTAGGCAAACTGGGTCTCCCCCGGGCCCCTGAAGAAGCCTTATGGGCCCCCTCCAGGCCCACACTGGAAGTAGCCAGCGGCTCGTTCACAGACCCGCAGACCCGTTCCCTTTATAACCCATGACCTCCATCTTACAGTGGAACTGCCGAGGCCTCAGGGCCAACTTAACTGACTTGCAGAACATTTGTTCGGAACTTAGCCCCTCTGTGTTATGTCTTCAGGAGACGAAATTGTCGCCTGGAAAAACTTTCAACTTGCGACATTTCGAAACCTTCCGAAAAGATGTCTTCAGCAGTACCATTGCGTACGGCGGCGTTATGGTAGCAGTCCACCATACTATACCATGTTTTCCTGTACGACTGACCACGGTTCTACAGGCGGTGGCCGTCCGGGTGAATCTGAACGCTCTCCAAATTACGGTTTGCTCTATCTACCTCCCACCGGGGGCAACATTGACATGCACAGCCTAAATAGCCTTGTGGACCAACTTCCCACTCCGTTTGTCCTATTAGGGGATTTTAATGCCCACAATCCAGCATGGGGAGCGCCCTCGGATCGTGCGGGCCCCCTTGGCCGAACGGTTGAACGTTTCCTTCACCTCAACTCTCTCTGTCTCCTAAACACTGGTCGCGCCACCCACCTAACTATGCCCTCTGGCTCGCTCTCTGCTATAGATCTCTCTGTTTGTTCGCCTTCGCTCCTATCTCAGCTTGACTGGAGTACTCTCGAAGATCTTCATGGCAGTGACCATTTCCCCTATCACTATCCGCCTATCGCGTTCAGCTGACCTGCAGACTCGATTGCGCCGATGGAACTTTCGACGGGCGAACTGGGAGGGCTTCAGGGGTGCCTGCGGCCCTTTGGACTCCCCTGCGGGGGCCTCGGCAACGGAAGCTGTGAGACGCTTCAACGACATGGTCCTTCAGGCAGCCAACAGTTTTATCCCAATGACTTCCGGAAAGCCCAAACGGACTCCCGTTCCTTGGTGGAATCGGGAGTGTCGTGAGGCAATTTTAGACAGGAAGCGGGCCCTCCGAGTCTTTAGGAAGCACAGCACTACACCTTTCTTGATAGCGTTTAGACGCGCGAGAGCGCTGGCTCGACGGGTCGTTTTAAACGCAAAGAAAAGATGGTGGATTACCTATGTCAATACGGTAAATCGGTTTACACCATCGACACAGGTGTGGAGCCGTATACAGTGCCTGCAGGGCAAACGGCGACACGCTCCTCCGCCTGTCCTCACCTCAAACGGTGAGAAAATCACCAGCCAACAGGACGTAGCTGACCTGATGGCACGGGCCTTTCGAGACCGATGCAGTAATGCAGCCCAAAATCCAAGCTTCCTGGGTTTTCGATCACAGTGTGTGTTGGAGTTTAAGGGCGCTTCAGCTGCCAGGGCCATTTAGCGCGCCTGACTATACAATTTAATCAATCCTTAAAATCCAAGTCTTCAATGTTATCCTATGTGAAGATAGCTAAAAGCAGAGCTACTTCATTTATACATGCTTAGTTCTGTTGCACTTGTGTTACTCGGTGAGGATTGTATACAATATCAAATCCGATCTCTGTCAAATATAATAAGACTATTGAGAACTCAACAGCTGGTCTGTCTCCTATCAAATTTGCAAGGGACATCGGCGGAAAGAATCGAGCACGTAGAGTTCTCAGTCCGTTACATCCTATGTCAGTTAGTACATGCTGTACAGTAAGCCTGCTTCGACAGTGGCTACACCGGCTTGGTTCTGTAGCAGAGAAGAAATGTCCATGGGTTGCAAATGTGTGACCAATGCGAAGTCGTGCGAGGCAGACCTCCTCCCTCCTACTCCGCCTGTTACTCGACTCCCATGGTTCTATGGTTGGCTTGAGTTGTTTTAAGGCGCAGGCCGACTCACTATCCCATTTGGTTTGCCACTCAGTTTTGAGGAGACTGTTAATCTGTGCCTTTACATCAGATGCTGGAACTCTAAATGCCCCAACTCATGCAGTCTCAGACGCCGATCTGGCGGCTAAATCAGCTCTCTCGTTACCGGGTATTCCCACATGACTAGGGACCCATAAAAACTGCATCCTGGCCCCGGTAGAAGAAGCGGTATTCAGAAGCCTCCGGATGGTGGGCACCAGCCAGGATTTTGGGGGATGACTAGACTGGAGTGCAGCTAGGGAACTAGCGGAGCCTGTAACGATTAAAAATTGCCCATCAGGATCTCGGAGAATGTGTCGTAAGACTTGGATAATAGCACATAGTTCGGTGGTAAAAACGGATACCGATGTCGGGAGGCTGAAACTTCGACTTACGTCTCTCCCCACGAAGGCACATCCAGCACCTGAGATGCTTTTGGAGCCGTCGGTATAGAAGACAGAGTAACCTGTGTATGATGCAATCTTTTCGGAAAGCCAGGAGTGTCTCCTGATGACTTTCGCCCGATATCTCTCACCTCCTGTGTGTGTAAGCTACTTGAAAGAATGGTTAATACTAGGCTCGTGTGGTTCTTGGAGACCAATCAACTGCTTTCGAACGTCCAGTGTGGTTTTCGCCGAGGCAGAAGTACTGTCGACCATCTTCTTTCTCTCGATGCTGATATCCGTAAAGGGTTCTCTGAAAAACAACACACAATAGCTATTTTCTACGACGTAAAGCAGGCCTATGATTCGGTATGGAGGCATGGCATCCTGAAAAAGGTGTTCGGATTGGGCATACGGGGTCATATGGGCTGGTTTCTCTCAAATTTCTTGCGAAGCCGTCGGTTTAGATTCAGGATAGGTAGCGTGCAGTCAGAGGAGCGAGCGCAGGGAAGCGGAACGGCCCAAGGTAGCGTGATCTCTGTGACCATGTTCGCTATCGCAATCAACGACATATCACATAACCTACCACGTAATATCAACACAGCTCTATTCGTAGACGATTTCAGCATGTGGGTAACGGCGTCGTCCACAGCCGCTGCAGAAAGGCAGCTACAACTCGGACTCACAAAGTTGCAGCGGTGGAGCTCCAAAAATGGTCTACAATTCTCAACGACAAAAACGAAATGTATACATTTTTGCCGCAGACGCAGTCCGTGTGATGATCCCACATTAACTATGTATGGAGAAAGAATCCAGGTAGTCGCACATGCACGGTTCCTGGGCCTGACTTTTGACTCTAAGTTGACTTATATAAACCACTTTAAGGTTGTAAGGGAAAGGTGCTTCAAGGATCTGAACATTCTGAAGGTTATAACTAAGTTAAAGTATGGCGCAGACAGAAAAACACTTTTGATGTTGTACCGATCGCTAATCCGATCAAAAATTGAATATGGCTGCATGGTATACGATTCAGCCACGGAGACAGCAAAATCTATGCTAAATACCATTCATCACCATGCCATTCGAATTATCATCGGTGCATTCCGCACATCGCCTACCGCCAGCATACTCGTCGAGGCAAACGAGATGCCGTTAGACTTGCGACGTCGTGTCCTTGCGATGAAATACGCTCTAAAAATAAAACAGTCTCCAAACCATCCAACATACAGTAAGCTATTCTCTGATGACATCAGACACTCGGAAGAAAATCTATCCCGAAACAGACACCCTGGTCTCAGAATTGGAGCGTGGCTGAGGGGAAGCAGGAGTTGACTGTGAACAGGTTGAGACTTTCCAGAATCCCTTATTAGAACCATGGACTCTCCCAGAGCCTCAGGTGGACACCAGTTTGCTTGTTAAGACCAAGAATCTGCCGCCTGTTGCGGTCCGGCAGATTTTCTGGGAACACGTAAATGACATGTATTCAGGTTTTGAGATATATTATACAGACGGATCTAAGACGGAGAGCGGTGTCGGATGTGCGTATGTAAGTGATGGAATTGAACAACGTTATACACTCCCTGTGACAGCATCAGTTTTTACTGCTGAACTTTACGCTATCTTCCGAGTTTTAGACCAGGTGTTACGGTCGAGGAGACGCAAATACGTTGTATTTACTGACTCATTGTCGTCTTTGCAAGCACTAACATCATTTGATTTTCACCCCTCATCGTCATATATTCTGGAACTTATTCGGAATAAGATGCACAGAGCACACTGCCAACAAAAACAATTAACACTGGCATGGGTGCCCAGCCACGTGGGAGTGCCTGGCAATGAGCAATGTGACACTGCGGCGAAGGATGCGTCACGGGGTATCGTGCCGTCAGGAATAAAAGTGCCTTACTCTGACTGTTTCCCTGCCATCAGGCAGTATGCATTCGAGTCTTGGCAACGGAGATGGGACAATGATCCCAAGGGCTCCAAATTGCGCCTTATGAAGCCCAGGATCGGCGCGTGGTCATCGGCCAATGCCAGGTGCAGAACGGACGAGGTTGTTTTAGCCAGATTGCGTATAGGACACACTCACTCCACTCACTCGTTCCTTCTGAGAGGAGAGGAGCCACCGGAGTGCCCGCGATGTGGGGAACACCTCTCTGTTAAGCATGTTCTCACTGACTGCCGGGACTTTGAGATTGAGAGGAGGGCTCACTTCCCCGCAGATTTTTCACTCGGGTCCCTTATTGGTGAGTCGCCGTCAGTCGATGTGGCAACAATATCGGCTTTTTTAAAGAGTATCGCATTCAATGTCATTTATTCATCCTCGTAGTTTTTTTCTCTCACTTCATTTCTGTAGCAGACACACACAAATGGTAACACCACAGGGTTAGTACTTTTTACGTATAAACCTCCTTTTTATTAGCACCTGACCTGTTGCAGCCCTCACAGTACTTCATTTAATGTTATGGGCGCCATATGACCCAGCTGTCGGTGCGCCCAAAAACCCCAACAATGATGATGATAATCTTTTCAAGTGCGGATTGCTGCAATATCGTTGGTTGGGTCGTAGACTTCCCTAGTGCGAGAAGCTCTTGGTCACATTTGATGGATACGTTGCGCCAGGGCTCAAATTTCAGTGGTCGTATCTTTGCGACATTTCTTAACGATATTCCGGACCCGTCTAACCACCGCAACACTCGCATACACAATGCCTGGGAGGAACTCGGGCGGGTAGATGAGAACAGGTCTGTCACGGATGGATCAAATAACCATTTGTGTGTGGGGTGTTTTGGGTACTGCTTCATTTTACTGGCGTACAACAATGTAAGTCGCTTGCGTCTGAGGTCCAGAGGGGGGCTCATTTGCGTCTACGAGTAAACTCGCTCTACGAGATGTGCGAAATGCGCCTGTCGCCACTCGGATGCATGCATGATGTACCGCGTCCAGCGGCTGCTTGACGCTGGTTAGCGCTCCATCGTAAGCAATGCATGAGTAGTCCAGAACAGACCTGATGAGGGCGTGATAAAGGCGTAAAAGTGAGGACCTGTCAGCGCTATACGAAGTGCGTGATACCATTTTGAGAATGTTAATGCGTTTCATACACTTGTTCCTAACATCGCAAATGTGGGGGAGGTAGGTAAGACGTTTGTCAAATGTAACGCCTAGGAACTTAGGCTATAAATAGCGAAGAACTTGGGCAGACCGGTGGCAATTGGGTACGAACGATATACGATTTATTAGACATAAGATAAAGAGCGAGCTGACTCCTGTGAACTTCGATTCTGCTGATGTCTATTCTTATAACGACCTTTTTACACTTGACGAGCTGAAACATGCTCTGATCCAAAGCAAAAACACATCACCTGGGCCTGACCTCATTCACAATGCCATGTTGAAAAATCTGAGCATGCACTGTCTGACATCATTGTTAAATACATACAACTACATCTGGACATCACATGATTTTCCGGAGGGGTGGAGGGAAGCTGTGGTGGTCCCGATTCTGAAGCCAGGGAAGGATGGTCACGATCCTCTTCACTTCCGGCCCATTGCTCTCACATCATGCTTATGTAAACTGTTTGAACGGATGGTGAACAAGCGGCTCGTTTGGTTCCTGGAGAGCACAGATTTCTTTTCTGAGTATCAGTGCGGTTTTAGAGCTGGACGCTGTACCACCAATCACCTTATCTCGCTTGATACCGCAATTCGTCGCTCTTTCGCAGTGAAACAGCACACTGTGGCAGTGTTTTTCGACGTGGAAAAGGCGTATGATACGGCATGGCGATATGCAATATTACGAAAGCTTCGAGAAGCCGGCATTGTGGGCCACATGGGATACTTCCTGAACAACTTTGTTAAGGAGCGGTTTTTTAGAGTGAGAATCGGAAACTCGCATTCCCAGAGGCTGCAACAAGTGAGTGGCACACCACAGGGTAGCATTTTAAGTGTAACCATGTTCGGCGTCCTAATCAATGACATATGCAATGTTTTACCACCCAATGTCGAGCGGTCCCTCGTTGTCGACGACTTCGCGATATGGATCTCAACGTCCACTTCAATATCCGCTCAAAGACAGCTGCAACTAAGCATTGATCGCCTAACCGAGTGGAGCATACTGAATGGTTTTAAGTTTTCAACAGATAAAACCACATGCGTACACTTCTGCAGACGAAATCGATACTGTCCAGAGATCAATCTCCATCTATACGGCAAAAGAATTTCCATGGCCACAGAGGCAAAGTTCCTAGGCGTTACATTTGACAAACGTCTGACCTACCTCCCCCACATTTGCGATGTTAGGAACAAGTGTATGAAACGCATTAACATTCTCAAAATGGTATCACGCACTTCGTATGGCGCTGACAGGTCCTCACTTTAACGCCTTTATCACGCCCTCGTCAGGTCTGTTTCGGATTACTCATGCATTGCTTACGATGGAGCTCTGACCAGCGCTAAGCAGCCGCTGGACGCGGTACATCATGCGTGTATCCGAGTGGCGGCAGGCGCATTTCGCACATCTCGCAGATCTAGTTTGCTCGTAGATGCAAATGAGCCCCCTCTGAACCTCAGACGCGGGGTACTGTACTTTCGTATGTACTTTCGTGGGAAGAGACATAAGCCGAGGTTTCAACCTTCCGACATCGGTATCGGTTTTTACTACCGAACTATGTGCTATTATCCAAGTCTTACGCCACATTCTCCGAGACCCCGGTGGGCGGTTTTTAATTGTTACAGACTCCGCTAGTTCCCTAGCTGCACTCCAGTCTAGTCACCCACCAAAATCCTGGTTAGTGCCTACCATCCGGAGGCTTCTTAATACCGCCTTTTTTGCCGGGGCCAGGATACAGTTTTTATGGGTCCCTAGTCATGTGGGAGTACCTGGTAACGAGAGAGCTGATTTGGCTGCCAGATCGGCTTCTGAGACTACTCGAATAGGAGCTTTTCGAGTTCCAGCATCTGATGTGAAAGCAGAAATTAACAGCCTTCTCAAATCTGAATGGCAATCTAAATGGGATAGTGAGTCGACCTGCGCCTTAAAGCAGCTCAAGCCAGCCATAGAACCATGGGAATCGAGTAACAGGCGGAGTAGAAGGGAGGAAATATGCCTTACACGACTTCGTATTGGTCACACATTTGCAACACACTGACACCATTTCTCTGCTTCAGTACAAAGCCGGTGTAGCCACTGTCAAAGCAGGCTTACTGTACAGCACGTATTGGCTGACACAGGATGTAATGTATTGAGAACTCTGCGCGCCCGTTATTTTCCTCCCATGCCCCTTGCGAGTGTGTTAGGAGACAAGCCAGCTCTTGATCTCCCCATAGTCCTGCGGTATTTGACAGAGATTGGATTTGATATTGTATATAATCCTCACCGAATGACACAAACACAATAGAATTAAACACGAAGGAATCAAGTAGCCTTACTTTTAGCTATCTACCTATAGAATAACGCGGAAGACCTAAGTGGCTTTTAAGAATTGATTATAGTGTATAGTAGGTGCGCTAAATGGCCCCAGCAGCTGGAGCGCCCTTAAAAAACCCAACACACACACACACACACCGGAGGGATGGAAACAGGCGACCGTAGTCCCAGTTTTGAAACCGGATAAAGAAGGCCATGACCCACTGCACTACCGACCTATTGCCCTCACATCATGTCTATGCAAGCTTTTCGAGCGAATGATTAACAAGCGTCTTGTTTGGTATCTTGAGAGCACAGGATTCTTTTCTGAGTACCAGTGTGGGTTTCGAGCTGGACGCAGCACCACGGACCACTTGATATCACTCGATACATCAATTCGTTTCTCTTTCGCAGCAAAGCAGCACGCAGTGGCAGTTTTTTTCGACATAGAAAAAGCGTATGACACGGCGTGGCGATACGCAATCTTGAAAAAACTTCGAGAAGCAGGCATTGTAGGCCACATGGGCCACTTTCTCAATAACTTCATTAAGGAAAGGTTCTTTAACGTTAAAGTTGGAAACTCGCACTCCGACAAGTTTCGACAAGTGAGTGGCACACCACAAGGTAGTATTTTAAGCGTGACCATGTTCGGCGTGTTAATAACATCTGCAGTGTCTTACCACATAATATCGAGCGTTCATTATTCGTTGACGACTTTGCGATTTGGATCTCGACTTCTACCTCGATATCCGCTCAAAGGCTGTTGCAGCTGAGCGTTGGCCGCCTCACTGAATGGAGCATTTTGAACGGGTTTAAGTTTTAACAAATAAAAGTACCTGTGTTCACTTCTGCAGGCGAAATAAGTACTGTCCAGAGATCAACCTTCACCTGTATGGCAAACGAATTCCCGTGGTAGCGGAGACTAAGTTCTTAGGGCGTTACTTTTGACAAGCGTCTGACCTATACCTCCCACATTCGCAGTGTTCGAAACAAGTGTATGAAACGTATCAACATTTTCAAAATGGTGTCACGTACTTCGTATGGTGCTGACAGAAGCTCTCTTTTACGCCTTTACCATGCCCGCATCAGATCTGTCTTGGACTACGCTTGCGTTGCTTATGACGGAGCTCTGACCAGCGTTAAGCAGCCGCTGGACGCGGTACATCATGCGTGTATCCGAGTGGTGACAGACGCATTTCGCACATCTCGCAGATCTAGTTTGCTCGTAGATGCAAATGAGCCCCCTCTGGACCTCAGACGCAAGCGACTTGCATTGATATATGCCAGTAAAATGAAGCAGTACCCAAATCACCCCACATACAAATGGCTATTTGACCCATCAGTGACAGGACTGTTCTCACCGGCCCGCCCGAGTTCCTCCCAGGCATTGTGTATGCGAGCGTCGCGTTGGTTAGAAGGTTCCGGAATATCGTTAGGAAAAATCGCAAAGACTCGACCACAGAAATCTGCGCCCTGGCGCGACGTTTCCATTCAATGCGACCAAGAGCTACTGACACTTGGGAAGTCTGTGACCCAGCCAATGATATTGCAGCAATCCGCACTTGAAAAGATTGCATCATACACAGGCTACTCTGTCTTCTATACTGATGGCTCCAAAAGCAGCTTAGGTGCTGGATGTGCTTTCGTGGGAAGGGACGTAAGCCGAAGTTTCAACCTTCCGACATCGGTATCCGTTTTTACTACCGAGCTATGTGCTATTATCCAAGTCTTACGCCACATTCTCCGAGACCCCGGTGGGCGGTTTTTAATTGTTACAGACTCAGCTAGTTCCCTAGCTGCACTCCAGTCTAGTCACCCACCAAAATCCTGGTTAGTGCCTACCATTCGGAGGCTTCTTAATACCGCCTTTTCTGCCGGGGCCAGGATACAGTTTTTATGGGTCCCTAGTCATCTGTGAATACCTGGTAACGAGTGAGCTGATTTGGCTGCCAGATCGGCTTCTGAGACTACTTGAGCAGGGGCTTTTAGAATTCCAGCATCTGATGTGAAAGCAGAAATTAACAGCCTGCTCAAATCTGAATGGCAAGCGAAATGGGACACTGAGTCGACCTGCGCCTTAACGCAGCTCAAGCCAGGCATAGAACCATGGGAGTCGAGTAACAGGCGGAGTAGAAGGGAGGAAATATGCCTTACACGACTTCGTATTGGTCACACATTTGCAACCCACGGACACCATTTCTCTGCTTCAGTACCAAGCCGGTGTAGCCACTGTCAAAGCAGGCTTACTGTACAGCATGTATTGGCTGACACAGGATGTAATGTATTGAGAACTCTTCGCGCCCGTTATTTTCCTCCCATGCCCCTTGCGAGTGTGTTAGGAGACAAGCCAGCTGTTGAGCTCCCCATAGTCCTGCGGTATTTGACAGAGATTGGATTTCATATTGTATATAACCCTCACCGAATGACACAAACGCAATAGAATTAATCACGAAGGAATCAAGTAGCCTTAATTTTAGCTATCTACCTATAGAATAACGCGGAAGATCTAAGTGGCTTTTAAGAATTGATTATAGTGTAGAACACGCGTACAGCCTGGTGTGTATCTGAAATGTTCGACGGCAGGAGCTGGGAGACCTAGTCAGTGTTGGGTAATTGGTTCGTCACATTAGAAGTTGTTGGCTGATCCACTTAGTTTTCATTCTCGATATGTTTTGAATGGTTACTGCTGACTACCACTAATTTTTGTTTTTTTTAACACTAAGATGGGCGCAAAATGACCTAGTAGTCGAGGCGCCCTAAAACCCCAAACAACAACAAATCACATCTATGTTGGGTACTCGAGGGTCGGAGTTAGGCCTTACGTACCCTCGCCTATGCGTTGTTTCACGTGTCAGAAGTACGGTCATACCTCCCGATCATGCAAAGGTAGGCGTGTGTGTGGTAATTGTTCGTCAGACCAACACACTACCACGGACTGCGATGCCGACTATCTCAAATGTGCGAACTGCAAGGGCTGCCACGAGGTGGCGGATGGTTCATGTCCGGAGTTCCTCAGAGAAAAAGAAATAATTCAAATACAAACAACACAACAGGTAAGCTTTCGTGAAGCCCGGGAAGCATATGAAGCTTCCCACCCCCGTAAGAGTTATGCTCAAGCTGCATCCACAAGCGCATCGAACACTGTGAGGATGACCGCGGAGGAGGTCATCCGCTCCCTGACCGTGGCGGACTTTGTCCGCCTGGCAGGGAAGATGGGGCTGGTGTTCGCGCGCCAGCCCGCCGCCCCGGCACCTGAGCCGGAGGCGGCGCCCCCTCCGCGACCCCCTCCAAGGGGGTCAGGGGACGGGAGCCGGACACTGCTTCCGCCCCCACCTCTCCGCCTCCCGCTGGGGGCGAGAGTCGAGTGTCTGCCCCTGACCATGAGCCCCAGCCAGCGATGCCTGCTGGTGCCTCGGATTCGGCACTTAGTGCCTCTCGCGCCGAATCACTGCGTGATTCGGAGGCGTGGACGGTCGTTGGACGAGGGGCAAACCCTCCCCCACGGGGAAGCGCTGACCGCCGTCCCCTGTCCTACCACCTCTTGTCGGCACTCTCCCATCGTCGCTGCCACCGGACATGTCCGGAATGGAGCCGTCGCCAACACCTCCCGCTGCCCAGGCTTCCTCCTCCACTGTAGTTGCGGTGCGGAGTCTGCGTCACGAGCCAGATCTCCTGTTAAAGCGCCCGGCTGGTAGCCCTCCAGACCAGCCCCAAACCTTGCGCGCCCGTGGGAACTTGGTAGAAAGCGGGCGAGGCCGCGGTCCCGTTCGTAACCGGCTGGGTGGCTCTAGTGCGGCACCAACTAAGGCTCCGCACGGTGATTCTGGCACCCCCCCCGTGGAAGGGTTAAACGGACTTGGGGCTGTGTTGTATAAGTCCGTTTCTTTTAACTTAAATGACTTTTTTTTACAGTGGAACTGCCGAGGTCTCCATGCGAACTCTATTGACCTGCAGCAAATTTTATCCGAATACACACCCCTGTTTTATGCCTCCAGGAGACAAAGCTGTCTCCTGGTGTTACTTTTAAGATTCGAAACTATCAGAGTTTTCGAAAAGATATTTTTAGTAACACGGTACCATATGGAGGGGTCATCGTTGCGGTGCACCATGCTACTCCTTGTTACAGTATTCTTTTAATTACAGTGCTGCAGGCGGTGGCAGCCCGGGTAGACCTTGGTTTTACTAAACTGACAGTTTGCTCGCTTTACCTCCCACCCGGTGGGCATCTGAATTTAAATGATCTTAATAATCTGTCTGACCAGTTACCAACTCCGTTTCTTATACTTGGCGATTTTAACGCCCATAACTCAGCTTGGGGGGATCTGCCGGCCGCACGTGCCCCCGGGGCCGCACAGTCGAGCGTTTCCTTCACCTTAACTCCCTCTGTCTCCTAAACTCAGGCCACGCTACTCATATCACTCTCCCCTCTGGCTCCTTATCATCTATTGACCTTTCCGTTTGCTCTCCGTCTCTCCTTACTCAACTCCATTGGAACATCCTAGACGAACCCTATAGTAGCGACCATTTCCCCATCCTTATTTAGCCAACGAGGCCATGGGAGGGGAGTTCCCGCCGAATCCGTTGGAACCAGAGACGTGCGAACTGGGCGGGCTTTGAGGCTGCGTGTGGTACGGTAGAGCCTCCCCCAGAGGCCTCGGCTACCCAAGCTATCGGAGAGTTTAACAGTATGATTCTGACACCCGCGAAAGCTTTTATACCTATGACACGCGGTCAGCCAAAGCGCACTCCGGTACCGTGGTGGAACCACGAATGTAAAACAGCTATTTAAAAAATAACTTTCCGGGTTTTTAATAGGCACTCCACGGAGCTGCATCTCATAAACTTCAAACGCGCCCGGGCGTTTGCACGCCGTGTGATACTGAACGCCAAAAGGAGGTGGTGGATAGACTACGTTTCCACTGTGAATCGCTTTACACCGTCAACCCAGGTCTGGACCCGCATAAGGAGCATGCAGGGAAAAAACCGTCCCCCGTCTGCCCCTGTCCTTGAAGTAAATGGGATTAAAATCACCGACGCGCATGATGTGGCGGAGTGTATGGCAGCGGCCTTTTTGGACCTTTGTAGCATTTCCTTGCAAAGTAGGGAGTTCACACGAATCCGTGAGAGAGCCGAGCGAAGGCCCGTGGATTTTGGACAAAATAATTCCGCCTGTTACAATGCCCCTTTTTCTACAGCTGAACTCAGGGCGGCACTCTCCACCGTTAGACCGGTGTCGCCCGGTCCAACTCAGGGCGGCACTCTCCACCGTTAGACCGGTGTCGCCCGGTCCGGATACCATCACAAACAGCATGCTTTGTCATTTGCCCGAGTTGTCTCTCTTGTCATTGTTAAATATTCCTAACAATATGTGGAGTAATAATGATTTTCCGGACCAGTGGCGTGAAGCAACTATTATACCGATTTTGAAACCCGGCAAGACTGGTTCCCTGCCTGCCCACTTTCGTCTGATCTCCTTAACGTCATGTGTTGGTAAGGTGTTTGAAAAAATGGTAAATACACGTCTTGTATGGTACCTCGAGAGCAACCAGTTACTCTGCAAGAGTCAGTGTGGTTTTCGTCAAGGTCGCTCTACACTTGATCATCTAGTTTCCATAGACGCATCAATACGAGAAGGATTTCTACGGAAATTCCACACAATAGCAGTGTTCTTTGACGTCGAGCGCGCCTATGATTGCACGTGGAGGCACGGAATTTTACGCAAACTCTTTGAACTCGGCATTCGAGGCCACATGGGATGGTTTATTTCGAATTTCCTGAAAGATAGATATTTCCGATTCCGCGTCAACACTGCATTATCGAACCGCTACCAACAACAGAGCGGTATAGCCCAGGCATCCGTGATGTATATTGCCTTGTTCGCCGTCATGATTAATGATGTCGCAGACACTCTTCCTACAAACATACGTCATGCTCTTTTCGTTGATGATTTCACTATATGGGTGACAGCCTCTACTACCGCCGCAGCACAAAGGTGACTGCAGCTTGGCCTCGATCGCCTAGAACAGTGGAGTAAGCACAATGGATTGAACTTTTCCAGCACAAAAACAAAGTGTATGTGCACTTTTGCAACAGACGTAGAGATTGTGAAGATCCGACACTACACATTTACGGGAATCGAATCGAAGTCGTAAATGAAACTAAATTCCTTGGACTCACACTCGACAAAAAATTATCATATGTACCACACATAAAGGAACTCGGCAAAAAATGCTTTGAATCGCTGAATATACTCAAGGTGCTGACAAAGATGAGATATGGTGCTGATCGAAAAACGCTTATTATGCTTTATAGGTCACTCGTTCGCTCGAAGACCGATTACGGTAGCCTTGTGTATGAGGCCGCATCCCAGTCTGCGAAAAAGATTCTTGACATTGTTCATCATCAGGATAATTACAGGAGCGTTTCGCACTTCACCGATTATGAGCATGCTGGTTGACATTAACGAAATGCAGCTTGAGTTGCGCCGTAAGATGCTCGCTATGCGATACGCCCTTAAAATCAAACAATCACCAGCACATCACACATATCAAACCTTTTTGCGGACGCTCACCTCCGCCAGATTGACGATGGCTCACGCCTAGCATCCCGCCATCCTGGAGTCAGAGTTCGTACCTGGCTGACGGAAGCAGATATCAACACAAGGCTCGTAGAACCGTATAAGACACTCGATTTTGAACCATGGCGCATCTCAGCAGTTCACACAAATACAGATTTACTTGAACTTTGCAAAAATGTACCCCCTGAAGCAGCATGTCAGCTGTTTCTGGAATTCTGCTCTGAATCATTTGAAAATCATACCCGTTTCTATACGGACGGCTCGAAGAGTGATAGCGGCGTAGGATGTGCATTTATCGGTGACGATGTTGAGAAGGGCTTCAGTATACCTCGCGAATCATCTGTTTTTACCTCAGAACTGTATGCTATCTTTCGTTGCTTAGACCAGGTGTCTAAGTCCAAGGCGAGGAAGTTTGCAATTTTTACCGACTCATTGTCCTCTTTGCAGGCTTTGCAGTCTTTTTACTTTTACAAAGCATCATCATCTTATCTCTTGGCCCTGATAAGACGCAAGCTGCACAACCTAAAGGAGAAGGGGAAAAGTGTAGAGATTGTCTTTGTTCCGAGCCACTGTGGCATCACTGGAAACGAGCGAGCTGACAGAGCTGCAAAGACTGCTGGAGAGCGTGCCGCTCTCCCTGGTCTTCGTGTCCCATTTTTTACCTCTACGCTCTGGTCAAGAAGTGTGTTTTAGAGAATTGGCAGCAGAGATTGGACGAGGACGCCAGAGGCTCCAGCTCAGAGGGTTTAAGCCTAAGATAGGGGAGTGGCAGTCGAGTAGTTTGGGATCTAGGAGAGAGGAGGTTATTCTCTCTAGGCTGCGGATTGGTCACACGCACGCCACCCATTCGTACCTCTTGAGCAGAGGAGAGCGACCTGAGTGCCCGCGATGCGGTGACCCGCTTAGCGTTAGGCATGTTCTTGTGGATTGTCCAGATTACCAGATCGAAAGAATGCGACACTTGGGGGCGTCTCCATCATTGGAATATCTTTTGGGACAGTCCCCTTCTGTTGAGTTATCAGTTATCGTGGCTTTTTTAAAAGTATCGACTTCAATATAATTTATTCGCCGACCTAGTCCCGTGATGTGAAACGTCCATTTCTAGCCGGGATCTTATAATGTAGAGATTAGAGGTTTAGCACATTTTAGGACGCGACACTACCTTTTAGTTTTAGTACTTGACCTGTAGAAACCCGTTCTGACTACTACTACTCGTTGCGTATCTACACGTCTCTCCTATGTGCGCAATATGCTAAGTTATGGGCGCAATATGACCACTGCAATCGACGCGCCCTTAAACCCCAACTATGATGATGACAAACGTCTTACGTACTCTCAACACATTTTATCCTTGAGAGACAAGTGTATCCGTCGCACAAGCATTTTAAAGACGATTTCTCGCACATGTTACGGTGGCAACCGAATCACTCTACTACGTCTATACCACGCACTAATAAGATCCGTACTGGACTATGCATCAGTGGTATATGACGGCGCAATATCGAGTATTAAGCAACCTTTAGACGCGGTGCACCATGCATGTATACGTGTTGCAACGGGCGCCTTTCGGACATCACGAAGAGCGAGCCTGTTGGTGGACGCCAACGAACCCCCCACTTGACCTCAGACGAAAACGGCTTGCTCTCATATACGCATGTAAAATCCGCCAATACCCAACCCATCCCACGTACCAGTGGATATTTGACCAATCGCTGACAGAGCTTCTGTCAGCCGGTAGACCTAGCTCATCGTCAGCAATCTGCACACGGGTTGCACGCTGGTTGGAGAATTCCAATATCGAGTTCAGTACCATTGCAAAGAAACGACCGGAGAGCGTGGAACCTTGGCGCCGAGCCTCGATCAGATGTGATTTAGAGCTAATGCAGTACAGAAAAACACTAACACTCCCATCAGAACTCGTACAGCTAGCCTTAGAAAAGATAAATACATACCCAGACCACTCAAAGTTCTACACTGACGGCTCCAAGGGAACGGCTGGAGCGGGGTGCGCCTTTACTGGAGAGGGAGTCCGTCGCTGTTTTTGTCTCCGGGAAACCGTGTCTGTGTTCACCACTGAGCTGTATGCGATCCTACAAGTCTTGCGATACATCTGCCAACTCCCCGAGAGACATCATCTTATAATCACTGACTCAGCCAGTTCACTGGAAGCTTTCCTCTCTAGTCGATCACATTCATCATGGCTCGTACCCACTATTTTAACACGCGAATTGACGGGGGTCTGAGCCACCTTCGCTTTGACGAGGAGGGGCGGGTACCCGCCCCCCGTCAATTCGCGTGTTAAAGTTATTGACCATTGCTACAAATTAAAATGTCTAAATAAACTTCTTGTGGGTCCCTAGTCATGTGGGCATACCCGGGAATGAGTTAGCGGATGAAGCCGCCAAAACAGCGTCGTCGTTGCGTCCCCGCGAAGGTTCAGGGTGCCATCGGATGACCTGAGGGCCCTTATTAACAACATTTTACCGTCTGAGTGGCAGACGAGATGGGACGCTGACACTGACTGTGTCCTGAAGCGTCTCCGAACTACAATTGGTCACTGAGAGTCGAGTGCTCGGAAAGATAGAGGGGAGGAGGTGTGTCTGACTCGACTACGGATTGGCCACACATACGCCACGCATAGACACCATCTGTTTGGTTCCGCCCCCAAACACATGCTCCCATTGTAGCGCAATAATGAGCGTTGGACACGTCTTATCAGAGACTGAAGCGTGTGCCGGCTTGCGTGGAATCTGGGATCGATTCCTCCCTGGGCTGTCGATGTCAGACATTCTTGGTGACGGGGCGTCAGTGGAATTCAAACACGTTCTATCGTACCGGACCGAGATAGGTTTTAATGTCATTTACAACCCAAAAAAGAGTTGGACAAGGTGGAGGAGTATGAGCGTCAGGTGACTGACCATTTGAAATCGAGTATGCCATCAGAACAAATGTTGTGGTGACTACACACTGCACTCTGGATAAAATATCCACTTCACTAGCTACTAGCACGTAAGAGGTTACTGTAAAGAAGGGCGTGATATGGCCAAGATGCTAAAAATGCCCAAAAACCCCAACACACACAGACATGGGCTAATATATATATCCCATATCCCACATATACAAATATATATATATATATATATATATATATATATATATATATATATATATTGTTGGCCAGTTCACACCAGAGGATTGCTGTCCAATATATGATTGACCGTGTTATCCTGAGATGGGTTATCCAAGTGAGTATCTATAGATTTGAACATGACTGGGGTCATGCTGCAGTTTCACTAGTCACAATCGAGCCTGGATATTGGTGGGACTCAGTTTTTGAGAATTGCATGATCGAACAGAAGGCCCAGCAACATGAAGGGGTCTATTTTCCCTTTAAGTTAGCCAAAGTGAAGACTCTGATTTGTGTAAGTCGGCTTATCCGAGGGCGGGCTATAGTGGGAGACAAGTTCCCAGGCTGCCTCCAATGACACAAGTGTCTGTTGTCACCAGGATTGTCCGCGACCAGACGGCCAGCGGGTTTCACGTGTATGCCGAGGACGTCAGCTCCAACGGCACCTTCGTCAACGACCAGCCCGTGGGTCGCGGTCGCAGGGTGGTGCTTCGCAACAACGACCAGATTGCCTTCTCCATGAAGGCCTTGAAAGGTATGAAATGTACACTCGCCGGGCTCATCTCTATGAAGGTGCTTAAAGGTGCGAAGTGGTCGAGTTTTCAGCTATCGCGAGAGCTAAGCTAGGAGTATATTTCGTTGAGCTAGAATTGTAAGTGAGATGAAATTGACGTGCCTTAAGTAGTATTATTGCTATATGTGTTTATTCATGAATAATTTAAATTATATTATTTTCTGGTAATTTGACAGGAGTACACTTTTTTTGGATTGGATTGATTGGAGGTTATACTTTGTAGACTGCGCATTGGGCACACCCACTCTACACACTCATACCTTTTAGCCAGTCACGTCCCGCCGGAGTGCCCGCGTTGTGGTGAAAGACTTACAGTTAAGCATGTGCTAATAGAATGCCGGGACTTTGAGATTGAGAGAGCCCGCTGTCTACCAGGATCTCCCACGCTGGACTGTCGCTTGGGAGAGCAACCCTCTGTTGATATCAGCAACATAATGCGCTTTCTGAAAAGCATCGGGTTTACTATCTAATCACCTTCGTAGTTCCTTATGTTTTGTATGACTTGACCTGCTTGCCAGTGCGAGGGCTGACCCCTTTTTATGATGCGTTTCATCCACTTTTTATTTTACAGACCATCTTTCTATTTTAGTTTTGTTTGGATGATTGATAGCACTGTCGTAGTCTGATATGACCCACGTTGTTAGTCTGTGTACTCTTTATGTTGTGTTTCAATCTCTACTTTGTTATGGGCGCAAAATGACCTTAGCAGTCGGCGCGCCCCTAAACACCAATGATGATGAGGATGATGATGATGGATTGATTGGAGCCAGAGTTCCAAATCGAGATTTTACGATTTTGAAGTTGATTGTACCTCATTTAGTAATATGCCATGACCTATGTGTCTGACGTAATAGCCAGATGGATAGGGGTGAGATACAGGCCCGGCCGAAACTGTCGCCGCTACGAACGCTCGCCGCTACTGTCGCCGCTAGCTGGCCCTCCGATACGAAGGCGGACGCGGAGCGGTCCAAGAGATCGCCCTTTCCCCGGGGTGTCAGCTTGGTCGCGAGGCGGGAGAAACGCGGTCCTGTCTACGGTTCCTATAGATACGGTTCGGACATGACAGCCAGCGACTGCCTGATTTGGGAGCATATTGAGGATATGGTAGTATTTTGGAGTGTTCTGTTCAAGATACCTTTGGTTCTGGTAGCATAAGGTAGAATACGGCGTTCTGATTGGTTGAGCGAAACATTCGAAACAGAATTCTGAAGGAATTAGCATGAAATTCATCGTGGATTTTCCTTGTTATAAAAGGATGTCAGGGACTAAAAACTGCACCCAGAAGATAGCCTGATCAATTTTACCAAAAATAAAAACATACCCTTAAGCACCACTCAAATTTTCCCACAATCCCGTGCCCCAAACCCCTGCAAACAGTCCCATTGGAATTAAATGTTAATTTTTTATCATCATCATCTTTTTATTTCATTTTTACGTAATGATAGGGAACAGAAGTAAGGGAACAGAACAGCAAAAGATGACATGAGCAGAGCAAAAGCAATAAGGAGCAACAAAAGGAAGACATAGGTATACAGCATATAACGAAAGGAAGCAAGCGAGCACGTAGTTAGAATACGAAAAAGAGAAGAGCCGTTACAAAAACAAACGAAACAGAATAAACGAACTGAGGAGAGAACATAATCCCAAAACACACTTGCAAGCAAGTGAAAATTGAGCGCAAACAAAACAGACAGGAACAAAGAGAAATCAACGTAGTTAAATTATTAATAGATGAGTACAGTAGATAAGTAGCGGACCCACATATGTTGAGTTGTTTAGTCTAACGAAACCATTACTAAGCGAAAAATAAGGAGGAACACACCAAGCCAATACAAATACAAAAAAAAACAAAACAAAAACAAGGAGAAGACATATCTCAGCAAGTAAGCAGGACGAAGAAGTGTTCGGCGAGATCAGGAATAAGACAATAATCGAATCAGACCAACGAACAGAACAAATAACAAAAAGCTGCAAACAGAAGAGAACAAAAAAGAAACGCGCGGAAGACAAAACGAGAATTTTGCTGCAAAAAACTATCAGACCCAGAAATGGAACCTTCAAAGCCCCCAAAATTCTAGAGAAGTATCTCATGTCCACCCCCTGGTCCTGTCAGCGATGGTGCCGTGCTAATGCTAGCCGAGAATGGTATCATTTTGGCCACGGTCACTTCATCCGGAAGACAACACCACTGATTGGTGTGCGGGGATAACCTTCAACTCTGGCAAAACAATTTAGTCAACCCACGCTAGACATCTACAACATCCACGGACTGCCGGTCCGTACGTCTGGGGACGAAGAGCAGGTAAACCTCTTCTCCGTAGACCGCTTCCCTACCTCTGACCGCACTCCTCCTCAACCGTTTCAACGCTGGGTGTCTGGGGGTGTTCTCTGCTTAGACTCGGACAAGGTGGTCAGGGTCATTCGGAATTACAGCAAGGGGCGCGGTAGTGGAGTGGTCAGGGCAGCTGGCTACCATGCAGCCGACCCAGGTTCAAGGGCCGGCGGCTTCCCTGAACATGGAGCAAGCTGGCTCCTCAGAAACACTTCCAACAGGGAAGGAGTTGGCGACGTCATATGACCCTGGCCGTCGGTGCATCGGTAAGTCCCAATCATTAATTAGGAATTACGACAACGGTATCCCAGGCGTAGCCACCGGGGCGTGAAAAGGAGCTGCAACAGTAACGGGACAGGGAAGGGTCCGGCAACGATAACGGGGCAGGGAAGGGTCCGGCAACGATAACGGGACAGGGAAGGGTCCGGCAACGGTACCGGGGCAACAAATGGGCCAGCAACAGTACCGGGACAGGGAAGGGTCCGGCAACGGTACCGGGGCAACAAATGGGCCAGCAACAGTAACGGGACAGGGAAGGGTCCGGCAACGGTACCGGGGCAACAAACGGGCCAGCAACGATAACGGGGCAGGGAAGGGTCCGGCAACGGTAACGGGGCAACAAATGGGCCAGCAACGATAACGGGGCAGAGAAGGGTCCGGCAACGGTACCGGGGCAACAAATGGGCCAGCAACAGTACCGGGGCAGGGGAAGGGTCCGGCAACGGTACCGGGGCAACAAATGGGCCAGCAACGATAACGGGGCAGGGAAGGGTCCGGCAACGGTAGCAGGGCAACAAATGGGCCAGCAACAGTAACGGGACAGGGAAGGGTCCGGCAACGGTACCGGGGTAAGAAAGGGACCAGCAACGATAACGGGACAGTGAAAGGTCCGGCAACGGTACCGGGGCAACAAATGGACCAGCAACAGTAACGGGACAGGGAAGGGTCCGGCAACGGTACCGGGGTAAGAAAGGGACCAGCAACGATAACGGGACAGGGAAGGGTCCGGCAACGGTACCGGGGCAACAAATGGGCCAGCAACAGTACCGGGACAGGGAAGGGACCGGTAACGGTACTGGACAGGGAAGGTTCCGGCAACGGTACTGGGACAGGGAAGGGTCCGGCAACGGTACCGGGGCAACAAATGGGCCAGCAACAGTACCGGGACAGGGAAGAGTCCGGGAACGGTACCGGGGCAACAAATGGGCCAGCAACGAAAACGGGACAGGGAAGGGTCCGGCAACGGTACCGGGGCAACAAATGGGCCAGCAACAGTAACGGGACAGGGAAGGGTCCGGCAACGGTACCGGGGTAAGAAAGGGACCAGCAACGATAACGGGACAGGGAAGGGTCCGGCAACGGTACCGGGGCAACAAATGGGCCAGCAACAGTACCGGGACAGGGAAGGGTCCGGCAACGGTACCGGGGCAACAAATGGGCCAGCAACGATAACGGGACAGGGAAGGGTCCGGCAACGGTACCGGGGCAACAAATGGGCCAGCAACAGTACCGGGACAGGGAAGGGTCCGGCAACGGTACCGGGGGCAACAAATAGGCCAGCAACAGTACCGGAACAGGGAAGGGTCCGGCAACGGTAGCGGGGCAACAAATGGGCCAGCAACAGTAACGGGACAGGGATGGGTCCGGCAACGGTACCGGGGTAAGAAAGGGACCAGCAACGATAACGGGACAGGGAAGGGTCCGGCAACGGTACCGGGACAGGGAAGGGTCCGGCAACGGTACCGGGGCAACAAATGGGTCAGCAACGATAACGGAACAGGGAAGGGTCCGGCAACGGTACCGGGACAGGGAAGGGTCCGGCAACGGTACCGGGACAGGGAAGGGACCGGTAACGGTACTGGGGTAAGAAAGGGACCAGCAACAGTACCGGGACAGGTAAGGGACCGGTAACGGTACTGGGGTAAGAAAGGGACCAGCAACAGTACCGGGGCAGGGAGGGGACCGGTAACGGTACTGGGGTAAGAAAGGGGCCAGCAACAGTACCGGGACAGGGAGGGGCTTGGTAACGGTACCGGGGCAACAAATGGGCCAGCAACAGTACCGGGGCAAGGGAAGGGACCGGTAACGGTACTGGGGTAAGAAAGGGACCAGCAACAGTACCGGGGCAGGGAAGGGACCGGTAACGGTACTGGGGTAAGAAAGGGACCAGAAACAGTACCGGGGCAGGGAGGGGCTTGGTAACGGTACTGGGGTAAGAAAGGGACCAGCAACAGTACCGGGGCAGGGGAAGGGACTGGTAAAGGTACTGAGGTAAGAAAGGGACCAGCAACAGTACCGGGGCAGGGAAGGGACTGGTAAAGGTACTGGGGTAAGAAAGGGACCAGCAACAGTACCGGGGCAGGGAAGGGACTGGTAACGGTACTGAGGTAAGAAAGGAACCAGCAACAGTACCGGGGCAGGAAGGGACTGGTAACGCTACTGGGGTAAGAAAGGGACCAGCAACAGTACCGGGGCAAGGAAAGGACTGGTAACGGTACTGGGGTAAGAAAGGAGCCGGCAACGGTGGGCAAAAAAGGGACCAGCGACAATACCGTGACATGAAAGGGATCGGAAACGTCATCCTCTAGATGTAGCATTGGTTGACGATGGCCTGGCGGGCAGGCGTACCTGAACGGCCAGATACGCCTTTACCAGGCACCACCTGTCTGTCCCAGATCATCACCGTCTCGGTGTGCGGTGGTCTTCCTAATAAGGGAATGCTCACATATGACGTCAGTGACCAAAGAGGGGGAGGTTTTTTGGCATTCTTACTTTTTTCTGACAAAGGAGGATGGGATCTGGCTTCTTCTGACGTTTTCTGGCAAGGGAGGGGTGAAATCATGGCTTACCGTGGATTTGTTTTGATTGGGCGAGAACTGCGTAGGCCCAGGGCAGTTGACGAGCGGGCACTAAAAATTCCGTAACCAAATGTGATATGATTATATTACTGTATCACTGTTTTAGCTTAATACACTAAGAATATTGTGGGAGCTATGCCAGCCGCGTACTTTTACAGCCATACAGTATATTGCATCAATACACTTAAACATTTAGACATATAAACAAAGGGAGTATTTCTGGAGCCCTAGAGCCTCACATATAGCCTCAGCAGCTGAAATGCCCTAAAACTCCAATCCGGAGCCCTATGGGCTCGCGCATCCGACACCCCCCGACGCGGGGCCCCTACATGACGCCGTGGGCATTGCGCAGCTCCAGTTAAAACCATCGGCACTGAGGCACGTGAGAAAAAGTACATAATACAGACAAAACAGCAGCAGCACGCACAACAGTTAAGACCATCTCGGGAAGTTACAGATTCAGCCAACAGAGAAAGCACCATGTATCACGCATACGGTAAACACCGTCGCGAAGCCGGCACACACACGCACACGCACCCGCACCCGCACCCGCACCCGCACCCGCACACACACACACACACACACACACACACACACACACACACACACACACACACACACACACACACACACACACACACACACACACACACACACACACACACACACACACACACACACACACACACACACACACACACACACACACACACACACACACACACACACAGACACACACACACACAACACACACACACACACACACACACACACACACACACACACACACACACACACACACACACACACACACACACACACACACACACACACACACACACACACACACACACACACACACACACACACACACACACACACACACACACACACACAACCCACGCGCGGAGCACGCCACAGACCGCAAACTCAGTGCGGGACGCAGCGCGAGCGGATGGACGCGCGAGCGAATAGACGGGCAGGCGGGCGGTCGGGCAGGCCAGGCGGATCAGCGGACCCACGACTCGGCCGGGGCGCGAGCAACCCCGTCGGCAGGTCGGCGAGAGCCAACGGCTCCCCGCAGACCGGGACGGAGTGACCCGCCCCACCCGGCGACACACCAGGGCGGAAAAGCAACCGCCCAGGGGCGGCAAGCCCGGTAACACAGGAAACACTGAAATGAGAGAGAAGTATTGTTACCAGGTGGAGGGATGAAGGTTTTTAGTTGTTAAACGCTTTACCGAGACGGGTCACGGAAGAGTTCAGAGGCGCACGGTACAAATAGACTTTTATCTAACTTGGGATTTGGACAGGAGGTGTCGGAGGCGTGCCTGTCAGATGTCCCTTACTGCCAGATCAGAGCTCCGCGCAAGTTATGTGCCTGAGGTGCGAAAGTAAAGACACAGACCTAAGAGTAAACCGAGAAAGAAGAATGAAAACGGTACCAATTCATTTGAAATTTACTTCGAAATTAGTAGCAAGCCAGAGACAATTTTCTTGCCACTTATTTAAAAACACTATTAGGGGGTATATCAGTAAGATTCCTTATCTTTGAGGCAACGATATTGTTCCAAGTTCGAGGGGCCGAGAAAAAGAGGGAGAAATTGCGGTATACGGTGGAAGCATAGGGTATTTGAAAGTGTTGGCTTTGCTGTACACTTCTGGTTACATTTACATCGATCAGGGCAAATTGATAAGACATTGGGGGAGGGAGAGAACCAGGCAAGAATAAATGCATAATTTGGTTTTGATAAATCCTACAATATCTTGAATTTTGAGGATTTGATACTTTCTAAGAGTGGGGCTACTAGAAGCAAGTCTATCAGTGCCATAAATCATTCTGACTACTTTTTTCTGAAGTAGATGTAATTTATGTAATTTGAAGTCGTAAGTACTACCCCAAATTTGAATACC
The DNA here is from genome assembly GCA_034440635.1 of Lepas anatifera. Lineage (NCBI taxonomy): Eukaryota > Metazoa > Arthropoda > Thecostraca > Lepadidae > Lepas > Lepas anatifera. The sequence continues at coordinate 1,660,078 of JAOTON010001713.1, read as the reverse complement.
ATAGCTTAGAAATGGGAGAATAAGCGCATTGTACAGCAGAAAGAGGAGCTTATAATCCAAAATATATTTGCAGCGATAGATAAGTCCAATGTTACGTGCAAGAGTATTCTCAACGTTCTTTGTTTGGGCCGGCCACCTCAGCTCCTCATTTATCAGCACTCCCAGGTACTTAGTCGAGAGTTTTCTTTGGATAATTGAGTCATTCATGGAAACATGTAGGTCTTGACCTCGAGCATCAGTGGCAATGAACGGGTAGACGCAGCGGCAAAAGCTGCAGTAGAACGTGACGTTCCCCCTGGCCTTCGTGTTCCATTTTTCGACCTATATGCTCCTGTTAAGAAGTTTTTTATTAGTGACTGGCAGCGGAGATGGAATGAGGATCCTAGTGGAGCCAAGTTGAGAAGCATTAAACCTAAACTAGGAAAATGGTTTTCGAGCAGCGCTGGATCCAGGAGAGAGGAGGTTGTTCTGTCGAGGTTGCGGATCGGCCACACTCATGCCACGCACTCTTTCCGCTTGATTAGAGAGGATCCGCCGCACTGCACGCGCTTTGGCGACCCGCTGAGTGTGAGCCATGTTCTCGTTGAGTGCCCGGACTATGAGATTGAGAGGCTTAGACACCTGGGGGATCACCCTCATTGGTGTCTCTTTTGGGAGAGTTTCCGACCGTTGACCTTTCACGTATTTTATCATTTCTAAGGAGCATCGATTTTAATGTTATTTACTCGCCGACCTAGGTTGTGATTTGACAATGTGTTATTCTATTATTATTATTTATGTGTTCATGTTTTTTAACTTTTGACACAGCTTTAGTCCCGTGAGCTGTTGAAACGCTTCTGTATATATTTTCCTTAGTGTTATGGGCGCCACATGACCTTTGTTGTCGGTGCGCCCTAAACTACCAATTATGATGATGATGATGATGATGATGATCGAGTGGCTGAGAAAAGTTGGTAAGTAGATTTTCCAGTGTTAAGAGACAAACGATTGCACTGCAACCATGAGGAAATTTGAGGTAGGTTTAGGTCAATTTTGCGTTGTAACTCAGACAGGGTGCTGCCAATGGAGAGAAGAGCGGTATCCTCAGAAATAGGTAGAAATCGGATCCAGAAAACTTTTTGGAACGTCATTTATAGAGGAGAAAGAGCAGAGGACCTAGTACAGAACCTTGAGGTACTCAAGGGACGAAGATATTTCGATGAGTTATATTTAACTACCTGGGTACGGTTAGACAAGTAAGATTTAAAGAAATTAGGTTCAAGGTTTCCAATTCCATAGTGCTCAATTTTGGAGAGAAGAATCTAATCTTGTCGAAGGCCTTGTTAAAATCAAGGTATACAGTAGCACAATGCTTTTTAGAAGCAAGGAAGGAAGTAATTTGATCATAAGTAAGAGAGATGGGCATATAGGAGCTATGATTTTGCGAAATTCGAATTGCTTTTCAAACAGTATTGAGTTGGTGTTGAGGTAGTAAAAATTAGTTGGTAAACAGCCTTTTCAGATATCTTTAAAAGAGTTGGTAGCAGAGTTATAGGTCTATACAGGGGTGTAATTTGCCTAAAATATTGGGTGTGCTCAGCCGGTGGGGGCGGCACCCATCTGGGCAGTGGTGTTGCGGGGGCGGCACCCATTTATTGCACCAAATCTGTTATTTGACGCTTTTTTAGTGGAACGTTCTATTCTTATGTTGGGAAGGTATTCTACAGACTTGGCAAGTATGTTTGCTTTTTTGGTGACATCCCACAGCTACATCCACGTCATAAAAGAAGCCAATGTGAGTTTTAAATCTATGCACTATTAAAGTTCATCAGTTTTGTGGGGTTAAATTGTACCTTCGGAATGGAAGTGGATGGAAATTGAAATGAAAGCAAAGGACTTAATCACTACGTGAAAAGAAAGCAAAAACATCGATAGTGCTCCAAACAATGCGTGTATTGTTCTGTAAATATTAGTAAATATGGCAATTCCACTGTACCTGTGCATGCCCTTTATTTTTGCCCTTTATTCTGTACCCTAACACACAGAGGCGGTAAGAATCAGTGCTGCAGTGATGAGCCCAGGGTGGCAGTTATGGACTAAGAGCGGCACAAATTAAGACGGAAGTGATTGGCCGGGGTAGCAAGAAATAGGGCAAAGTCATAAGTTGAAGGTGGCAGTGATGAGCCAGGGGCAATAGCTCTGCATTAGGAGCGGTGCAAATCAGAGTGGAAGTGAAAAGGCGCGGGCGGCAGTGAGGACTCGGGGGCGGCAGTTATGGACTAGCAGCGGCACGAATCAGGGCGGAAGTGATAAGTTGGAGAGGTGGCGGCATTGATTAGCCGGGGGCGGGACGAATCAAGGCAAAGGAGATAAGCTGAGGTCGGAAATGGTGAGCTGTCGGTAGTAGTTATAAAATACGGGTGGCATGAAATAGGGCGGAAGAGATGAGCTGAGGCAGGGACGGCGGATTCCGGGGGCAAGGTGTACAGTAGGGTGCCCCATTTTGCACCGACCAAACAAATTGTTTTGTGGCGGTGGCTTTTGTCCAGCCCCCCTCCAACAGCAAGCGCAGACCAACGGACGTGACGTCACACCTCGTAGCATATAGCATGGGAAAATTAAATGATTAAATATCCAAATTTTTGCAAATAGAGGCCCAGAATCCAAAATAAAATGCTTATCTATTGCATTTGGGATAAACTTGATTGCCGTGTACTCTCACAAATTCGTTAGCGGGAAGTGTCATTAGCTGCAGTTTCATACACGGCTCAATCTTGAAGGAATTCCTCCACGCCCGTGTGACGTCATTCGGGCGTGGAGGAATTCCTTTTGAACGTTCTTTTAAATTAAGGTATCTTGGCTTTTGCCATGGTTTGAGACCTTCTGAATCCAATGGTAACAACAAAATGTCTCCACTTTTGCAGGAAAAGGAATGGCTGTGACGATCCCCGCCTCACTCTCTATGGACAAAGGATTAATGTTGTTGAAGAAGCGCGTTTTTTAGGGGTACTGTTTGACCGGAGACTGACGTACACTGCTCATTTTAAAAAGCTGATGGAGAGCTGCTTTAAAGTCCTGAACATTTTCAAAGTCTTGACTAGGATGCGATTTGGAGCTGACTGCAAAACCCTCCTAATGCTCTATAGATCATTAGTTAGATCGAAGATCGAATACGGGTCTATCGTGTATGAGTCAGCAACGGAGAGTGCCAAACGGATGCTAGACACCATCCACCACCATGCTCTCAGGATCATAACAGGTGCCTTACGCACGTCACCGATTTGTAGCCTATTGGTTGACGCAAACGAGATGCCCCTTGCGCTATGCGGACGTCTATCATCCATGAAATATGCCTTAAAGATCAAACAGTTTCCAAACCACCCAGCCTATCCGAAACTTTTTTCGGAAGTGCCGCAGCGCCGCGCCGGCGCCATCCCAGCTTCGACATGGCTCCCTGGGCTTAGGGTGTGTGAGTGGCTAAACGAAGCTGGCATCGACCTTGATGAGATTGAGACCTACCATGTCCCGTCGGTAGAGCCATGGGTGCTACCGGAGGTCAAAATTGCAGTGTCCCAAAACCTGGGGTGCTGGGTGCAGAACGACACCCAGTCAAGCAAAATTTTCCACTCACTTTTATTTTTTTGCTGAATTTTCCACTCACTTCCAACAGTAACAATACTTACTACAATTGAATTTTACTCAACAATGCTTACAACAAAGGCCAGTTCCATTGCCTCCTCTACCAACGTCCACTGGAAAAAGAGAGCAGGAGAATCAACTAGAAGATCGCCAAATTAACTCGGCTCTTATGCACTTCTTTCGCTTTTCTGAAAGAAAATCTGGCGATTTCTATTTTTCTGGCCAATTATACCTGGCATCCTTATCTCCACCGCTTTCAGTAGAACAACTGAATCGAAATTCTGGCGCGGGCAAGACGCTCAGTCCCCCTGCCCCACTGGAAGAAAGGTCCAATGGGTGAACACCGAAACTAAATTCCACCACTCACAAAATTGGTGAGTGGAAAATTAGACACCCTAGCCTTGTGTAGCCAAAAAAATGAGCTAACCGCTTTGAAAGATACATTTTTGGAAAACAGTTTATCTGTGCACATGAGTTCTAGGCTTACGTCCTTGAAACGTTGTTTTTGTATTTCTTGTACCGAGAATAGTGAAAAACCATTTTTGGTCATCTTGTTGTTAAAATCAATTATCTTGAAATTTGCATTTTAAGCAGCATATTTTTTGACATTGTATCGTAGAAAATTGACCATTTATTGGGAAGAAAATAATTTTTATCCATATCAGCCCTTCATTGCTGCGTCCACGCCGTATGACACCCAAATTCACTCACGACACCCTACGACACCCTAGACATAAATACTCTGATATTTAAGTTGAACTGAAAGTGTCCGGCACTTGAATACATTGAAACTCTACATTTTCATTAAATGATTTTTTGGGCAACAAGAATGCCTCCAGTTACCCTTCAAACATCGGCACTTCTTTGTATGGCTGGTCTACGGCGTGGACTTACCAAAACGCCGTCTTTACATCTGCTAAATAAAAGCGGCATCTTTAGGCTTTTTGAAAGGCAGGTTTCATATTCGTTATTGACAAAACATTGGTAGTATTCCTCTTTGTGTGCTTTTAGTTGTATAATTTTCTAGTCTATAAGGATTTAGAAAATTAATTTAGAGCAATTTTTGAAATGCAAATTATGTAGCTCATGCGACCGGCAAGCGGCAACCGATCAGAAATTTAAAGTAGTAGTCGCTCTGACGCTGTCGCAACACGCCGCGCCTGGCTGATTGTAGACGAAAGGAAGAAACAACAACAGCAGCAGAAAGAAAAAGGCTGTAGCTTTGATTAGATTCATAGAAAGCAGCATATTCATATGAAGGTGAGTATATATGTGAAGAGGAGCAGGGGAATTGACAGGTAAAGAAAAGAACCTTTTAGCAAGAGTCTGGAAGAGTTTATTACCATGATAGAAAGTTTGTAGTTTCGTCTGGTTACCTAGTTAAGTGTAAACCAAGGCTCTACTGGGCCCTAGCATAGGTGTATGCGAGGTGCAGTGATTGAGGTCAGGAGTGGCCTCCAAAATTCCGATAACTATAGGTATAGGTATAAGAGGGGCGTTGTCCCGGACAAAAAAAGCTATACAGTGTATGCTTAGATAATTAATTTTGGCACTAGGTATTGCACGAAAAAAATCCCCTTTCATTTTTCATTACCTGCCGGTCTCAGAGGCCCTCTCTGCAGAGTTGGTCTAAGGGGGGCCCCGATATTTCGTCTCAGGGGCCCTTTAGAGCTGGTCGTGTGGGAGAGGAGAGGAGGGGCACAACAGTTGGTCTAGGGAAGCCCCCCCCAAGAGTTGATCTTCATCCCACAAATGGTAGTCTTGGTGGCTCCCAGGGTTCTCTCCCCCAAAGGTTGGTCTCAGAGGCCCCCCAAACAGTTTTTTTATTTGTGGCAATTCACCAATTCCTTAAAAAAGAATTGGAAACTGCATCAAGGGGTTTCAGTTGGTAAAGATTTACCTGCTTAACCCAAATTTTTCACATGGTAATGGTCAAACAATTCTGCTTGGGGATGATTAAAAAATATTTACTTTGAGAAAATTAAAGGAAATATCCATCCCTCAGTTCAAACAAGGGCTCTGAGAGTTTACCACCTGAGTACCCAAATTGGAAATTTTTTACTCCGCCATACATTTTGAGGGGAATTTTCCACTCACTCGCCATACATTCCGAGCTGAATTTTCCACTCGACACCCTAGCGCAAAACCTATTTTGGGTCACTGCAAAATTGACACAACCTTGCTCGCTATTACGAAAGATTTACCGCCTCAAGCAGTTCTACAGGTTTTCCGGGATCATCTCCACAGCACATACCCGGAGCATAGCGTACTCTACACAAATGGCTCCAGGAGTGGAAATGGCACTGGATGCGCGTTCGTAACCGAGAATGTGGAAAGGTCATTCACATTACCTGGGAGTGCATCGGTTTTTACTGCCGAACTGTACGCTTTATTTCGTTGCATGGACTACATTTTACGTTCTAGAACGCGCCGCCACGTAATCTTCTCAGATTCGCTTTCATCGCTACAAGCGCTGAGTGCGTTTGAAACTCACCCAACATCTTCATATGTTTTAGAACTTATTAGACTCAGACTCTACAGAGCACACTGCGATGGGAAAAGCGTCACAATTGCTTGGGTGCCTAGCCATGTGGGGATACCTGGAAATGAACGTGCTGACAGGTGTGCCAAAGCGGCAGCCCAGGGTGTCGTACCGACTGGCTTAGGTGTGCCGTTCTCGGATTTTTACCAAAATATCGGTGATCATGTTAACCAAACATGGCAGCGCACCTGGGACGAAGACCCCAAAGGCTCCAAGTTGCGGGCGCTAAAACCCAAAATAGGGATATGGCAGTCGGCAGGTGCTGGCTGTAGAAGGGACGAAGCAACTCTCACCAGGTTGCGCATTGGTCATACGCACGCCACACACTCACACCACCTAGGCGGTGACGGCCTGCCGATGTGTCAACGGTGCGGTGACCGACTGACGACCAGGCATGTGCTGATTGAACGTCGGGATTATGAGATCGAAAGAGTTTGCTATCTGCCCGTTGCCCTCACTATGGAGGCGCTCTGTGGAGAATCCCGATCGATAGATATCTGCAACATCGTCTCATTCTTGAACAGTGTGAATTTTAACGTCATATACTCTCCAGGTGGTCACACCGTGTGAGCAGTAGACACCTAGTACCGAAACGATTTAGGGAACCTATGTTCGTGTTTTATGTTCCGTGTCTCTACGTTTTACTTCTGACAAATGTTTGTATCTCTGTTCGCGCATAATTTCACTCACTTTTGACCTACCGGTGTGTATGTGCTGGGGCTAAGCCGATGTTTTACATACCATTTTTGGTGTTTTAGATGACGTTGCCGACGCTGCTCCCCGATACCGCTTGCTTTTAAACTAAGAACAAGGACATAGATATGGGCGCAAAATGACCGTCGCTGTCGACGCGCCCCTAAACTCCACTGATCATGATGATACTTTTTGGCCCTGGTGACCTTGGATGACCTTGGAGAGGTCAAAGGGAAAATATGACCCCTGGAATCCGTAAACGGGTGTCCAAAAATGTCTTTCTGAGCTAGCCGAGCATTTGCAATCGTTTTTGTGGCTTATAGATCATAAGACAGCTTTTTCCCATGCTTTTTCATTGGGAGAAGTCACCTCATGAGCTGACCTTGGGTCACGAAATCGAAAAATCCCGGATATACACCTTGTAGACCCCAGCGGGGCCATGAACTGTAGGAAGTTTCAAATCGATGGAAAAAGAAACCTAGCTCTTATAGAGCTCAGAAGTTGAAGCGATGTCCCCTTGGTTTACCTCGCCTGGTGACCTGTCCTTGGGTGACGCTTAGTATGAAATTTTAGGAATGATGGGAAAATGATGGGGTGAGAGATAGAGCCCTTAACCGCGGTCCTGCGTTTCGTCGTTTTTCTGCTATCCCGAAAAATTCTTAGGGGGCCATCGATGCCCCCGGTGGGGCGAGGGTTAAACTTGAATTGCCCTTCATTTGGGTTGACCTCGAAATATAACCTGATTATATGAAGTTATGACGTAACCACTCGGTCTACAGTCCAGGTAAGCTGATGCGGCCACGTGATTGGGATGGTCTCAGAATATAGGTCTGACTTTGAAAGCCTATAAGTAAAAAAATTACAGACTGATTTTCAAAATGTTTGCCAATTGACGCGCTGATAAATTATCTACAGCTTGGCAACGTAGCATTTTCCGGCAGAGAATGTCTCTCCGGCCACCTGAGAAAAATAGGCTGGGGGGCACGTAAGAACCCTCTCCACTGCGCGTGTTAAGAGTTGGAAGCTCTACCTGTGACGGACCCTCTGACTCAAGTCGGTCCACAAGTGACCGATGAAGGCTTTCGCATAGGAGAGAGGAAAACAAAGCCCCAGAGGGCGCCTGTATGCCACATAGCCTACGTAGGGGGTACCGTTCGAGAATTACGAAGGGGTCTTCTGACACCCATCTTGGAATATATGGAGTGGGTATCTCACAGATCTCATCTGGAAGTCGCTGCTCCAGGACTTACGAGCAGGAGGTCTACAGTGCTGTAGGCTCTGATCAGTAAAAAAAGATAGCTGTGATCAGGAATCTGTGAACATCGCATAGCTCCATCTGTGTCATCTTCTGAAGTTAGCTCAAGTGCGTTTAAATGACTCCATTGTATTTATCAGGCATTTGACCCTCTTTGCAGGGCGCATTCAGCGCCCAACATAGGTATTTGGCGAGAACAGAGAGGACTAGAGCACACCGAAGTGATAAATTGACTTTTGTCCCTGGGAATCTTTCCTTGGTGTCTGTGATTACGTGTGACAGGGGCTGATCCAAGGGAGGAGGTGATCGCCACCCCCCCCTCCGGCCAACCTTAAGCATTGGAAAGAAACGCCTGCCGCTGCGGCCGCCAGACCCCTCCCCGCAGGGTGAATGGGGCGTCGGCTGCGGCAGCAGCCGGGCCCCGCAATTTGTCTTCCAAATGTCACCCGAATGTGGGTCTAGGGGACTCTTATAATGTATCTAAGGGCTCCTGAAATTGATCTCGGGGTTCCTGAAGAGTTGTCTTTTGGGATCCCCGAGGTTGGGATAATGCCCCCCTCCCCAAAGTCGGTTTCTGGGCCTCCAGCTTTTGGTCTCAGAAGACCTAGAGTTGACCTCGAGGCCCCTAAATAGGTGTTCTGGAAGTCCTCAAGAATTTAGCTGCTTCGACCCCCAGAGCTGTTCTCGGGCCCCGCCCTCGCAGGTCCCACGAGCCCGAAGACCGGGCCCGCAACAATTGTTTCGGGGGTCCACTGCTGCCCAAGCCGCGCATCTATTCTCCGCAGTTGTAGGTTCCCATTATTCCAACCGAGCCGTCTTTGGCTGCAGCCGGGCCCCCTGCGGCTCACCCAGGACTCCTGTGGCTATCCTGGCCCCCTGAATTGCTTCCTGGCCCCTAAATTTCTTCTCGGCCCCCTTTGCTCGACTTGGAACCTCTCTGTCCGCGACTGGGCTTATCAGATACCAGGGCCAGGACCGTTGCTGCTGAAGGTGGGCCTTTATTCCCAGCAGTCACATATAATTTCCCTGTATTCCACACGGGTCTCCTGTGGCTCCAGGCAGGCACCGCACCCGGAGCTTCCTGTGGCTATCTGGGCCCCGTGAAATTGTTCCGGGCCTCTTGCAGTCCACTTGGAACCTCTGTATCCACGACAAGGCCCCTCAGAGCTATTCAGGGCCCACTTCTGCTGAAGCCGGGTCTCTATTCTCAGCAGTTGCAGAATATTCCCCAGTATTCCACCCGGACCCTCTATGGCTGCAGCCGGACCTCCTGCAGTTCATCCGGGCCCCGTGGAATACCTTGGGGCCTCTTTTGGTCTACTTGGGATTGCTTTGTCCGCACCGGGCTCCTCACAATTATCCCGGGCCCACTGCTGCAAAAGCCGGGTTCCTATTCTCAGCAGTTGCAGAAAATGACCTTGTAATATATCCGAGCACTCTGTGGCCCCAACCACGCTCTCTTCGGTTCACCCGGGCTTCCTGTGGCTATCTAGCCCCCTGAAATGCTTCCGGGGCCCCTGTGGTCTACTTTTAAGCTCTGTACCCGCGACCGGGCCCCCCACGATAATGTCAGACATACTGTAGCAAAAGTCTGTCTCTACTAGGAACAAATGTCACACCATGCCTAATGTTCGAACCTGCCCCACTGCGTAGATTTGGGTTAGAGGGGAGATGCTTCAACCGCGAAACATTTGCTTTGTCGGTCAAATAGATTCCCTGTATGTTTTAGAACCTAATAAAGACATCACATGTAAGGCTTGGCCTTAAAACACGAGTTCATGGCTTTTTGAGATGAATCAGATCAAAGTAAAAAAAAACAGCATGTGAAATCTTAAAAACGAGTTTGATATCTACCCTGGACTTGAAATCAGTAACGGTAGAACGTCCGAATTTAAGGGGAGAGGGAGATGCCACCACTAAAATATCTTGTTGCAGGAGGCGGGTGGGAGGGTGGTCACCGTGCCCCGTTGCTCTCCCTCCAGTTCCGCCACCAGTGCTTGAAATCAAACCCGAAAGCAGTATGGGGATAACTGATTGCCATCATGGCAAATATTTTCATTAATAGCCCGCATAAAATATATTCGATGGTCTTGGAAAAGCTAAGGTGCCCGAACCATTATGCCTTCCGGCCATACCCACCATTCCCTAAGTTTTTGTCTCAGGAAAATATTCCACAAGACTCACAGCCTGAAAACAAGAGCTGTAATCTAAAAAAAATATTTTTAAATATTTAAATATATTTTTGTTGTGGATAGCCTTTTCCTAAAAAACGGCTATCCACCCAACAAAATCTCTGCAGCAGTGAAAAATGGAATTCATGAGTTCACCAGACGTACCAGAGGCCAAAACAATCATTCAAACCAGAAGAAACAACAGAATATATACATTCGCTTGCCCTTCATAGATGATCAGCTCAGTAGGTGCGTAAATCAAATCGTTCGTTCGACCAACCTAGGGATTAAAATTGCATGGTATTCGGGCCCATCACTAAAATCTAAACTCGTTAGGTCAGCGCTTAGCCCTTCCCAATGTCCTTCTGGCAAAAAGCGCTGTCACAAATGCGAAAACGGCTTGAGGGCAAAATGCAGCATCAAGAACGGAATTTACAAAATTTCGTGTCGTTCCTGTGTCTCCGAATTTTACATCGGTGAAAGTCCGCGTCCTGTAAGGGAAAGGTTTAATGAACACCTGAGCGATGCCCGTCTTCGGCGTCTAAATACACCCCTAGGAGAACATATGATAAATTTTCACCCAGCCATGGAACAGAAAGATACTAACGACAACTTTTCCATAGAAATTCTTACTACTACCAAGGACAACGCAGACCTCAAAATTGCTGAGGCAATCCACATTCGAGAACTAAAACCAACTATGAACAATGTAATTTACCCGTGGAAATTAATTTGATTCAGTGGTATCACAGTTGTTGCATTAAACCTCTCCCAATAAATAAAAATGTATTACCATGTTCCGTGCATTTATTTGTAAGCCCTTTAAGAGTGATGTTTTCCGGACTGTAAACCATGTAGACTGTGTCACGATGTTGGATTTTTGTGCTGATATTTCTGTAACAATTTTATTACTCCAAGAAGATGGCGGAAGCCGAAACATGTCGGGTTTTGTAATACAGCTAAAAAAAGTATAAATTCATTTTTTCCTGGTCAATGCGTTCATAATGTATTAATTTAAGTTCTAACTCACAATGAAAAACCAGGAAATAAAGCGATTTTTCCATTACATTAACAATTTAACTGCCCAGATCTATCCATTTTTGCATTTTGTAAACGTTGCACGCGTTCTCGCGAATACTGCTGCTTCGTGCTGCCGTTTGAGCGGAAACCATGTGTGTTGTTAAGAAAATTAGGAAGTTTTATATGGTTTATCTTCATGACACGGTGCCAGCGCTAAGTCTATAAGACTCTCATACGGATTGATGTGTATTAGCCACCCGTTGAGCGTATTCATGATGAAATAAAACAATCATGACAATTCAATGAAAAATACGGTATGCATGGAACATGCTGAAATATTTAAATACTTCACCGTGTTTTGTTTTAGTGCTATCTGCAGCTGCAGTGCCCTAAAACCCCAATTATATATAAAGCATTTCTAAAAATCTGAGTCGCATGGATGTGAACCCGGCTCTGCTACTGACGAGACAATGTCATAATCTTATTGCCTACTCAACATAAACCCAATCGCCCCGACAAGTCGGTGTAGGCCTCAGAGTTTCGCAAGTCCAACACCCACTCTTCCGAGCTGCCATAATGTAGATCACCATCACCCCCCACACACCTCTTGCCGGGCGTTTTCTAGCCCTCTTGGTTTCTGGCATCTGAGGGGGGACTTTCGGATCCCCTCTAATGGTCCACTCCACGTTGACGCCAGACCCTCTCACCGGCGCGTGTTGAAGCGAAAACCTGTTAAAATGCAGCGCTTTTCAGCATTATGCCACTCGTCACCTACGTGACACGGTTGTTTGGTATTTATATAATTGTAGTAGTATTTTATCCACAAGAAGTTGAGTGTTATCTTATAACCACTGGCCTCGCAGCTGGAACATTGCGCTTATTATTAACTATTTCTTTCTTCAGACTTATGCAATTCTGTTTATCACAATTTAGCATTTTATGGGTTTACACACACAACTAATGAAACGTTGAAATAAAACCGTATCGTTTGCGTTAGGTATCGTTATATCCGAAACCTTAACCTTGTCCCCTTTTGATATGGTGGCTCTTAGCATTATCAAATTGGCCAGCTCTAATTCGTTTGGAGAATCATCAGCTCTGTGTCTTAAATCGACATATGTTGTGAGTGCAACTTGGTGTGTTATGCGGTTTGTGCAACTGATATGTTCTTTTTGCCAATCAAAGTGCTGGTGTGTCTGTATTGTGTAGTTCATCTGTTCTTTTAGTAGGACTGCTCAATGCCTCATTTCGACATGATACTCAATGTGTTACGTTCTGCTACTTTCCCTCGGCTGCTTATACCTTTTTGGGGTTCCGAGGAACCCCTACTGAAAGCTCAGACTAATGATTGAACATTTCTTTAATTTTCGGGTTTCGCCTTGATGTTAGATATTTTATGTCGTTTTATGTTCTTTGGAAAGTCTTTGTGGTTTCTAAAACATGTCTTACAAACATAACATTCCAATATGGCGGCTGTTGAGATTGCTTTGAATTTAGACAATCCAAGGGATTTAAACAAATTCATTCCATTGCTCGGACCGTGTTTGATTGATTTTTTTGAAGCTTCAAATTATTTAACACCTAGGAAAAAAGAGCTATGAATTTCCGTCGCCAGCCGAGAGGACAATGCATAAGTAAGCACTGGGATCACGGAGGCCGACTATACTTTTGTTACTTTTTATTATTAAAGGTTCTTTTAGCAGTTACATTCGAAGTTTTTCACAGGGTGTTTGAATACAGTATTATAGGGATAAAACATGAAATTTTAATTTTTAACGATATTGAAAAACCAGGCTGAAATAAGTTCTTAGCACAAATAATGGTTTGTTGCGTTGAAGGTGCTTGGATTGTCTATGATCCACCGGTCAATTGCTCCTTGATCGGTAGAACCCGGGGTAAGTGGAAGTAACAAAAAAGTCAACAGTCAAATGAAAGCAGTAGCCACAGTCGTATCATGTTAAAACGACAGCACTCATTGACAAGCTGAAATCTGCGAGATATATTTATACGAGTTCATTGGAGCAGTATCATGTATCCTTTTCACCTCCATCGGTATGGGCAGGCGCAGGCCTCGTGGTGCGAACTGTTCGTGCCGCCTCTCTGCACGGCTCCAGTGTTGCCGTAGGTCAAGCCGAGTTGTCAATGGCAGCATTCAGATTGTATCATGGGCAAACCGTAGTATCGCAGTGGTCACGTGACCGTGCTCGGCGCAGGGGAGGGTCGTATTTCAGAGGCGTTGCCAACTCCGTTTTCCCCGCTTGGAAGCTGCCGAAAACGTTTTTGGTAAATAGTGTCCTCATTATGGAGTTACAAAGTGAGCCTGGGTATTGATTAGATACCTGCAGCTAAAACCCACCCTCCGGTGGTTGAAACACTCCCGAATAGCCTTAGTTCGCCAGCAATTAGCTGAAAACTGGTCGAGCCTAGTGTGTACAGATTCAATTGCAGGGAGGTGTACATTGAATTTAGAAAGAGACAAGTCCCAATTAATCAAGTGAATACAAAAATGTGGAGTCTGCTGCAAATTAAAATAATAAAACCGACGGCTATTTCCAGGTGGGAAGCAGAGGGGTTTGCATTGAATTCGCCAAAGGTAATGACCATTCCATATTTATGTACAAAGTCCACGTTTTTGCAATCATTCCAGTACCAAATTATTCACCACTCCTTACCGACAAATAGATTTCTCCATGTCCGTCAGAGCGCTTTATGTGCTCACTGTGGCTCAGTTGACACCATCAGTCATTATCTCTACACTTGCAGACTCACAGTGCGCTTCTGTAAAGACCTATTTAGGTTCATCAACGAAATAACTATCCCTGATCAGGCCGTATGCAACGCGAACAATATCATAATTGGCAACGCTACTTATAAACCAGCAATAAATTTAATCATCATATTAGCCAAACATCATATTCATACTTGCAAAAGACAGGATAAACAATTTTCTTCCAAGACCTTCTAAAAGGTATGTTAAAAGCATTTACAAGGTGGAAGTACTTGCCGCTTCCGCACTGAAAAACAGCGAAGAGCCCAAGGGGCTCTTGAAGAACTGTGTGCGTTCTCGTAGTCCCTATCAAAAAAAGGCAGCACTTTTTGAGAACCGTGCGGGTTCTTTGCAGCTGGATTCTTCAAGTTGTTTTTTAGATTCTTTACATCGGGTTCTTCGATTCTTCGCTTTAGGGTTCTTGGGTTCTCGGGTTTTATGTTTAAGGGTTCTACGGTTCTTGTTTTCCCTATTAAAAAGGCAGCACTTTTTAAGAACCCAGTGAATTCTTCGCAGCCAGGTCAAAAAACATTCTTGCAAAAACATGCTGAAAAACGACGAAGAAGCCGAGGGGCTCTTTAAGAACTGTGTACATTCTCGCCGTCCCCAATGAAATTAACAATTGAATTCTTCGACTCTTTGCTTTTGAGCTCTTAGATTTTTGTTACCGGGTTCGTTTTCACTTATATTAAATAAAGCAACACGTTTTAAGAACCCAGCGGATTATTCACGACAATCTTAACAATTCCTTACCAAAGTAGTCTTAAGTCCTCTCGCCACAAAAAACAAACCATTGAGTTCCGGCACATAACATATTTGGAACAATACAGCGGGGGACGGTAATATGCAAAACTTAGAATCTTGTTTGCTTAGAACAAGCTTTAGGCTGCTTAGCCTTTTTAAGTGGTTTACTTTACATAAAAATGTCATTACACTAAGCAATAATTGCTAATTACACTTTTGTTCCAATGGGTTAGCACAACAAGCCTTCTGGCGTTTATCCTTTTTAAGCAGCTTTACATACAAATATCATTATACTAAGCCATAATTCCTAATTACACTCTTTTCTCAATATAATATTTATGTCACAGTAAAGACTCCGTTGAAGTTGTCGTTATTCTTCGGGTTGAATTTCCTGAGAGGACCTTACAAGGTTGTACTCCACAACTGCCAACTTGGTCGTATTGCTCAGCAAAACTATCAGATATTCTTTGAACACTCCGGTGGTCTTGTCCCGTCTCCTCTTGATCTAGAGTGGCCTGAATCCTGAACAGTGTCCACATTGAACAGAGTGGTCCAACTCTTCCTGGCGGACTGCTGCTCCTTCAACCTTTGCTTCTTCTCCCTTCTCTTTCCAAGGCTGGCTTGTCCAGGTATTGTTGCGCCTGCTCTGCGACCGTGAGGGGCTCGCTACTCGCTTTCAGTGGGTCCAGCTCGTCCACGCTCTTCGTCTCATTCCCCTAGGTGACCAGCTGCCGCTCCTTCGTATGTGTGGCTAACTTTCCATTGGTCCGCTTCTTCTACTCCAGCTCTACCTGCTGCTTCCTCTGCATCTGGACCGTAAACAAGATGAAGCCGGACAACTTACACTTCCAAAGCTTCTGTTCTTTTGAGGATCATGGAGCGACAAACTGCTAGCACAGCATGCAGCTTACTCAGCCTGCAGTCCATGGTCCCGGACTGCCACTTCATCGACAGGCTGCTAACGAGGATGTTCTCGACGTTGGCCGAGCGTTCGAACACAGATTATTCTGCAAGGAACTCTGTGGACAGCCCAAAGCCCCTTGTGTGGCGGCAGCCATGGATAGGCAGTGATTGGCACCATCAGGGAAACAGCGGGGGAGGACACCAGTGGCGCCGTCAGCCCGCTCAACATCTGTCCGCCGGATCTGCAGACCGTGCTGGCCCAGTAGAGGAGGGGCTTCGGGCTGTCCAGTCTGCGGTCCAGTCTGCAGGGCTCTGGTGCGGTCCAGTCTGCAGGGCTCTGGTACCAGTCTGCAAGGCATGACAATATGTCAGATGATACACATAGGTAATACAAACCAGTTTTTGAATAATCATGCCACCAGGCTTCTAAAACCAAACTGGGGAGAAGAAAACCATCAACCATTTGCTAAAAACAAAAGTTAGTATTTTCATACTCATTACCAAATTTTCCTTCCTCTGGAAGTTTTGTGGGTGTTCACTGTCAGCTCCCTTGCACCAGGCCCCCTTTTCACCAGTGACAATTTTGCTTTCTCCAAAATTTGCACCACTTTCACTGGCCTCAGGGGCACTCACTCAGGCAAGAACTCCTTGAAAGTACCATATTTTGCAGAATGGGTCTGGCCAAGGGAGCTGACAATGAACAGCCGCAAAACATAGAGCAATCAAAATGAGCTGAAAAATATGTATACCAACTTCCCTAATTTTAAGCTAGTATGCAGAGTATCACACTTTCAGTGGGGAAAAAAACTGTGGTCAGGGTTCCCAAGAATGGCTACGTTCCAAACAATGGGAAAATTGACCCATATTTGGAAACGTTTAATCCAAAATGGAAACGCAAGTTCCCAAGGATGGGAACGCCCGGAACGATGTTTTCAGAAAACACAACAGGAATCTGGAAAAGATAAGGGGAGCCTTTCCACCTGGTCACTTTCTAATCGTCTTAAAATTTGAGGGGGGGTTCTACTTTGAATTAGGAAATCTGTCTTGGAACGCTCCCTCAAATATTCGTCTGTACTGCGTGATCCAACCCCGGTCAAGATCGATGAAAAGATTGCTCTGAAACTGTGCAACCAGACAAATATTATATAGGGGAGCCTTTCCACCTGGTCACTTTCTAATCATCTTAAAATTTGAGGGGGGTTCTACTTTGAATTAGGAAATCTGTCTTGGAACGCTCCCTCAAATATTCGTCTGTACTGCGTGATCCAACCCCGGTCAAGATCGATGAAAAGATTGCTCTGAAACTGTGCAACCAGACAAATATTATCTCTTGGATAATTTTCGGAGAAAGTTTATGAAAAGTGATAGAGTGAAAACAAAATTTAAAAATTGAAGGCTGCAAAAATATTTTTAATGGTATCACACAGTCGCTGCCCCTGGGTTGCTGCCCACTAAGTGCAAACCTACCTGACTAAATAGAGGAAAACCGTGCCTTTCGTCTGTTTACGAAGTAAGTAGTGCTTAAAAGTGGTAATTTCGCATTTCCTAAGCTGTTTCATATTGCTTCGTATCAGAAAGTTTTTAGCTCTTGCAGATTTTGTCCCCCAAATTGTTCGAATCATTCCGTAGTGTTTTGATAGATTTATGGTGCGTCACTGCATCAACTCGATATTTACTGTGGGGCTTCATTCATAGGCAGATCCAGGGGGGCAAAGGGGGTTCAGTTCCCCCATCCCCCGATCAACCCTCGGCGCCCCCCCTGATCAGCCTTCGGCCCCCCCATTGACCCTCGGCGCCTCCTGAAAGGTCGATGGCGCCCCCTGAAATGTCGCTTTCCACTGCTCCCCCAGGATGCGAAAATGGGCGCACACCAATAGGATTTTGCGCCCACCTGATAGGTATTACCTAAGGTCTCAAGCTCCCCCTCAAGATATCATAGTTCATGTAGTAAAAACATGTAGTAAAAATAAACGCGGACGTTCGCGGACGCAGGGGAGGGGCTCATTCCGGCCATGGCCCCCCAATGTGCTGGAGGGGGCCAAACTATCTTTGGCCCCCCAAACGCCGGATTTTTTTGAAAAAAGGTGTTTTCACTAGGTCTGTAGAACGAAAATAAATCTTCGCTCCAGCCCCTCCCCCCAGGAGAGCAATGATGTACTTGGAGAGGTAGCTTATACTAGGTCTGTCGAGCAATCAAATGGCACGTCCCAGCCCCCCCCACCCCCCACCCCCAGAAGAGGCAGACATGGGTTTACCCCCCCAAACTCGGGTCTGAGTCCGCCCCTGAACGCAGATACTGATCGAAGGCAATGGTGGGAGAGGCTTGAGCTCCTAGCCCCCTCCCCAATGAACTCCTGGATTCACTACTACCCTTTGATGTGAGAACTGGCGACTCCGCAATAGAATTTGTCACCCCCTGTTCGGATGATGCCCCTTTCGACCGTTGCCTCCCCCTCTGGAAAAACCTGGATTTGCCTATGCCCCTTCCACCCCTTTGAGCCTGCTTCTTGCAGGAGCAGGCCTTTTTATAGGCAGATCCAGGATTGCCGATCGGGGAGGGCACTTCTCGCCGGGGCGCCATCCGGACCAGGAGTGCGCCACTTTTGACCGATAGAACCTATCAGGTGGGCGCAAAATCCAATCGGTGGGCGCCGCTTTTTGCGTCCTGGGGGAGGGGTGGGAAGCGACATTTCAGGTGGCGCCATCGACCTTTCAGGGGGCGTTATAACCATTTCAGGGGGCGTTGAGGGTCGACCGGGGGCACGTACCTGTAGAAAGATTGGTATGTCCCCTTGTAAAACCGTGTATTCTTCAATTGCGTCTCACCACCACCGCTCTCTCTCTCTCTCTCTCTCCGCTCCCATGGTCACACTGCCGTTCTCTCTCCGCACTCATCATCCCCAGTATTCCCCACACCGTGACCACCAATCAGAGCGCGCGCCGCTCCCTATTGCCCAATCAGCTTCTTCCACAGTGTGCGCACCAAACCTCAGTTACAGCGCGCCAAACCTCAGTTACACCTCCACCTGATCATAAAAATCACACAGAACATACACACATTAACCCACACTTTCCATGAGAAAATATACAGAAACATTGAAAACACGCTAAAGAAATACACTTATAGACATATCACAGGTTCCGGTTCTGCAGCATCTGCTGCAGCCGTTCACTGCGCCGGAGCACGGGCTGCGGGGGTGGCAGTGTCGACTGGTTTGGAAACACCTCTCCCTCACTGTTGGTGGCATTCTCTGCCGCCTCTTCCGCCGCCAGCCCAGCATCCACTGGCCCTTCGGGCACAACCGTATCACCAGTCTGACCGCCGGTGATGAACAGCGGACACAACACCTCATCACAGTGACCGTCCTCAACACCCGGTGTGTCTGTCGCTGTGTCCTCAAAGCGCGGCCGCACGTCGCCCACGTGCCACGGCACCCCATCCACCTCCACCACCTGGGGCGAGACCAGCCGCGTTATCACGCCGCGGCGCGACTCGACCGTACAGTGGGTGCCGGGGCGCCGCATCCACACCCGGTCCCCACACTATGCCGATTACCGTCCCGACTCAGATCCTCCCTTTGTGTCGGCGGCGGTCTCTCAGGTGGGGCGGGCCCGGGCCACTCCAACGCGTCCCTTCGGGTCGGCGGCAGCTGCTGAGGTGGGGAGGTGTGAGGCTGCTCAGATGGTGGCCGGACACAGTCACGCACCGGGTGCTGAAATATGCCGGCCGCCGGCGCGCTGGCCGCATCCTCTCTGTCGCGTGGGGTGACATTGTACAGATGCACAGCCTCTGCAATGGAACACTGGCGGCGGGCCGCTATCACCTTGATGGTACGGTGACATCGCTCCACAATACCATTGCCGCCAGGCTCGTTGCACCGCTCGGAAACGGAGCGTCACCCCCACCGCGACGCGAACGCAGTGAACATTCTGCTGCGGAAGGCGGTGTCGTTGTCTGCCAGAATTTCCTCTGGCGCCCCGTGCTCCAGGAAAACGTCCTCCAAATGATGCACGATCTCTGAGGCCTCGGCGCGACGTAACTGGCGCCAGACGCTATACCTGGACGGCCCGCAGTCAATTACTGACAAATAGGACCGCCCCTGGTAATGCGTCACGTCTATTGCCAGCCGCGCCCACGTCTCCTGAACACCCAGAGACCCGTGCTGCCACCGTGCAGGAGCGGGATCTATGGAGCGGCAGACATCGCA
Organism: Lepas anatifera; assembly: GCA_034440635.1. Classification (NCBI taxonomy): domain Eukaryota; kingdom Metazoa; phylum Arthropoda; class Thecostraca; family Lepadidae; genus Lepas; species Lepas anatifera. The sequence goes on along the minus strand of JAOTON010001713.1, from coordinate 1,640,157 downwards.
GCTTGCTACCACTGCTCGAGCCGCCGCCCTTGTCACGTCACGCGAGATGTCTCGCTTCGCAAAATATAATGTCCGTCGCACCCCAGGGTGGCCAGCTCTCTCGTGCACTGACCGTATCATCGCACGCTCATCGGCACCCTCACCCATCACCCTCTCGTCAGCCCTTCCGCAACACACGGCTCCTGCCTTCCTCGAGTAAATGACACTTCCACCCTGCGCCGGCACCCCTGCTGGGTCTCCGGGCTCAGCACCCCCGCTGTCGGCAGTGGCGGCCGCCTGCCGGGAGTTGACGCCCACCTCTCTACCTGGAGCGCCGCGACCCGCTGACACCGCGTCCAGGTGTGTCTGACGCGTGTCAGTCCCTGCCGGCACGCCGTCGGCAACCTCCGGTCCACACAGCCACCGCTTTGGGACGCGCGTCAAAGCATCCGCCCGATTGTCTGCCGATTTGACAAGATACACTGTCATCCTCAGCTGCAGCTCCTCCACCAGCTGTCGGATGACATCAACCCTACGTCGGATGAGCATTTCGCCATGGGCCTTTGTCCGCAGACGTGAGCGTCCGGTCAAGGCGTCATCGATCCAGCGATGGACGGTCGCTGAGTCTGTGCGGAGCTCGATGTCTTTCACACCCCAGGCGATAGCTAGATTGATTCCACGAAGTGCGGCATCCAGCTCCGCCATGTTTATGTGTGCCGTCGCTTTATCATCCCGCAGCCAGCAGGCATCCTCTACAACGCCGTCAGTAGGACTCTCGATCACCACACCTGCTGCTATTGAACTCGCGTCCGTCCAGACCACAGCTTGATCGCCCGTGAAGCACCACGGCCCGCGGGCCGGGTCGGCACGTGAAAGCCGGCTCGCGGTCTCCCCGATCTGGCTGCAGAGTGCTACGTCATCCGTGACGTCATCCCAGCCACGGGTCACTGCATTTACCCGCCGCTTCAGCCAGGCGACAGCAGGGCGGAGCCAGCCGCACACCGGGAGGTGCGCCACCAGGCGGCCGCACCACGCAAACACCGCGCGCCGAGTCAGCCGGTCCGGTGGGGCAGCTATGGGGTGTCACGTGACCAGCAGAGTCCGTCAGAGCCGTGCTGCTCCACTCGCAGGCCGAGCAGCCGAGCGCCGTCCGCAGCACGTTCCGGGGCCTTGCACTCGAGGCCGAAGGTGGTAAAGTGGCGCACAACACGCTCAGCGCTGACAATATCCTCATTCACCAGGAGATCATCCACGTATGGGACGACTGCGCGCTGCACCTCTGGATCCTGCGCCAGCACTGCACGGACGACGGCCTTCATGACTAGAGGTGCCACATTCAGTCCAAATCCTAACCGTGTCAAACAGTACCGCTGGCCCTGCACTACGACCGTCTGGTACGGCCACAGTCGCTGGTCCAAGCGGAGCTGCAGGTAGGCCTTCCGCAGGTCGACCACGGCCACGTGAGACCCCTGCCGCCGCCATTTGCGCAGCTGGTCAGCACAGACGTCGGCGTCGGCAGTGTGGGCGTTCACGTGGCCGTTGAGTTCTCGATAGTCGAGGACCGGGCGAACTTTGGTCTGGTTGTCCTGAATTACTGCCATCAGCGGCAACAGTCCTCGCGGTGGGCCATCCGCCTCCTCATCGTAACGCTGCAGCCATCCATCGGCAATCCAGGCATCGATCTCCGCTTGGAACTGTTGCCGCGCTGCGGGAGGCACTGCGTACTGCGCGACTGTATTGTTCAGACACTTTGGACCTTGGCCATGGGCCCATTTCCAGGCCACAGTCCAGGCCCCCTGCGCTCTGTCAAATTGCGCCGTGAAGTCTGGCGCGTCCACTGCCAGGGGAGGGCGCCGCTCAGCCGAGGCACAGAACCTGACGTCAGCTGGCGTCCGGACGCTGACTCCGCCCAGGGCCGATATCCCCGCCATGCCCAGTATGGCGTCCACCCCCATGGGCCGTGTCGAAACCACCAGGGTCTCGAGTCTCAGTCGACGGTCCCCAGTCTCCACAGTCACGTGACCCATGCCGCTACATTCCAGCACATCGCCACCCATCGTGGTCACCGCCAGCCCACTGCGCCGCTCCCACACTCGGCACCGTTCCGCACAAACGATATTGTCGGTGCACCCAGTGTCCACCAGCACACTGCTCGTCTCCCCGTCCACCACCAGGTTCACAATAGGCAGCGCATTCCTTAGTCCGCGGGAGACGGCGCTGGCGCTGACCGCTGGCCGCCCCCACGGCGTTTCTCGGAAACCTGTCTGGGCAGGCGGCAGCCAGGTGTCCCCTGCTCCCCACAGGTCCAGCACCGTCGCAGCGGAGGACGCGCCCATCGGACCGGCCGCGACCGACCCTCAGGCCCCTGAGAACCACGGGTAGCGGCCGTTGCCATGGCAACCCGCTCGACACGCGCTGGGCCACGCGCTGCAGCCGCCGCCACGGCAACGCGGTCATCGCTGATGACGGCGCGTGCGCGTGCGACAACACTGGCGAGATCCAGCGCCTCGGCACGAGAGCCGGCGCGGATGAGCTGGCGCGTCGCCTCTGGTAGGCCGGAAACAAAAGCGCAGGCGAGTGTGCGGTCCGGCACGCCACCGAACAGGGTGGCCAGCCTGCGGAGGTCGGCCAAAAACACGTCCACCGACTCGCCAGGCTGGAGACGGCGGCTGGCAAAGGCGTCGTAAGCTGCGTGCTGATCAAGCGCAAACGCAGCGTATAAAGCGTCTTTCACGGCTACGACAGAGCTTCGCGCAGTAGACGGGAGCTGTGACCAGACGGCGAAAGCTCCACCGGTCAGCCGCAGCGGCAGCACAGACTCCAGCGCCACGCCTCGGTGCTCGCACAGAAGTTCAGCTCGTGTCAGCCACTCCACCACGTCACTGCTCCCGTCGAACTCTGAGATGAGCCGGGCGTCAAACGCCACCGGTGCAGGCCCAACCGCCACCGGCGCAGGCTCTGATGTTTCAGGGCTTCTCTCCATAGTTGCCGAAATAGCTTGTAGAAAGATTGGTATGTCCCCTTGTAAAACCGTGTATTCTTCAATTGCGTCTCACCACCACCGCTCTCTCTCTCTCTCTCTCTCCGCTCCCATGGTCACACTGCCGTTCTCTCTCCGCACTCATCATCCCCAGTATCCCCCACACCGTGACCACCAATCAGAGCGCGCGCCGCTCCCTATTGCCCAATCAGCCTCTTCCACAGTGTGCGCACCAAACCTCAGTTACAGCGCGCCAAACCTCAGTTACAGTACCCCTTTGCCCCCTCCGGATCCGCCTATGGCCCCCATTCAGATTTATTCAGAGAAACTGACATATTAAAATAATTCGGTAAATATACGCCTTTATTCGTTTCAAGTTGTCTGAAATACCAATTTGAATCTACAATAGAAAATGAGTTTCCAATTATGGAACAAGCGTTTCCAAATATGGGTCATTGCACCCATTGTTGGGAACGTAGCCATTCCTGGGAACGCTGACCACAGTTTCCCCCATGGGCTCCGTGCATTTTTCTCCCCAGTTCAGTCCAAGATTTTTGTGACTAGTTTTGTGATTGTTCTAAATAGTTGATGCAATTGTCTTGTTGCTTCAAAATATGTGTCAGTGCATTTGTCTTCCCCGCTTTGTTGCAAATTTCAAATGGCTGGTGGTGTGACTATTCTATATATTGTTGGTTAAATTTTCTGGCCTGTACATGTTGCCATAATTTCCAGACTGCTTTTGGGTATTTTGTCATACTTTTCAGACTGGTTTGTAGGTATTTACATATTTGTTCTCCCTTGTTTGATGCGAATCTTCCGTAGCAAGCGCCACAATCATACTAGGTATATAGCTATAAGTGCATCTCGCCTGGCCTGTGGACATACTATAGGGGAGGTGGGGGGGGTTGGGGCTGGAAGCCTGCTCCGCCAGCACCTCGAACAGCATCCGGCTATGCGTTTACTATTGGGGATCGGACATTTCTAGGGGGGGCTTGAGCCCTCTTGGATCCGCCACTGGTCTGTTCCATTTGAGGATTAAGATACTGGTTCTTAAGCCATATTTTACCAGCTTTACTTTAAAGATATCTCGGAGAAATATGACAGATGCATAGACCGATCTATGGGACAAAAAGACTTTTTAAAGACTTTTGCCACCCCTTCGCCCCAGCGACTATCGGTGCCCCATGAAAGATCAATGGAACTCTCTGACAGGTCAATGGGGCCCCCATAAATGTCGCTTCCTTCCCGGAAGCAAGAATAAGCTCTATCGCGATCGGATTTGGCGCCCAACGGATATATTTTTTCCGCCCCTGGCATTGGCGTTCCCCAGGTCTGGATGACGTCCTGAACATGCGTCCCTCCCTGATCGGCAATTTAAGATCTGCCTATGGACGGATGTACAAAACCAACCCCCACCCCACCCCCCCTCTCCCAAACCCCTCCTCTGACAGGAAGACGGTAGAGTCGACCTAACTGCACATCGCCAGTGGATCCCGTGACCCTTCTTCAAAGCGCAAAGCGTTTTGTTTTGTTCTTCAAAAACACTATGTTTTTGACATTTTTACAGGGCTGGCCCCATCCAAACATTTTGCCAGGTCTGCCACAAAGTGTCGGTGGTACCGCAGTTTTGTACAACGATGCAAATTTCCCATAGGCCAGTAGCCACATTTAGTTACCACACACAACAGTTGTTACAATTAACAAAGTGCCGTCACACTTATCTTAACAAAACAGACGCCAGATGCTCCACTTCTCATCTCAAGAAGCTTCCCACTGCAAATGAACCATCCGCTGTCGCGTCGTTTTGTTGCCATGGCGACGCAGCCCCGCAGCGTCACACACGCGCACAATCAGCTGGAGTGAAACTAAAATGATAAAAACCAGGGAAAAGTGGAAGCGGTTTGGAGGGGTTCTTTAGGGTTTGTGTAAGCATATTATGCAACATGCGAGGTCTGCATAAAATGAGGCCAGCGTGATCTGAACGAATTTATGAACTAAGAAAGCTGGCTTGTGGAGGCTGGGATAGACACAGATCTCATTGAACCGTGTGACGCGTGTTTGGTTGAACCTTGGCTTATCTCTGCAGTGGACACAAACAAGAGCTTACTGGATCAATGAAGAAATATGCCTCCTGAAGTTATGCGCCAGTTATTTAGGGAGTTCTGTTCTGAATCTTATAATAATCACATCCACTTTTACACTGATGGTTCGAAGGGTGATGGTGGCACGGGATGTGCATTTGTCATCGACGGCGTTGAAAAGTGTTTTAGTTTACCGCGCGAGGCATCTCAGTTTACCGCTGAGCTGTACGCAATATTCCGTTGTCTGGACCATGTTTCGAAGTTAAGGGCGAGAAAGTTTGTTATTTTTACAGATTCTTTGTCTTCTGTACAGGCATTGGAGTCTTTTTACTTTTATAATATGTCAGCATCTTATCTCTTGACCCTTATTAGGCAGAAACTGCATAGCCTGAGGGGAAAGGGAAAATGTGTAGATTTAGTTTGGGTGCCAAGTCACTGCGGAATCGCCGGAAATGAGCGGGCAGCTCGATGTGCAAAGACGGGGGCAGAACATGCTGCCCCCCCCCAGGTCTTCGTGTTCCATTTTTTGACATGTACGCGCAAGTTAAAATGTATGTTTTTAGCGACTGGCAACGTCGATGGGATTGTGATTTTAAAGGTAGGATGCTCCGCGAGCTGAAACCACGCTTAGGATCGTGGACCTCAAGTAGTGCAGGCTCCAGAAGGGAGGAGGTTGTCCTGTGTAGATTGCGACTGGGACACACTCATTCAACCCATTCATATCTTTTATCTCGTCGTGACCCGCCGGAGTGTCCACGCTGTGGCGACAGGCTCACAGTCAAACATATCCTTTTAGATTGCCGTGACTTTGAGATAGAGAGAAACCGCTTTCTGCAGGGATCTCCGACAATGAATTCTCTTTTGGGCGAGCATCGTGCTGTGGATATTGCTACCATTATGTTATATCTGAGGAGCGTTGGTTTTAATGTCATATATTCACCCTCGTAGTTTTTCAGGTTTTACATGGTGTATAAGTTCATTTTACCTTTTCGCTGACCTTGGTATGTGATGTTAAAATGTCTGCGACTCTGGTCAGTTTTTACATTTTATTCTATTCATTTTGTTTATATTTATATTATTGTTGTATTATTGTTCTGTTTTTTACGTATGACCTTTTGATTTTGTTTTAAAAACTTAACCTGTTTTACACCTTACTTGTTGAAATGTTGACTTGCTGCTTTTACCTTTGACACACTTTTAGCCCTGTGAGACGCTGAAACTATACTGTATATATCTTGTCTAGTGTTATGGGCGCCACATGACCCGTGTTGTCGGTGCGCCCTTAAACACCAACGATGATGATGATGATAAGAAAGCTGCATAACGTGTGCATTCGACCATTTGACCGATCCGAAATGTGTGAGCGTGTGCGTTTGTGTGGATTTGTATGGTGGTGTGTATGGTGCGTGTCCTAGGGTAGGAATTTCAAGAGAGAGAGAGAGAGAGAGAGAGAGAGAGAGAGAGAGAGAGAGAGAGAGAGAGAGAGAGAGAGAGAGAGAGAGAGAGAGAGAGAGCTAGATGGCTGTTAAAACAATAAAAAGTATATGATGTAGAAAAAGATACATTGAAGTGAAAACGAAGTGGACCTAGAAAGGCTAAAAGGACACATGGAATCAGAATCAATCCTGAAATTCACATATGAGATCGGATTCAATAACAAACTCCCGTTTCTGGACGTCAACGTTAACATTTCTGATGAGCGCCGAGTGTGTACCGCAAGCAAACCGATACAGGACACTGTCACAATGCCCTCAGCGAGTGTCCATCGCGCCACAAAGTGGGAGTGGTCAGCACATACCTACGACGCGCTCTCAAGATCTGCAGCACGTGGCAGGTGCTGCACCAGGAAGTCACCACCATCAAACAGACCCTGACAAACAACGGCTACTCCACACTGATGCTGGACGAGGAAATAAGCCGAGCGCTGACAAAGAACATCAACCCCCAAGGAAAAGACCGAGGAATAAGGACAAACACATCGACTATTCTAAAAGAATGTCATGACCCCGGCCTACAAACAGGACGAACGCGCGCTGCAAACCATCGTTAAGCGAAATGTGAAGCCAAAAGATCCCAGCGATAACATCCAGCTTCTCATGTATTATAAAGGACACCGAACAGCAAACCTGGTGATGAAGAATAACCAGCTGGAAGAACCACCACTAAAGTCAACTGATGTAGTGTACATGTTTAAGTGCCCATTTGGAGACTGCATACTCCAAGAAAATGCATGCTACACCGGCCAAACAACTACCACTCTATCAAGACGAGCCACATGCCACCTTCAATCCGGTGCGATTCTTAATCACACGAAGACCACCCATCATCGCAACATCACTCGTCAGGAGCTTATCGAGCACACCACCATCATCGCTCGTGAAGCCAACCGCAGACGGCCACAAATAATGAAGCCCTCCTGACCCGGGAAAGAAAACCTCTCCTAAATGACCAGGTCTACTTCCAGGGTCTCGTCATGCTACTGGACCCAAACATTTGTCCAAGTCCTAGCTAAACTCTGACAACATGAAATATAATTAGTATGATTTGAAGTTTCTGTAGGATTAAACGAAAGCACAGATAGCAAAAATGAAACGTTAATGTTTGCTCAATATCGTAGGTGATACAAAAGTAAAATGGAAGAATTAATAACTAAACACTCGACGTTGCATTGTGTAACGAAGTGATTCAATTATATTGTACTTAAGTGTTTTAATGATTTTATCCCGCATTGTGTAACATGAAACATGTAATACCCTGCAGATGTTTTCCGTATGACGAAACGCGGTGGAATGAATATAGATGAATTTTGGATGTATTATCTAGAAACTTTCTACTAAAGTAAGAACAGTTGTACGAGTAATTGAAAAACAGCAAAGGAAGGCCATAAATAACAAATATGCGGTCATATTTAACGAAAATGCATAAAATAAAAACTGGTATCTGTTATGTTCTCACTCGCTGCACACACTGACCTCGCGGGACGATCACACACGTTGACCGGTAACCAGTGGCTATATATGGAGAGGAGCAGGTCACACGGGCGGCTGGTAGAGGTGCCAGTTTCTGGCGCCACACACATCCCAACACCTCTCCTCAGACTCATGGCAGATTAATGAGACGTGTGTCTGACAAAACAATCAAAACGCAGGAGCGCCAAAGAAAACAACGAAAGTGCAGTAGCACCAACAATAACAAATAAGTGTATCGAAAAAGGAATAAAATGAGCTCATTTATAGGGAAATAGAAACGAAGCTGAGCTCCCAGTATAACGGTGGTTGTTCCCACAGATCATTTGTGCTCATATACAGGTTCAGACCAGTTCGCAGTTAGTTTCTTGGCTTCTGGCGTCTGCGGGTGCTGTGCCAGGGCTAAGGCTCTCGTGAACCAGCCGGTGACCGGCGCAGATCTGCTGGTGTTTCGGGCGGCAGCGGTGCTGCCACCTGTCCACGGGACGCTGATGTAGGTAGTGGCTGATTCGCCAGGTGGGCCCGGTGTGCCTCAGAAGGTGGCTGCTGTGATCCAGTCGTGATGAGGCTGCGTTGAGGTCGCAGATAGCGCCTGCTGCGCCAGAAGATCCTGCCATTCGGCAATTTGATGACGTAGTCTCGCCGGTCACTGACGCCGGTTCAGTCCCAGAGCCGAGTTTTGTGGTCCTGTATCAGGACTCGCTGTCCAACACGTAGTGGCGGGTGCGTCCGAGCCGAGCGGTCATACCGCACCTTCGCTTGCAGCTGCAGGTTGGCAGACCTGGCGTCACACGTCGGCTGCCTGTTGCCAGCACGCGGTGAAGGCCTGATGATGTGCCGGTACCGCTGATCGGAGTGGGTGACCGTACAGAATCTGGGCTGGGGAGCGGCCATCCGCTCTCGGCGTGTTTCGCAGTTCGAGTAGTCCCTCTGCATACGCGTCAGTGTCGATGTTGCCTCCGTGGGGAGTTTTCTGGTTGAGCCTCTTGACAGCTCTGACAGCAGCTTCACTGTGGCCGTTTGCCGGGGGGAAGCGCGGCGTCGACACCTGGTGCACAACTCCCCATCGATGCAAAAGCGGGTGAGGCGGGCGCCGAACTGCGGGCCGCCGTCGGTTCTGAGGGTGGTGGGCACTCCAGTGACGGAGAACATTCTCCGGAGACTGCTCACGAGGTTCCGGGAAGTGACTGGGTCATCCATGTCGCAGACAAAAGGCCAGCCAGGCAGCCTGTCCACGTAGACTAGGAATGTGCGACCCGCACACGAGAAAAAATCGGCTGAGACCGCTTCGAAAACTCGCGTGGGTCGTTCCTCTTGAACGAGTTCTTCCTTCTGCTGACTGGGGATTTGCAACTGACAGGTTTTGCATGCTCCCACGTAATTGATGTCATGATCTATGCGCGGCCAGTAGACGACCTGCCGCGCGCGCCGTTTGGTATGCTCCACTCCCTGGCGGCTGGCGTGCAGTCTCTCCAGCGTGGCTCGCCGCAAAGCGCGCGGGATAACCAGCCGTTGACCAGAGACCACCAGGTCTTCGTCGACGGCGAGACGGTCTCTGCAGCCCCAGTATGGCTGCAGCAGAGGCTCCAATTGAGATCGGTGCTCCGGCAATCCATCCAAAATCGCTGCCTTCAGTGCCATCATTTCGGTGTCTCTCGGTAGCGTTTCGCACTTTAGCCAGTGACGAGTCCTTGAACGGGCTGGGAGCGCCGTCTGGTGAATCGGCCGTCAGTCGACTGATCATGCTGGCGATCTGGTGGGTGATATATTGTTCAGCCTCCTCGTCCTCAGGCGTAGGATCGTCCACTGGAGCGCGAGGCAGCGCGTCAGGAATCGCGTGCAGCTTGCCCTGCCTCCAGGTGGCGACAAGGTTGAACGGCATCAGACGCTCTCGCAGGCGTTGTAGCCGCGGGTTCTCCACGTCTGCCAGGCTCTTCGAATTTAGGATAGGCAGCAGTGGACGGTGATCTGTCATCACTTCAAACTTCTGCGTGCCTTTCAGGCACAGACTGCACTTCTTGTTCGCCCAGGCTATGGCGAGCAGCTCCAATTCTATAACGGCTTAGCGAGACTCGGTGTCCGTCAAGAAACGGAATCCGCACTGAATTAGGCGCCACCGGCCGGCACTGTCCCTGCTGACGTAGGCAAAATCCCAGGCCGCCGGTGCGAGACGCATCTGTCTCCAGCATGGTTCTTCTTTGAGGATCGAAGAAGTCCAGTACTGGTGGTGACCAGTGCCTCTTTCACTCTGTTGAAGGATTCTGTGTGCACCGGTGTCCACATCCACGTGTTACGCGGCCTCAGCAGCTGGTGCAACGGCTTCGCGGCTGCGGCGATGTCCGGTGAGAAGCTTCCCAGCTGGCTGACGAGGCCCAGAAATGAGTGGAGGTCTGTGACGTTGCTAGGGCGTGGGAACTCGGCCACTGCCTTGAGTTTTTCTGTCCGCAGTGTAACCGTCAGGTGACACACTGAAACCGCAAAATTCAACATGCTATTCCGCAAAATCGCACTTTGCGGGGTTCAGTGTGATCCCAGTCTCGTCGCATCTCTTCAGGATGTTCCAGACACGCTGAAGGTGGGTGGCATAGTCTGTGTCATAGATGAGGATATCATCAACCACTTTGACGCTGTTTGAGAAGTCACCGACTGCGACGTCACCACGTTGGTTATAGACGTCCCCAGAACTGACAAGTCCCTGGGGTGCGTTTGAAGCGGTACCGGTCCTACTCTTTTATGAGACAGGTAAGATCACGGAACTCCCGTTTTAACTTGAGCTGGTGGTAACCTGCCTTGCAGTCCAGCTTGGTGAAGAACCTGGCGCCAGGCGGAATGGCAGCCAGTGCGTCCTGAGGAACTGGAGCAGGGTGGGCCGGTCTCTTCACGAACCGATTCAGCTTGGTGAAATCCACCGTGAGACGGCACCCTGAGACCGTGTTATCAGACGTGCGTTTCGCCACCGGCACAACGTAATGGCACACAATCGGTGGGATGCTCCACCGGTTCATTCACATCAGCCTGAATAAGCTGATCAAGCTGCTGACGTTCTTCATCCCTCCAACAGAATGGTATTTTGCGCGCAGTCGTCAGCGCATGGGGTTCGGCGTCTACGGTGAGCTCCATGGTCATGGGCTTTCCCATCATAGTGCGCAATGTAGAGTCGGCACCGAACACGTGTGGAAATTCGGCTTTCATCTCGCCAGTTTCTGGCGCCACGCACATCCCAGCACTTCCTAAGTTCTCTGATATATGTATATATATATATATTAAGCTTAAAATATTTTATAAAATAAAATAAAATATAAATCAAATATTAATAATGTTAAATCTTATAATAATAATAATAAAATATAATAATTCCAAATCTTCAAATATTTTCTAAATCATTAGCTTAAAATATTTTCATGGCTTTAAGTCTTCTCGGGTGTTTCACCAGTGTTCACTAGACATGATGTTAACTTGCTGAAAGATTTTGCTGCCGATAAGTCAATTGTTGTTACTAAACCAGACAAAGGGAGAGGTGTTGTGATTTTGGACAAAACATCATACATTGATAAGGTTAAGTCAATATTGTCTGATGCTACGAAATTTCATCTTATTAATGAACCGGTGCTTAAAACCATTCGACAAGTTGAGGATAAGGTAAACCGCATTATTTCAAAACTCAAGAAACTATATATATATATATATATATATATATATATATATATATATATATATATATATATATATATATATATATATATATATATATATAATAGTATATTTTGGCACTATATTTTCTTCGATGCAACGCCTATTGAACTGAACCGCTGATACTGTTTGATCTTTACCTAAGTACTGTATAACCTTTTGCTAGTTTTTACGATAGAATTAATTAGGTTCTTGTTTTCATGGCTTCAATTATGTATAAGTTGTCCAAAACTCATAAATAAGTCTCTTTTTCACCGACCGGTTTCAGTTTATTTAATTAAACTATTTTCAAGGTGTTCAAAATTCAAATGAGCTCGGGGGTACCAATATTGCACTTGAAAAATCTAGTTGGGCATGAGCTATTTATGTAAAGAATCACTTCCGTTTAAGCTATGCTAATTAGGCGCGTATAAACACGGGTCACGGCAAACTACATACAATCATGCATAATCACTTGGCAAGATTATCGACTTCAAATCATTGGCACTTAACAAAGTTCCTCAGGAAGGCACGAAAGAGGTGGGGGTTGTACAAATCTACCACTGTTCAACAAATCAATCGGATACGAGTATACACAATTTGTCATCTTTTCAAATCACAACAGCGCAAATCATACACATTGTAACTCACAAATTTACCTAACAGCCATCCTCGGTGAACCTAACTTCATCCCGCTCCTCAGCTGGATTCCAGCTCTCCCACTTTCATTTGCGTGAGCATATGCGTTTGCTCCCCCTTCTGCAGCCACTTGACGTGTCAGTTCGAACTGAAGGCTAGCCTGCTGTTTTGTGCCCCGTAGTGCGAGCTTATCAAGTCGGTTATTCTTTTGGCTGCAGATGTGTGGAGCATGGTCGCCTATGTGTATCGCTTCGCATATCTCGATTCGGCGTGCATCGTTGGTGTGGATGACTTTGGTGTTGTTGGTGAGGTCGCTGCGAGTGAGCATTCTATTATGGATGGATGTCAGGTGATTTTTGATTGATGACTCGCGGAGATGAGTGGTGAGTCTTCGAGACAAAGATGTTAGCGTAAATCCTACGTAATGTACGTTACGGAGCCTGCATCTCCGTATGGGCAATCGAACTGGTACATTACGTTGGCTCTGTCTAACATCTTTGTCTCGCGTGGGTTGTTTCTCATGACAGGCGTCCTAACCTTCTTATTGGTGTAATCATTTGAAGACGCAGTTTTCCATAACTGGTACATTTCACGTTTTTTTAGATTATTTGCTTCAGAATTCGCTCATCAGTCACATACTCGGTGTTCATGAAGTTTCGGTAGTAAAGTGTATGTGCCTGTATGGGGTATGTGTAAAGTCTATGTGTCTGTATGACTCACCACCCATCTCCGCGAGTCATCTATATTTATGATATTCATCATTTAAACATAAATATTCTTTTTGCTCATCGACTTGAGCTTGCCCCCTCTCCAGGCGACCTGCTGCATCCGCCCCTGTCCACTATCAGGTAAAAAGCCTGGGCGACGTCCCCACCTCTAAACCAATCGTGCCTAGGCTGTCATAATGTTCAAGCGCCGCCACTGTTGCGACAGTGCCAAAAGGCCCGTGATGGATAAAAGGGCCCTGATTGTTACAGAATCTTGTCCTCAGGGAGGGGGCTTTCTTTGCCGCCCCCTTCCTGCCCCTGGGCTACGCTCCTGCTTGCCGACACCATTGTTGTCTCACCTGCTGCGTTTTAAATAGATGCATGAACTGAGGTGTAAAAATACTTCATCAAGTCCTGAACTTGGAAGTAATTGAGAAAAGACACAGAAAATCATTGAGGTCAGCGAAAACATTTTTTCCATAATCTTTCAACTTGACGTCTCATCCAGTTTGCAGGGTCTAAAGTTTAAAGAGTTCGTCAAAAGACATTGCCAGAGACGAAACGTCTTGTGAGAAGAGTATTTTAAGATATTTCTTAAAACATTTGACACTTATACCTACCAATCACTGTGGAACCAGCTGTACATACATGACAGTCGGTTTTAACAGGGGATGGAGGCCAAAGATTAACTACTTCCATTTCCGGAAAGTTCTCGGAAGACCTGCTGGAGATAGGGTGCCATAAACCGCAGTGTTGTGGGAATATCCTAGGACCCTAAAAAGATCAAACAGATGCAGTGGCGGATCTAGCCGGTCGGTTTGGGAGGGGCAAACCAAAGTCGAAAAGCAAAAAAAAAACGTCGCGCAACGCAAAATTGCGCTAAAATATGACTTCCCGGTACGGGTGTTTGAGGCAAGAAGCAAAAAAACGTCACGGGCTGAAAAATATGAGCTCAAGATCCTTTTTTCCTATCCAAGGCCCGATATTTTCACTGAACTTAACTGGTTCCGTTAGAAGTTGAGAGTTAAAGCACCAAAATGTTGCCTATAAACTTAAAATGAGTCGGGGAAAAAGGAGGTCGATCGCTTTGGGGGCAAAAACATAGTTTTGCCCCGAGCTTTTCCGTTTGGGGGGGGCAATTGCCTTTTTTGCCCCCTGGATCCGCCACTGAACAGATGACAGTAAAAGCGCTAAAAGACTGGTAGCGTAAAAAGTCAAAGTCCAGAAACTAAAACGTCTAAACCCTAAAAAAGTCCAAAAAAGGCTACATCAAGGTAAAGATGAAGAAAAAAATACGTGGGATGAGGTAAATGCAACGTTTCCGTTTTAGACCGTCGTCAGGCGAGGGGAGTAAGTTGGAGGTGGCTAGAGGCCTGAGGTAAACTTTTTCCAAATACCGAGTGGACTGGAGGCCTGAGGTAAACTTTTCGTCGAAGCAAAAAGTGTCTGCAGGCCCAACACCCTCTTACCGAAGAAGCAAGGGAGCATCGTGTGTGGTGTGTTTATATTTCTGGGCATGCGTACATCCCATCTTATCACAAACATCCCAAGCTTCATGGTAGTATACGTTTTTATGGATGGGGAGGTGTGAGCACCTGTTATTAAAGTTTTAGATCACGCTATTATTTCTGGCCAGATATCCGTATTGAGCGATGTAAAACGTTTTAGCTCCTGTGAAACCAATGTGGTACGCTAGAGGATAAGAATATTGACGGTGTTCCGGGTTCCAAGCAATTCTCAAAGGTATCGCATACATTTTATATCAATTCTAGAAAGCATTTTTGGCATTTTTGTCCCGGTTTTAGGCCTGCTGCATCACTGTGCAGTGTGCAGCCGGCCGTCTTCCTAATTTCTTGGACCTGCTCTCGATCTCTGGAAGTGAGGTACATCTGACAGGTGATAATCCAGACAACCAACAGATTTGTGTAAGTTGTGACTCCTTTCTTCTGTGAATGCTGCAATTTGTCTGAGTAATGCTTAGAGAAAGAAGACAAATCAACGCTTAGACAAAAGGTTTGTAAAGCTCTCACTGCCATGCCAAGCCCGCCCGTCATCTGAATAACTCCGCTCCCAGCCCATGTGTCACCGGCAGCCGCCTTACTGTTCAACATGTTCTATGCGAGGCAGACATCTGTGATGAACTGAAAAGGCAAATGCTTGGATTCTTCCCACCGGTCTCTCTGAAGCAGTTTTTGGGAAGTAGCCCCGTCGTAGACATCGGACAGGAAATCTATGAACATTTATAGTGTTTAGAGTCTTGCCAGCATTCTTTAGTGGTTACACCTCCGGTATAGGATTTTTTAGATAACCAATGTTTTGAACTGACCCAATCTGAAAATGCCGGGAGCATGTAGCCAAATCAGCTGATGTGCCCAAACACCGCAAACATCATCAATCCCACCAGTTTGTGAAGCTTGCCCTCTAAATTGATTAAATAAGCTCAGTGTCATCTCTAAGTTGACCTTCGTTCTTCAATATTCGGTAGGTTGTGATGATTGGGTTTGAACGGCGCTGGGTGGGTGAGGGTTATACGGTCTCGCCCACCAGCTTATTTCCAAGGTGAGAGCTGGTTCAACCTATCAACGCTGTTTTTCCAGTGAAAGGAAGTGTGGTTTCTCAATAAGTTTTATTCAGACTTGTTGTTAGAGGTTATTTTCTGTATAAGCGTACCTGGACAATGTTTCTTAACGGCTTATGACAATATTGATGTCAAAATGGCCCATGTATAACCAGGTATAACCTCGGCGGCAGTATTTGTGTTCCACGACTATACGGACAATGACGCTGCCAGCTACCCGGAGCCGCTGCGCAGCCGATACACCATGAGTCGAGTGCTGGGCGCCGGCGCCTGCGGCGAGGTGCGGCTCGCTTTCAAGAAGGTAGGCCAGTACCCAGTCTTCCCCTCTCTGTCTAATGCCTGTCAGAATAGTAAGGTGCGTCAATCCGGTGCATTAATCTAGGGTGATTTTTGTATAGGATTTTTCCACAAGTCAGAAGTTGTGCGATGCCTTTGTCTGATCACATGAAAAAATTTTTGTTCGACCGGTGAACCGCTATCATCGGCGCATTTCCGATATTTGAGGTCATGTTAGGCGTCTAAACGGCATTAAAGTTACCACAGCTTCGCACGCCGGCGGCAGAGACGTAATACCGACATTGGCGCGCGACGCATTATGAGACAGCTAGAGCGATATCAGTTTCCGATATTTTAGTTATATGAGTAATAACCATGAAGTATCGCCTACGGACAATTTCGAGTGAGGTTTTGAACTACATGTCATCAATTGCTGCTGGTATGCAGTTGCTATGGGATAACACCCATGTTAGGATAAACCTTTTTACACGGACTCGGGCTAGCTTGGCTAGTGAGAGGTTTTGTATAATAATACATACTCCAATCCATGCACATCACGCGTCTTGCTTTTGTCATTATCCCTCCTTGTCCTTGTGCTGCAGCAGCTGTGTTTACCCTGATTGCCACCTCGTGTTCGATAGGTCAGTTGGCCGATTTGTTCACGGCAAGAGGTTGCGAGTGTCATAGTCATGGGTGTGCGAGCGCAGAGTGGGATGTTTGATGTGTGTTTGAAGTGTTGAACTGACAGTGTGAGACAAGAGTGAACTGAGACCTATTGAGTGCAATCGGCGAGGATGCGCTCCATCGGCACGTTTACTTGGAGGTAAATAGGAAATGAGGAAAATGACAACTAGAAGCAGAACAAAAACAACTCATTTTGGCTTGGGCCAACCTGAAGAATTTCCGACCAGTAAGTTGCCAGAAGGAAGACCAAAGACCAATAAGACGCAAGGAAGAAAGACAAGCCACAAAGAATAGCTCCAGAGGCCCAGTAAATCAGTGCCTTCTCCTGTATATACAAAGGAACTTTCAGCGTTTGCCCGGGAGTGTGACGGGTTCCAAATGTTCGGTCGAGCTGTCGCTGCCCTTGCAACAGCTCTGCTGACCGACTTCGGTATTGTTACTGTATCGTACGAAGTTGAGATAATTGACAAGAACAAGTTGCGACGGGCAAGGGAAAATATCCGCAAACATGATTTACTGGGAACCATCCAGTGTGTAGGTTTTGAGACGGGACACTGCAAGCGTGCTGGATGAAGAAGAAATTAACGGAAAGTTAAGTATGTCCAGTCAGACTAAGAAAGAAGAGCATTTGGTTATGGTCGCCGAACCCGGTGGTAAATATATCGATCACGCCACTCCAGACTCTGGCAGCAGCAAATATGTGCCGAAAAGCATTTTGGGTACCATCCGTGCCACTGCTTTCGACAATAGGCTGGTTAACACCGGTTGCAAGAACAGCGCTGTTCTGCAAAGTGAGCAGGAGCTCGGCTCGAGTCTGCAGTGTTTAATGTGTTTGCTATCACCAATGAACTACCGCTTAGGGAGTTTCAATTCATGGCTTCTTATTGTGAGAGTTTTGTTTTGCTTTAACGTCATCAATGTACTAGACTGCGAGTCTAGTTTTCGAAAACGTTACACTTCCAGTAAAACGCCTTCATTTGCAATAGCCGAATGGACGCCTTTCAAGATGATGAGTGAAAGTTACCTTGACCTAATCCTTTTGATGATTCGTTTTTCTGTTCGGGTTTAACTAAGCACCAACTGCCAGGGTCATACGGCCATTGTTCTGTTGCACGAACAGACGAATAGTAAACTCAGGTTAATCAAAGCCGATATTGGTGAGTGGCCGTCCTCTGCGCGCTCATCGTCGTGAGGAAGTAGCTCTGTGCCGACTGCGAACTAGCCACTGTCTGGCCACTCCCCGCTATCTGCTGTGTGGCGAGCCCCGACATCAGTGTCGGCTATGCGCGGTCCCCTTGTCGGTTCGGCACGTCTTGGTGTCTTGTCCGCAATATGATGGTCTCAGGCTTTCATATTTCGATTCACGTCATCTCACACTAACACAGCTGATTGGCCCGTCCTCGGGTATGAAGGAGAGTGTACTGGAACGTCTCGGAGCCACCTTCTTCGTGATTATATTTGACCCGTTTTGAGGACTTATTTGTCGGTAGGAAGAGTAGCAAGGTGAAAATGAGTTTGTATGAACTGTGTTGGTATCTGGAATTTAGAAAACCCCCTTTTTTACTACACAACCTCTGTAAGAACCGCTCCCCTTCAGTTGTTTTGTATACATACATGACCAACAGCAAGGTATGAAAGGAAAAAATCATTATTCAGTGGAAGCCTTTCATACCCTTTTTTCACTGGCAGTGACAGGAGCGCTATATGACCTTAAGGGTTGGCACACTCTTAAGCTCAAATAACAATCAATGTTCTGTAACATACATGGGACGAAATCACAGAGGTGGTTCGGTCACAACAAAATTCAATGCCTTAGTAAAGTTAGATATCGATAATGCTAAAGCTAGAGGTACCTCTCGTTGATGCCGTTTAGCAATTTTATCACATTTTAGCCTTTAACTCAATTGACATAATCATTTTTTTGGTTACAGTTAGGTTTTGAGCCCTAAAGTATATATTTTTAGAACGCCCTGATTTCATAGATAACCTGTATCATGGCCTATCTTTCAGGCATCTGTTTACATCCATGGACGGTGGTCATGGGACAAGCGGTCCCACATCCTTCAAGGGTCCCATAAGGCAAAGTCTCTCAGCTGACATTCACCTTACTTCCCCAGTGCGCTTTGAATCTGTGAGAACGGGCGTTTTTGAGCTTGCCACAAATGCATCATGATCTTTCCGCCGACCAACAGCTGCTCTACACGCACTGCTGAGCTATCCACACCGGCAGTGTAACAGCATCAGCTGTCCGCAAAAGCCAAGACCTCTGGACCACTCGCGATGGTTGACACCCGCCGTCAGGTTCTAAGCAATGCACACGCGGACTGCTAACCCTAGCCAGCTGTGCAGTTTGACACAGTTCATACAGCAGGTGTAGCACCAGTGTGGTTTTAAGTCAAGACAAAGCCACAGTCTTGGTGCGGTGCAGTGCACCAGTTCTGCCTGATGGCACTGGTAAGAAGCCAGCCAGCGAGCATCCAAAACTTGGCGCGGCCAGTTACTTGGCCCGCCCCCGCAGGGGGACCGATTTTCATCTGCCGGACTTGTTGGCACCTGCCGACTGGTCCTGCACATGGATAATTGGGTACGGGATGTGACGACACCCGCGACCCCAGTTGGCAGGATGGGTTTCGCCCCCGCCTCCGGGTGATGGGCCAAATCGAGACTGCCATCCTCATCCTTTTTCAGCCCTCCTAACTTCAAATCCCTCCAACTCCTTGTTCCTTTTCCTCTTCTTTCCTTATTTCCTTGTCTCTCCATACCTTTCCACCCGTATCTCATCCTTTCTGTCCACTCCTAAATTCCACTCCTACCCTCTGTCTGCTACGTCTGGCCCGGCATGTATCCGCGTGTGGCTGGGGTGTGTGGGCTCTCGCTTGTCTTGAGTGTGCACACCTCGGCCGCGCGTGGCGCATTTCTGGGCTTGACTATGCAGGCTGATCCCTTCCCTTTCCTTATCTCCCCCAATCCATGTTTACCCTGGTCACTCCCTGGCTGGGTAAGGTCTAGACTTTCCTGCACCCTCCCATCCATGTGTTTCTGGTCGATTGTGTTTTCTTGTATGGTTATATTTTGTTTAGTTTCTTTCCTCAGCTTTGTTGATATTCATTTCTGGGTCAGAGTTTGCAACAGCAGCCACCCTCCTGAGTTGCTGGTGCCGTTTTACGGGTGTAGAGCGCCCACATAGGCTGGACTCCTTCTTTCCGAGCTCCGGCCTGTGCCCCGACGACGGGTAGATGGGATCCTGGGGGGCTGAGGCTCCTGTTGCTCGGAGCTTATTGCAGCAGGGGCTAACACTCCTCCTTTGGCCTTAATATCACGATCGAACCGGGGGTAGACCGCCCGAGGCCTCCGCGGGCGGTCTAGCCACGTCAGCAACGCCCGGCGTCCCCTGTTCAGCTGTGGCCGTTGGACCGTTTCCTGGGATGTTTTGCCGCCCCCCGTCGCGCTGGAGTTGCGTTTTTTCCTATATGGTTGGCCGGGGCCTCGGCATTCTGGCCGATTGTTGATGTTGCGGTCGGTCTTTTGCCCTGGTGGTGAATGTTCGTAGTCTCTTTTGCGATGGTGGCGTGGCGTTTCAGCCCTTGGGCGGGACCCTGTCGGCCCCCTGGGCTGAGGGAGGAAGGTGGGAGGCGGTGCCTGATCGGAACCGGATGTGAGCTGGCTCTGCCGGGTCCGAGATGGTATCGTTGACCCTCCTCCAGCCATCGAATCCCATCACTTCAGGGGATAGTAGGATGGCGGAGACAAATAGCTTGACCATGGATAATCCAAAAACACAAACAGATTCACACCCTATCATCTCTACAGAAACAGCACCAGTAGTCTACGAAACAAACGAAACGAGTTGTAGTGTCATCTTCCGTGGCAAAGACATATCACTGTCGGAGCTGACACCGTTCCAGCGTAAAAATGCGGTCGAGAGCTGGGGCCCAGTGAAACGTTGCGAGCAGCGGAGGGATGGTTCTCTCATCGTTGGATTTGAGACAGAGGACGTGGCTCGTTTGGCGTTGTCATGCACTCACCTCACCTTCTGGGGCAGAGAAGGAGATAAGAAAGTGCAGAGAAGAGTGGCAGTTGAGTCACAGCCCCACATAACCCGGCCTCGATCCCAGGGCATAATTTCTTGTCGCCAGCTGCGTGGTGTTAGCGAGGAGGAGATTGCTGACGGGTTGGCGAATGAGGGCGTGAGTCAGGTGCGTAGAATGGGAACTACCGACACGCTAGTTCTGACATTTGATCGTGTGGCCATCCCGGATCGCATCTTTGTCGGATATCTGTCCGTCCCCGTTAGAATCTTTGTTCCTGATCCTCTCAGATGCTTCCGATGTCATCGGTTTGGGCATGGAGCGAAATCCTGTCGATCTGCTGCGCGATGTGGACGGTGTGCGGAACGAGAGCACAGTGGAGAGTGCCAGACAGCTGATAAATGCGCAAACTGCAAAGAAAGCCATGCAGCATGGAGCCGTAAATGTAAAGTCTACCTGAAAGAAAAAGAAATAACATCCATCAAAGTGAAGCGGGGTGTACCCTTTCCTGAGGCCAAGAGGCTATATGATGAGATCCATCCGTCAGTTTCATACAGGGATAAGGCTGATCCAACTCAGCCAAAAGCGCAAACACCAGTGGCTTCCATCGGCGCTGTTCATCTTCCGGGACTTGGAGAGAGCGTGGCTCCTGTAACCGCGGGTTCTAACCGAATCACCCTAGGAACCAAAGTAAGAGACCTGCTGGATATGACGGTTGGTGACCTGCTGCAAATGCTGCTGCGGCTGCTCCCAGCCGCTGAGAATATACATCCAGCAGTTAATGATGAACCGTGTGATCCAACCACGCGGCCTGAACCACGTCCAGGTTCAGACTGTACATCGTCACTTCCAGCAGCATCATCCACCTCGCCAACCACCGTAATGGTTGACACTAGCCCGGTTGGGAATAACACCTCAGGATATGCTCCACGCTTAGGCGAGGAGACTGAGACACGAGTGCCCCGGCCGCTCACATTATCGGAGCCGTCGGATGGCCCACGTTCGCCGAGTCAAGTATGCGTCTCGGACAACCAGTCGGTGGCAGCGGGCGTAGTCTCAGTAGTCCCCGCTGACCCTGAGACTCCCAGTGATGCAGAACGGGCTGCTCCTGAGTGGGTACAGCCCTGGATAGAGGTGGGTAAGAGAGGTAAACCGATGCGCTCTCGTGGGACTCCTCCTAAAATGAGTGGCCCAACCACAATTAAGGATCCCCCAGAATCGCCGAAATCCTGGGAAAATGCGCGATCAGGGGCTCAACACAAGCGAATACAGGCACCAATAACAGACAGTGGGCCACCCCCTCAGCCTCCACCTTCCAGGCAAGTACCTCTATCGGGGAAAGGCTTGGCACGCGTCGAAGCACCTTCAACCAGCATGGGGCCGCCCCCTCTCCCTCCTCCTCCTCGGCAGCCACCTCGTTCCCCACAGGGTCCGGCCCCTACTGCCCGTCCCCGTCCACAGTTTAATAAGACGGAAGCTCCAGTGGAAATTCCAGTGGGAGCCAGACCCGAGAAGCGTGGTCTCTCCGATACTCCCTCTCCGAGTGGGGTAGAGAGCCCTCGGAGGAGGCAGAGGCTGCAGAGCGATCCAAAAGGTAGCCGATCCCGATCGTTGGGACCAAGCCCAACACTAACCCTAGCTCCTGATCGTAGGAGTTCCGGTGGCGGTGTCCCCTTAGTTGGTCACCGCGCGACGGACTATTTTTAGTCCATAACCAACCTTCTAAAATCCATCCTCATGAGCACCTTTTACAATGGAACTGTCGGCAGGCTCGAGCTAACGCCTTCGACCTACAGGCCATGATCAGATCCAAAAACCCTGTGGCAGTCTGCCTCCAGGAGACTAAACTATCACCTGAATCCCTATTCGCAATTAAGGACTACACTGTTTTTCGAAATGACATGCAGCGTAACCCTATAGCACACGGAGGTGTCCTGATAGCTGTGCACCAGAGAGCGCCAGCTGTAAAGGTCTCCTTGCGATCACCACTACAAGCTGTTGCAGCCCGCATCTCTGTCGGTCGAAGAATGCTCACGATATGCTCCATATATCTACCTCCAGGGGTTGACATGCCCCGCGTGGAGCTTTCTCTGCTGGTGGCAGAGCTACCCCGGCCTTTTCTCCTATTGGGAGACTTTAATGCACATGGTACTACATGGGGATGTAGAAGTACTAACACTCGGGGTCGCTACCTCGAAGCTTTTATAGCCGACGAAAGCTTATGCGTTTTAAACACCGGCAGTGCCACGCACATAACCTTGCCCTCGGGCCGCGAATCAGCCATTGACCTCAGTCTGTGTAGTCCGGAATTGGCTCCTGTCTTTAAGTGGTCAACCCATAGTGACCCGTTGGGCAGTGACCACTACCCTGTTATTCTAATTTGCCGAGACTCTGCTTTTCTAGGTAATAGGCCACAACGGTGGAACTTTACTAGAGCCGACATCCCAAAGTTTCAAGGTCTTCTAGTCGACCTCTTTGCTGGCCTGCAAGGGGACCGACCACTGTCCATTGAACAATTTTCAGCGTATGTCAGAGAGGCTGCATATCAGTACATCCCGAGAACTTCTGGAAAACCTCGCCGCCCCCCGGTCCCATGGTGGTCTGATGAGTGCCGGGACGCCATCCGAGCTCGTCGACGAGCGTACAGACAATTTAAACGTAATAGCACGGAAACAAACCTTATTTCCTTCAAACGATATCACGCTGTTTGCAAACGCACCATCCGGCGAGCCAAAAGGAAGTCTTGGGTTGATTTCTTAGGAAAACTAAATCGTTTCACCCCGTCCTCACTCATTTTTTCGCAGATTCGACGCATTGGAGGTATTTCTGTTTCTGCTCCGCTTCCAGTGTTGTGTGTAAACGACAGAACAATCATGGACCCGGCAGAGGCAGCAAACACCCTGGGTGAGGCGTTTGCTTATCGATGCCGGTCTAGAAGGGAAGACAGACATTTCATGCAGCACAAAACCAGGTCCGAACAGAAAAGCATTGAGTTCACTACAGCTGATAATCTCTCGTACAACGCACCATTCTCACTAAAAGAGCTTACCTCAGCAATTAGTGGTCTTCGCAGCGTAGCGGAGGGCCCAGATCTCTTCCATAACAACATGTTTAAGATGTTTCCGAAGTGTACACTGGATGCCCTGTTGAACACTTTCAATGCACTATGGGAATCGGGAGAATTTCCCGGTGCATGGCGGGAGGCAGTTATTATTCCGGTTCTAAAACCAGGCAAATCCGGTTCAGATCCACTTAATTTCCGGCCTATCTCATTGACCTCATGTTTGTGTAAACTCTTTGAAAAAAATGGTAAATGTTCGCTTCACATGGTTCTTAGAATCCAGAAGTATTCTCAATAACAACCAGTGTGGTGTTCGCAAGGGTCGGAGCACTGTTGACCACCTCGTGTCTCTTGACACTGCTGTTCGAAGTGCTTTCAAAGAAAGACGGCATGTAGGGGCTGTATTCTTTGACGTCGTAGCCGCCTACGATACTGCTTGGCGTCATGGAATTCTCGTGAAGGTATTCCAGTGTGGAATTTGCGGTCACTTGGGATTTTTCATTAAGAACTTCTTAACTGACAGGACATTCCGAGTACGTGTTGGAGGAACCTACTCCAGGGTATTTTATCAGGAGGACGGTATTCCCCAGGGAAGTGTTATGAGCGCAGGATTATTCGCGCTTGCCATTAATGACATTACAGACCATCTACCACAGTCTATAAAAAGCTCGCTCTTTGTAGACGACCTTGCTGTATGGACCACGTCGTCTACATCATCATCCCTCGCGCCCCAGCTCCAGCTGACCGTTAACCAGCTAAAGTCCTGGAGTGGACGGAACGGGCTATATTTCTCGACGACGAAAACGGTTGGCGTGCACTTCTGTCGAAAACGTCGACCCTGCCCTGATCCCAGAGTAATGCTAGGAGACAGCCAAATTCCGTTTAAACCGGTTGCTAGATTTCTTGGAATCTTTCTCGACAGGCGCCTGACCTATACCTTTCACCTTAGAAAACTTCGAGACAGGTGCTTCAGATCCTTAAATACCCTCAAATGCGTATCCAGGACATCATATGGGGCGGATAGGAAAACTCTGCTCGTTCTATATCGCTCACTCATTCGCTCCAAAATAGACTATGCTTGTTTTGTGTACGATTCGGCGTCTGACTCTGCGAAGCGCTGCTTGGATACCATCCACCATAGTGCTGTTCGTATCGCTACAGGTGCCTTTCGCACCACACCGACAAGCAGCCTGCTTGTCGAAGCGAATGAACCTCCACTGGCGATGCGGCGTCGCCTTCTTGGCCAGAGGTACGCATACAAGCTGGCACAACTTCCGAGCCACCCAACATATAAGATGGTCTTTTCGCGCCGAGTTGTGCAGCTTTTTGAGCTTTTATGGAGCTTATTATAGAAGCAGCTGCCAACCATCAATGGTCACCAGCTTGTATGCAAAAGTACCCTGATTTACCTAAATCACTATTCTGATGAAGGGATGTCTACAACTTCAATTCAGTGGAAGCTCATTGAAGAGCCACAATTTCTCTTCTCGTTTGAATTCACTAGGACCGATTTAGATGTATTGGCGAAGCAGATAAATTTCCCAAAGAAAAAGGGCCAATGTATTTTCTTGCGTTAAAATTTGTTTTAACCCCGTAAGGTTACGCTGCTTCAAGGCCTTTAAATGTAGAGGTAGAACACTCCGCTCTCAAAAATGGCAACCTCTGTTTTTTGTTTGTGACGTCAGCAATTGCCCTCGAGGTGGAGCCGCCTATTCATTCAATGTAAATCGGCTACGGATCGTGGGGTGTTCGTACGGTTTCAAGATGCATCTGGAAAAGGATAGACACCCAGAATTCATTATTCCACGTCCACAAAAAAACGGTACAATGGCCCCTAACACGCAACCTATTTGGTAAGCCCCGTCTTCTAAAATGCAGAGCGGCAATGCGTTGCTAAGCATTTCTAGGCTATCGCTGACGTCATTGCCATGGCGAATGCCATATTTGTGGTTGCCATTCTTGGCCAATGCTAAAAAGCCGGAGCGCAACCCCCTGCGCTGCTTCATGTAACATACAGTGCCTGCACTGGAGCGAAATTTCCATGTTTTAGGTTGGTATTACCAAACTCAATGATTATAACAAAACTTATAACACCTCAGGTATGAGGCGAAGAAAAAAACTGGCACAAATTTTTCCGATTTTTTTTTTATAAATTTTGTTCAAGTTGTTCCTGGTAAGGCTGCTGGAGTCGGAGTCTCACTAAAGTCATCAAGGGACTTGTCACGGAGACCTCGACCCCACCACCCGAACGAGCAACTCCCTCAATGGAGGGTTAATTTAGAAGCCAAAGTTTAACGTCCCACAAAGCACAGGGACGGCCGCCCCGCTCAGGTCACCCTCTCACCAGTCAGTTGCCAGCCGACCTGTACGTCGGGTAAACTATTGAGCGCCGGAGCGTCTCAGAGGAACCGATCCCAAGCCTGGACATGCACTGCCACTGCATGCTTCTGAGCAGCGGGCCGGAGCCCAACGCTCTACCAACTGAGCTACCGGGGCGGCAGGGGCGGAATTCGAATGATTACCAAAGGTTGGGGAGCACAGGATGGTCACTGCTTTTGGTTACGTGTGCGTAGGCTTTGGTACAAGGTCTAGGCAGTTTTCCGGTTTCAGCGAACCAGATTATGTAAAAACTGAAATATTAAAACTAATTTTCATTGACCTAGGTCTATATTGTCATGGTCAAACGAGGTCATAAAGGTCAAATTTTGGCCATGCTTGGGACCTGTTGGGAAATGCCCTGACAATGCGTGGAAAAAGCCGGGAGTAAGCTAAAGCCGGACCACAGTCATAGAGGTTTTGTTGCAAAGAATCTTTCCTTCCTTTTTTGAGGTCTAGGTCATTCAAGGTTATCGACCTATGACGTCACAATATATTATATTCCCTATTATGCAAACTTAAAGTAGCAATATAGCAAACCTTGTGCTGGAAAGGAGGATTGACCTTTACCCATGATCTTTAACCTTGACCTTTGACCTTGAACTTACAACTGGGTTACCTTTACTATGACGTCATAGCATAATATACGTCAGACTGGGACACGTAAAGCACCGGGGTCAATGACCTTGAAATTACTGGTATGACTTTGAACCTTGACCTCGACCTTCACGTGGGGTGACCTTGATATATCATCCCGTCTATATGACACTGTGACGTCACCACTTGGTCTCCAATGCAAGCAAACCGGTTCGACTGCGTGGTCGCGGCGATTTCAAAATGTAGGTCTGACTTTAGAAGCCTATAAATCAAACAATTTTCGAAAAATTTTCAAAATTATTTCACTATTCGACGCGCTGTTAAATTTTCTCAAATGCGACCGATTCCCGTGTTTTTGCTACGAGCGGTTCTCCGGTCATCCCGAAAAAATAGTTGGGAGAGTATCCGAGGCCCCTCCATTGCGCGTGTTAACACGCAGAGTAGAAGAAAGGAGTAGAATATATCGCTACCTTGTGTTTCCTCAACAAGGCATATCAAAATATCAGTCCGTGAAGGTCAGTACGTTTCTTCCCCCCTCCCGCCCACCCTCCGCTACATATGATATCGCGGTATCGCCAACTATGGGACGTAGGTCACCTGAGCAGCCCGAGCGTCATCTTGCGTCAGCTCGTGACAGTGGGAACGGCGAGGAAATTCGATTCCCGATTGGATCCCTAGGACACCTCGGAACTCCGATGGTTACGGCGACCGTTCATTTGGATGAAAAGGTATGACTGGTATTCACCATATGTGGTTTAACGTGTAATATGCAGCAAAACAGGATTCTTAGGTATCGTTTTTTGCTGTCCCGGCATTGCTTGAAGGTGTTATAATAAATGTCTGAATCCCGGGATCACGAGAGGCTTAATCCCGTAATTGTGGCTTTTTGAAAATAGCCGGATCCCAATCCCGAGATTGACATACCTAGCAGGAACATTTCTCATGCAATAAATGGTTCGTTGTTGGCAGTCCCTCCGGGTATTTGGATAACAGTCAACACAGCAGTCAATACACAAATTTAGACGGTTATAGTGCTTTGAAATTGTATAAACTAATTTCAGCACTTCTCGGCATTTCTTATAGCATCGTTCTCTGATAGTCCACTCATATTGCTCATTCTTGGCCGGTCCATGCCTCTATTCGGTAACCCACGGCGTTGCGTTAGTACCGCAGCGGCCTGGTTGGAGCCACAACATGAGTTATTATATGTCATCTGGAGTACGGGGCTGCAAGTGGACGCCAGATATTTTGACTTGCCCTTGTAGAGCACATCCTGGGGAATCGTTTGATGGTAGTCTTATGCTGGGCCGATGCTGGCCAAGTTTTAAATCCCTCTCTTTGTATTTGTAAATCGAACAGTTTTTGAGATATGCAGTATACTGAGAGAATGGTCTATAAAATAGTTGTCAAAACTATTTGTGCATTATTTTATACCAAAGCCCATTGCAAAGGGCTCACACAACAGTGGTATTGCCATACTTTGACCTGTTCTTGCTTTCATGGTCAATTTTAAGCATAATGAAATGTACGTAGTTCTCGCTGCAGATCTCTGGTCCGCGGGTGGCGCACCCGAGTGCTTACTTCAAGCAACTCTATCAAGACTTCCAGAGTACGGTTTGTGTTTTTCATGCCTGTTTCAAGTGCAGTGATGAATTCTCTAGCAGTATATGTGCTTAGGAAATGATTTAGAAAAGTTTGCATTTTCGTAATATTGGCCACGGACGGAGGCATTTAGGGCCTATGTGCGGCGGCCGCGCCGCTGCGTGGGCACGGGCAGTAAATTGGTTCGGGAGCGTATGAACTCTTGCAATCGTGATTAAAGTTGGGAAATTAAAGCAGAAAAACACGTGTTCAACAAAAGGCTCAAATAAATGCAATTTTAATTCGGTTAAAGGTTGAACGACTCGCCATATCTTAACGTTGCCAATACAATATATTAGGGATTTAATTTATACATTTGTGTTTTAAAAATGAAGAGACTTGTGCATTTGTTCAAGCTTGGTCTGTTTTGCATGTTGAAACGACATCGTATACAACACGAATGGACCTTGGCCGCAGTTCTGCGGTCCCAATTTCGGTTTGTGCGTCATTGCGTTTATGACACGCGCGAGGTGTCAGATGTCCAGTGCACAGCTCATGAAGCTGGGAGCACATTACTTGGGCAGTGGGATGTCAAATGGAGGTTTTAAGGTGGCTACTTCGTTTCGGACGCCAGTTTTCTGATGTCAGTGTTCACCCTTTTGTGTGGCATAGCAGTGGTAGAATGCCACGGAATAAGAGGACTTATTGTGCTGACTAGATGATTTGCTCTTTCTAGATTCTTGGTGCCGGCGCCAGTCCCGGCCCCAGAGGCCACGACTAGTCCCGGCAAGACCCAACGTGGTCCTGGCATTGGTGCCGGAAAAAAATTCGGGTGAATAGGAAAAATTTGTAACCTTGTCTTATACGTTTTAACCAATGACTTTGATTTTCTGTTTCATTCATTAATTATGTGTAATTGTTTTATTTCATTTCATATTCGAATGGGCTTATTACGACTAAATTGGGATTTGTATTTCTGTCCCAGCGTTAGCCCACCCAAAACCCCCTTGACCAAAAAGAGATCTCCAGCCCTGGCTATGGCATGTCACTTTTCGGCCTGACACCCCCGTGACTTCATTTGGGAATAGCCCCTTAAAGGTTCAAGTAAGACAATTTATGTGTGTGTAGTTCGCCATAATAGGTTATTTATTCATGAAATGTCAAGGGAAATCCAGCTTAATTGGCAAAAAAATTAACTGATCTCAATCTGATGTGGGCCCCAAGGAACACAGGCCTTACTTAAGACTATTACGCTCTCCAATCCTCAGAGGTACCGGTACGATCCCGGTACAGACCCAGTTGATCCCGGCAAAGTCCCGGCTGGGCACAGCATCCGGTCCCGGCTCCGGGACGTCGAGACCAAAAATAGAACTTTTGGTGCTGACCCCGTGGAGTGTTCTCCGCAAAAAAACGCCTGCTTACAAGACAAAGTTAAATTTAAATTCGAAAAATGTTACAATTGTTAAAAAAGAACCAGACAGCAGCCGGAGGCAATTCCTGAAGAGCTGCTCGCTGCGGAGACACAATCATTATCGACTGACTCACTGGGCGTTTCAACAGTTTCAGCCGAAGTGGATGTTTCCCATGTATGGCCGCTGCGAATCCACGTCATATCTTCTACGATAAACACTGCTACAGTCACTTCTGCTACGCCTTTTCTTCTACTGGAATTTCTTCTACAGGACAACACTCCTACCAGACACTTATCCTATTCCGAGTACTTCTACGCGACAGTTCTTCTTCAGCAAATACTTCTATAGTCAAAACTTCTAAATGACAAATCTTCCACTGCCGCAGCTTCTACAGGATATTTCTTCTACGTGATATTTCTTCTACTGAAAAATCTTCTACGCGTCTTTCCTTCTACTGCAACCACTTCTACAGTTTCAGTGCTACATAACTTTCTTCTACTGCTATCATAGGCAGATCCAGGAGGCAAGGGGGGCAAGGGGGGAGCACGTGCCCCCTCCCATCGACACTCGGCCCCCTGAAATGGTCACGGCACCTCCCTGAAGTCAATGGCGCCCCCTGAAAGTTTGCTGCCCCCTCCCCCAGGATGCAAAAATCGGCGCCCACCGATGAGATTTTGCGTCCATCTGATACGTTTTGCCGGTCAAAAGTGGCGCCCCCTGGACTGGATGGCGCCCCCACCCGGAAGGTGCCCCTCCCCCCGATCGGAAACTATCCCCTCAGGGGACCGATCTTCACTTGCCGGATTCGTCTGACAAGTAAAGATTGGAGCAACGGGGTGTGACGCGCCCGGGGCCCCAGTCAGCCTTGGGAGGCACTTTGTCGCATCGCCGCGGATACATCTTTTCTAGCCCTCCGACGGCCGCCGCCTCTTCCGACTTCCCTCGGTTAGAGTCGGCGTCTGTCGTCGGTGGCTCTGGTGATGAGGTCCGCGGCGATGCTGATGATTGCCTTACGGGCCCTCTGTTACCTGGTCGGTAACCGTATTGGATCGGGTCAGATCTGTCCTGCACCTCCCAGTATGTAGCTCCTGTTTGTTTTTGTTTTCTTATTTTGTTGATTATTTTTAGTTCCTGTCCTCTTTTTATGCTTTAGTTATTGGCTCCATAGTTATTTGCCTTCTTCGGCATTTTATGGGTGTAAGGCGCCCACTCGAGGCCTATCTCGAGCCCCGGCGACGAGGTTGACGGGATCCTGGGGGGTTGAGGTCCCCCTCGGGCGGGTCAGTCCCGAGGGCTCCAACACGCCCCCTTTGGCCCAGATATCTCGATCCAACCGGGGGTAAGCCGTCCGTAGGCTGCCGCGGGCGGCCTAGCTACGCGGCAGTGTCTACGGGCACTGTCGCTCGGTCCAGCTGCGCAGGGGGATTATGTTTCGGGCGTGCGGCGCGGCGCCCTTCGTGGTGGGGACTGTGATAGCTCTTGCCGGGCGCGACGCGGGCCGGGGTTTCGGAAACCGTCGATTTGCGAGACTCCGGCTTGTTGCGCGCGCCTGGTAGACCGCAGTCTCCGCTACGTGAGGGCTGCCGCGTTTTGCTTCGTCCCGACTCATGGCCCTGCCGGCACACTGGGCTGATGGCGTCAAGGGGGTGGGTGCGTTCTGATCGGAGGGGTTGTGTGAGTACCTCTCGCCCCTCTGAGACGGGCGCACCTGCCCCCGTAGGCACTGTACCAGCCCCCGGGCCCAGCTATTGACAGCTGGTAACCCGGGGGGCCGAAGGTAGATTAACCTCCCATGGCTTCTCAGGTCTCTCCTTCTACCGCACAGATCTCATGGACCCCGACCCCTGCTACGAACCAGACTACCCCGAGCTCACCCTCTGGCACCACTGCTGTGATGGACTGTGTCGATCCCTGCTTCGCACCCCGCGTCTTAACGATCCGAACGGAGGACCCCAGTGTTAAGCTTAACCCCTTCCAGCTACACGGGGCGCTTAAGGCTTTTGGTGATCCACGGGATGTGTCATGCCGTCCGAACGGAAACATAGATGTCGAGCTCAAAACGGACACAGACGCAGCAAAGTTGCTACATGCCAAGTCCCTCACGATCAAAAGTGGCAACGCTTCAAGGTGCATCCCGATAACAGTGGTCCCGCATGCCACGAGGAATAGCTGCAGAGGTGTTATTTCCTGTCCCGAGTTGGAAGATGTATCGGAGGAGGAGATCCTTGCCGAGATGAGAGCCCAGGGCGTAATAGGCGCAAAAAATGCAAAGGCGAGAGGAGGGAAAGCTTACTAGCTCAGGAACGATCGCTCTATCCTTTGCTGGACGCGATCTACCCGAAAAGGTGCGCGTTGGCTGGCGCTCCATCCGCGTCCGACCTTTCGTTCCCAATCCGATACGATGTTTCAAGTGCCAGTCGTTCGGGCACTTTGCGAACACTTGCAGGGCCAAAGAGCGCTGTGGTCGGTGCTCGGGTCACGACCACAGCTCCAAAACTTGCAAGGCGAAAAACCTGAAATGTCCCAACTGCGGTGAGGCTCACGAAGCCTGGAGCAAAGCGTGCTCAAAACTGACACATGCGAAGGAGGCGTTAAAGAAAAGAACCCAGCGAGCAGGAACAAGGATCCCTGCCACTCCAACAGCACTAGCGAGAACAAGGGCACCAGCAGCAGCTGGCTCACCCTCGTACCGAGATGCAGTGCTCGGAAGCAACACACCCATGGCCAACATCACACAAAACACTACATTGAATGACCTGACCCACTTAACTGTTCAGAACCTCGTACAAATCCTTCTGCGTTTCATCCCACGCACAAGCCTGTCCAGCACCACGCTGGGAAAAAACACAGCTGAAAAGGCCACCCAATGCGACCTTATCGGACCACTGGCACATGGTACCCCACAAAATGAAACACCTGATCAGGCGGCCATCAATGAGCCGACCGTCCTCGAGGTCTCAACACCAGCTGTTGACGAGCCTGAAAAGGCTACACCTAGCACAAAATGCCCTAGGGTTGACGCCTCCCTACCAAACACACCTCAAAATCACTCTGAGCCCCCACTAGGTAAAAAGCCAAGAGCTTATGACATAGAAAGGCTGGCAGCCGAGATAGCTGTTGCAGACGCACCAGGCCCGGACCTGGGACAGACATCGCCCCCAACACCCGCGTCAGGCCGATCTGAAGCTCCAGCTGCATCACCGCAGCCGACGGAGAGCGCTGAATCCACACCCAGGGTCGGAAACACGAAGGCAACAGAGGATTCTGATTTGATGCCTCCTCCGTCCGGAGGTTCCACAAAACAAAGAGCTCACACAGAAAAGAAAGTAGAAACAACAAGCAACAAAACAAATAAACAAGAAGCAACGTATACAACTCAAAGTAAAAAACGCAAGCTCGCGTCCCCGACAAGCAACAAAACAAAACAAGACACTACAGAAACAATAGAAAAACGACCGGGACACCCGTTCCGATCCAGTAAAGGTGTCACACTAGAAATTCCTCGGGCAACAATGAAAACAACCCACCAACCAATCAAGCAAAACCTCAGTGAGCGTGCACGATCCATGGAGAACTTAGGGCCTGCGCAAGCAGACCTGAGAAATGCTGCGGACCTTAGGCAGCGGATACGTAGGCCCACCCCTTTAGACGACGGGAGGCCTGCATATGCAGGCGATGCATATATGGTGGAGAGGCCGATCTTCACGAGACGCTCACCTCCAAGAGATGGCAATGTTCCTCCCCGGGAGGCACGAAACTGGAACTCCCGCGCTGCCTGGAGAGAGCCTGAGATGTATGACGGGAGAAGTTGGGAGACATGATGAACCCCCGGGCTTTAAATCAGGACAGCTTTTACACACCCTACTAGTACTCTATTCAATGACTTACGTTTTACAATGGAACATGCGTGGCTTCAGGGCCAACATAACGGACCTCCAGGCGCTAATAGCCTCAAAGAGCCCAGCAGTCATAGCTATCCAAGAAACCAAACTAAAACAAGAACAAGCTTACAATCTACCTCACTACAAAACATACCGATATGATTTTCCCACTGTCACGATAGCACATGGCGGAGTGGCTCTATTTGTTCACTATAGCGTTCCGTCATCGCCATTTCACATTCATACAAATCTACAAGCAGTAGCTGCAAGAGTAGACCTGGGACATATAAAAACAACAATTGTATCTCTTTACGCTCCACCCACAGAGGAGTTCCCAACCGACGCTTTTGAGGATCTGTTGCGACAGCTTCCACGGAACAACATCATTTTAGGCGATTTTAATTCATACAATACCGTCTGGGGCTGCCCACGCACGAACCTGCGTGGTAGACGCCTAGCGGAAGTAGTTTTACGCAATGAATTATGTATTCTTAACACTGGTGATCCCACACATATTGCTCTGCCCTCCGGAGCCACATCCGCGATTGATTTATCACTTTGCCGCTCATCCTTAGGTGATCGCTTCAAGTGGCGCACTCACTCGAACCCATGCGGGAGCGACCACTACCCGATTTGGCTCTGGTCGGAGATCCCTCACCCAGGGATAAGGACCCCTCAATGGAACCTCTGTAGAGCGGACTGGGAGGGTTTCACCGCCGATTGCTCCCTCGACACTGTACAGGAGGCAGGCAGACCTGCAGCCACGTTCTACGAGGAAATTAGTGCTCTTGTTATCGAATCTGCTAATGCGTTCATCCCCAAGACGAGCTCGCTGCCCCGACGTATCCCCGTGCCGTGGTGGACGGGGAGTGCCAACGTACAATCAAAGAACGGCGGCGGTGTTTTAAGACGTTTAAAGAAGACCTACAACAACCAATTTGATACAATACAGACGCGCCAAGGCCTTAGCGAGACGTACCATAAGAGATGCCAAGCGGCAGTCATGGCAAACATACATCAACACCATTAACAGGCTCACACCATTAACAACCATTTGGCGGCGGGTTCACCGACTGTCAGGTCGCAGTTGTCCTATACCTGTGCCCGTGTTAGCTGGACCCAACGGCCCCGTTACGAATCCGGCCGAAGTAGCAAATATTTTCGGTAGGACCTGGGTAGCTCGATGGCGGATAGGATGCGACGATCCGAGGTTTACTCGTCATAGACGGCAGAGTGAGCGATGTCCAGTGAATTTTAGCTCATCTGATAACCTCTCTTTCAATGAACCCTTTACGATGACGGAGTTTCGGACTGCACTCTCACGAGCGAGGAGCATAGCTGCTGGCCCAGATAAAATTCACATTAATATGTTGAAAAACCTCAGCGAACGTTCTGCTTCTACTTTGCTGTCTTCCTTTAACTCGATATGGGCTACACATGACTTTCCAAGTGCCTGGAGAGACGCCACCATTATTCCGGTTTTAAAACCTAACAAAGATGGCAGTGACCCTTTACACTTCAGACCTATCTCCCTGACATCTTCTGTATGTAAATTGTTGGAACGCATGGTGAACGCGCGCTTGGTGTGGTTTTTGGAGAGCACCGGCTTTTTCTCTAACGCTCAGTGTGGATTTCGTGCGGGCCGTTCCACCACTGACCATCTTATATCTTTGGACACATCAGTGCGGCGCTCTTTCGCCTTGCGACAGCACGTTTTTGCTCTGTTATTTGACATTGAAAAGGCCTACGACACGGCCTGGCGCCACGCAATTTTAGCGAAAGTACGGAAAGCCGGTATCAAGGGTCACATGGGATATTTTATAGACAATTTTATGAAACGACGTAACTTTAGAGTCAGAGTTGGCAACACCTTGTCTGACAACTTCTGCCAGGAGAACGGGGTGGTCCAAGGAGGCGTTTTAAGCGTGACACTATTCGGCATTTTGATAAACGACATTTGCGACGTCCTGCCCCCTACAGTCGAGAAGTCTCTGTTCGTAGACGACTTTGCCGTTTGGTTGAGTACCTCCACGTCTATTTCAGCTCAAAGACAGCTACAAATATGTATTGACCGGCTAACCACTTGGAGTCTGAAGAACGGTTTTAGATTTTCGACCGAAAAAAACCGTGTGTATGCATTTCTGTCGACGTAGATCGTGCCCTGACATTAACCTCCGTTTATATGGTAGAAGGGTACCGGTTGTGCAACAGGCCAAGTTCTTAGGTATGACACTAGATAAACGCCTCACATACGCCCCTCACATACGCCCCTCACATATCACTGCTACGAGACAAATGCTTTAAACGTATGAATGTTCTGAAGATGATATCCCGTACGTCTTACGGTGCTGACAGGGTATCACTCCTCCGACTGTATCGCGCTCTCATCAGGTCTGTCTTAGATTACGGCTCGGTTGCTTACGACAGTGCCCTGAGCAGCGTTAAACAGTCACTGGACGCCGTTCACCATGCGTGTGTGAGGATCGCCACAGGAGCTTTCCGTACCTCCCGCAGAGCCAGTCTTCTTGTAGACGCGAATGAACCGCCGCTAGACCTGAGACGTAAGCGACTGGCCATCACATACTGCAGC
Source organism: Lepas anatifera (assembly GCA_034440635.1). Taxonomy (NCBI): domain Eukaryota; kingdom Metazoa; phylum Arthropoda; class Thecostraca; family Lepadidae; genus Lepas; species Lepas anatifera. Next base: position 1,604,072 of record JAOTON010001713.1, on the reverse strand, counting down.
AAAATCCGACAATATCCGTCCCACCCAACCTACAAGTGGATTTTTGACGATGCACTGACATCTCCTCTCAGAATGGCGCGACCCTCGTCCTCTCTGGCACTTTGTGTGAGGGTATCACAGTGGTTAGAGGGCTCCGACATTAACTTTGAAAATATCGCAGAAAGGCGACCACAGCGCATAGAACCATGGCGCCTCATCCCAATTAAATGTAATCTCGGTTTACTGCGTCACAATAAAGCGTCAACGCTGCCTTCTGAATTCTTGGACTTTTCTATGCGAGAAATCGAATCGTATGTAAATTATACAAGGTTCTATACCGACGGTTCGAAGTGTGCAAGCGGTGCAGGTAGTGCCTTTGTGGGTGAAGGACTAAGCAAAGGTTTTAGCCTGCCACTGAGCGTGTCAGTTTTTACAACAGAACTTTACGCTATACTCCGGGTTCTAAGACATATCAGACGCTTCCCTGAGGAGCGATGTCTTATTATTACTGACTCTGCTAGTTCTCTCTCTGCACTCCAGTCTTACCACCCACAACAGTGCTGGCTTATACCGGCAGTTCGGAGGCTTCTGACGAAGATTTCCTCCAGAGGAACAGATGTGCGTTTCCTATGGGTGCCGAGTCACGTCGGTATCTCAGGAAACGAAAAAGTAGACCGAGTTGCCAAAGAGGCCTCACAGTTGCCCCCGTCGCGACGATTTAGAGTCCCGGCCACAGACCTGAAGGCAGGCTTCAAAATGCTCTTAGACACTGAGTGGCAGAATAGGTGGACAACAGAACCAGATTGTTTCTTGAAACGTCTACGTCCGTCAGTCGGGCACTGGGAATCATGCAACAGACGAAATAGAAGGGAGGAAGTGAGCCTTACCAGGCTCAGGATCGGTCATTGTTACTGTACACACGGGCATTATCTGACTAATACCGTACCCAAACTATGTCCACACTGCGGCAGCCGCCTCACTGTACAACATGTTTTATCTGTTACTGACAGCTGCGACCAACTGAGGCGAAGTCAGCGGCGATTCTTCCCACCGGTTCCGCTGGGACAGATTCTAGGCAATGACGCGTCCATAGACATTGGGAAAGTGTTATCATATCTGAGAAAATACATTTTGACGTAGTATATACCCCCATCACATATTCTTAGATTTCACACCCTCTGTTTAGGCCAATTTAGTTAATAGGGACAACCCCAGAATGATGTAGCACAACTCTGACGGGCACATATAGCCTTTGTAGCTGCGGTGCCCTAAAACTCTAATAATCATCATCATCGATCGGAAACTATGGGTCTGCCTATGACTGCTATTACTTCTAGAGTCCCAACTTCCACGTGACAGTGTGTGTACTGCAAATACTTCTGCCGATACTTCTACATGACGAATCTTCCACTGCCGGAACTTCTGAATGACATTTGTTCTACGCGATATTTCTTTTACTCAGATATCTTCTACTCGACTTTTCTTCTGCTCCAACCACTATCTACAGGCTGACCTCGAACTCAATTTATTCTACTGCTTAGACTTCTATAGTCAAAACAGAAGGTTTTTTCATTTCATTACATACAAATCCCCTATATAACCAACGCGTAAAATTATAATACAGTGCAATGCCAATTCTTTAGTATTCACTTCCTCATAACCGACTGCAAATGCGTTTTAGTCCGAAAAACCACAACAATTTTTTATGCACCAAATACCTACGCCTTCATGATGTTTCATGCGGACCATAAGGCTTTTTTCTCAACACCACAAGTTAAGCTTCAAAACGCAGCTTTTCCAGCGCAAATAGGGGAAAGTGGGGGGGTCAGGGACACCGTAACGATGGTGTGAGTTTTCGATGACTTAACCTTCGCCCGGGTGGGGGGTCTTTTTAGGCCCCCCCTCGGGTTTTTCCGAAGTGACCAAAAAACGGCGGCGCGCAGCGCCGCCAAACTTGGTCTAGCTGTTGCTTTCTCATTTTTACATCTTTCCTGAAAATTTTGGCCCAAGGTCATATCAGGTCAGGTCGCCAGGCCAGGTGAAGTGACCTCACCTCAAAAAATACTTAGGACCGCATAACTAAAAGAAGGGTTAATCGATCAAGTTGAAACTCATACCACATATTGGGCCCACCAGGAGCTACAACATTTGTTCCGGGATTTTTGATATTGGTGACCTAAGGTCTTGGCAGAGCATGACCTCCCCATTGTCAATACATGGGGAAAATCACGAAATGAGCTTTTCTCAGTAAGTATGGATGGAATCAACTTCAAACATCGGTTCGACTTGCTCTTAGCCCATTTCTGAAGTTGATGCCAAAATTTTTGACTTGTGACCTTTGAAAGGTCACCTTAGGTCAAATAAGCATTTTTTGGTGTTTTTCTCTATAAATTTTGAATAAATTAAGATAGAGCTTTTATTTTGTCACCGAAGTGTTTGTATAGTCACTGGAAGTCAAATGATATCCATCATGACTGTACCAGGTCAAGTTGGGTCAGACCGTTGACCTGGGTCAGGTCAAATTCTTAAATTTGACCTGGCATAGCAATATCATATATCATTCGATTCGTATTGACGAGGGGATTGCAATGGTGCATAAACTATGGCTGTATCTTGTTTGGTTCGGAAGCTATTGGTGAAAAAGTAAATGCCCTTATGTATGGGTGGCTATGGACATTCCCAAGAATATGCCCAATATTTAGTGACCTGTAGCTCCCTAGGCTTTGACCTGACACGAAAATGAATGCCACTATAATGAAAGTGCATCTCAAGAGCCTTCGAATGGTGTTAGAAAAATGTTTCTAGCTATCATAGTTTCTGAGATATAGGAGGTTTTCTTAGTACAACTCATATTAGCAATTTTGACCTGTTTTGACCTCTGGTGACCTTGATATTGACCTGACAAGAAAAATGACCGAAGTATTTTCGATATCATTTTCGAAGAGCTTTCGATTGCCGTTTTGCGCTTTTTTCTAGCTCTCTTAGTTTTTGAGATCGTGGGGGGTCTTTTTTAGTCCCCCCCCCACCAGGGCGAAGGTGGCTCGTACCCGCCACCGGGGCAAGGGTTAACACGTGCATTGACGGGGGCGGGTACTCGCCCCCTCGGGTTTTTCGGATAGAGCAGTAAAACGGCGGCGCGTAGCGCCGCCGTACTTGGCATACCTTTTCCCTCATCATTTTTACAACTTCTGTGAAAATTTTAAGGTTATGTCATCTCTGGTCAGGTCACCAGTACAGGTCAAGTGACCTGACCTCAAAAAAGTTTAAGATAGCATAAGTCGGAGCAGGGTGGACTTATCCGATTGAAACTCATATCACATAATGGGCCCACCGAGTTCTCTAAAATATGTTCCGGTATTTTTGATATTGATGACCTAAGGTCAGGAACGAGGCATGACCTCTCCATTGGAAATACATGGGAAAAATGGTTTTTACTGTATAACTCAGTAACGGATAGTGATAGAGCGTTTATTTTGGCTGCGTTAGACTGGCCTTGGCTTTGCGGTTCTAATGATATGTATTTTATATAATTTGACCCTGACCTGACCTCAGGTCAGGTCAAATTCTTCATTTGACCTCGCAAGGTCAATTCATATATCATTCGATTCGGCTTGCTGCGAGGATTCATACAGATTAAGTCGTTTCTTGTTCAGATGTAATGACCGAAAAACTTAATTTACATGTTCTCCCTATTACGGCATGTTTTGACCTCCGTGACCTTAAATGTGACCTGGCAAAAAATAGTTCAAATATTTTCGATGGAGAAGTGGATGGGCTACCCAACGCCGTTTACCGTTTTTGCTACCTACCGTGGTTCTCGAGATCTTGGGGGGGAGGGCGGGTACCCGCCCCTCCTCTTCAAAGCGAAGGTGGCTCAGACCCCGTCAATGCGCGTGTTAATAAGCTTGTTTTGTTCCTATTTTGGCTGTAGATATACTTCAAACATTTATCTATCTCTGTACTAGCAGCTATGTGTCTGTGATTATCATTGAAATTTGGGTAAAGTTTAGAAAAAATATGCAAAAGTCCATTTCGCCCCACCTAATGGGGTAACATGGTCACCTCATGATCAAAGATGGACGAGATGAACAAAGTGATCGAATCAGGTCTTGAAGATTTCCATCTGCATCCGCCCACTAGGCGATTGTCGTCCGCTGCGGGAAAGGGGGCATTTTCTTACTTTTTCCGTCAAAGGGTCAAAGGGGTCATACCTTTTCTGAATTCTTTAATGACGGAGGATTAAAGTACCAAGGGCTGTCGTAGAACTGTCCATAGGTTGATCCAGAATCGCCGATCAGGGTTGCGGGGCTTGCCAGGGGCGCCATCAGAGGGCGGGTACGCACCCAGGGGGTGGGGGCAGCGGCCCCCAAACATTTTGGCTCTAAATTGCCGCCCCCATCCATGTGGAGCGTCTAAGGCATCGAGGAGAAGGATAAGCCTTCACCTGACTCTTAGAGACAGTTCTACACTGACTGCCGCCCCTGCACCCAACATGCCGCCCTCCACACTGACTTTGCTGCCCCTGCACCCAACACGCCGCCCCCTAAAAATTTCACTACGTCGGAGGAGCAAACAATTCACCGCTCTCACCCCCCCCCAGGATGCGAAAATTGGCTGCCCTTTGGGTGAACAAGCGCGCCCCCAGAGGCAAAATGCCGCCCCCTCCACTGGCCTGGTGTCCCCTCTCGTCAGCCCCCTCCCCCTCAATAAAAATCATGGGTGCGTGCCTGCCAGGGGTGCCGCTTTTGGAACGCAAAACATATCAGGTGGGTGCCAGATCCTCTCGCAGGGCTAAGAGCGCCCCTCCCCGCTCCTGAGGGGAGGGGTTGGAACCGACACTTTAGGGGGCCCATCAATCTCTCAGGGGGGCACCGTGATCATTTCAGGGGGCGCTGAGGGTCGAGGGGTACACCTGCCCCTGGATGACCCCTAAGCGTAATTATACGTTCTCCAGCATTTCGGTCCCTGTGTCCCCACCCCGCCCCCCCAAACCAAAAGCCTTTATTTATTTAAGCGTATGTAATATAAAATTCAATATACTCTTGTGCGGGGTAACATGGGCACCATGTCCATCTTGCACCACACGTGTTGTCCGTCTTACCCCACTTTCCTCTTCCTAAACAAACTTGTATATGAATCGGTCGCCATTGCTATTACACAAGCAGCGACTGCAGTGAAAAACATCTTAAGAGCCATATTACGTAATACCAATAAAGTATCTATAGAAGCATCCACGCAATGACCTTACCAATTCTATTATGAAAGAAACACATGAGTAGCAGTTTTTAATATTATGGAAGTTGTATAAAACCTAGAGAGCTTACCGGACCCTAAGTTGCTCTGCGACCGACGCGCGCTAAAAGAAAGCGTATTAAACGCTTTTCCCGGTCGTGATACTATCAGTTCGTCCCAAACAGGGGGTGGCCGTCTTACCCACGGTGTCCGTGACCCCCCACTTTCCCCTACCATAGCTTAAAGAGATAGCTTACCTTGCTCAATTGGTTTACGACATTCTATGGCCTCCAGCATGACTGTATGAACATTTTGCAATAGCAGGCTTTAAAAAATATGTTTAGAATTACCATGATCATTACAGCGTCAGCCGTATTGGTCCCTATATTATAGCCATTTTTACGAAAACTCGATATCTTCAGGTACTATGAGGCAGACCTGAATAATTTCCGATTGATAAAAATGGCACTGATCGACTCCACTTGGACCAAAGAACGGGAAAAGTCGCGAAACCTAACAACAATAAAAAATTAACAAATGAAATGGCCTAGTGCACACCCAGTAGTCCACTGAGGGATCTGCAGCCGTCCTGACGAACATGTGAGTGAATCCGTTGTGCACAACAAGTCTTCCGCCTTTCGTGGAAGTCGTGAACTTGTGCTCGGTCATGACGAGATTGGAGAAGGCTTGAGCGGAAACCAACTGGATGCCGATGCGTTGAGTGATGACGCCATGTAGATCGGTTTAGAAAGACCAGAATTATTCTGACAAATCCCAAAAAGAACGGAGCGAACACGTCAATGATTCAAACTGAACTGCCACCACTCCGGCAGACCGGGCGGTGGTTGACCCCTGGTACCCCTGGCTAAAGGCAAACAGTAAAGGGCTGTGGCGCATATCTGACCAGAGTCGGGCCCCCAACTGTGTCATTCACAGGCGGAACGAACGGGGGACGCCGCGACACTGCGAGACGGCTACGCGAGCGGAGGGTGAGGCTGGACCGGAACCCGTCTGCGGACGCTTCAGCCTTCCCAATTTAGACTTACCGTAGAAGAGCTAAATCCAAAAGAGAGTACGCAACATGTTTCCACGCCCAGCACTACACACTATCGAGCGCACGGTCGTTACTTACATGGACTGGTCATGATATTTGTAACACAAGTCGTTCATGTATAATCTCTCACCCATCACTAATACGAAGGTACCTGATATTAACATACATACATATATATATATATATATATATATATATATAAATATATATATATATATATATATGCATTGCTAGTTAAATACAATTCCTTGTTTAGCCGCAGAAAGCTTTTTTAGATTTAGATTCAATGTTACGAATAAGTTTAATGTTATTTTCGGTATGTTTGAGCAAAGTCGTAGCAAAGGACATAAAATAGATTTAAGTTTCACATAGTAATATTTCACCAAGCTTATCACATGATCACACAAAAAATCGACGCTCTTTAAAAGTATTAATCAGTTTGAATTTTTGAATCCTAATATGAAAGCGCACAGCATATCGACAACACAGAAAGAATTTATTACAAGGTACATGCTTAAAATTGTGTTTCTACAAGTTTTACCATTGCAGAACAATAGTTGCACCGTAGTTCAATTTCCGAAATGAAACAACCCTCGTTACGTCACTAGCATAAAGCAATGAAATTACTACAGAATGACAACCTTGCCTTGTGCCACAATAGTGCGCACCTCGTTCATACCTGGTTCATACCTTGCTTGCGCACCAGCGCTGTACTAACTGAATACTAGGGGTTGTAGTGGCATGGTAAATAGCTGGTAGGTAAAGCTCCGGCGTTGTTGCATCCTTGCTCGGCCATTGTCGTTTGTCTATGGTTTCAAATACCTGCTCAGGTTACGGTCGCCATCTTGCTTTCTGTTTACCCGTGGCAATACGCAGTGGCCTGGCACGTAGGTATGCCGTGTAGGTTAGAATAAATGTGACTTATTTTAATCAATCGTGGAACTTTGGAATCTGTCTGGAATATTTGTCAGTGATCTGCGAGTGGAAAGTATTGTTCTCTGTTCCAATAGTTGAAAAGTGAGGCATTTTGGAATGGTCAATCCAGGTCCAGGTAAGTTGAGGTCTGTGGTTACTTCAGGCATGTATACCATATTGGTATTAAGGCTCATATTTTCTTGTCAAACGAGCACAGACTATTTGATCATATGGCTTAGTTACCTGCAGTGGGTAGAATTTAATTGTGTTTGCCTTATGGGCCCGTTTGAAAAATAGGGTGAGTTCCAATATGATCTTGTTGGTGTCTTCAGATGGATTTTCTCTGGTTTTACGAAGTTTGCTTATAATTTAGGGCAGGGGTAGAAAGACTGGGACAAGCACAGAAGCTAAAACATCAAAATATGAGAGGGAAGCATCTCTAGTAAATATAATGCTGCTAATCCTTTTTAATGGCTAGGATTGAAAAATGCTAGCCAAGCGAACAGTATCGATTAATTGAAGAATGTTTAATCAACAAAATACCTTCCCAATTTGGGGCAGACTTGGCAACTAATTGTAAGGGTTGAAATTTGATGTTCCTTTAAGATTTTCTTTAAGATTAGTCTTCTAAGATTTTTTGGAAATGCTGTCGGTATGAGCATTTCATTTTAGAAATAACCTGCCCTTCACATAAAAGTTATCAAGCAGAGTACACTAAGGCTGGGGGGATCCGGACGCGCGGTAGACAGCGCGCAGCTGCGCGGGGGCGAAGTTAGCGCGCAGCGGCTTTTTGAGGGATCCATCGGCGCGCAGCTAAGTTGTGGCAGAAGTAGTGTCGCAACTTGCCGTCTTACGCGCTAACTTTCCGCGTCTTCTCAACAGCGCGGAAGACAGCGCGGAAGCCTGTATGATTCTTTTAAAGTAATAAAAAGATATTGGAAATATCAGTGAAGCCAATTTATATGATTTGCGTTCGACAAAACATGTATTTTTAATAAAAATCGAGGCCCACAAACTCCCAACATCTCATTGGGAAATCGTCAGAAGAGACACAGGCGAAGAGAAACGTAGATCATTGCAGCTGTGACAGTGGATCACCAGCCGTAATGCTAACTGCCCTCCAATAAACATTGTTGTGCGCCCCAGGACGTATCTCACGTTTCGTACTACTCACCGGCCCCGAACGGTCTCGTCGTGGCTGACATGGAACGCCAGCGATAACCAAGTTCACCCTGAGAACTTTGGGCGTGAGAATTTTTTAATATATGGTGCTGTTTCAAAGGCAGAAAGATAAGGAAAATGGGGTCAAATTCATAGGCGGAATGCAGAAAACGCACTAAATGCACTCGCCGAACCAGGCTTCTTGGGGCTTGCCCGGCTCATCCCTCCCACAGTGCTCTGACTAATTCAATGGCACCATAGTACAACGACGCAAAAGTGTGTTGCGTGAAGCCCGTGTCCTGCCCAGATAAATTGACTTGAGGTAGGCTTGAAATAAAAACGCATTCGGAGTAAGTTAAATCATATCATTTTCTCGTGCATGCTTCATTTATTTGGAAATCCCACTTATAAATTGTCGTTTACGGTGAAGGCTTTTCCCTTTATCCGAACCGAGCACTTCTATCATCACCGCACCTCCCAGCGCGGGGCCGTGTCTTCCTCTCATCCCCTCCCCCCACAGTCGACCAGGACATCCGACACCGTACAGCAGTCATCAGGTTGTAACCTATGACGTGAGTTTACTACGGCCAGAAAAGCACTGTATTCTATGGGAATTTCACCCTTAGCGTCCATTTACGACGGTCACCAGCACTATTCACCGCCGCCTCGGATTGCCCCCGATGCACCGCGCTAACTTCGCCGCTGCGGAGCTCCGCGCGATCGCTCTCTCCCGAACATCCCTCCAAATCGCTTACGCGCAAACTTGTGCCCAAATCAGCGCGGGCGTAGGGACAGCGCGGGCGGAAGCTACGCGCAACTGGATCCCCCAGCCTAAGATATGTTTCTGTTCTTAAAGTATATTTTGTGATACAGCTTGGAAAATTTGAAGCCTGAACGGGTTTCCCCAGCACAGCCATAATATTTCCTTACTTGCTCTTAAAAATATTGAAGGCTATTCAGTGTTGGATACTGTTGTCAACAATCTCAAATTTGTTTTGGGAATGTTGGACTTCTTTAAGAAAGAATCCAAACAATCTATATTTTGAGAATAAGCTTTCCTATTTGGGGTGAAACGTGCCCAATTATGAGTCAGCATTCCTATCTTTGAGTATACCTACAAAACATTTTTTTTATAATTCTGACTACAGCTCTTCCTTCCTCCCAGTTGATTAATATTAAATTTCAGACCAGATGCAGAAACCCTTGACATTCTTAAGAAGCTTATTGGTTCTGTCTGTGAAATGTCAGCCAGAATGAGAAATGAAATTACCATTCACATTTAGATATATGGTCATTCCAGACCCTATTGGGAAACGTGAGGGGTCTTGGAACCATACATTTTGAGGAAATATACCTAAGGTGAATGATCCAAAAGATTATTTCAAACGTTTCATAATTTACTATATCTGTGACGAGAGATTTATGGCAGATTTTTACATTTGTCTGCGCCATTTAACTTGGATATGTTTGGAAAACTTCTGGCACTTAAACATCTCCTGTTTTCAAACGAGTGTCTGGAACAGCCTCATTGTTCCAAATAAAGTGCAAGACTGCAAAGAAAAAAAAACTACTGTTGTACTAACATTGTACAAAATGATACTTGGACCCATGAACTAATGTTCTAGTTTTTATTTGTGAGGATTTTTTATTCCGTCCAAGAAGTTACTTGGACAAAATTTTGAGGCTATTAAATCAAAACATGCTTTATCATAAGTAAGTAGGTCTATTTTTATATACCTTGTACGAGTTTGTTAGCCCATTTGATATCATTATCCATTGGTCAGCATGTGAAATAAGACACATTTTTCTTCTTTTTTTAGCCCACTACCCATTGAAATAGGTAGGCAGGATTGTCCTTCCATACCCGTGCGGTCATAACCTAATTTTGTCCGATTGAACACATCAAAAATAGGTTAGTTTAATTGTTAGTTGACCGCACCACTCCCCGCTCTTTTTATATATTAGTTACTTTCTGCCTTATCCCAATTTTAGTATGTTCCCACGTCATGGCCCCAACGAAGGCTTAGGTTAACTAGTTACTATCGATGTGGCCAGGACGATAGTCATGTGAGGGTATTAGTGGGTGGGTTAGTTGCTAAATGGGCTATGAGACCAAGAACATGTCACATTGAAGAGAGGTGAGAAAATCGTAGTGAAGAAGAGAGAGCGAGAGAGAGAGAGAGGGGGAAGAGAGAATGAGAGAGAGAGGAAGAGTTGGTGAAATCAATACATTAGGAGATTGTGTCTGGAAAGAAGAGCGAATATTTCAAGAGCAAAAGACAAACAATATATTATTATTGGTTTTGATTTTTTTAACCCTGCTTATCCATTTCCTCTGATAGATATTTATTGAAAAGGGATGTTTTGACCTGTTTTTTAAGACTGGGTTTCTCTAGGGGGACTTCGTTCAGCTTTGAAAATAATGGACACATTATATCATTCCACACCCTTGGAGCGTAAATCGAAAATACGAACTGTCTATAAATTGTAGATGCAAAAGGAACTTTGAAGTGATGAACTAACCTGGTGCTGCTAGATATGTGAAGTTCCAAGAGAGATGCAATGGCAGTGGGTAAGGTTCTATTGAGATATTTTGAAAGAACGGCAATGTGTTGTTCCTTTACAATATCAGAAAGCTTGACCAGCTCCAATGTAATAAAGAGTTGATTTGTTGGATGAAAAAAAGGTTTCTTAGCAATTATCCTAACGGCTCTTTTTTGTAACTTAAAGAGACCATCAAGTTTAGTGGCATAGTTCGAGCCCCAGACGATGGCACAGTAATTTAAGTGTGGAAGAACTAATGAGTTATATAAACATAAGAGTTCACGCGATGAAAGAAAAAACTTTGCCCTGCTCATTATCCCAACATTTCTGCTTGTGATAGTTGATATGTGTTCAATGTGGGAGTCCCATTTTAGGTTTTCATCAATTTGAACTCCTAGATACTTTAGCTTGCTTTGGCGAGATAATTTTTCTCCATTTAGTATTAGTTCCAAATCAGCTTCCTTGCTTTTGGAGTAGATCTGATAACATGATTTTGAAACTTTCATTGAAATGCGATTAGCTCTAAACCAATTCGTTCCTTTTAGGAGCATGATTTTTATGTTTTCTTGAAGCTGTTCTCGAGATTTACCTTTAATTAAAATAGCTGTATCATCAGCAAAAAGATAGAAAGTTGCCAATTTTGAAACTAAATGAAGATCATTAATATGAATTAAGAAAAGGAGAGGGCCAAGGACTGAACACTGTGGGACACCCATTGATATTTTTGGAAGATCCGACTTTGTGTTACAAACGGTTGTTGACTGGTATCTGTTACATAGGTAGGATGCTAATAATTCAAACAGTTTTCCACCAATTCCAATTCGTTTAAGTTTTTTTCAAAAGTATGTCAAAATTAACGGTGTCAAATGCTCTTCTAAGATCTAGATAAATTCCACCTGTAATATAGTTGTGTTTGAGTGATTTGGTAACTGAGTCATAGACATGAACAATGGTCATCTAGGTACTATGATTTTGTCTAAATCCAAATTGTAGAGAATAAAGTAATTTTTTCTTGCAAATATTCCGATAAATATTGATAAATGATTTTATCTAAAAATTTTTAGAAAATAGGAAGAAGAGAGATAGGGCGATAGTTGGGAAATTCTCGGGGTCTCCTGCTTTAAAGATGGGTATGATAGATGCAATTTTCAATGTATTAGGAAATAAGCCTGAACGCAAGCAAATATAGAAGAAATCAGTCAAACAAGGAAGACAAGCTTTATATGTAGACAAAAGAATGTACGTACTAATCTGATCGAAGCCTCCGCTTACGGGGTTCAGCCCTTTGATGATGGTTTCAAGCTGCACGGGATTTATAGTCAAATTTTATAAAATCTGTCTGGATTGGAGGTGAGCTAAGCAAAGGGAATGAAAACAACACTGATAATATCTCATTTGGATCAATGGATTTTATACTAAGTTCAAGCCGTGACAAGGGACAGTAAGAGAAAAGAAGGGCACTCAAGGGAGAAGGGAGCGAAGAGCACTCAAAAGGGACAAATCAAAAATAAAAATGTCACTTCTGCTCCCTGAGTTTTCAGAAGCCGGTGACGAACGAAGTAAGAAACGGCTTCTATTCTAACAGTTTTTCGTTCTCTGTCAGAAGCCGGTGACGGACGAAGTAAGAAACGGCTTCTATTCTGACAGTTTTCCGGTCTCGTCGTCGTTGTCTGTCAGAAGCCGGTGACGAACGAATTAAGAATTGTTGTTGTTGTTGTCTGTTCTGAGCGCTGGTATCAGAGACTTACAACTTTTGTGGATAGAAGGCACTTCCAAATGAATAAGCACCACGGTTGTCAATTTTCACAATTTCCATAATTTTGTCTAGAATTTTGCATTATGTGATATTTAACTTTTATTTTTCTATTTTTTGCTAGTTCATCCAGAGTATTCAAACTTTCACCCTTTTGCATCAGGGAAATTTGTAGTCCACACAAAAAGTTGAAACGAAAAAGTTTTAAATTTAAGGCTCTAAATTAGCTTTTGAACTTTGCACCCTAAATTTGGCATAAATCTCATGGTCTAAACTTTTGGCTCGAAATATCTGAAGCTACGGCAGTTCAGGTTCTAAGTCAAATATCCACTTATAGGCCTGTTTGTGCAGTTCTGTACAAACACAAAAACAAAATGAAAACGGAAATTTGGGTGTCCTTTTTGGCCCATTCCGTGAAGGTCTGCATTTCCCAAAATATCATGCGAACCCTTATATCTTCCGATCTAATTAATAAAAATTAGTTTCCATTTCAGATAATAAAAGAGAATAGCCTCCCTTATTATATATTAAGAGATAAAAACTTCCACACTGAAAATTTTTATTTTATAGGCAAAAATAAAATATAAGTTTTGAATTTTTTATTCTCAGCCCTCTGGTTTCCAGAACAAGATGGCTACGGTATTTAACTTAACACGGCTGGATAGCAAACTTCGTTGCCGACATTTTTCTCACTCATACCCCCCACTTATCTCTTACGGCGTCCGAGCTATAAGTCGTAAAATACATTTCAAAGTGGTAATTTTATCGGTTCATGTTTGCTTCACACCGGGGTTTAGGGTGGTTAGAGTCATTGGAGGGATATGAAATTTTGCATGCAGCTAGGTAAGAGACATATGTCGACATTCCATCTGGTTAGATATCATTAAAACACCAAGTTACCTTTACTAACATACCGTTTGTCCACGCATCGTTGTAGCACATTGCCAGACGTCACCCCCGCTTCCACGCCGCGGCAACTGCCGGCGATCGGAGCGGCCAGCTCTGTTTCATCTATGTGGTTATGGTCTGGTAAAAACGTACCCAATACTACCCATAATGCATCACAAGTAATTAGAGTACCGTAAAAGTCCGAGTCTACAATAAGAGTATAATGTTTCGGTTTTTGGACCATGGGTGGATCCAGGGAATAAGTAGGCTAGGTGCCCCTTGGAGGCGGATCCAGGTCATCAGTACGGGGGTGGAGCTAAGGAGCTCGAGCATAAACGGATTCAGGATATCAGTACGGGGGTGGGGCTCGGGAGCTCGAGCATAGGTGGGTCTAGGACATCAGTAGAGGGGGTAGGGGCTAAGGAGTTCGAGCATTGGCAGATCCAGGGCAGTACGGAGGTGGGGACACGGAGTATGAGCATAGACGAATCCAGGACATCAGTAAGGGGGTGGGGCTAAGGAGCTCAAGCATAGGCGGATCCAGGACATCAGTACGGGGGTGGGGCTAAGGAGCTCGAGCATAAGCGGATTCAGGACATCAGTACGGGGGTGGGGCTCGGGAGATCGAGCATAGGCGTATCCAGGACATCAGTACGGGGGTGGGGCTAAGGAGCTCGAGCATAGGCGGATCGAGGACATCAGTATGGGGGTGGGGCTAAGGAGTTCGAGCATAGGCGGATCCAGGACATCAGTACGGGGTTGGGGTTAAGGTGCTCGAGTATAGACGGATCAAGGATTTCCGATAGGGGATAAACCTTCCCGGGGGATGGGGTGTAACCTGGAACAGGGGGCCTCACTTTTGACGGCAAATCAGGTGGACGCAAAATCCTTCCGATGGGTGCAGATTTTCCCTTCTTAGGGGGGTGGGAAGTGACATTTCAGGCGGCGCCATCGAATGTTTAAGGGGGCGTCGTGGCCATTTCAGGGGGCGCCGAGGGTCGATCAAGTGGGGCACGTGCTCCCTATGCCCCCTACCACCCTGAATTCACCTATTAGCTCGAGCATCCCCACCATTGTTTCGAAACATCCTCCGGGTATGCCATAGCTCTAGGAATTTTCACATGGGGGATTAAGCCCCTAGCCTCGCCCCTTGTATCCGCCACCGTGTTTAGACATATAAATGATATATAAATATCGTTGCACTCTGTTCCATTTTATCGAACAATACCAATGAGCGACAATCGGTCATGCAGATTTCGAATCTGGTCTTCAGGTCAATGAAAGGTCACTACACATGCGCAGTGGAACTCATTGTAACAGAGGCCATCTCGGCAACCTACGGATCGATTTTCTTGAAATTTTGTGACAAGAGAATAGCACGGAATGCAAACCAAAAATGTCATATTGAAGCTGCACAGCTCTGCGCATGCGCAGTAGAAATTATGAAAATAAGCCTTAATGTTGGGGATATTTCCGAGGAGGACATGAACAGAGGAGAGCCAACATGCTTAAATTTAGCATGAGAGTTTTGACACACTTGGTTATTACAAAGGTTAGTGCGCATGCGCATTACAACTTATGGTCATGGAGGCTATCTCGGGAACCAATAGACTGATCGGGCTAAAACTTTTCGAGTAATAGCAGAATACTATCAGCTAAGCCCAATTCACGGCATTATGACACTGCACTGTGCTGCGCATGCGCAGTAGGAATTCTATGGAATAGACTATAAGGGATAGTATAGACAAGGAAAGAAACACACGGCATACCAACATGCTTCAGTCAATTATAACGGGATCTTCGCTCTCATTCACTGCAGACGTTACTGCGCATGCGGACTGGGACTTAGGGTAACCGAAGCTAACTCGGTAACAAATAGGCTGAATTGTGTGAAGATCTCCAGGCATAGGTGAAATATAGTGGGCAAACCCATCATATTTTACATGGTATCTCCTTTCTTCTGGTCATGCCCAGTCTTTGCTTAACAAAACAAACATTATACGTGTGTTTATTTATGTGATGACATGATTAGAGGGCAAGCGTGGTGCAGTATGCGGAGATCTGCTAATTTAGGAAAACATGGGCTTACACAGGGGATTGAATGGAGTCATACTGAGAACAGAAGACCTCAACTCCCAACATTGCGTTGGTATAAGCATTATACTGCTGAAAACACTCGCCTGTCAATCGAACTGTTTTCCTAGCGTACATTGTCACCGGCTTCTCCTGTGCCAGAGCGGCACCTGCCGAGGCCGCAGGCCGAGGTAGTCCGTAGTAGTTGTTGTCTGTTCTGAGGACTGGTATCAGATACTTGAAACTTTCAGGGATGATAGGCAGGAACCCATAAAAGAACCTGCTGGTTGCAGATTTTCAGAATTTTCAAAAACTTCCCAAAAATATTGCATTATATTTTGTAAAACTTTTATATTTATCTTTTTCCATTTTTGGTCTACAGCTCTAAAACTTACACTGTTTTACACACAATTAATTACCAGCTTTTGGTAAAAGTTTGAAGCAAAAATTAAAAATTTGTACTGCTAAAATGATTTTATTGAAATTGTTAACTCCAACTTATAGTGAATGCATTACCAAAGTTATAAGTTCGAGATATCTGAAGATATGATTCTCAGTGTTCCAAACTGGATTTCTACAGACAGAATGGACTGTGCAGTACTGCATAGACACTAAACTGAACCAAAACCATCACTTTGAAGGTAAGTTTTGGCACTCTTTCCAAAACATTGCAATTATGGGCTAAAACTTTAAAACCATATAACTTTCAAAATTTTGAAGATCGAGCATAGGTGGATCCAGGACATCAGTATGGGGTGGGGCTAAGGACCTCGAGCATAGGCGGATCCAGGACAGTACGGAGGTGGGCCTACGGAGTTCGAGCATAAGCGGATTCAGGACATCAGTACGGGGGTGGGGTTAGGGAGCTCGAGCAAAGGCGGATCCAGGACTTCGTACGGTGGTGGGGCTAAGGAGATGGAGCATAGGCGGATCCAGGACATCAGTACGGAGGTGGGGCTAAGAATTTCGAGCATAGGCGTATCCAGGACATCAGTACGGGGGTGGGGCTAAGGAGCTCGAGCATAGGCGGATCGAGGACATCAGGATGGGGGAGGGGCTAAGGAGTTCGAGGATAGGCGGATCCAGGACATCAGTACGGGGTGGGGTTAAGGGGCTCGAGTATAGACGGATCAAGGATTTCCGATAGGGGAGAAGTTTCCCCGGGAGAAGGGGTGTAATCCGGAACAGGGGGCCTCACTTTTGATGGCAAATCAGGTGGACGCAAAATCCTTCCGATGGGTGCAGATTTTCCCTTCTTAGGGCGGTGGGAAGTGACATTTCAGGCGGCGCCATCGAATGTTTAAGGGGCCCCGTGGCCATTTCAGGGGGCGCCGAGGGTCGATCAAGTGGGGCACGTGCCTCCCTATGCCCCCTACCACCCTGAATTCACCTATTAGCTCGAGCATCCCCACCATTGTTTCGAAACATCCTCCGTGTATGCCATAGCTATAGGAATTTTCACATGGGGGATTAAGCCCCTAGCCTCGCCCCTTGTATCCGCCACCGTGCTTAGACATATAAATGATATATAAATATCGTTGCACTCTGTTCCATTTTATCGAACAATACCAATGAGCGACAATCGGTCATGCAGATTTCGAATCTGGTCTTCAGGTCAATGAAAGGTCACTGCACATGCGCAGTGGAACTCATTGTAACAGAGGCCATCTCGGCAACCTACGGATCGATTTTCTTGAAATTTTGTGACAAGAGAATAGCACGGAATGCAAACCAAAAATGTCATATTGAAGCTGCACAGCTCTGCGCATGCGCAGTAGAAATTATGAAAATAAGCCTTAATGTTGGGGATATTTCCGAGGAGGACATGAACAGAGGAGAGCCAACATGCTTAAATTTAGCATGAGAGTTTTGACACACTTGGTTATTACAAAGGTTAGTGCGCATGCGCATTACAACTTATGGTCATGGAGGCTATCTCGGGAACCAATAGACTGATTGGGCTAAAACTTTTCGAGTAATAGCAGAATACTATCTGCTAAGCCCAATTCACGGCATTATGACACTGCACTGTGCTGCGCATGCGCAGTAGGAATTCTATGGAATAGGCTATAAGGGATAGTATAGACAAGGAGGGAAACACACGGCATACCAACATGCTTCAGTCAATTATAACGGTATCTTCGCTCTCATTCACTGCAGACGTTACTGCGCATGCGGACTGGGACTTAGGGTAACCGAAGCTAACTCGGTAACAAATAGGCTGAATTGTGTGAAGATCTCCAGGCATAGGTGAAATATAGTGGGCAAACCCATCATATTTTAGATGGTATCTCCTTTCTTCTGGTCATGCCCAGTCTTTGCTTAACAAAACAAACATTATACGTGTGTTTATTTATGTGATGACATGATTAGAGGGCAAGCGTGGTGCAGTATGCGGAGATCTGCTAATTTAGGAAAACATGGGCTTACACAGGGGATTGAATGGAGTCATACTGAGAACAGAAGACCTCAACTCCCAACATTGCGTTGGTATAAGCATTATACTGCTGAAAACACTCGCCTGTCAATCGAACTGTTTTCCTAGCGTACATTGTCACCGGCTTCTCCTGTGCCAGAGCGGCACCTGCCGAGGCCGCAGGCCGAGGTAGTCCGTAGTAGTTGTTGTCTGTTCTGAGGACTGGTATCAGATACTTGAAACTTGCAGGGATGATAGGCAGGAACCCATAAAAGAACCTGCTGGTTGCAGATTTTCAGGATTTTCAAAAACTTCCCAAAAATATTGCATTATATTTTGTAAAACTTTTATTTTTATCTTTTTCCATTTTTGGTCTACAGCTCTGAAACTTACACTCTTTTACACACAATTAATTACCAGCTTTTGGTAAAAGGTTTGAAGCAAAAATTAAAAATTTGTACTGCTAAAATGATGTTTTGAAATTGTTAACTCCAACTTATAGTGAATGCATTACCAAAGTTATAAGTTCGAAATATCTGAAGATATGATTCTCAGTGTTCCAAACTGGATTTCTACAGACAGAATGGACTGTGCAGTACTGCATAGACACTAAACTGAACCAAAACCATCACTTTGAAGGTCAGTTTTGGCACTCTTTCCAAAACATTGCAATTATGGGCTAAAACTTTAAAACCATATAACTTTCAAAATTTTGAAGATCGAGCATAGGTGGATCCAGGACATCAGTATGGGTTGGGGCTAAGGACCTCGAGCATAGGCGGATCCAGGACAGTACGGAGGTGGGCCTACGGAGTTCGAGCATAAGCGGATTCAGGACATCAGTACGGGGGTGGGGTTAGGGAGCTCGAGCATAGGCGGATCCAGGACTTCGTACGGTGGTGGGGCTAAGGAGATGGAGCAAAGGCGGATCCAGGACATCAGTACGGAGGTGGGGCTAAGAAGTTCCAGCATAGGCGTATCCAGGACATCAGTATGGGGGTGGGGCTAAGGAGCTCGAGCATAGGCGGATCGAGGACATCAGTATGGGGGTGGGGCTAAGGAGTTCGAGGATAGGCGGATCCAGGGCATCACTACGGGTGTGGGGTTAAGGGGCTCGAGTATAGACGGATCAAGGATTTCCGATAGGGGATAAACCTTCCCGGGGAAGGGGTGTAACCTGGAACAGGGGGCCTCACTTTTGACGGCAAATCAGGTGGACGCAAAATCCTTCCGATGGGTGCAGATTTTCCCTTCTTAGGGGGGTGGGAAGTGACATTTCAGGCGGCGCCATCGAATGTTTAAGGGGGCACCGTGGCCATTTCAGGGGGCGCCGAGGGTCGATCAAGTGGGGCACGTGCCCCCTATGCCCCCTACCACCCTGAATTCACCTATTAGCTCGAGCATCCCCACCATTGTTTCGAAACATCCTCCGCCTATACCATAGCTCTAGGAATTTTCACATGGGGGGATTAAGCCCCCTAGCCTCGCCCCTTGTATCCGCCACTGTGTTTAGACATATAAATGATATATAAATATCGTTGCACTCTGTTCCATTTTATCGAACAATACCAATGAGCGACAATCGGTCATGCAGATTTCGAATCTGGTCTTCAGGTCAATGAAAGGTCACTGCACATGCGCAGTGGAACTCATGGTAACAGAGGCCATCTCGGCAACCTACGGATCGATTTTCTTGAAATTTTGTGACAAGAGAATAGCACGGAATGCAAACCAAAAATGACATCTTGAAGCTGCACAACTCTGTGCATGCGCAGTAGAAATTATTAAAAAGCCTTAAAGTTGAGGATATTTCAGAGGAGGACATGAACAGAGGAGAGCTAACATGCTTAAATTTAGCATGAATCTTTTGTCACCCTTGGTAACTACAAAGGTCAGTGAGCATTCGTATTAGATTTTATGGTCATGGAGGCTATCTCGGCAGCAAATAGACCGATTTTACTCAAATTTTGCGACTAAAAACACTATACCATCTGCTAATCCCAATTCACGGCATTATGACGCTGCACTGTGCTGCACATGCGCTGTAGGAATTCTAGGGAATAATAGGCTATAAGGGATAATTTAGACCAGGAGATAAACACACGGCATACAAACATGCTTCAGTCAATTATAACGGTATCTTCGCTCTCATTCACTGCAGACGTTACTGCGCATGCGGACTAGGACGTAGGGTTACCGAAGCTAACTCGATAACAAATAGGCTGAATTGGGTGAAAATCTGCAGGTATAGGTGAAATACAGTCAGCAAACCCATCATATTTTAGATGGTATCTCCTTTCTTCTGGGCATACCCAGTCTTTACTTAACAAACCAAACTTTATACGTGTGTTTATTTATGCGATGACATGAATAGAGGGCAAACGTGGAGCAGTGTACAGAGACATGTTAGTTTAGCATAACATGGCTTACACATGGCCTTGAATGGAGTCATAATGAGAACACAAGACCTCAAGTCCCAACATTGCGTTGGTATAATCATCATACTGCTGAAAACACTTGCCTGTCAATCGAATTGTTTTTTTAGCGTACATTGTCACCGCCTTCTCCTGCGCGAGAGCGGCACCTGCCGAGGCCGCAGGCCGAGGTAGTCCGTAGTAGTTGTTGTCTGTTCTGGGGACTGGTATCAGATACTTGAAACTTGCAGGGATGATAGGCAGGAACCCATAAAAGAACCTGCTGGTTGCAAATTTTTAGAATTTTCAAAAACTTCCCAAAAATTTTGCATTATATTTTGTAAAACTTTTATTTTTGTCTTTTTCCATTTTTGGTCTACTGCTCTGAAACTTACACTCTTTTACACACAATTAATTACCAGCTTTTGGTAAAAGTTTGAAGCAAAAATTAAAAATTTGTACTGCTAAAATGATTTTTTGAAATTTTTAACTCCAACTTATAGTGAATGCATTATCAAAGTTATAAGTTCGAAATATCTGAAGATATGATTCTCAGTGTTCCAAACTGGATTTCCACAGGCATAATTGACTGTGCATTACTGCATAGACACTTTACTGAACCAAAACCATCACTTCGAACGTCAGTTTTGGCACTCTTTCCAAAACATTGCAATTATGGGCTAAAACTTTAAAACCATATAACTTTTAAAATTGTGAAGATTTTTGAACGCAGTTTTCTTTGTTGGAATGGGAATTTCATTCCAACACGATATTCTAAACTCACATTTCTGAGTTAAGGGGATATCTAATTTTTATCTAACGCACAATATGGTTTTCGCCGAGGCAGAGGCACACTCGACCACCTTGTCGCACTCGACGCAGCCGTTAGGGAGGGTTTTATCACTAAACAGCACACAATCACAGTGTTTTTGACGTAGAGTGCGCTTATGACTTGACTTGGAGGCATGGCATCCTAAAGAAGCTTTTTCGCATGGGAGTGCGAGGTCGCCTTGGTTGGTTTCTGTTCAATTTCCTGAGGGACAGGCGTTTCAGATTTCGAATTGGAAATTCTTTTTCCGAGGAGCACACACAGGAGAACGGCACGGGACAGGGTAGCGTTTTTATCTGTGGCCCTGTTCGCCGTCATGATTAATGACATAGGCGATGTTTTACCGCCCAATGTCTCCCGTGCCATGTTCGTAGATGACTTTACCATATGGGTAACAACGTCTTCGACCACCACAGCTCAAATTAAACTACAGCTTTGCCTCGACAGACTGCAGCGGTGGAGTGAAATAAATGGTCTACGCTTTTCAACCTCTAAAACCAAATGCATGCGTTTTTGCACCCGACGGAGGGTATGTGAACATCCTATTCTGAACATCGCGGGCCATGAGATAGAAGTAGTGGACCAGACACGCTTCCTAGGATTAATACTTGACCGTAGACTAGCATACGCCCCTCACTTCAGGAAGCTTAGAGAGAGCTGTTTTAGTTGCCTTAATGTTCTTAAGGTCTTAACCCGCATGACATACGGCTTGGATACAAAAACACTCTTAACATTGTACAGATCCTTAATAAGATCAAAACTAGAATATGGAAGTGTGGTATATGACTCTGCGACAGAAACATCCAAAAGAATGTCCAAAACTGTCCACTGTCCAAAACCAGGCCCTTCGAATTATAACCGGTGCTTTTCGTATCTCACCTGTTTCAATCCTGCACGTGGATATACACGAGACGCAACTTGCTTTGCGACGGAGATATGTTGCCATGCGATATGCGTTGACGCTTAAACATGACTCCGATCATCCTACGTCTGACACTTTTTTGACAACAGTAGACTGAGGCGAATCGACAATGGCGAATCGACAACCCCCGTACTGATATCCTGGATCCGCCTGTGCTCCATCTGCTTAGCCCCACCCCCGTACTGATGTCCTGGATCCGCCTATGCTCGAGCTCCCTAGCCCCAACCCCGCTTTGATGTCCTGGATCCGCCTATGCTCGAGCTCCTTAGCCCCAACCCCGAACTGATGTCCTGGATCCGCCTATGCTCGAGCTCCTTAGCCCCACCCCCTTACTGATGCCCTGGATCCGCTTATGCTCGACCTTCTTAGCCCCAGCCCCTTACTGATGTCCTGGATCTGCCTATGCTCGAACTCCGTAGCCCCACCTCCGTACTGCCCTGGATCCGCCTATGCTCGAACTCCTTAGCCCCTAACCCCTACTGATGTCCTGGATCCGCCTATGCTGAAGCTCTCGAGCCCCACCTCCGTACTGATGTCCTGGATCCGCTTATGCTCGAGCTCCGTAGCCCCACCCCCGTACTGATTTCTTGGATCTGCCAATGCTCTAACTCTCTAGCCCCACCCCCGTACTGATGTCCTGGATCCGCCTATGCTCGAACTCTTTACCCCCCACCCCGTGCTGATGTCCTGGATCCGCTTATGCTCGAGCTCCTTAGCCCCACCCCCGTACTGCTGTCCTGGATCCGCCTATGCTCGAGCTCCTTTGCCCCACCCCCTTACTGATGTCCTGGATCTGCCTATGTTCGAACTCCGTAGCCCCACCTCCGTACTGTCTTGGATCCGCCTATGCTCGAGGTCCTTAGCCCCACCCCCGTACTGATGTCCTGGATCCGCCTATGCTCGAGCTCCCGAGCCCCACCCCCCGTACTGATGTCCTGGATCCGCCTATGCTCGAACGCCTTAGCCCCACCCCCGTACTGATCTCCTGGATCCGCTTATGCTCGAGCTCCTTAACCCCACACCCGTAACGACCCCACCTCCGTGCCCCCTCCCTCCGAAACGACGTAGGCGGGAAGGGGACAGGTGCCCCCATAGAATCTAAGCGCCCCCTGAAATTGTCTCGGAACCCCTGGAAAGTTCGATGGCACCTCCTGAAATGTCGTATTTCCCCGGATGCAGGTATCGGCGCCCACTGATAGGATTTAGCGCCCACTTGATAGGTTTTTCCGGCCAAAAGTGGCGTCCCTGGTGTAGATACCGCCCACCAGGAAGTTTCCCCTTCCACCTCGCCACCGATAGGCAATCCTGAAGTCGCGTGTGGTAAGCGACATTTCAGGGAGCGCCATCGACCTTTAGAGGTGTGTCTTTACAATTTCAGGGGGCGCCGATGGTCGATTGGGGGTTGGGGGGTTGGGGAGGGGGAGGGGGTGGGGGTGGCACCTAGCCTACTTATTCCCTGGATCCACCCATGGTCCAAAAACCGAAACATAATACTCTTATTGTAAACTCGGACTTTTACGGTACTCTAATTACTTGTCTAAGATTGGAGATAAAAAGGTTGAATGTGGTCACTGTGAATAGTCCTAAAAATAACTGTCTTACATTTATACTATATATGAAAGAGAAAAGGCCAAGATAATAAACAATATTTCGAATACGATTCTTTGTCAAATTTTGAATGACCAGAAATAAGGAAGTATGTAATATTCCATATTTCGTTTTTTGTCGTAAAACACGCGGACATTCGAGCCTACAATCTTTGTACACAGTGTTAAAATGTTAGCAGCATATCTTCCTTATGTTTCACGTTATTATAATATATACAATCAATGAAGGACAAGTACAATACACACACGCACATCCAACATGAAAATGAATGCTGGGCCACCAACAGTAATCAGAACGAGGAGTACGGGACGGGAGGGAGTAGGCGCCATGATGAACCCTGTTTGTTCATCTGGGGCTTTTGGTTCCGGATTTCCAGGGACTATTTAATTTTACCGTCAGCATCATCTTTGCATCTCTGTAGTATTTCTATGGTGAATGTCCTGTCTGTGATTTGTGTGTCTGAATGGTGTTTTCTAATGTGATCCCCTAAGTGTTTACCCCGTTCCTTTCGTCTTGCGTGGCCTAAATGTTCCATTAATCGTGTCCTGATTTGTCGTGGGTTTCGCCTATATATTTTGAGAGCAGAGGGTACAGGTAATTTTGTATACTGTGTTTTTTACGTGGCACCTACCTTTTAGTCCCTAGTTGCATGTGTGGCATGTTTTTCTGTATCCTCATGGGCAGGGTGGTGGTTCGAGGGATGATCTGATGAGGGTGTTGGCTAGAGTGCGACCACTCTTCCATGCTATTGAGATGTTGAGGTCTGATGATTTGACTGCGGTGGTGATTCTGTGTGCCAGTTGGTCGTCTATGAATGGGAGAGATATGTATGTTGTGGTTTTATATTTGTTTAGTCTAGTGTGATGATGTGTTTGTAAAGTACCGAATGTTGGATGCGGTTGATTAGGGCTAGTGGGTATCCGTTCAATTGAAAAAGTTTGGAGATCTTCTCAAGTACCCTCTTTCTCGCCGGAAAATCTGATCCCAACCTGATGGCTCTTAATGATTGTAAGTGTAGGATGGAACGTTTAGTCTGTATGGGGTGGGCTAAATTGAAGTTAAGTATGATGGGTGCTGTCATGGCTTTGATGTATAGTTCGGTAGTGTATTTGCCTGAGGGATGTACAGTAAGAAGAGTGTCTAGGAAAGGAATTTGATGGTTTTCTGTGTTGTCAGACCTTTCTATACTGAATTTTATCGACGGATGGAATTCATTTATAAACCTAAAGTTATCATCTAGGGTTTCGTTTCCGTGTGTCCACAATCCAAATATGTCATCAATGTAACGAAAATATTCTATGGGCTGGAGTATGTCTGATGAGATTATGAGAGATTCTACAGTATGCATGAATAATATTGCCAGAGGGGGTGCTATCCGGCTCCCCATCGCTATACCATCAGTCTGTTTGTACACATCTTTCCCGAATCTAAGATAGTTGTTATTCAGACAGTGTTCCAGAAGGGACTTTATGTCTGGAATGGTAAGGCCATATAAATCGACTTTGTTCACGTGGGTTGTAAGCATTTTTATTGTTGCTTCAATGGCCTCTGATGTCGGAGTATTTCCATACAAATTATTTACATCTACCGTAAAAGCTATTGTACCTTGGGGAAATCCAGTGGGGTAACGTATTTTTAGACGGTTGAGGTAGTCGTAGGTATTGGTTAGGTGGGCAGGAACAAAAATCAGAAGTTGGGAGATAATCCGTTCTAACATCCAAGTTAATTTGTCAAGTGGGTCCCCGCACGCTGAGACTATAGGCCTGAGGGGATTGGTGAGCTTGTGAGTTTTAGGCAATCCATAGAACTCTGCGGTTCTTGATTCTTTTGGTATGATTGCGTGAATAAGCTTGTCTGGAAGTTTATCTTCATGGTGTGACTGATCAGGACTCTGGTTGTTTTACCTAGTTTCTTTGTAGGGTTTGTAGGGCATATATCTATGGGCTGGTAGCTGCTTATTATTGTCTGTGCTTTATTGACGTAGTCATCTTTTGTCATAATTACCAGGCCCTTGCATTTATTGGAGCGTTTTACGACTGTGGTTTCGTCCCCCTTCAATTGTTTTAGCATCTTAATGTCGTCTTTAGTGTGGTTATGCTGGGCTGTTTGTTTGTGGTGTTTGTATAATCCCATCACTTTTTGTTTAAATTGTTTTAGTGAGTGTTCTGTCACTATGCTTGCCGTGGGTGACTGACAAGTCAAAGTGTCACTAGATCTAGGTTTAATATTTATTTTATGTGCTGTTCTTGGTTGGTCCGATTTCTGCTGGTCAGGAGCTGGTGGTTGCGTGAAAGGTATGGATTGTGGTGTTTTTGAGGATGTCGTGTGTTGAGTGGTTGATTGGGGTAGGCTGACACTTTTTAAAGAATTCTGATTGTTATTGTTTTGCCTTTCTTCTATGTCCTCCTTCCATGGTATTGCAAAGACTCCCCGTTCCAGTTCCGCTTCTACTTCTTTGAGTACATGGGTATTAATCTGACGTGTGAGAGCAAAGTTTGGGCCCTTTTCCAATAGGTTAGCTAAAGCAGGTTCTATTGTGCCCTGACTCAGGTTTAGAAACTTTTGTGGGTTCACTTTAGGTTGCGTGCTCGTTTTCTGAGGAGGTTTAGCACCAGTATCATACCTAACATGAGCAAAAACACAAGCATCTAGGTTAGCAGTTTCATCATACTGTGCATATTCCCTAGCATCCCACCATTGTGTCGAGGTATCATCAAGATCGGTTAGGATCCCTACGTCATTAGAAGCATCATACCATATATCCACATATGTGGGTTGACTTACATTGGATGCATCATACCACTATTCTTGGGGGCAATCTTCAGCGTCGTACCAAGTTTCTGTGGTGTCTCGAGGTGTATTCTCCTTATGGTACGTTTCTTCCTTTCCATTCACTGCGAACATCTCTTCTTGTTTATTTGAGTTAGTTGGTCCCGTCTTCCTATCTGATAGATTCCTGAACTTCTTGTATAGTCGTTGATGAGCGTGGGTCCTCACTTCATTGTAGATGGCGTGACATTTTCTTATGGGTTATTTTCTTATTTTCCTATGGCTGTGATGGGACTCTGCCCCAGCGGCGATGAGTACAATCGCCGCGGAGACAAAGCGCTGGCTGGCAGGTCGTCGCAGGTCGGAAGGTCGTGGACGACGTCCTCTTGTTCGACAGTGATTATGGAAGTCACCTCAAGCACGTGATTCAAGTTCTACAGCGGTGCGATGACAGTGGCACCACTCTAAACCCCACAAAAATCGCTTTCGCTGAACTTTCAGTGTCCTTCTGTGGATACAACGTCACTGAACACGGATATTCTCCAGAAGAGCGGAAGGTGCGCGCCATCGCTGAGTTTCCACGACCGCAGAACATCACAGACTTCCGCAGTTTTCTGGGTCTGGTGAATCAGCTGAGCGCGTTCTCCTCAGACACATCTGAGGCGGCTGATTCTCTGCGGGACCTGCTTCGCCCGTCTTGAGAGTGGATCTGGTCAGATGTACACGAGGTGGCCTTCAACGCTGTCAAACAGGCTCTCACGTCACCTCCTGTGCTGGCCTACTTCAACCCTGCGTTACCAACCGCACTGCACACTGATGCAGTGCGAAAGATACTCGCGTTTGCTCTTCTCCAGCTTCATGGGGTGGAATGGAAACTGGTCGAGTGTGGATCCAGGTTTGTGACAGAAACTGAATCACGCTATGCTGCGATTGAGCTAGAAATGCTGGCTATCACCTGGAGTGTCCGCAAACTGCACGTATTTCTGGCTGGATTGCCCATGTTTGACATTGTGACAGACCATCGCCCCCTCGTCACACTGATAAACAGCAAACCTCTGTCAGACATCGCGAATCCAAGACTGCAGCGTCTCCGGGAAAAACTTCTTCCCTACAGCTTTCAAGTGGTCTGGAAGTCGGGAAAAAGTCACGCCATCCCCGACGCGCTCTCCTGTGCTCCCGTCGATTATCCGACGTCAACAGACTTGGAAGCGGAATCGGAAATCACGCATCAGATCCGAAGCGTGCTCCTCACCTCTGCTGCCGATTCGCCCCTCTTCGGATCATCTGCTGGGTGTGACGTCATCCTGAGTCAGATATTAGAAGCCGGCCAGAGTGACGACGAGTACATCGATCTCCGTGCTGTCATAAACACCAGTTTTCCAGCACGCAAATCGGATTTACCCCATGCGCTCCGTCCTCACTGGGAAAAGCGTGAAGACCTCGCTGTGGACGGTGATCTGATTGTTTGCGGCCCATGCCTCGCCATCCCGAAGGCCATGCGCAAGGACACGCTGGAGAAGCTGCACGCCTCACATCAAGGGATCCGACGCACCAAAATGCGGGCACGACAGACCGTGTTTTGGCCGACTATCAACAACGACATCCAGAACATAATTTCGGCGTGCCCTGAATGCCGCAAATATTTACCGAGCCAACAAAAAGAAGAACTGTGCCAACACCCGACTCCGTCTCGTGTATTTGAATCGGTGTCAGCCGATTTCTTCTCTCATGCCGGGAAAGCGTTTCTGGTGTACATGGACCGGCTGAGCGGCTGGCCGGTGGTGGCTGCTTGTCACAGTGATGCCACTGCGCGCACATTGGTGCGTGAGCTCCGCGCCATTTTTGCCAGTCTTTGGAGTACCATGCCGGTTCCGTAGTGACGGTGGGAAGGCATTCACGGCTCGCATCACTCGCCAATTCTTCAAGCGATGGCGAGTTCAGCATGACATCACAACGCCGTACTTTGCACAGAGCAACGGACACGCCGAGGCCGGCGTCCGTCTCGTAAAAAGGCTTGTGCAGAAGTCGGCTCCCAACGGAGACCTGGACACAGACGAGTTCGCGGAAGGACTGCTCGAGATTCGAAACACCCCCGCTCCGACGGAAGATCACCAGCTCAGGTGGTATTTGGCAGACTGATTCGTTCGACCGTGCCGGCTCACTTCCGCGCATTTTCTTCTGAGTGGCAAGCTGCTGCGGATGAGTGCGACGCCCGAGCGGCCCGCGCTGCAAAGCTAAGCCAGGAGCGCTGCGATCAGCACGCCAAGACGCTGTCATCCATTAATGTCGGCTCGCATGTCGTGGTTCAGGACGCCATTTCGGGCCTGTGGGATCGCGTGGGAGTCTTCGTGGCCCGTGGAAATCGTTCCGACTACATGGTTAAAATGCCGTCTGGGCGCATATTCTGGCGCAATCGGCGTTTCCTGCGGCTTCAGCGCCCTCTTTCCCCGCTGTCTGAGCACTCTTCCGATCAGCATGTCGCTTTCGACGAGAGTCATGATATCGAGACGACGCCACTCCGCCGCGTGCCTCCGCGTCCGATGAGCTGCTCACCTCAGTCGTCACCGGTGCCCCAGCGCACTCCATCCGCGCCCAAGCGGTCGGAAGAGGCATCACGGTCTGCAGGCACACCTGGTACAGCACCACCATCCAAGCACCACGTCACGTTTGCGGATGAAGCCCCGCAGCCGCTCGCGCCTCGACGCAGTGAACGCATCCGCTGCAAACCAAGCAGAATCACGGTTCTGCAATACGATAAGTCGTATGTTTGAAATGATCATTGGCCGTGGTCAGAAGTGCTGTGTTTTCGTTCTTGTCTTTTTTTAGTTATTTCAGCAGTGGCCTGAGACGCTGGTAGCGTTTTCCTGTCAGCATTTGTGTTTTATTTTTGCCGCATTTGTATGCTGGGAAAGGGGGCCGGAAGGGGAGATGTTGGGTGCCCGTTCAGGGCTCTGTCCGTGCAGAGCTCTGTCCGTGCAGAGCTCTGGACGGGTCACGTGACCTGTCTGGGTCGGCCATGCTGTGGACCGGCCCGCCAGTTGTGTTCCGGGAGAACAATAAACCACATCGGACCTAACAATTACCAAGGATGGAAACTGATGTTTGGATGCAGTTTGAGACGAATTTTGGCACTAATGAATTTTTGCGGCACTGTGTGAAAAAGGTTATGCGTTCGTCCATCTTGGCTAGTTTTTCGGAGTTTTTGATTTGTCTAATTAATATCTCCCGGCGGTTATCAAATGGTTCTATTTCTCTAAGATTGGAGATATAAAGGTTAAATGTGGTCATTGTGAATAGTCCTAAAAATAACCGTCTTATATTCATACAATATATTAAAGAGAAAAGGCCAAGATAATACACAATATTTCGAATACGATTCTTTGTCAAGTTTTGAATGACCAGAAATAAGTAAGTATGTAATATTTCATATTTCGGTTTTTTGTTCCGTAAAACACGCGGACATTCGAGCCTACAACCTTTGTACACAGTGTTGAAATGTTAGCAGCATATCTTCCTTAAGTTCCACGTTATTATAATATATACAATCGATGAAGGACAAGTACAATACACACACGCACATCGAACATGAAAATGAATGCTGGGCCATCAACAGTAATCAGAACGAGGAGTACGGGACGGGAGGGAGTAGGCGCCGTGATGAACCCTGTTTGTTCATCTGGGGCTTTTGGTTACGGATTTCCAGGGACTCTTTAATTTCACAGTCAGCATCATCTTTGCATATGTGTAGTATTTCTATGGTGAATGTCCTGTCTGTGATTTGTGTGTCTAAATGGTGTTCTCTAGTGTGATCCCCTAAGTTCCTTTCCTAAATTCCTTTCCTAGACACTCTTCTTACTGTACATCCCTCAGGCAAATACACTACCGAACTATACATCAAAGCCATGACAGCACCCATCATACTTAACTTCAATTCAGCCCACCCCATACAGACTAAACGTTCCATCCTACACTCACAATCATTAAGAGCCATCAGGTTGGGATCAGATTTTCCGGCAAGAAAGAGGGTACTTCAGAAGATCTCCAAACTTTTCCAATTGAACGGATACCCACTAGCCCTAATCAACCGCATCTAACATTCGGTACTTTACAAACCACATCATCACACTAGACTAAACAAATATAAAACCACAACATACATATCTCTCCCATTCATAGACGACCAACTGGCACACAGAATCACCACCGCAGTCAAATTATCAGACCTCAACATCTCAATAGCATGGAAGAGTGGTCGAACTCTAGCCAACACCCTCATCAGATCATCCCTCGAACCACCACCCTGCCCATGAGGATACAGAAAAACATGCCACACATGCAACTCGGGACTAAAAGGTAGGTGCCACGTAAAAAACACAGTATACAAAATTACCTGTACCCTCTGCTCTCAAATATATATAGGCGAAACCACACGACGAAATTCGTGTGAAAAATAAACCCATTTTATAACCGCCGGGAGATATTAATTAGACTGATCAAAAACTCCGAAAAACTAGCCAAGATGGACGAACGCATAACCTTTTTAACACAGTGCCGCAAAAATTCATTAGTGCCAAAATTTGTCTCAAACTGCATCCAAACATCAGTTTTCATCCTTGGAAATGAACGTGGGATGCGTAGAATCCATGATTCCTACATGCAGCGAACACTAAATGAGTGTGTACGAATTTTGCATAGAACAAAGGCATATCTGAAAAGGTAACAGCAGCGCCTACAACTTGAAGGAAGGTACCATCCCCTGTACCACATGACAATAAGAAAATGTCACGCCATCTACAATGAAGTGAGGACCCACGCTCATCAACGACTATACAAGAAGTTCAGGAATCTATCAGATAGGAAGACGGGACCAACTAACTCGAATGAACAAGAAGAGACGTTCGCAGCGAATGGAAAGGAAGAAACGTACCATAAGGAGAATACACCTCGAGACACCACAGAAACTTGGTACGACGCTGAAGATTGCCCCCAAGAATAGTGGTATGATGCATCCAATGTAAGTCAACCCACATATGTGGATATATGGTATGATGCTTCTAATGACGTATGGGATCCTAACCGATCTTGATGATACCTCGACACAATGGTGGGATGCTAGGGAATATGCACCGTATGATGAAACTGCTAACCTAGATGCTGGTGGTTTTGCTCATGTTAGGTATGATACTGGTGCTAAACCTCCTCAGAAAACGAGCACGCAGCCTAAAGTGAACCCACAAAAGTTTCTAAACCTGAGTCAGCGCACAATAGAACCTGCTTTAGCTAACCTATTGGAAAAGGGCCCAAAATTTGCTCTCTCACGTCAGATTAATACCCATGTACTCAAAGAAGTAGAAGCGGAACTGGAATGGGGAGCCTTTGCAATACCATGGAAGGAGGACATAGAAGAAAGGCAAAACAATAACAATCAGAATTCTTTAAAAAGTGTCAGCCTACCCCAACCAACCACTCAACACACGACATCCTCAAAAACACCACAATCAATACCTTTGACGCAACCACTAGTTCCTGACTAGCAGAAATCGGACCAACCAAGAACAGCACATAAAATAAATATTAAACCTAGATCTAGTGACACTTTGACTTGTCAGGCACCCACGGCAAGCATAGTGACAGAACACTCACTAAAACAATTTAAACAAAAAGTGATGGGACTATACAAACACCACAAACAAACAGCCCAGCATAACCACACTAAAGACGACATCAAGATGCTAAAACAATTGAAGGGGGACGAAAGCATAGTCGTAAAACGCTTCGATAAATGCAAAGGCATGGTAATTATGACAAAAGATGACTACGCCAATAAAGCACAGACAATAATAAGGAGCTACTAGCCCATAGATATATGCCCTACAAACCCTACAAAGAAACTAGGTAAAACAACCGGAGTCCTGACCAAACATACCATGAAATATAAACTTCCAGACAAGCTTATTCACGCAATCATACCAAAAGAATCAAGAACCGCAGAGTTCTATGGATTGCCTAAAACTCACAAGCCCACCAATCCCCTCAGGCCTATAGTCTCAGCGTGCGGGGACCCACTTGACAAATTAACTTGGATGTTAGAACGGATTATCTCCCAACTTCTGATTTTTGTTCCTGCCCACCTAACCAATACCTACGACTACCTCAACCGTCTAAAAATACGTTACCCCACTGGATTTCCCCAAGGTACAATAGCTTTTACGGTAGATGTAAATAATTTGTATGGAAATATTCCGACATCAGAGGCCATTGAAGCACAATAAAAATGCTTACAACCCACGTGAACAAAGTCGATTTATATGGCCTTACCATTCCAGACATAAAGTCCCTTCTGGAACACTGTCTGAATAACAACTATCTTAGATTCGGGAAAGATGTGTACAAACAGACTGATGGTATAGCGATGGGGAGCCGGATAGCACCCCCTCTGGCAATATTATTCATGCATACTGTAGTATCTCTCATACTCTCATCAGACATACTCCAGCCCATAGAATATTTTCGTTACATTGATGACATATTTGGATTGTGGACACACGGAAACGAAACCCTAGATGATAACTTTAGGTTTATAAATGAATTCCATCCGTCGATAAAATTCAGTATAGAAAGGTCTGACAACACAGAAAACCATCAAATTCCTTTCCTAGACACTCTTCTTACTGTACATTCCCTCAGGCAAATACACTACCGAACTATACATCAAAGCCATGACAGCACCCATCATACTTAACTTCAATTTAGCCCACCCCATACAGACTAAACGTTCCATCCTACACTTACAATCATTAAGAGCCATCAGGTTGGGATCAGATTTTCCGGCGAGAAAGAGGGTACTTGAGAAGATCTCCAAACTTTTTCAATTGAACGGATACCCACTAGCCCTAATCAACCGCATCCAACATTCGGTACTTTACAAACACATCATCACACTAGACTAAACAAATATAAAACCACAACATACATATCTCTCCCATTCATAGACGACCAACTGGCACACAGAATCACCACCGCAGTCAAATCATCAGACCTCAACATCTCAATAGCATGGAAGAGTGGTCGCACTCTAGCCAACACCCTCATCAGATCATCCCTCGAACCACCACCCTGCCCATGAGGATACAGAAAACATGCCACACATGCAACTAGGGACTAAAAGGTAGGTGCCACGTAAAAAACACAGTATACAAAATTACCTGTACCCTCTGCTCGCAAATATATATATATATATATATATATATATATATATATATATATATATATATATATATATATATATATATATATATAGGCGAAACCACTCGACAAATCAGGACCCGATTAATGGAACATTTAGGCCACGCAAGACGACAGGAACGGGGTAAACACTTATGGGATCACACTAAAAAAGACCATTCAGACACACAAGTCACAGACAGCACATTCACCATAGAAATACTACACATATGCAAAGATTATGCTGACTGTAAAATTAAAGAGTCCCTGGAAATCCGGAACCAAAAGCCCCAGATGAACAAACAGGGTTCATCATGGCGCCTACTCCCTCCCGTCCCGTACTCCTCGTTCTGATTACTGTTGATGGCCCAGCATTCATTTTCATGTTCGATGTGCGTGTGTGTATTGTACTTGTCCTTCATTGATTGTATATATTATAATAACGTGAAACATAAGGAAGATATGCTGCTAACATTTTAACACTGTGTACAAAGGTTGTAGGCTCGAATGTCCGCGTGTTTTACGACAAAAAAAACGAAATATGGAATATTACATACTTCCTTATTTCTGGTCATTCAAAATTTGACAAAGAATCGTATTCGAAATATTGTTTATTATCTTGGCCTTTTCTCTTTCATATATAGTATAAATGTAAGACAGTTATTTTTAGGACTATTTGCAATGACCACATTCAACCTTTTTATCTCAATCTTTGACAAGTAATTAGAGTACCGTAAAAGTCCGAGTTTACAATAGGAGTATTATGTTTTAGTTTTTGGACCATGGGTGGATCCAGGGAATAAGTAGGCTAGGTGCCCCCACCCCCTCCCCCATCCCCCTCCCCAACCCCCCAACCCCCAATCGACCATCGGCGCCCTCTGAAATTGTAAAGACACGCCTCTAAAGGTCGATGGCGCTCCCTGAAATGTCGCTTCCCATACGCGGATCCAGGATTGCCTATCGGTTGCTGGGTGTTGTTTAACATGTTTAGGAGGACCGTTTTGTTGTGTTTTCTCTGAGCCTCCGGTGTTTTTCGCATGTTTGGCTGTCTTCATTTTTTTTGCCTATCGGTGGCGAGGTGGAAGGGGAAACTTCCTGGTGGGCGCTATCTACACCAGGGACGCCACTTTTGGCCGGAAAAACCTATCAAGTAGGCACTAAATCCTATCAGTGGGCGCCAATACCTGCATCTCGGGGGAAAACGACATTTTAGGGGTGCCATCGAACTTTCCAGGGGGTTCCGAGACAATTTCAGGGGGCGCTAAGATTCTATGGGGGCACCTGTCCCCTTTCCCACTTGGATCCGCCTACGTTGGATGTGGGGAGATGGGGGTCGTTACGGGTGTGGGGTTAAGGAGCTCGAGCATAAGCGGATCCAGGAGATCAGTACGGGGGTGGGGCTAAGGAGCTCGAGCATAAGCGGATCAAGGACATCAGTACGGGGGTGGGGCTAAGGAGTTCGAGCATAGGCGGATCAAGGACATCAGTACGGGGGGTGGGGCTCGGGAGCTCGAGCATAGGCGGATCCAGGTCTTCAGTACGGGGTGGGGCTAAGGACCTCGAGCATAGGCGGATCCAGGACAGTACGGAGGTGGGGCTACGAGTTTGAGCATAGGCAGATCCAGGACATCAGTAAGGGGGTGGGGCTAAGGAGCCCGAGCATAGGCGGATCCAGGACATCAGTGCGGGGTTGGGGCTAGGGAGCTTGAGCATAGGCGGATCCAGGGCATCAGTACGGTGGTGGGGCTAAGGAGATGGAGCATAGGCGGATCCAGGACATCAGTACGGAGGTGGGGCTAAGAAGTTCGAGCATAGGCGTATCCAGGACATCAGTACGGGGGTGGGGCTAAGGAGCTCGAGCATAGGCGGATCGAGGACATCAGTATGGGGGTGGGGCTAAGGAGTTCGAGCATAGGCGGATCCAGGACATCAGTACGGGTGTGGGGTTAAGGGGCTCGAGTATAGACGGATCAAGGATTTCCGATAGGGGAGAAACCTTCCCGGGGAAGGGGTGTAACCTGGAACAGGGGGCCTCACTTTTGACGGCAAATCAGGTGGACGCAAAATCCTTCCGATGGGTGCAGATTTTCCCTTCTTAGGGGGGTGGGAAGTGACATTTCAGGCGGCGCCATCGAATGTTTAAGGGGGCACCGTGGCCATTTCAGGGGGCGCCGAGGGTCGATCAAGTGGGGCACGTGCCCCCTATGCCCCCTACCACCCTGAATTCACCTATTAGCTCGAGCATCCCCAACATTGCTTCGAAACATCCTCCGCCTATACCATAGCTCTAGGCATTTTCACATGGGGGGATTAAGCCCCCTAGCCTCGCCCCTTGTATCCGCCACCGTGTTTAGACATATAAATGATATATAAATATCGCTGCACTCTGTTCCATTTTATCGAACAATACCAATGAGCGATAATCAGTCATGCATATTTCGAATCTGGTCTTCAGGTTAGTGAAAGGTCACTGCACATGCGCAGTGGAACTCATGGTAACAGTGGCCGTCTCGGCAACCTACGGATCGATTTTCTTGAAATTTTGTGAACAAGAGAATAGCATGGAATGCAAACCAAAAATGTCATATTGAAGCTGCACAGCTCTGCGCATGCGCAGTAGAAATTATGAAAATAAGCCTTAGTGTTGGGGATATTTCCGAGGAGGACATGAACAGAGGAGTGCCAACATGCTTAAATTTAGCATGAAAGTTTTGACACACTTGGTTATTACAAAGGTTAGTGCGCATGCGCATTAGAACTTATGGTCATGGAGGCTATCTCGGGAACCAATAGACCGATTGGGCTCAAACTTTTCGAGTAATAGCAGAATACTATCTGCTAAGCCCAATTCACGGCATTATGACACTGCACTGTGCTGCGCATGCGCAGTAGGAATTCTATGGAATATTAGGCTATAAGGGATAGTATAGACAAGGAGAGAAACACACGGCATACCAACATGCTTCAGTCAATTATAACGGTATCTTCGCTCTCATTCACTGCAGACGTTACTGCGCATGCGGACTGGGACTTAGGGTAACCGAATCTAACTCGGTAACAAATAGGCTGAATTGTGTGAAGATCTCCAGGCATAGGTGAAATATGGTCGGCAAACCCATCATATTTTAGATGGTATCTCCTTTCTTCTGGGCATACCCAGTCTTTACTTAACAAACCAAACTTTATACGTGTGTTTATTTATGTGATGACATGAATAGAGGGCAAACGTGGAGCAGTGTACAGAGACATGCTAGTTTAGCAAAACATAGGCTTACACATGGCCTTGAATGGAGTCATAATGAGAACACAAGACCTCAAGTCCCAACATGGCGTTAGTATAAGTATCATACTGCTGAAAACACTGGCCTGTCAATCGAACTGTTTGCCTAACGTACATTGTCACCGCCTTCTCCTGCGCCGGAACGGCACCTGCCGAGGCCGCAGGCCGAGGTTTCTTCTGGTGAACATTTTTTGCACTGACCTAGGGGACCATAAAATCCATGGGCAAGGGTCACAATAGTGTTTGGCAGAAGAGCTGGTTTGCTGGAATTTAGGGACTAAAATTCCGCCGGTCCACAATGAAAAAAACCATGGAAAGCTGGTAGGCTGGTGGGACAGGCTAAGGATCAGAATGGTCCCCACCTTGCATGCTAAAAGTTTTATGATTTGGACTGAGAGTCATTCGTGAAAATCATCAGCTAGGAACCTAGTCTCCGTCACCAAATTGTGATCCGGATGGGACTACTGATGTAGTGTATCAAGTGCTATTTGCTAAGTAATATGACAGGGTCCGTGCTCAAGTGCTGAGAAGATCGCACTTGACGACCTCCACGACTCCACGATGTATACTGATCTTTGGTCCGATGTGGATCGTATTTTGGTCATGGAAACTAAGTCAGTGTGAATATGGGTATGTTCCAGGCCCTCTTGCGAAAAGCCGAGAGCATTTGGTGCTAGGTGCATTTTTAAAGATTACCAAAGATAAAAGGCGCAGAATCATTTATCATGTAAGCCATAATTGTCAAGGTCAGGTACTACACAATAAAAGAGCATTTGCTTCTTTCCTTTGCGTCATTTAGCTTGAGAATCTGTCAAAGCATGTAGGTATTTTCCGAGAAGAAGTCTGGCACCAAAATCTCTTGGATTTTTGCAAAAGGGTCTGGAACATACCCTATGTGAAGTACCTAATCTTGAGTTCCACTTTGGTGATAACTCATCTCCAAGGTTACTTTACAAAAGGCGTGGCCCATGAAATGAATTCCGTCCTCAAGGTGACAGCGAGAGGACTGCACTAACTAATGTGTCAGCCATGTGGAGGTTGCAGAGATAACTTAAAGGGAATGTGGAACCTTGGTCAAATCCTGCAATTTAGTGTAATAGGCATACTTATAGCCGAAAATAATGAAACCACTCATAACTTCTCTAAAAAGTCTACAATAAGCTCAATATTTTGATTTTTAAAATACTCCTCTAGGGAAAAATAAATATCTGCCTGTGGATGATGTCATGATCTGGCAACCCCCACCATACTTGAAACGCTTCAAGGGCTGATTGGCTGATGTTCACAGTGACGTCAGCAAATTTCGTCACACCAACAGCCATGACAACTGCGGCTTGCTGCTAATGGTACATGAGGGGTACATTGCAGGTAGGTTTTAGCTTTTTCTACGGAAATCTTGAGTTCTAAGACAAATTATATATTGAGTACCGGGTTTTCCGACTTGCTTTACAACTTGGCTATCTCAGTTAAATTCACGTTATGATGGTGCCACATTCCCTCTAAGGTGTGCATATTTTTGATAAAGTGGAATTGAATTCCCATGAATGAAAACACTGTGGAATTAAATTGAACATGAGATCATGATGAAAGAAAATTGGCATGCTGTATCTGTCGTAGACGTTTGAAGTTGGTTAATTTTAACATGGAACCCTATTGGTAAACTTCTTTCGCTTGCGTGACGTCATAGTAGAGTCGGCTCCGGCTTGTTACCGTTAAGAACCTTGGTAACACCACACTCACTCCATTTGAAATAGCCTCGTGCGTTCACCCAGAGTGATTTTACCATATTGCAACAAATTTTATCAGATATGAGGAGGTCAACTTTTCCCTTTCCTGATAAAGCGTGTGTTCCAGCGTCTCGTCCTCCTCCTCCTCCAGCATCCTCCCAGAATAGTGCGAAGATTTCATATTTCCTCTCAGAAATGCTCTTTTTTAGCTTTCTATTGGACAGTAGAAGTTAGTAGTATCTTCTACAAAGTGTTTACGTACGTAGTGTCTACTACGTAGTGTTTTCTACGTAGTGCCTATGTAGTGTTCAGTGTTTTTGTTTCTTGGATTTGTTCAAGGGAAAACTCCAGGAGCCCCTTAGACCAACAGTTAAGAGCACTCCCGAGAGGCCCCCTGAAACTAACTCTCAAGGGCCTGAGACTGATTCTGGTGGGGGGGGAGGGTTGAGATTTACTCCCGGTTCCCTTTGAAATCAATGTTAGTCGTAACCCTCTGATACCAA
Organism: Lepas anatifera; assembly: GCA_034440635.1. Lineage (NCBI taxonomy): Eukaryota > Metazoa > Arthropoda > Thecostraca > Lepadidae > Lepas > Lepas anatifera. The sequence goes on along the minus strand of JAOTON010001713.1, from coordinate 1,564,781 downwards.
CTCTCGGGGCTCCTGAGATATGTTTTCAGAGGGCTGAGAGGGGGGAGGTAAGACCAACCTTCAGCGAAACCCATGATAAAAACTATTGCCAGTTTCCTCAGACTGACTCGGACCTCCTTAAACCCCCACTCGGGGGCGTGCCTGAGACTAACTTGTGGGAGCACCTAAGACTGATACTCAGGCCCGAGTCTACGTCTCAGGCCCATGACCCTGAGAAGTAGTCCCTTGAGAGCTAATATGGTGCACCCAAATTAGCTCTCCGAAGCCCGATGAGACTGATTCTTTGAGGTCTCTGAGACTGATCTCCGAGGACCCTCTTATACTGGTTCTCGGGGCTCCCGAGACTGGTGCTTGGGGTACCTCTGAGATATACGGCGCCCGGAAGTTGACTCTCAGGGTCCCTGAGGCTGACGCCCGGGTACCCTCTGAGTCCGACTCTCAGGGGACCCCTGAGACCTCTGAAATTGACTCCCGGGATATTGTTTAGACCAAACGTCGGGGGTATCGCTGGGCCTAAATCTCTGAGGTTTTCGAGATTATCCCTCTGGGTGGGACTGGGGGACTGGGACTGACACTCGCTGGTACCCCTTATACCTTTTCTCTGGAGGCCACCCTAGACTAACATCCGGGATTGTGGAGCGGTAGTGGAGTGGTAAGCGCAGCTGGCTTCCACGCAGCTTACCCGAGTTCAATACCCGGCAGCTTCTCTGAACAAGGAGCAAGCTGGCTCCGGAGAAACCTTTGCAATAGGGACATAGGTGGTCACGCCATATGACCCTGGCAGCTGGTTGCGTCGATAAACCCAAATAATTATTATTTCGCTCCCCCAGGATAAGTTCTCGGGGCCCCTGAAACCAGCACTTGAGGTCATGGACGAATGGCGACACCGTGGCTTGCGTTCCTGTCTTATGAACCATGAGCATCAGCGTCGAAAACGGGAAGGGGAGGGACGCGTCCTCTCTACTCGTGAATGAGGGGGAATGTCCGTTAAGAAAATTTAACCGCCACTTAATTTGTTTGCATTTTCTATTACCTGCGTGAATCACCATAGATGTGTTGGTGAATTGTACCGTCGTAATTGTTTCATATCCAGCGAAAATACTCAGAATTTTCCCCCAGCCCCCTTCCGGTCATCTCCAGTCAGTGTTCCATTGCCCCCAATAACAATTCCGTGGCGACGCCCCTGGCCATAGGTCCCGGGTTGAAGTCCTGGCAGAGCCTCTGAACAAGTTGATTTGATCCCCAAAATCCTTCCCTCCTGGAAGGATTTTCCAGGACGCCGTATAACCTTGGGCAACTGGTGCGTTGTTAATCCCGAACAATTATTATTATTGCGCTCGGAGGGGGGAAGGGAGTGCACGGGGAAGGAGCCGTGCGCAGGCCAGTACAAAAGGTTAAGTTAAGTACAAGGATTTACGACGCCAGGTAGCTGAGCTCGAGGATATGCAGGAGATACTTCAGATTATCAAAAACAGGTGAGTGATCATTGGCGGACGCAGGGGAGGGCCAATCCGGCCACGGCCCTCCAAACGCTGAAAGGGGGGGCAAACTATCCTTTGGCCCACCCCCAAAAGCCGGAGAATTTTTTAAGTGTTAACCCTAGGTCTGTAGAGCAAAAATATTTGCAGCCCTTGATATATTGGCAGGCCCCGAGACCAACTCTTAGGGGTCCGAGACCAATACATTGGAAACGCTCTTGATACTTGGAGCCCCCAATACAAACACTTGGGGACCCCCATGACAAACTCTTGAGGATCCCTGATACCAATTCTTGAGCACCCGGGGCCAAAATTCAGTTGGCATTTGGGTTCCCCCGGAAACTCCATCAGACATCACTGGTGGGCTCCCATGCAAGGGGACCCCTTGCAATGCTTAAACTCAGCCCAACGGGAGGGGGCGGTCGCCCCAACTGACCCCCTGGATCGGCCAAAAACTTAATATTTTTTGGGGAAAGTTGCAGAATTTATGAATGATAAACTGTGCCAAGTACGGTGTCGCTTGGCGCTGCCGTTTCTCTGCGACGACGAAAAATCTGTAGGGGGCTAGTCAGCACCCTTCCGCCCCACTGGGGGCGGGGTTAAAAAGTGAAAATCAGTTGCTAAAATTCGAGAAAATGACGATTTTTTGGCAGGATTGTCCTTATATTTGTGTCTACCGTCTAAAACCGCGTGAAAAAGTTTCGATTTCGAAAAAAGTGTTGTGACGCTCACCCTATTGCGCACCTATTCATCACACCCAAAATCATTTCGGCTCCTCAAATACGACAAAGTCACGTCATTGTTCTGAATGGACGAAATCCAGCTGAGGCCTTTTCACATAGGCCAATTCGGTACTTGGATGCAGGCCGGGACCGTCGGCTGCCAAGCTGGGCAGGCGCAGTCAGCTGATACTGATTGATGCAAATTGCTGTTGGCTCACTTCAAAACCCAACTAGAGATGAAAATCTATATGGCAGTACCCCGAAGGCCGTAATGAGCTCGGTTTGGTGAATTAGGTTCGGTTTTAGTATTTCAAGTGTGGAGACCATGGTGTTATTAACAGGAACTTGTAATGTCGGATCCAGGTTTTCTCTTTGTAGGAGAAGAAGGTGGCATTTAGACCAGAATCTATGATGGGTGCCGTGAGTAGCCAGGGTTTTGCTACAGAGTTGTAGTGTATGGGAATTGGGAAGGAACAAAATGCGAATGTAGTTTTAAGGGAATGTAGTTTATCGAATCCGGGCAGCGCAGTCACCGAGATGCCCATGCTCGCACCCTTGGAATGGGGTTAGCAATAGACGTTTCAGGGTTCACCTGGCCTTGATCGAGGAGGGGAGGTTCCGTGACGGCTTTGTATACTTTGTTTCGGGGAGGGGGCTAGGGGTACTCAACCCTCTGCACACCTCCGAATAACCCCTTTCTATCGGCATCCAGATATATTGCGGAGTTTCAGCCTCATAGACATCTTGCATTCGCTGCTGGTAGCATTCGGCCCGGACATACCCGGACACATGTGGCGGCAAATAAATGGCGCGATTGACTTGCGCGCGCTTGCTTGATCTTGAAAGATGCAAATTTAGAGGCTTGATTTCGCTTCATTTGACCTGCTATTTTTTAATAATAAACTCACATAAAATTCTACAAGAATGTGTAAAAAATATTTAAAATTGAATAAAAATACATAGATAGCTTAACAAACTCCAAATAATGAGTATTATGTATTTTTCTGTGGTAAAATGTTGGGTTCAATAAGCAGCAAGACACTTTCTTTGCACCGTTTACCCCCTTACCGCGGTTACCAAGTCAGCAAGAAAACTGCTTTGTCTTAGATTTTTTGGACAACATATTTGTTTATCAATTGAGTTTAAAAAATCCAAAACGAGACGATTTTTCATATGCAATGTTTTAATAAGTTTAAGCTAGTCCAGTCCTCTACTTGCCTGGTCCCGAGCGGGTCCAGAGGCCCCGCCCCCAACATCTGTCAAACTGTGCACCTATTGGTCCATTGTTTAAATCCGGCCAAAGTTTTACCTAGTGTCTCTATTGCTTTGATTGGATGTCTTTGGAAACCTATTTCTCATTAATTAACGCACGGTAGAGAGCAATCGAACGCTATAAATGTTTCTAAAGCATGTTTCAACTTCTAACAAAAAGAAAAATAATTCTGTATGTTACGAAATATATTGAGAGGTGGAATAGGCCTGACTTAAAGTGGAGATTTTGACCAAAATATCGATGTAGTTCCGAGCGTTTGAAAACTAAAGACGCTCTTACACCACATAGTGAAAATACCTAGAACCTGCTTATTTATCTTTCTTGAAGAAAAAATGTATTTCCTCACAACTCTTTATCAGTAAAATAATATATCCTAATTTATTCATCAATGTCACCAACATTGAAAAATAGCCAAAAAATCAGGGATGTCTTCGGTAGCCTCTCTTGAAATTATGATTACTTTTCACATTATTGGTGGTCTTGATAGGAATCTACGTTTCATTTTGATCCTTTCAAATGCGACTTGTATCCTATGCTAATGCTAATAATTTCCAAAAATTAAAAGTGGACGAAAACGAAGCCTCGATCCAAATTAAAAGTGGACGAAGCCTCGATCCAATCGGCCTCACTGAGCAAATACCCACGTGAAGTCTTTCCTTCGCCTGAAAATCTGGTAGGAGCCAATCCCAAGCAGGGGCGCAGCCAGGGGGGGCACAGGGGGCACGTGTCCCCCCCATCGGTGCCGGGGTGCCCTTTTGATTGCAGGTGGTGTACCCTCTTTGGGCCGTGCCGCTCGAAATTTAGTGCCCTACGCCGTTGAGCCTAGATGGAACTAGACTGCATTTAGCGATTTAAACTATTATTTGACAATTAAGTGCCTTTTTGGTCAGCTAGGGCATTCTGTCGCCTTTCCAAGCACCCGGGAAGAGCATAGGCACGTAATCCGTTTCCAGATAATGCCTCATCGTCGCCAATAATCGTACGGGCGGAGCTAATCTGGTGCCCCTTGAGCTCATCTGGTGCCCCCTGAGCGCTGGTCTTGGCCCCTGGAGCTGATCATGTGCCCTCTGAGCTGATCTGATGCCCTCGTAGTCAATCTGGTGCCCCCCTGAGAAAATAATTGTGCCTTTTGAATCTATATAATGCTCTCTGAGTTAGTCTGATGCCTCCGAGCTTGCCTGGTGCCCTATTAGCTGTTTTAGTGCCCTCCCGTAATCTATCTACTGTCCAGGGCCGCAGCCAGGGATTACAGGGGGCACGTGCCCCCATCGGTGCCGAGTGCCCTTTTGATTGCCAGGTGGTGTACCCCCTTTGGGCCGTGCCGCTCGAAATTTAGTGCCCTACACCGTTGAACCCAGATGGAAATAGACCGAATTTAGCGATTTCAACTACTGTATGACAATTAAGTGCCTTTTTGGTCAACTAAAGCATTCTGTCACATTTCCAAGCACCTGGGAAGAGTATAGGCCGTACTCCGTTTCCAGATAATGCTTCATCGTCGCCAATAACCGTACGGGTGGAGCTCATCTGGTGCCCCCTGGAGCTGATCATGTGCCTTCTGAGCTGATCTGATGCCCTCGTAGTCAATCTGGTGCCCCCCCTGAGAAAATAATTGTGCCTTTTGAGCCTATATAATGCTCTCTAAGTTAGTCCGATGCCTCCCAGCTTGCCTGATGCCCTATTAGCTGTTTTAGTGCCCCTTGAGCTGATCCGGGCCCCTGAACTTATTTAATGCCTCCTGGGGTTTTTATCTACTGTCCAGGGGGCACAGGGGGGACGTGCCCCCATCGGTGCCGGGTGCCCTTTTGATTTCCAGGTGGTGTACCTCCTTTGGGCCGTGCCGCTCGAAATTTAGTACCCTACGTCATTGAACCCAGATGGCACTAGACTGCATTTAGCGATTTCAACTATTGTTTGACAATTAAGTGCCTTTTTGGTCAGCTAGGGCATTCTGTCTCCTTTTCAAGCACCCGGTAAGAGTATAGGCACGTAATCCGTTTCCAGATAATGCCTCATCGTCGCCAATAATCGTACGGGCGGAGCTCATCTGGTGCCCCCTGGAGCTGATCATGTGCCCTCTGAGCTGATCTGGTGCCCTCGTAGTCAATCTGGTGCCCCTGAGAAAATAAGTGTGCCTTCTGAACCTATGTAATACTCTCTGAGTTATTTTCAAGCCTCCGAGCTTGCCTGGTATCCTTTTAGCTGTTTTAGTGCCCCTTAAGCTGATCCGGGCCCCCTGAGCTTATTTAATGCCTCCCGGAGTTGATCTACTGTCCAGGGGGGCACATGGGGCACGTGCCTTCCATCACTGCCGGGGTGCCCTTTTGATTGCCAGGTGGTGTACCCAATTTGGGCCGTGCCGCTCGAAGTTTAGTGCCCTACGCCGTTGAACCTAGATGTAACTGGAATGCATGTAGCGATTGAAACTATTTTTGGACAACTTAATACCTTTTTCGGTCAGCTAGGGCATCTGTCGCCTTTCCAAGCACCCGGGAAGGGTATGGGAACCTAGTATGTGTCCAGCTAATGCCTCATCGTCGCCAATAATTGTACGGGTGAAGCTAATCTGGTGCTCCTTGAGCTCATCTTGTGGCCTTTTGGCTGGTCTTGGCCCCTTGAGCTGATTACTTGCCCTCTAAGCTGATCTGGTGCCACTGAGTCAATCGAGTGCCCTACTGAACAAATAAGTGTGCCTCCCGAACCTATATAATGCCCTCTGAGTTAGTCTAATGCTTCCGAGCTTGCTTGGTGCCCTAATAGCTGATTTAGTGCCCCTTGAGCTGATCCGGGCCCACGAGCTGATCTCATGCCTCCCCAAGTTGGTTCTGTCTCCTCTTCAGCTGATTAGGTGTCCCCTCAGCTGATTATTGATGTCTCTTTCGATGGCTGAATTAGGCTCCTGCCATAGTCTGGGGGGCTGGGAGCTGATCTGGCCCCTGATCTGGTGCCACCTGAGCTGCACTAATGCTCCTGAGTCGATCTGGTGCCTCCTGAGCCCATCTGATGTCCTCTGAGCTAGTCTGGTGCCCCCTGAGCTAATCTGGTGCCCTTTAAGCTGATCTGGGCCTCCTTACGTGTTTTCATGAGCAGCTCTAAAGCCCTGAGCTGAGCTGGGCCCACAGAGGCTGATGAGGGCCCCTGAGATGGTATGGGGCGCCTGAGCTGATTAAGTGCCTCCTGACTTGATCAGGTATTCCCGAGCTGGTCCGGGACCACTGATCTGATTGTTTGTTCCCGAAGCTGATCTGGTGCCCTATGGGCATCTGGTGTCCCCTGAGCAGCTCTGGGGCTTTTGAACTGATTGGGCCCCGAGCTGGTGAGGGATCCCTGAGCTGATTTAGTGCCCCTGACTTGAACTTACCCCCTGCGCTGATCGATCTGGTGCACCCTGAGCAGATATACTGCCTCCTGAACTTAACTAATGTCCCCTGAGTTGATCTGGTGCCTGCTAAGTCATCATTGTGTCTCCTGAGCCCATCTTATTCCCTCTGAGCTAGTCTGGTGCCCATGGCTAATATGGTACCCTTTAAGCTGACCCGGGCCTCCTGGGTTGATTACGTGATTTCCTGAGCAGCTCCCAGGCCCTGAGCTGAGCTGGGCCCACAGAGGCTGATGAGGGCCCCTGAGATGGTATGGGGCGCCTGAGCTGATTAAGTGCCTCCTGACTTGATCAGGTATTCTCGAGCTGGTCGGGGACCACTGATCTGATTGTTTGTCCTCAAGGCTGATCTTGTGCCCTATGGGCCGATCTGGTGTCCCCTGAGCAGCTCTGGGGCTTTTGAACTGATTGGGCCCCGAGTTGGTTAGGGATCACTGAGCTGATTTAGTGGCCCTGACTTGATCTTGTCCCCTGACCTGACTTGAGGCCCCTGAACTGATCTGGGGCCCCAAGAGCTGATCTAGGGCCCAAGAGCGGATCTAGGTTCTGAGGGTACCCTGAGCTGGTCTGGGCGCTGAGCTTGTGAGAGCCCCTTAAGTTTGCTCGAGGCCCCCTGAGGTGATCTGGCGCCTTAAACTGTTCTGGGGCTTCTTGAACTGGTTTAAGGCCCTATGAGCCTATCTGTGGCCCATTGAGCTAGTCTGATGACCTCATCTCTGGGACCAATGAGCTAGTCTAGTCCCTGGGTGAAGCCTGAGCTGCTCTGTGGCCCTTATCTACATCAGGGGCCCCTTAGGTGGTCTTGAATAGACAGATAATAAGAACACAAGACCAACTCCCATCATCTCGGGGCGGGGTCACTGAGCTAGTCTAGTCCCTGGAGGCACAACTGAGGGGATGGGGGAAGCTGCTCTGGAGGCTTCTGATCCACACTTGGGGGCCCCAGGGCTGGTCTTGAATAGATGGGGAATAAGAACCCAATGGAAACTCCCCTTGTAAAACGGAGCTAACGAGGAATGAAGAATCTCTAAAACGGCTTGTGATACCTAGGCACCCCTGGTTATATAAATTGCTTATTATACTGGTGGATTTTTGGAAGGGATGATAAAAAGGCATGTGCCCCTGAGCTCAGAGCACAGTCCTCTAAACCAGGATTTGTACTAATTAATTTAAATGAAGAACTAGTTTTTACAATTTTCATCCCTTTCACACCATCCCCATCCAAACCACCGGTCTGTTCACCTTTTATTTATTCTTAACTGGGACCGATCCTTGAGAATATAGAACTTCAAAAGGTATCTCCCAAACTTTTCCGGCAGCACAAATGTGTTCTTCCAAAGACACTATGCCACTCCTCGTCCCACGGCGATTGTGGGAGGCAAGGAAATTAATCCGCGTTCAGCCATGGCTCACTCGTCACGACAAAACCAGTGGGCATAAAAATTAATTTTCGACTCCAATATGCCTTAACCTGCACATTGTAACAGATATCACATGCTCCACTGATTTCTCTGATGTTAAGTACTGATTTATCAGATGATGAGTTGGCTGATTTGTCCTTAAATCTATCCAAAACAGTCGTGTTTTGGCTACTTCCATGATATTTTGATTTTTTCCTTTTTCGGTTTTAATCGCGTTTTCCTTCTCCGTCAATGATTTATTTGCATTGTTATTGAACCAAAGATGCCCAAAAAATGATATAAACAAATATATAGCAAGTTTGTTAGGTTACGTTAAAAAGTGCCCTTTTTCCCCGGGGTGCCCCTCAAAGTTGGTGTGCCCCCCATACCAAAGCTCTGGCTGCGCCCCTGATCCCAAGCCAGCTTAGGCAAAAGTATGCGCCATCTTTTGTATTTGAACGGGCCAGAAACTTCTGGGACATGACAAAGTTTGTTATACCTCCAGAAAACCTTGGTTGCCGAAATGTTCCTATGTTACCGTTGGTGTTTTTTTTCTGCGGGTTTTATATTTTAGTTTGTGACAGGCCGGGATTATTTTGTTTTGCGCTGCGTTATCATGGGATTCTTCTGCCAGGTGAGGTCAAAACAAGTCCCTGGTGAGCCCTAGATAAATCTGAAATAGATACGTTTTCCACTTAAAATTGTGAATTTTAGGACACTTATTCCTGGCCTCCCCTGAAGGAAAGCAGAGGAAGAAAGGTCGATAAATTTAATTGCATGATCCTTACAGCTGCGAAACATTTTATTCCCATGACACGTGGGAATAAAAAAAACGCACGCCTGTTCCATGGTGGAACCAGGAGTGCAAGTCAGCGATTTTAAGCAGAAAACGGGCTTTTTAGAGTTTTTAGCAGGCACTCGACAGGAACGAACCACGTGAATTTTAAGTGTGCTGGGGCATTTGCATGTTGTTCTAAACTCTAAGGTAAGGTGGTTCGTAGTATATGCGTCCAGGGTGAATCGTTTCACTCCTTCAACTCAGGTCTAGTTCCAAATACGAAGAATGCAAGGAAAGAATCGTCCCCGTCTGCTCCAGTTTTGGAAGCCAACGGGATTAAAATAACCAATCCCCAAGACGTGGCAGAGCACATGGCGAAGGCTTTTTATGACCGTTGCGGTGTTTCTTCTCAAAATTCTCATTCTACCCGAATTCATGAAATTGCAGAGAGAAAACTGATCGATAGAAAAATTTGCCACCTGAATCGATTCGCCAGCTATTTATGGATCTCTGCTTGAAAATCACGTCCGCTTTTACACCGATGGCTCCAAGAGTGACAGTGGCACGGGTTGTGCATTTGTTGGTGAGGATGTCGAGAGATGTTTTAGCTTGCCGCATGAAGCATCTGTTTTTACCTCTGAGTTGTATGCGCTTTTTCGTTGTTTAGACCATGTGCCCAGGTCGAGGGCGAGACAATTCGTTATTTTTACCGATGCACTGTCCTCTCTGCAGGCATTGAAGTCTTTTTATTTGTATAGAGCATCATCATCCTTTTTGTTAGTTCTCATTAGACAGAAGTTGCACATTCTAAAGGAAAATGGGATAAATGTCGATTTTGTATGGATCCCAAGCCACTGTGGTATCAGCAGCAATTAGCGGGCCGAATCAGCTGCAAAGGCTGCAATAGAACGTGATGTTCCCCATGGCCTTTATATTCCTTTTTTTACCTGTACGCTCCTGGTAAGAATTTTTTAACAGCGGCGATGGGACGAGGACTCCAGGGGAGCTAAATTGAGAAGAGTCAAACTCAAACTAGGAAAATGGCTTTCTAGCAGTGCTGAATCCAGGAGAGAGGAGGAGGTCCTTTTGTCGAGGTTATGAATTGGTCACAACCACGCAACCCACCCTTTCCGTTTGAGTAAAGAGGATCCGCCGCTCTGTCCGCGCTGAGGCGACTCACTGAGTGTCAAGCATATCCTTGTTGACTGCCGCGATTATGGTGACACCTGGGAGGGTCACCCTCCTTGGAGTGCCTTCCTGGAGAGTTTCCAGCCTTGGAACGTTCTAGTATTTTATCTCTTCTGAAGAGCATCAAATTTAATGTTATTTCCTCGCCGACCTAAGTATGTGTGTGTGTTTTTTTTTTTTTATCCGTCTTTTTACTGTGGACAGACTTTTATCCACGTTGATTGTCGAAGCCATTCTGTATGTATTTTATTGAGTGTTATGGGCGCCACATGACCTTCGTTGTCGGCAAGCCCTTAAAACCCAATTATGATGATCGCCCCGTAGCCTGTGATTTCTCGCCGAAAAACGCGCTGGTGTGGACACTCGCCACGAGGTTTCTGTGCCAGATTTCCAAATAGGCAAGCAAGCTTTTGGCCACGGCTAACTTTTTGGAAGTATAATTTTAGCCTGTTTAGTACCCACGTTATGAGTCAGGGCATATTTTAAGCTACGAAGTAGTGAGCATTTTTCCCACCAGTACCCATGTTATGTATGTACACCTGTGAACGTGCCCTGAACGGCCCAATGCCCATCATTCACCAGTTTGGATGCTCTAGGAGTGCCCTTTTGGTGGGAATTCGTGCCCTTCTCAGCCGAATGCCCACCAGTCCCGATTCCTTAAAATATGCCAGTTTTAAGTACATATATAAAGGATCTGAGAACGTGACGTCACCTTTTTGGTTCGAGCTGGAAGTGTAATAGGTCCTAGGTCGTTAATGTTGTTTTTCTGGCTTCCTCACGCGATGATCAAATATAAAAAGGCTAAACACTTCTTAGCTACAGTCGAGAGTAGTTCTCATTCGGTGTGTCATCAGATCGAGAAAAAATTGTTTCGGCAACTGAAATACTGTTCAGCAACTTATCAAGGTAAATATCAAGGTCCTAAGTTTCGTTTGACTTTACTCGTGGAGGGCTGGTTTTAGTTATTTGTATGTTTTTAACCCTGCTGGTTGTTTTCTATGTTTGTTTGTCTGGAAGTGCTAGGTTGTTTATTGACTTGCCATCGTTTAACGTAGGTCTGGTGGTGATTTTCCTAAATAAATAAATTCATCCTTCCGCACATGCCGACGACCACACACAATGAAGAGACTACTGTGATTCGGGTGCCGCTGATGCCGACAGTGAGATCACGCTTTTCCGTATTGTATTATATTCTGTTACGTACTCATAAGAAGCGAGGCAACAGTATCTTGACCTTCTTGTACCACATTATATACTTAGGTTCTATCAGTATTTTAACATGTTCATGTTCATTCTCACACATTGTTTACTTTTGGAAACCAGCACTCACAATGTAAAGCAACACCAAGAACAAATGTTCCAAATGTAAGACGAGCGAACGTAGCTGAATATTTTGACAATTTTACATACAATTTACAGATTCAGCATGCCCTTCTGCTAAAAATGTTCTGGCGCTATAAAATCACCTTCACAGCTCGTGATCATTTTGCATGTTTGTTCTCCCTTGCTGTTACTTAAGGCTTGCCGTTCTTATCCATAATTTTTTCATAATAAGGTTGTTGAGCAGAACCGCTCTGTGATGCACGGCGATTGGACAGGCCAACCTGCTATCAGTATACGATGAAGTATAACATGACGGCCGGTATATTATTCGCGTCCAAATGATTGTGCGGATGGCTATTGCACTGGTTGTTCCTTTATCCAAACTGTGTGCTTGTAACTGTGAAACTGTGAAAATCAGTTGGACTGACATCTGGCCGGTAGGGTACCGCTGAGAGGTTCGCCGTCAAAATAATCAGCAAGAAGCGGCTCACGGTCCGGGGCCAACACCAGGTCAACCAAACGCAAGCCGTTGCCAACGAGGTCAGCGTGCTGCGCGCTCTCGACCACGTGAGTGCAGCCGGCAGAACAATACTGCCCTCAGCGTAGGCACATGTGTCCTATTCTCCAATGCCTGCCTCGACTTACCCAGAGGGTCAGTGCATTTGGAAGGAATTAGGGCAAGTGGAAGGGCAGAGTTGTGGGTGATGTTGGTCAGTGTGGGAAGTCTTAACCCTTGCCCCGGTGGCGGGTACGAGCCACCTTCGCCCTGGTGGGGGGGGCTAAAAAAGACCCCCACGATCTCAAAAAATAAGAGAGCTAGAAAAAAGCGCAAAACGGCAATCGAAAGCTCTTAAAAAATGATATCGAAAATTCTTCGGTCATTTTTCTTGTCAGGTCAATATTAAGGTCACCAGAGGTCAAAATAGGTCAAAATCTCTTATATGAGGTGTACTAAGAAAACCTCATATATCTCAGAAACTTTGATAGCTAGAAAAATTTTTTCAACACCATTCGAAAGCTCTTGAGTTGCTCTTTCATTACAGTGGCATTCATTTTCGTGTCAGGTCAAAGCCTAGGGAGCTACAGGTCACTGAATATTGGGCATATTCTTGGGAATGTCCATAGCCACCCATGCATAAGGGCGTTTCCTTTTTCGCTAATAACTTCCAAACCAAACAAGATGCAGCAATAGTTGATGCACCATTGCAATCCTCTCGTCAATACGAATCGAATAATATATAATATTGCTATGCCAGGTCAAATGTAAGAATTTGACCTGACCCAGGTCAATGGTCTCACCCAACTTGACCTGGTATAGTCATGATGTATATCATTTGACTTGCAGTGACTATACAAACACTTTGGTGACAAAATAAAAGTTCTATCTTAGTTTATTCTAAATTTATAGAGTAAAACACCAAAAAATGCTTATTTGACCCAAAGTGACCTATTAAAGGTCACAAGTCAAAATTTTTGGCATAAACTTCAGAAATGGGCTAAGATCAAATCGTAACCGATGTTTGAAGTTGATTCCATCCATACTTACGGAGAAAAGCTCATTTCGTGATTTTCCCATGTATTTACAATGGGGAGGTCATGCTCTGCACATGACCTTAGGTCACCAATATCAAAAATCCCGGAACAAATGTTGTAGCTCCTGGTGGGCCCAATATGTGGTATAAGTTTGAACTTGATCGATTAACCCTCCTTTTAGTTATGCAGTCCTAAACATTTTTGAGGTGAGGTCACTTCACCTGGCCTGGTGACCTGACCTGATATGACCTTGGGCTAAAATTTTCAGGAAAGATGTAGAAATGATGAAGGAACAGCTAGACCAAGTTTGGCCCGTTTTTTGATCACTTCGGAAAAACCCGAGGGGGTCTAAAAAGACCCCCACCTGGGCGAAGGTTAATGCCGTGCCCCGATGGCTTGGTTCGAAGGTACTGGTGTATTGGCTGAACACAGCTTCGTTAGCATCATGACATCGGGGGAATTCCACACTTCCACAAACGCGATGGGCAATTTTACACCTTCACGTTTTCGGTTTTCTTGAATATTTTCCCATGGGGCTACCGGCAGGTCAGAACATCCCTGTTACGTTTTTAGCTCACTAGATGGAACGGTTCAGGAGCTATAGCCTCCGGTAATTGTACCCTTTGTCGGCGTAGCAGTTTTTTCTATATCTATGCTGTCCAATTAGAATAACGGTAAAAGTGTAAAATTATGTATCAAAATTGTTGGAGTGAGCCAATAATTACAACGGTCCCAATTTTAAGATATTTGATTTATATTGAAACAAATATGTATTAAAAAAATTAACTGGTTTTAAAATTGTCTTTTTCATCGTCGATTTAGAAACTGACACTTCCGCGTAAAAGAGCACATCCCAAAATATTAAGACCAATAATAACAACAGTCTGCATTTGCCTTTAAGCACAAAAAAACTACCAAATATATCGTGGGTACGCGCCGTTCGCGCACCCCTTGCGAATAGACACGTTTGCTTCCCCCCCATACCTCACACGCCGTGACCTTGACCTGAAGATAAGAGCCAAGGGTTTGTGGCTGACAGGCGACCTTTGTCTCATCTTGTATCGTTTTTTTAGTTCTTGTTTCGGCGATGAGGATTACTGTCTTAAAGCTTGATAAACCAGTAAGTTTGTTAAAACACGTTCTTCAGCATTTATTTGAAATCCAGCCCAGGAATATTGAGATATCAGGGACGGTGGATTCTGGGGGCAAGGGGTGCAGTTGCACTCCTTGAATTTTTCAAGGGGTGCAAAATTATCTTTTTGCACCCCTTGTTTTGGCTTGGTCCAGGGAGGCGCTCCCCCTCCCTCGGTTTCGGCCGGCTCCCCCGGCCGGTCAGAAAGTCGAGCCTTATCGCCGTCTACCTGAAGAGGTAGGATCGTGTGTGAGAAATAAAGATATTTTCAGATATTAATGGCGCCCCCGACATCAGATCCGCCCCCTGGACAGAAAAGGCGCCCCCTCCCAGTAAAGGTGGACAGTAAAGGTGCCCCTCTGGATAGCATAAGCGCTCTTGGATAGCGTAGGCGCGTCCTGGACAGCAGAGGCGCCTCCGAAGAAGAGCAATGGTGCCCCTGGATATTACATATATGCGCTCCCTGGTTACCACAGGCACCCCTGGACAGCAAAAGGCGCCCCGGCAGAGAAAAGACGCCTCTTCTGGATAGCATAGGCGCCCTTGGATAGGAAAGACGCCCCCTGGAGAGCAGAGGTGCCTCCTGGAGAGCAAATACGTCTGTTCCCCGGGAGAGCATCGGCGGCAGGGACGGCGGGTTCCGGGGGCAAGGTGTCAAGCAGCATACTTTGAAAAATGATGGTTTGCAAAATATATTTTTGCGCACCTGGCTTTGACTTGGTCCGGGCAGGCCCCACCCCCACGGATTTTGGCAGCACCCCCGGATTTGGGTGGTACACCCCGGATTTGGCCGGCGCCCCCGGCCAGGCAAAAGAAAATCCGACCTAAACACCGCCTACCTGAAGAGGTAGTACACTCTGTAAAATAAAAGACACTTTCAAATACAAATGGCACCTACTAACATCGAACCCGCCCCATGGAGGGCAAATAGGTGCCCGCCAGGAGAGAAAAGGTGGCTCTTCTAGATAGCATAGGCGCCCTTGGATAGCAAAGGTGCCCCTGGACAGAAAAAGGCTCCCCGGTAGAAGCGTAACGGCCCCCTTGGATAGCATAGGTGCCCCATGGTTAGCGCAGGTGCTCCTGTACAGCAAAAGGCGCTCCTCCCCCAGCAGAGCATATATGAACTCTGCATAGAATAGGCGCCCCCGGACAGAAAACGGAGCCCCCCACAGGGGAAAGGCGCCCCTCTTGACAGCATAGGCGCCCCTGGATACCAAAGCCACACCCTGGACAGAAACAAACTGCCCTCAGAAGGGCAACGGCGCCCCTTGATAGCATAGGTGCCCACTGGCTAGAGCAGGCGCTCCTTGGCCAGAAAAAGGCGCCCCCAGAGCAAAGGTGCCCCGGATAGCATAGGCGCCCGTTGGTTGGAAAGGCGCTCCCCCAGAGCAAAGTCGCCCCCTGGAAAGCACAAAAGTGCGCACCCCTCCTCCCCAAAGAGCAAAGGTTCCCAATCTGGATAGAAAATTCGCCCCCTACAGAGCAAAGGCGCCCCTTCTGGATAGCGTAGGTGCCCCTGGATAGCAAAGGCACCCCTGAACAGCAGAGGCCCCTCTTGGACAGCAAAAAGCGCCCTCCCCCCACCCCACAGAGCAAAGGCGCCCCCTGAATAGCATAGGTGCCCTTGGGTAGCAAAGGTTCCCCTTGGACAGCAGAGACGCCTCTTGAACAGCAAAAGGCTCCCCTTCCCCCACAGAGCAAATGTGTCCCCCCTGGATGGCATAGGTTCATTATTATCATCATATTCGAGTTTTAAGGGCGCATCGACAACGTGGAGTGGATCATTCGGTGTCCAAACCAATATATTGGCCCTCAGGGGATATATGTATATATATATATATATATATATATATATATATATATATATATATATATATATTTGAGTAGTTAGGCAATATATCCTCTTCGATGCAGCGACTATTGAATAGTATTGCTGATTCGCACTTGGATAACTTTTTTTGTTGTTTAACTATATTATTGATGGTTTGTTTGGTTGCAATTGAAATGTCTTTGGTCAAATCAGTAAAGTTCATTAAAAATATTACAAATATAAGTTCGAGCTTTCGAATGTATTGGACATTCATTATCAAGATAAGAGAAAGAGCGGCTCACGTTTTCCTAAATATAGTTGTTTGAAAAATATAGCACCGAGTAATGAGCTCTAATCAGTTGAAAGACCTTCTATGTAAAGAAATGTCATTACATTTTTGCCGACTACTTGCTATGGAATTATCTCATGAGTACAAAATTACAATTCTTATATCATCTTATCACAGTTTCATAGTCATACTACATTAATACATAGTTAGTCACAAGGCATTACAATACAATAGAGAAACATTCACATTGCCAACACATGGTATGTTATACAGTACATATATATCACACATATTCGTTTTTTCTATTATTTAACCCATCCCCCATAGTGACAACTTGGCGAGTCTAACGTTTTTTTGTGTGTTGATCTGCGGTGCGAGTTGGTGGATGTATATTGCTTCAATGATTTCTATCTTGTTGTGGTCAGTGCTGGAGTGTATTATATGTGTGTTATCAGTTAGCATTTGTCTTGTGAGTGTTGTGTTGTGTTCTTGTTGTAGATGATCCTTAGGGGCTCCCTCGTGGAGGTGCATGGTAAGACGACGAGATAAAGTGGTTGATGTGTATCCGATGTAGTTTACCTTACGAAGTCTGCAACCTTCGTCGGGACATTGAAATTGGTAAACTACATTAGTACGCATCAACCACTTAATCTTCGTGGGATTGTTGCACATTACAAGGTTTTTTGTTTTCGTGTTCTGGTAGTATATGTGAAGATTGATTGCGTGTTTCTCTTTACATTTGATGTTTCTTTTAAGTATGCTTTTCAAAATCTTCTCATCTGTTTCGTACTGCGAGTTCATGTGATTTCGGTAGTAGAGATAGTGTGTGACTGTTTGTGCTTGGTCTGATGTTTTGCTGGTGTATTTGTTGTCTAGTTGTCTTTTGATTTCTGCGTCTACGTCTTGGTTAGAATATCCGTTATTTACTAGAATTTGTTTCAGCCCAATGAATTCAGAATGCATTTTGTCGTGTGATGAACTGGTTTTAATGGCTCTTCTTACGAATGATCGGATGACGCTGGTTTTATATCGTGTTGGGCATTCGCTCTTTGCGTTGAGGGTTTGGCGGGTGTTGGTAGGCTTCCGGTAGACGCTCGTGATAAACCCACTGTTCGTCGCCTCTACCAGAACATCTAAGAATGGTATGATGTTATCTTTGGCTAGTTCAAACGTGAAGTGTAGCACTGAATGATTTTCAAATTTGCGAATTATTTCCTGGAGTTGGTTAATGTCCCTAACGTTCAAAAAACAGTCATCTACATAGCGTAGGTAGATAAGCGGAGCTACATCTGGGTTACTGAGGACTTCATTTTCGATTGATGCCATATAAAAATTGGCGAAAAGAGGGCCAAGTGGGGAACCCATGGCCACCCCATCCTTCTTAACATACAATTTGTTGTCAGGTCCCCTAAATGGCGAGTCTTTCGTACATGCTCGGAGCAGGTTTGCGAGGATGTTTCTTGGTAGGTTGAGGGGTTTGATGCCATTACTTTTTTTGTCATATACCTCATTTAAGATAACATCGATAGTCTGGTCAATGGGCACGTTTGTAAATAGACTTTCTACACCTATGGATGCCAAGATAACCTCAGGTTTTTTCAGTCTTAAAATGTCTAGAAATTCATCTACAGATTCAATACCATATTTGGACGGGACGTAGGGTTTTAGTATCTGGTTAAGCCGTTTTGCTAGTTTATATGTTGCAGTAGTTACCTGGGATATAATCGGCCGGAGAGGATTACCCTCCTTATGCGTCTTAACTGTCCCATACGCATATCCCGGAGAAAATTCTCCTACGATTTTAGCAAAATGTACACCACCATTAACAAAAAAAGTTATCCAAGTGCGAATCAGCAATACTATTCAATAGTCGCTGCATCGAAGAGGATATATATATATATATATATATATATATATATATATATATATATATTTGGAAGGAATTGAGTTGATGAGCTCACCAAAGTTCATAAAGTCGCAATGAATCGACGTACCTCTCTATAAATACCTCTCGCCCCTCTGAGACGGGCGCACCTGGCCCCGTAGGCACTGTACCAGCCCCCGGGCCCAGCTATTGACAGCTGGCAACCCGGGGGGCCGAAGGTAAACCACACTCTCATGGCTTTCCAGATTTCTACTTCTCCTGCTGAACTGATCTCAGACAATGCGACCCCCACTTCGAACCAGACCACCGCTGCCACCCCTCTTGATGCATCTGCCTCGATGGATTTCTCTGCTGACCGACCCACTGCGCAATCGACCTCCCACCAAGACACCCCTATTACTCTTGTCCTACGGATAGAGGATAGGTCACTTAAGCTTAACCCCTTCCAGCTTCACGGCGCTCTTGAGGGCTATAAGCCCAAGCGCACCTACCGGTACCGAAACGGCAAGGTGGAGGTCGAAATGGGGAGCAAGCTCAGTGCCAGTAAACTCTTAGCTGCCTCTTCTCTGCAAATTCGCGCATCAAACAGGATGATTTCAGTTCCCATCAGTGTCTCACCCCACTCTACCAAAAACCACTGCCGTGGCGTGATCAGCTGCGCTGATCTTTGCGATGCCACAGACGAGGAAGTGCTGGCAGGCCTGAAAGATCAGGGAGTAACCGAGGTAAAGAGAATGCTCCGGAGAAGAGAGGATCAGGACATGGATACAGGGACGTTCCTTCTGATCTTCTCGGGAACAACCTTGCCCGAAAAAGTGCGTGTTGGCTGGATGGCCATCAAGGTCCGTCCATTCGCTCCAAGCCCCACGCGATGCTTCAGATGTCAGTTATTCGGTCACATCGCCAGCAGTTGCAGGGGAAAAGAGCGTTGCAGACGATGCTCTGGAATGGGACACAATGCGAACAACTGCGAGGCTGAGAAGCCCAAGTGTGTAGGTTGCGGCAACGAGCATGAAGCTTGGAGTCGGTCCTGTCCAAGGCTGGCTGAAGCAAAAGAGGCCCAGAAAAAGAAAACCGAACCCCCTCACAAAGCAGCCCCAGCCCAAACACCACAAACCCCCAGCAACATGCCCGCCCCCAACAGCTCTCCATACAGAGACGCGCTGGTCGGGAATCAGTGTAGAATCCCACCAAACGAGCCCCACGCCGATGTTCGTTCAACACTTGACTTAGACTTGGGCATGGACAAGTGTATGGGCCTCTCGCTCAGGCAATTCTTGTCCTTGTTAACCGGAATGCTGCCTCATAGGGGGGATAGCAGTCTCGATAAACAAGCGAGCTGTACAAGTACAAGCGGAAAGCAGTGCAAACCTCACTTGAATTCCGTGACGTAGGAACCACCTCGACCACCACATCGACAGCCCCTCCTTTGGAGAGCAAATCCACCCAGACAACACAGGGGGTCTGTGACACTGAAACCAACGTTTCCCCGGCCCAGCTGAACGCTGAGCTGGGTGTCATAGAACCCTGCAGAGCGAGCTCAGGAACAACAAACACAACAGAAAGAACAAACACAAATGAAATAACAAACACAAACGAAACAACAAACACAACTGAAACAACAAACACAGACGAAACAACGAACAGTGAGCCCTGCGGAAAGAGAGCTAGGGAAGACTCTCCAACCTCCCCCCAGGAACCACGAATGACCCCAGCCCTCCCACTTCAGTCAGAAGTGCTTCAAACCCTAAGTCTTTCTCTAAAAAGGCACGAGTGGTGCTGTCCCGGATGGAAAACCCCCTCCTTGTCACCGAGAGAGGACACAAGCCGTGTGTAACCTCAAGCACACCTGGAACTGCCCCTCCCGGCTCAGAACAGAGAGAGACTGACTCTGACCACCTCCCAACCACAGACGAGTGCAGTCATAGAGTGCCATCGCCACCATCACCACCCAAACCCTTGATGCCCACTCCACCACCACCGCACATAGGGCCCCCGGGGCGAGTAAATGAACTAGTAGAAAGCATAAACAAAAGAGTTAGCGCTACATGCCAAAACAAAGACAACAAATATATAGTAAACACAGTAAATACAGTTAACATGAACATAGACACACACAAACAGGACGGTTTCATGCCTCCCCATCCCCCTCCCAGAGTGCCACCTGGCTTTCGGGCCAGGGATAGAGTATATTCGTTTTCTGACCGACCGGAGAGACCGCGTTCTCACTCTCGGGAGTCTGACAGCTATAGGCGTGCACGCCCAAGGGACCGGCCATGTCCGGTATGGGAGCGAGGAACATCTCAGCTGAGTGGTACTCTAACAGGAGGAATCCCCTTCCAGGGGCCCAATCAGCCACGATGATTGGTTTCTCTTTAAACCGTGATCAATGTTTTATATCATTTCTTATCACTCTCATGACCATGACTAGTTTCCTTCAATGGAACATGCGTGGCTTCCGATCCAACCTCCCTGACCTCCAGGCCTTGGTGTCAGCAGGCAATCCCATAGCAGTCGCACTTCAAGAGACGAAGCTCAGGGACGGCCAAGGCTGCAATATTCACCACTATAAAACATATCAATATAACTTACCGAACACTACAATTTCCCATGGAGGCGTCGCTCTTCTTATTCACTACAGCGTACCTTCTGTAGCACTTACGCTCCGCACTGAACTGCAGGCAGTAGCTGTGACTGCTGATCTTGGGGATATAAAAATCACTCTAGTATCGCTCTATCTGCCTCCCGGGGAGGCCTTCCCTGACGCTCAATTTCAGAGCCTGTTACGGCAGCTGCCCCCGCATCACATAATATTAGGCGATTTCAATTCACATAACACACTATGGGGCTGCTCCGGATCCAACAGCCGAGGAAGGCGTCTCGAAAATATAATAAACTACAACGACTTATGCATTATGAACACAGGCCAACAAACATACATCTCTTTACCCTCAGGCGCGACGTCGGCCATCGACTTATCGCTCTGTTCTTCCTCTGTAGCAAATCGGTTTCACTGGCGCACCCACAGCAACCCCTGCGGAAGTGACCACTTCCCGCTGTGGGTGTGGTCGGATAGGCCCCATCCGGGAACACGGATTCCTAGGTGGAACTTTGTAAAGGCGGACTGGGACAGTTTTACCTCTGACTGCGTTTTAGCATTCAGACCAGAGGATGGTAAAACCGCTACCACCTTGTACGAAGAGATACGCTCTCGCATCCTGCAATCTGCTGACAGTTTTATTCCATAAACTAGCCCACTCCCCCGCCGAGTACCAGTCCCCTGGTGGAACGAGGATTGCAGGTGCGCCATCAGGGAACGGCGACGCTGTTTTAGGAAGTTCCAAAGGCGCCCTACAACCGACAACCTAGTCGCGTTCCGACGCGCAAAAGCATTAGCGAGAAGATCTGTTAGAGATGCGAAAAGGAAATCATGGCACGCTTACATTAACACAATTAATAGGCTCACACCACTCACGGCTGTTTGGAAACATATAAACCGCATCTCCGGTCGTACCGCCCCGACACCCCTACCGGTTTTATCACACAACCACAATTTGATCACTGACCCCATGGAAGTCGCTAACACCTTCGGAGCGGTGTGGGCCGAGCGCTGGCAGCTGGGAACGACCGACCCTCGCTTTATCCGCCACAAAGGAATCAGTGAAGGGACGCCGTTCGACTTCAACACCACCACCGCACTGCCTTTTAATGATTGTTTTAGCTTTGATGAACTGAGTACAGCACTCTCGCTCACCAAAAACACCGCAGCCGGGCCCGACAACATTCACTACATCATGATTAGGAACTTGGACGAGCCATCACTTCGGGTGCTTTTATCATTCTACAACCATGTCTGGACCACGCACGAATTCCCGGACGCTTGGCAGGAGGCCATGGAAGTCCCTGTTTTAAAACAGGACAAAGACGGTAGTGACCCTCTCCACTACCGCCCCATCGCCCTGACTTCTAGTGCGTGCAAGTTGTTCGAAAGAATGATTAACCGTCGCCTCACGTGGTTTCTGGAAAGCACCGGCTTTCTGTCCAACGCACAGTGTGGTTTCCGCGCCGGTCGGTCCACCACTGATCATTTAGTTTCACTTGACACAGCCGTTCGCCGCTCGTTTACGCGGAAACAGCACACCATCACGTTCTTCTATGATATCGGGAAAGCCTATGATACGGCCTGGAGACATGCGATTCTCCGGAAGCTCCATGCTGCGGGAGTGAGAGGGCACATGGGCCATTTTCTGGCCAATTTTCTCAGGAATCGATATTTTAGGGTAAATGTAGGAAATGCCGTGTCAAGGAGGTTTGAGCAGCTGAGCGGGGTACCACAGGGAAGTATCCTGAGCGTGACCCTCTTCGGGGTTTTAATCAATGACATCTGCAGTGCAATCCCTCCCACAGTTGAGAGATCGCTTTTTGTCGACGACCTAGCTGTATGGATAAGCACCTCGACCACTCTCTCTGCACAGCGACAGCTACAGCTATGTATTGACGGCCTGACCGAGTGGAGCCTCGTGAATGGTTTTAAGTTTTCTACTGAGAAAACGGTTTGTGTGCATTTCTGCCGCCGGACCCGCTACTGCCCAGAGCCGATGCTGAGGCTGTACGGGAGGCGAATCCCAGTCTCTGACCATGCCAAATTTCTTGGTTTAACCATCGACAAGCGTCTTACCTACACACAGCACATTATATTGACAAGAGACAAATGCATGAAACGCGCAAATGTACTAAAGATGGTATCACGCACATCCTACGGAGCGGACAGAATCACACTTTTACGCCTGTATCGAGCGCTGGTAAGATCGGTCCTGGATTATGCTTCCGTGGTTTATGACGGTTCTCTAACGAGCACTAAGCAGCCCCTGGACGCAGTCCACCACGCCTGTATAAGAGTGGCCACTGGTGCTTTCCGCACCTCACGTAGAGCAAGCCTTCTGGCTGACGCTGACGAGGCCCCGCTTGACCTTAGGAGGAAGCGACTCGCACTTCTGTATGCCACTAAGATCCGCCAATACCCAACCCACCCAACGTACAAGTGGATCTTTGACCATTCGCTAATAGACTTATTCGCTGCGGGGAGGCAAAGGTCATCTTCGGCTCTGTGTAGCCGGATTTCACACTGGCTTGGAGAATCTAACATTAATATCACCATGATCGCAAAACAACGCCCAGGGACCCTGGAACCATGGCGTGAAGTATCCGCCAAAATGTGACACAAGGTTGATGCAGTACGGAAAGGCGCACACACTTCCACCAGACTTTGCGCAACTCGCTGCTGAAAGAATCCATTCATACACCGACCGCACAAAGTTTTACACTGACGGCTCCAAGGGAGCAGCTGGAGCCGGATGTGCCTTTGTTAGCGAGGGAACCCGCCGCTGTTTCGGGCTGCCGAATGTTGTGTCGGTCTTTATAACTGAACTGTTTGCCATCTTGCAAGTTTTACGACACATCAGACACCTTTCTAGGACACGACATCTTATTATCACTGACTCAGCCAGCTCGCTGGCAGCGCTCCAATCTAGTCATCTACAGACATCGAGGCTTGTAGCTGCTATTCTAAAGCTATTGACTGCAATGGCTTCTCGTGGCTTTGACGTCCAGTTTCTATGGGTTCCAAGTCATGTGGGTGTGACTGGAAACGAATTAGCGGACGAAGCTGCCAAGACGGCGTGTTCGCTGGCTCCCCCGCAACGATTTCGGGTGCCAGCTGGTGACATCAAGGCCCTAATTGACCAGAATATACGTTCACAATGGCAGTCGAGATGGGAGGCGGAGCCAGACTGTGCGTTGAAGCGCTTAAGACCACGCATTGGCCAATGGGAGTCGAGATGCAGACGTAATAGGAGGGAGGAGGTCTGCCTCACTCGACTCCGCATTGGCCACTGCTATACCACACACTCGCACTATCTCAACAGCACGAACCCCAACATGTGTTCTCACTGTGGCAGCCGCCTCACTGTTCAACACGTTTTATCTTTTACTGACTCCTGTGAACAGCTTAAACGAATTCAGCGCCGGTTCTTCCTGCCGTTTCCACTGGAACAGATTTTAGGCGACAACACAGTTATAGACATCTGTCAGGTTCTACTATACCTGCGGGAGATCAAGTTTGACATCATCTACAATCCCATCCCACCTAATTAGGT
This sequence comes from Lepas anatifera, assembly GCA_034440635.1. NCBI lineage: Eukaryota > Metazoa > Arthropoda > Thecostraca > Lepadidae > Lepas > Lepas anatifera. The sequence continues at coordinate 1,540,436 of JAOTON010001713.1, read as the reverse complement.
GGCATGTAGAGCTCGCAACAACCCAGGGCAGGCTTAAAATACATAGCATTAGAAACTAAGTAGGTTAAATAATGATGGGCGCGATATAGCCTAGACGCTGAAGGCGCCCTATAAACCCCAATACACACAGTGAATCGACGTTTCGAATCTATTAGTTGATTCATTATTCAAGATAACATGTACACAAAATGTCGCCAGGTCGATTGAGTTCCAAGATAAACGTATTGCATTTGGAAAACATTGAGCACATTGCGAAGCGTGTGACTGGCAGAATTGACACTTACATTACGAAGATTCATTTTGTTATTGTTACGTTACACACTATCATTATTACATATACCAGCTTATCAATCATTTTCACACATCATTCAATACAGTCCCCTAACTAAATGAAACAGATACAAGTTTAGGAGACAATTTGACGTAATCAACAATACAACCTGTCTAATTCCCCCCATAGTGCCATGGATGTGTGTGTGCTAATCCGTGCATTGATGGATGGTTTATGTCTGTGGATGTAGATTGCTTCTTTAATGAAGAGTCTGTATGGATTATTGTGAGTGTCAATGATGAATGTGTTTTCTGCTAGCATTTTGTGTGTGACTTGTGTGTTGTGTGTGTTGGCCATCCTTGGGTCCCCCTTCTTTGGCGTGTATGGTGAGGCGTTGTGAAAGGGTGGTGGTGGTGGCACCAATGTAGCAATTATTACAAGGCCTGCAATCCTCGTGTGGGCATACGAAATGGTATACTACATTGGTGCGGTTGAGTGTCTTTGTTTAGATCGGATTGTTTCGCATAATGAAGTGTTAGATGTCCTTTAAGATCTTTTTATCATTTTTATGCTCTTTGTTCATGAAGTTTCCATAGAACAAATCATGGTTTGTTATTTGTTCGGGTGTTTTTCTCCTTTATCCATATCAAGTTGTTTGCAAATTTCAATCCATCAATGCACAGATTAGCACACACACACACACATCCATGGCACTATGGGCGAATTAGACAGGTTGTATTTTTGATAATGTCAAATTGACTCCTAAACTTGTATCTGTTTCATTTAGTTCGGGGACTAGGGTCGTTCAAAAAACATTTTTTACTTTTCACACTCGAACCCACTTTTCCATTATATGTTCAATTCTGATTTCAATGAGCCACATTCCAAGCGTCTACGACAGCGGGAAAGATCACCTCAAAACGGTTAAATATTTCATGTTTCGGGCGCGATTGGCCGCCCGGCATTGCAGTCTCCCTTATTAAATTGGGATGAAAGGGGTGCAGAATAGAGGTGGGACTTTCTAGGCCCGGAGGCCCGGGGCAAAAGCCCGGCCCAGGCCCGTGGGCTTTGACCGGGCCTGAAGGCCTGATTTAGGCCAATACCGGGCTGATAACGGGCTTCACCCAGGGTCATTCCGGGCTTCAACTGAACTGGGACTTCAAAGTCAATTTTCTGTAAGTTAAATAAGCCTTTTTCAGTACAGACCTAGTTTTTTCCACTGAAACACAATCTTATTCATGCACCAGCAGCTTTTGAAAATGCATTTACAATTAATTTTGAGACTTTTAGACATACATCAGGAATGTAAAAGCATGAAGCTCTAGCTTTCTATCTGTTACTCATGCCAGGGTCAAAAGCAAGTTACTTAAACCTGAATCAATATTTAAAATCAAATATTGAATAATGCCTACAGTTGCACACATCCATGCCGTACTGTCATCTTATGAATATCCTGATTACTTCAAAATCTTCAAGGCATATATGGGTGAACAAAATATAAATTGTGATAGCCTATTTGTTACTTCCATATTGTCAGTATACCATTTCAAAGGAAGTCATTTAACCAATTTGCTGCTAACATATTGATATTAAAACCTAGCTCTAGCTAGAAAATTCTTTCCAAAAGCTTTCTGCACCGGGTAAAAGAAAATGTTATCTATGGAGCCATTCCCATGTCTCTACGAAAAATGGTGAAGTAAATATGTCAGGTACACACTATCTAGTGGGAGCCCATAATTGTCAAATTGGCCTGCTAACTCTAGCTGCAAGAACAAATGTTGATAAGTTTGACCCTTCCACATCTTCATCTTGCTCTTTCATTGCCCAAAATATGCAGAATCCACTCAGAAAGGGCTAGTATAAGCAAGGAAATAGGCACAAAGAAAACATGTTTTTGATCGAAGTACTTCAAAACATAAATTAGTCAGTTGTGGGGAGATACTGGGGAGAGCAGCCAGCCTTAGAAGGAACATTTGAAATTGCACCGAAACATGAATATACTTGACATGATGTGTTGCATTTTCCTTGTGGAGATACTTCCCTGGCCTCTATGAAATACAACTTCTATTAGCTTTGAACATAACAGCACTTCCCTCCCAAGATACCTTTACTTTACACTTCCCTCCCACCACACTAAAAATGTACAGAAACGTAGAAATACAGAACACAAAAACAGAATATCCAAATTATGGCAAATTCCGCGGCCTTGAGCAGCTTGTAAAGCCTTGCAAAGCCAGAAAAGCGTCATATATGAAACAAGTGCGTAAAAAGTGGCCTATTCTCAGGAACAAAAGAAATGCACCACACACTTTGTGCTTATTTTTTAAATCTGTGAAATTTTAAAATATATTTTCAAAAGTCTTGAAATATTTTCGCTGAAATAAACTATATACTATTGGAAAAACTATTCTGGTAAATTTTGGTGAAAAATGTTTTCATAAATGATTGCTCTGATGTAGACAAGCACGGCGTTTCAGATACCTACTAAGCGCAAGCCCGTAAAATACAACAAAACAAACAGAAATAGTGTTCAAGCCCGAATGGTGATGTGAATGGGATTTAGTTTTTTTGTGTCAGATTTACTTTTGGTGGCGATTGGTGCAATATTTTTATTCCATGTTTGGGGCGAACCTGTGGAAAACTAGTGGTTCTTTATCAAGATAGTTCTTTATGGCTGGTGATTTGATAATTGTATATGGCTGATGGGCCTTGTTCATGTTGGCCTGTTGGCTTAACTACTTTGCAGACCGGGCTGACCCAAGCAGAACGATCTTTTGACTATCTTCCAAGCTGTTTAGTGACTAAACTAAAAGAAAATGTTCACATGTATCAATTGAGGGACAATGTGAAGGATTTTTGGTTCATTCACAGCCATTCCGCCATGATATTCTGAAAAGTTTTAGCTGAAAACATGTCACTGCTCTCTACTCTATTCATAAACATTATTGGAACTCAATTGTGAGGCTCGTGCCAGCATATAATGATTTATAAAAGTGCAAAGATGGAGGAAATGTCTGACATGAGTGGGCTGAATTCATCCCGATTCTTATAGCTGCCATGTGCGTACCTCTATCTAGAATGTCCATTGTTTTTATAAGGTGATGGTGTTCATTTCCTGAAGTAAACTTGCATCATAAGCAACCCATGTTTCATACTGTGTGTTTTTCAGTATCATTTTCTGTTGATATATTAAGATAGCTGAGGCTACTGATGCTGCATGCACCTTTTTAATATGGTTTTGGGTGAAACCAAAACTTTTTACAGGATAAATTGGCTTAAAACATATATTTGAAACAGCTTTAAAGTAAATGAATGTTGTATTTAGTCGTTAGTGGTTTTTCCATGATACCGGGCCTTCCCGGGCTTGATAATCCATTTCTTTCACAAACCGGGCTTGTGACGGGCTTCTAAAATCAGCAGCAGACCGTGCCGGGGCCCGGGCCTGCAAAATTGCTCGAAACTCCCACCTCTAGTGCAGAATCTACCAGTAAAGACAGCGTGGCATGTGCGTGCGTATAAGAGCGGAAGATGGGATTTAACATGCAGACATTTACTTCTCAGATGTTTTTGCAGCGCAATACAAATACATGTTATTCCACAAATGACCTGAAATCAAATGGTTCAGCACCCTAGTACTCTAAATCCCGACAGAACAGGAATGCCTTCCAGGGAGGAATCATTCTCTGGTAACGTTCGTTGGAGAACGTCGTTGGGGCAGGTGTTTCTCCGTATTCTCCTGCGAACTATTTAGGGGCTCTGATACTGCTAGAAAAAGACCCTGCTTCGTATTTTTAGCCTTTGGATGGCTCACGCAATCTTCCTGCAGCTTCACCCCACGCTGCGGGACCATTCACCGCAGTAAGTTCTGGAATACCTTGAAACAGGAGAAGTTATACCAGTCACCAGGTTCTTTACAGAGCCATTTCTGGTCAGAATATTTCAGATTCCGGCAATCGAATACCAGCCAGCTGTCAGGAGTGGCAAGCTGGCTGAGGCTTAGTACCAAGCATTTACAGAGCTCTTCATAGCCTCTATCGGAAACTTAAACCTGCTCTAGTCAAATGTGCATCGTTTGCTGTTTTGGTCAATTGTTGTGCAACTGGCTCCTTACCTCCAAGATGTTGGTTCTCACCAGCGCGACAGAATATAACTTTCTGTGCACAGATACCACAGCTGATGGCGAATTGACTTCAGCACGTTCAGGGCGATTTCTATATTAACTTAATGAAAGCACTGCATTGCATTTTATGGATAGCTTTGAGGCTCATAGAAGGCTCTAAAGCTGACTATCCGCGACCGAGAAACCCACATGCATGGTTTAGAACCACTTATAAGGAAAGCCGTTAACTATTTCGGGACTCAGTCGGTTAGCGCTTGCACTCGGCTCGGCCAATGGCATTCTGTATGTGCTGGGTGTCGTGGGTTCGAGCGCACCCAGAGGCAGAATCTGGCGCCCCGCTCTCGCCCAAGCTAATTATTTCCCTCTCGCCTCTGATGCCATATGACCTGAGCAGTTGATGCGTTGTGTAACTCCAAAAATTATAATACTCCGTATTTAATTATCTTCTGGAATGATGAACGGAATCTGACCCAGTAGTAGCAGACACTTCATGCCATAAATGTCCTATATTCCATAATATGGCTCGCTGGTGGGCTCCGGGTCTTCTAAACAGACAGTTGTTGGAGACAACCTCTCCTGACAGCCACACGTAAACCAGCTTGCGCAATTCGAGATAATACTTCGGTATTGTGTAGAGACGCTGAAGTCAATGTGCAAACGCAACTGTTATTTGTGACCAGAAAGTTAAAATCTGCTTCGCAAATACGAATCACAATGCTGAAGGTAAAAAGGCAGTGGTACAGTACCTGGCCTAACAGCAAAACCATCCACCTTTCAGTTAGGTAGGCTAAAGCTTCCGACAGAGGCTATGAAGAGCTCGGCTCGATACGAAGCCTCTCCCAATTTCTCATTCCTGAAAGCTGGATGGTAATCGAGCGCCTGAATCTGAAAGATTGTGACATGAAATGGCTCCGTTGAGAAGCTGGTGACTGGTATAGCTTCCCCTGTTTCAAGGTATTCCAGAACTTACTGTCGTGAACGGCCCCACAGAACGTGGTGTGAAGCTGGTGGAAGATTTCGTGAGCCACCTAAAGGGTAAAAATATGAAACAGGATCTTCTTTTATCAGTACCAGAGCTCTTAGATCGCAGAATAGGGAGAAGCACCTGCCTCACGACGTTCTCCAGCGATAGTTACTAGAGAAAGGTTCGCCTCCGGAAGGCATTCCTGTTCTGTCTGGATTTAGAATACTGAGGTGGTGAATCATTTAATTTCAAGTCTTTTGTGGAATAACATGTATTTATATTGCACTGCAAATACATCTGACAAGTAAATGCCTGCATGTTTAATCCCATCTACCGCTCTTATACGCACGCACATGCCACGCTGTCTTTACTGGTGGGTTATGCACCCCTTTCATCCCAATTTAACAAGGGGAGACTGCAACGCCGGGCGACCAATCGCGCCCGAAACATGAAATCTTTAACCGTTTTGAAGCGATATTTCCTGCTGTCGTAGATGCTTGGAATGTAGCTCATTGAAATCAGAATTGAATATATAATGGGTAAAAAGTGGGTTCCAGTCTGAGAAGTAAAAAATGTTTTTTTTAACGATCCTATTAGGGGACTGTATTGAATGATGTGTGCAAATTGATTGATAAGCTGGTATATCTAATAATGATAGTGTTTAACGTAACAATAACAAAATGAATCTTCGTAATGTAAGTGTTAATTCTGCTAGTTTTAAGTGTTTGAAGTGCTGTTTTTAGCGGGATGGTCATGATGATTATGCTATATAGAATTAACCGGCAATCGCTCATAATATAATGTAATAGAAAACGCCAAAGAGTATATTACTCTTTTTCGGCTCAGGTCATTTCGGGTCAGGACATCAGTGCAGGTCAATAGACCTCATCCTCATAGGAGAAAAAATGACAAACAACATGAGCAAGAAACAGCTTAATTTTCAATCTAAAATTCATATTGAATAAAGTGCCCAGCAAGTACACAAAATGTTTTTTAGGATTTTTGAAGTCGATGACCTAAGGTTAGTTATGAGTCATGCTGTCACCGTTGGAAAAGTATCGGTAAAATGGTTTAAATATAATAATTTTGTTGGGAACAGAGCTAAATTGTATATTTTGGCATCATTGGCGTCTTGTTTCTGCAGTTCTAATGATATGCATTGTGACCCAATTCGATATTGACCTGATCCAAGGTCAGGTCAAATCTTAGCTTTGACGTAGAATAGTCACATTATTCATCATTCGACGCCGCTCGCAGAAAACTTTGGATAGAGAGTCCTTATGTATCGTATCTCTTCTACATCAGATGATAGGACTGAAAAAACTGTATTTCACTTATACCACCATATTCATACTGCGACATTTTTTGACTTTCAATGCCCGCATATTTTACCCGACAAAATAATGTATAGAACATTTTCTTTAAAGCTAAGGTTTTGCTACTTAACGCCATTTACTTTTTCGCTAGCTAGCGTAGTTGTTAGATTTTAGGGGGGGCAACCCACACACTCGTCAGGGTGAAGGTGGCTCAGACCCCAGGTATTCCACGTCTTAAAAATTGCATCCTGCGAAACTAGTTTCAGACCCATACCAAACGATCTTGACTGTGATGATTTTGAGCCATCAAAAGGCATAGTTATAAGAGACTTTGCATTTGATCTCGGTGAGCGAGACCTCATCGGCACCACCATCCGAAAGGCACGTGATGAGTTTGCCAAAATGTGACCGTCGGGCACATTCTTTTTCAGATGACGTGGCCTACTCAAAATTAAGTGCGTTGCGCCATTGCCGAGCATTTATATCATTTTTCAGTAGCACAAATTTTCTGCCATTTCTTGAACTGTGCTATACGCAGATTTATTCTAGTGATAAAGCTGTGGATTTCGTACAATTTTATCGTATCCGTAGATAAAATTCCATGATAATGCAACCTACAATACCGTAACATTATTCTGTGATGTAGATTGGATATAAAATAACCGTAGCGTCACTTAATTATGAAACGTGGCGATAGAGTAGACAACCTTTTATTGAATCATTGGGTAGTTATGCTGACTCCATGCACTGCATATGTATAATACTAAATATACAAATCTATCATAGCCGAATCCAGGATTGCCGATGGGGGTACATCTTCCCGGGGGCGCCATCCGGACCAGGGGAGCGCCACTTTTGACCGGAAAACCTGTCAGGTGGACACAAAATTTTATCGGTGGGCGCCGATTTTGACATCCCTAGGGAAGGGGGCTGGGAAGCGACATTTCAGAGTGGCGCCGTGACCATTTCAGGAGGCGCCGAGGGTCGATCGGGGAGGGGGGGCACCTGCCCCCTTTGTCCCCTATATCCGTGTATAAAATATATCATGAATATAAAATAACCGAGTACCAAATCACAGTGAAGGCGGAGGTGTATTCTTTGGGTGGAGTATGTGGGAAACAAAATTTCAGGAGTGAGCCGGGGCGTTTTGAACCGCCGGGGGCCAGTATGAATGCACCGAGTGCTGGATTGGTTCCGGAGGAAGGGCGTGGGGGAGGGCGTACTTACCTTCTTTTTCTCCCGCGATCGAAATTTGCAATCAGAAGCAAATGAACTTTTACTTTGCAGTACAATATTTGTCAGCGAAACTCGATAAATTTATCGCTGCGACCTCAACAATAAAATTATGACCTCCCGTATATTTAGCTAAAAACCTCCCTTATACATGATGTTTACGGAAAATGTCCGGCTACTGTCCGGCTGCTGTTTGAAATAAATCATAAGAAGAATAGTCCGCAATCCTGGCTAATCATGCTTGAGCTGACTAAATATCAGGGAATTCGCGAACTCCCTGAGTGTTTATCCGGGATTTTGCAAACTCCCTGGCTGGTCAGTGATTTCGCAAAATCCCTAGGTTGTTCGCAAACTCCCGGATTTCGCACTTTCCCTGTAACATATATATATATATATATATATATATATATATATATATATATATATATATATAAACATTCCATTGAAGATTGTCGCGTTCCTTGCTTTCACCAGTTTCTTTTGAAGTTTTATTATTTTGTTGATCGTTAATTTAATATTGGATGGAATTGAGTTGATGAGCGCACCAAAGTTCATAAAGTCACAATAAATCGACGTTTCGAATCTATTAGTTGATCCAATATTCAAGATAACATGTACAAAAAATGTCGCCACGTCGATTGCGTTCCAAGATAAACATATTGTATTTGGAAAACATTGAGCACATTGCGAAGCGTGTGACTGGCAGAATTGATGATTATGCTATATAGAATTAACCGGCAATCGCTCATAATATAATGTAATAGAAAACGCCAAAGAGTATATTTAAGATATGAGATTAGAGTTGTAAAAAGCTTCAGAAAAAAGCGATACTGGGTACATTGGCGCTGCGCATAGCCGATTTCAAGCCTTTGCGAAAAAAAACGCAAGGGGAATGGTTACCTAACCCCCGCCCCGGCAATGTACGTACTCGGTACAAAGTCGGTCAGGTGCACCAACTGTGAGTACCGTTAGAGACAAAATTCTGAAGCGCTTCTTTCCAACTAAATTATCCAGCATCTGCAGAGAGATCATTATCATATCACATCCCTCATTACTACACAAAAGAGAAAAGCTGCTTATCTGATGGACATTTCGTATTACAATCCAGTTAAGGAAAATACAATAATGCTATGTTTTTGTAAGACCATTAATGTATTACAAAACTTTGGTCAATATTTACAAGTAAGTCGATTACGACATCAAACCTGCCCGCGATTTATTCCTCGCCGTCGCACGCCCTCACAACCACTCACGCTCTCACTCACTCTACACGCGTCCATATCGAGTGTCACATATTGCTCTGGGATTTTGTTATTTCCCATTGGAATGGGTATATGTTCCCATTTGTAAATATTGGCACTGTTGTTGTCGGTTATCTTTGTTGTCTCTCATCCGCTGTTTGGCCATTGCATCAATAAATTGGACATTATCATCGTAGATTTCTTTTCTTCGATCGGTAGATTGACTAAGGCCTTGCGTGGCCGGGTTGAATCCTACAGTGTGAAAGCTCCGATACAGCAAATTTCGAGAAATGATTGCAGGGAGTAGATAGTGTTTGCTTATCCTCAAACTTTCGCATGGGACCCAAGAGGAAAATGAGCATTAAGTTGGACTCATTCGGGTTCAGCCCGAGAGATTATTATCAGTATATTTTTTCGACTTCTTTGAGTTTAAATCTTTAGCCTCGATAAGCTTTTTGAGAACTCCTGCAGCCTAATATTGAGCTGCTTAGACTAAAGGGTGTTTTAAGCTCAAATTCCGCGAAGTTATCATCGGTGCAATCCAGCATCGGACGCGTGCATCGGACTTTTTGCTTGAGTTTGTAGCCATTTAAATTGAAGGTATTCCTTCAAGAGGGTACATAAAAATAATCACAAAGGTCTAATCCATACAAATATGTAAGTTTAATTATATTAATTGGCACGAATATGTTCAAAATCGAATTCAAAACTTTTGCAAAGATAAGCATACATATTTCCTATGTTTTTATTGACTTCAAAACAACTTCATGTGAAAGAGCATTGCTTAAACTACATATAACGCCAATAAAAAGAATGGAGTCTACAGACCAAAATCAGTAACGAGCACCGCAGACCGAGCTCAACACCGTCGCCGGTCGCTCAGCCTGCAGTCGGCACGCCGCATAGACGCGTCCGGGTGGAAGTGGGGTAACGGGGAGGGGAGAACTGAGCAAGACTGAGCTTTGGTGACATTGTGAATGAACTAGATGTGTTGTTGAGGCTACTATTGCTAACAGAAAAATTTGAGTCCTTCCAAAAGAAAAATAAAAAAACGTATTACCTGAACATTCGGAATAATTCCGACACTCTGGTGCATTTCCTGGAAAATGTAGTTGGAGGATAATGCGTCAGAAGCCTATTATTAATGTTGTCTTGGGTTTGTTTTAGATAGTTTTCTTTTTCTACCCATACCCTAAAAAGTTTCATGTATCCCTGTTCAATTTATATTAGAAAGCACACATTGCAAACAAAAAGCCACATAGCGTCCAGGCCGGCAACTGCTTTTTGAACACATCAGATTAAGACATGCCGCTTGATTTAAAGGGAATGTGGCACCGTGGTCGAATCCTGGAATTTAGTGAAGTTAGGCGTACTGTTAGCCAAAAGTAATGAAAACACTCATGATTTCTCTGAAAAATGTTCAATAAGCTCAATATTTTGTTTTTAAAAATACTCCTAGAAAAATAAATAAATATCTGCCTGTGGATGATGTCATGATCTGGCAACCACTACCATACTTGAAATTCTTCAAGGGCTTCGATTGGCTGATGATCATCGTGACATCAGCATATGTCGTCACACCAGCAGCTCACAACAATGGCCGCCCGACGAGGGGTTGATGAGGGGTTGGTGTCAGGTAGGTTTAAGCTTTTTTCTACGGAAATATCGAGTTCCAAGACAAATGATAGGTATATGGAGTACCGGGTTTTCCGACTTGCTTTACAACTTGGCTCTCTTAGTTAAAATCACGTTATGAAGGTGCCACATTCCCTTTAACATCTAACCCACGGATCGGAAGAACGACTCCATCACATGGTGCCATTGAACTTCAAGATTCACGAGAGACTACCGGAGAACGACCAGCGTAACATTAATGCTAAAAGAGCTCAAATGGCCATCTCTTGAAGAGTGACGGAAAAAAGCTCGGCTTACGATGCTTTATAAGATAAAACACGGCATGATGGATGCAGAAGGCATAAATAGTAAACTTATACCGCTCCCGCCAAGATCACGACGGGGACACAATCAGCAGTTTCTGGCACCACGATGCAGAGCGGACTATCACCTTCACGCTTTTCTCCCGAAAACTATCCGAGATTGGAACAACTTGCTCCATGCAACTGTGGAAGCTGCTTCACTCGACTCATTTGTGACTCTTTTGTGTAAACATTAATCATCTTTCATCCATGCATTGTAACCTCATATTTATATTTTTATTCTTCTTTTTGAGATGCATAAGCTACGGACACTCGCATTGACAAAATAATCAACTTGATGATTGTGGTCAATACACGGTAGAACAGAGGGAGAAGAGTATGCTTTATGAAGTGGGGCATATTATTGCTACTCTTATTTTATTAGTACGCTAAGAGACGTGAGAGTCAATGACTGATTTTATTTTTGTTATATGGTTGAATCAGCTTATTGCATCCGCGCTTTAGACGTGCCGTCTGTCAGGCATTACCTTTCACATTCTGTGAGATCTTAGTGTGCTTGTGAAGAAGCGGTGGTTAGGAACGTCCTTTTTTACAGGGTTTTGTCCTTTTGAGCATTTATTGTAAAATGTTTGTGCTAGAATCCTTCAGTATTCGAAATTCCTTCTCTCGAAAGATGCATGCTGTGTTCTATTTTCACTTGGAAAGAACTCTGACAGGACTGTTTAAAGAATGCTGCATACCATATGAAGGTAACAGGTTCACAAAGCTAGTGTTGCAGCATCTTTATCGAATGGTATATTGGCTTCAGTTACTGTTCTGGCCCTGTTTCCAGTCCTCAACTTCTGGAACAAGGAAACTGATAATGCTGCATTTTTATTCATTTAGATCCATATATGTATTTAAGACGTCAAAAAGCAATCAAAATCATGCCGGAGCATGTAAAAACAAGGTTAAAAACCAGTGGGAGATGCAAACGAGGGCACATAAAAAACTGTCATTGAGACCATCACTTCGCAAGCCTAGCCTTCTGATGATTTTGTTTAGGATGTCAAAATTCAAGGTTTAGGATGTCAAAATTGACCAAGTCTGGGTGGGGTTTCCACGCAAAATTCCCAATTTCAGGACACTGGTAAGTTCTGTGCCATGAAATATCATGAAATTCTCTCCCCCCCTCCCCACCGCCGTCATCTGGGAATTATTATTTACACCCTGACCGATTTGGGAAAAACCTCCTGAACCTAACATAACCTCACATGGCTTTGACCTTCGCACCCGTTGTGTGTGAGTCTCGTTCTTCTTACTAGCAGTGTGTTCCTTGACCTCCCCAGCCATTGGTGTGTGACGTGACTCTCCGTCAGTGGTGTGCGACCCGGGACAGTGTGTGACGTGATTCGCCATCATTGGTGTGTGACGTGGTTTCCTGTCAGTGATGTGCGACCCGGACAGTGTGTTTGTGTGATGGGACTCCCCGCCAGAGGCGTGTGACGTGACTCCCTGTCAGTTGTGTGCGACCCAGACAGTGTGTGACTTGGCTCATCATCAGTGATGTGTGACCACCGGGGCAGTGTGTGACGTGGCTCGCCATCAGTGGTGTGTGACGTGGTTCGTCATCGATGATGTGTAACCAGCCGGACAGTGTTTGACGTGGCTCGCCATCATTGGTGTGTGACCGCACGGGCAGTGTGTGACGTGGCTCGCCATCATTGGTGTGTGACCACCGGGGCAGTGTGTGACGTGGCTCGCCATCAGTGATGTGTGACCACCGGGGCAGTGTGTAACTTGACCTGGCTGTCAGCCGTGTGTGATTCGCATCCACGAGGTGGTGGACTCCCCGGCCGCTGTCTACTTAGTGCTGGAGCTGGTGGAGGGTGGCGAACTGTTCGACCGGGTCATCAGCCTCAAACAGTTGGATGAGGCCACCGCGCGGCTCTATCTCTACCAGATGTTGAAGGCGGTCCAGTACCTTCACCAGAAGGGCATCGTGCACAGGGACCTTAAGGTGAGGCACCAGCTCAAATTAGAGGTTACCTATCGTGCTTTGTAGTAGGTCATTTCAGAGATTGCCCGCACACTGGCTCTGGTGTTTTTGTTTTGTTTTTTTTTTGCGAGGTAACAATCACGATTCCATATCTATTAGGACTCAAGGATAAGTACATAAAGAGTAAGATACTGTCTTCTTTTGTGACCTTTAATTTTGCAGAAGTTTTGTTCTGAAGCGTTCTTGGTGTGAATATTCTTTCGGATAAAAAATATAGTTTTGTCTTAAGCTTCCTGGATATATATATATATATATATATATATATATGTGTGTGTGTGTGTGTGTGTGTGTGTGTGTGTGTGTGTGTGTGTGTGTGTGTGTGTGTGTGTGTGTGTGTGTGTGTGTGTGTGTGTGTGTGTGTGTGTGTGTGTGTGTGTGTGTGTGTGTGTGTGTGTGTGTGTGTGTGTGTGTGTGTGTGTGTGTGTGTGTGTGTGTGTGTGTGTGTGTGTGTGTGTGTGTGTGTGTGTGTGTGTGTGTGTGTGTGTGTGTGTGTGTGTGTGTGTGTGTGTGTGTGTGTGTGTGTGTGTGTGTGTGTGTGTGTGTGTGTGTGTGTGTGTGTGTGTGTGTCTGTGTGTGTGTGTGTGTGTGTGTCTGTGTGTCTGTGTGTCTGTGTGTCTGTGTGTCTGTGTGTCTGTGTGTCTGTGTGTCTGTGTGTCTGTGTGTCTGTGTGTCTGTGTGTCTGTGTGTCTGTGTGTCTGTGTGTCTGTGTGTCTGTGTGTCTGTGTGTCTGTGTGTCTGTGTGTCTGTGTGTCTGTGTGTCTGTGTGTCTGTGTGTCTGTGTGTCTGTGTGTCTGTGTGTCTGTGTGTCTGTGTGTCTGTGTGTCTGTGTGTCTGTGTGTCTGTGTGTCTGTGTGTCTGTGTGTCTGTGTGTCTGTGTGTCTGTGTGTCTGTGTGTCTGTGTGTCTGTGTGTCTGTGTGTCTGTGTGTCTGTGTGTGTGTGTGTGTGTGTGTGTGTGTGTGTGTGTGTGTGTGTGTGTGTGTGTGTGTGTGTGTGTGTGTGTGTGTGTGTGTGTGTCCGCGTCCGTCCGTCCTGGTTGGAACTTCTGAATATCGGCAATGCCGCCCATATGTTTCTTATGTAAACTTCATGCTTATTTATACCTTCCCTAGAGATCGAATGAGCATTTAAGGGATGGGACCTATTTCATGAGAAATGACTAATTTTGCTATATTTTCGGGCATTTTCCTGTGCTGCATCATTCTAGTACCAGAAAATATATTCCGTTTAAGTAAATTATAGGGGTTTTAACCCTGCTACCCGGAAAATTACTTCTACCTTTTTACGCGGACATGACGATTGGACCGAGACACAGCAACCAGTCTAAATGCTTTGATATCGCTAATCAGTAGGGCTCAGTGAGAAAATATGAGTTATTATTTTTGTCCAGGGCACATGTTTTCTGATGTAAAAGTAAATTTTGTTTTCGGTTTACCCTGTTGCATTTGCTGATCTAGACACTCCTTTCTTTGTAAAACTAAACATGAGGAAAACATTTTTCGATTTCCGGGTCATTTTGGTTAGACATTTGAATTTTGTGGCTGTGGACCCCAAAAATGTTGCCAAAAACAGCCGCCTGACTGGTTACCTTTCCCCGATACGGTCTTCCTGACATGCGATCCCAGCAAGTTAGTCAGGGTGAGAAAGAGCGTCATGGCAAGGTCAAAGGAAAAGGACAGGGAGAAGAACTAAGATAGTTGGCATGGGATAATATTGCCGCACCGGTAGCTAGTTGGTATAGTGTTGGGCTCCAGCCCGCTGCTCAGAAACATGCAGTGGCAGTGCATGTGAAGGCTCCGGATCGGTTCCCCTGAGATGCTCCAGCGCTCAATATTTACCTGACGTAGGTCGGCTGGCATTTGACTAGTGATAGGGTGACCTGAGTGGGCCCGCCGTCCCTGTGTTCTGTTGGACGTTACACTTTGACATCTTAATCAAGCCTTTCATTGTGGGAGTTGTTCGGGTGGTGGGATCGGGGTCTCCGTGACGAGTCCCTTGGTAACGGGGAAGAGAGAAGCACACAAGAGCTATAAAACCGGATATTTTTGGTAAGCAGCTGGAGATGGGGATGATTATTGAGGAAGACAATGCATTGACAGATGAGCCAAGTGCTAGATATTTGACGCACTTTGTGTCTGAGACTTAAGTCTATCGTGAGAAGCCTACTTTGAATGTTGCCCAGGCCCTGCAGACATCCTGGACCAATACGAGTCCACCGAGTCCCTTCAGATCCTCATTGGTGACTCTACCAACATGAACACATGATAGGAGGGAGGCAGCCACGCTTTTCTCGAAAAACTTATAGGGAGGAGGCTCTTCAGGGCCATATGCTGTATCCAAACGAATGAGCTGCCTCTAAGGCACTTAATTGCTGCCATTGTTGGCCCTACTAGCTCAGCCATGGGCTTCACAGGCCCGGTGTCCTCCTTCCCCTCAGAGGTAGGTCAATGACATGGCTTACAACGCTGGGTTTAGGGGACTGTCTTTAGGTGAGGACCTCATCTGCATACCGGATAGGGTAGTGGATACCATGAGCACAGACAGCAATACTTCTTACATGCTGGCCCAGGCAGTAAAGGATGGCGGGCTCCCTCCTGTGCTGCTGGAGATGCACTGCGGCTCACTTTGCCCTGCCAGGTTGTTGACCACAGGGCAGAAACTGGTCTACATGTTTACTGAGCAGCACGGTTTAACTGGCCAGCTACTCGGGATGCTGGAGATCCTCGTAAGGTTCTGCCCCAGTACTGCTTCAAGTTGTACTTCAAAATGAAGGTCCAGCACTACATTGTAGATGCACTCTATCGTATCCTGGCCATTTTTAGGCTTCGAAAAACTCAGCCAAGGAATGTGAAGGACATCAGCACCTTTTACGTGAAGATGGGTTCATGGTACTCGCACCCTGAGTACCTCTTGGTCTCCCCTGCTAGCCGGTTCTGACTCTGAGGACAGACAATGTGCCATCAGCCAGATTCTGGAGCTGCGGGAAAGAGCTGAGTATGGGAATAACAGCCTGAGGCCGACCATTACTCCTAAGTTGAACCTCTCGGCCACCTTCTTAATCAACCTGATCAGCTGGAAGCCTGGGAAGTTGCAGGAGCAGGACACCTGGTCATCTCCACGACTAATAAGAGCTTCCTTGACGTGCCTTTGTTCCTCAAAGTTTTCCTGTCCCACCCAATCGACAGAAAGGTTCGTGAAGTTGGTGACAGAGGCGGTAGCTGCCGTGTGTAGACGCCAAGCCAGGGATGGTTACATCAGCACAAGGCTGCACCACAGGGAGGAGATGCTAGAGCTCACCACCAATAAGCACATTCTGGCAACATTCTATGTCTTTTCAAGGGACAATGCTTGGAGCTTTGCTATTCAACGTCCTGTCCATCGAAAATTTCGTGTCATATTCCGGAAGAAATAAACGAATTTCCGGTTAACTTTGCACGCTACGCGGATGACACACAGGTTGCCATCACTGGACCACGCAATAAATTGGCCCTAATTCAAAAGTCAATGGAAACAGTTTTTGACACACCTAGCACATGGTTTTTACAGCACGGGATGATGGTGAATGTTGCCAAGACTGAGTTGCTACTTTGCAGTGATAGACGTCAACTTGATCGTAGTGATGAACGCGTTAAAATAGTTTTATGGGTGAGAATATTGAATGATTAGGTCGGTCAGAAACTTGGCTGTAATCATGGATTCCTATCTGACATGGGACAAAAATATTAAAATGATATGTAACCGTTGTTTTCGAATACTCATAGGATTGTACTATGCCAAAACACTTCCTACCACTTTGTACAGTACCTCGTTTGATCGACGCATTGGTCCTATCTAATATTGGATACTGTATTCAAGCCTACGGCAGTGCAAACTAAAGTGTTATCTTCCATCTTCAGAAGGTTTCTAAACTCTTCTGCTCGTGTTATCTCTGGAAGAAGAAAATTTTACCATATTGCTGATGTAATGCGCGAGCTGGGATGGCTCTCCATGGCGCAACTTATTGATTATTTAGATTTTTGCATGACCCAAAAAATACTAACTGCAGGTGCACCTTCCTCCTTGCGTTGCAATTTTATATACAACCACCAGAACGTGCGCGGCGATACTCGTCAATCATTTAATCTATCGCTACCATGTCCAAGAAACAACCTCGGAAAGCGACGTTTCACTTACCGTGCTTCTCATCTGTACAACCAGCTCGTCATTTCCAATAATGTTCGTTGTCCTAGCCTGCCATCTTTTAAGAAGACTGTTTGCGATTTTATTACGCATACGTAATTTTGTGTTGTTGATTACGAGTTCTGTACAGCTTGTATGACGATGGCTCCTGAAAAACCCTATTTGGATTGGAGGAACCAGATAATGTGTAATAAATAAATAAATACCGAACTGCCCGATGGAAGCTGTAGCTCACCATCACATCTTCGTTAGATGCGACCCCACACTGAAGGAAGTCTTTAGCGGCGCAGCACGGGAACTGTCTTACTTGAGGCGTCTGGGGAGTCTTTAACATCCCCCATATGGATCCCATATTCTAGTGCCGGAAGAAGAAAAAGAAGAATGACCATAGTTACCAAGGTGACGCCGGAGTACCCCCAGTGGAGTGCTAGCCACCGAACAGTCGATCTGTCTGTACCGGACCAGATTGTGGTAGAGGCACAGATGGTTGTCTGGTTCATCGCAAGCTACGGGCGCGCTCAGTCAGGCGGACACGTACAACAGGAGAATGACTTGTGCCGTCCGGTGAAGATTCTTACACGCCTCTTCATCGCAGCCCAGCTGTTCAGCAAAAAGTTAAGGTTTTAGGAAGTACAATACCAGTCCAAAACTTAAGTGTGCGTAAGTATATATGTGTTCTTCAGCCTGTGCAGCTGCTCGGTCAGTGACGACGGAGAGAGGCCGATCTGTGAATGGCTGCTGGGGTTTCCCCTTCCATTCAGCGGTGTGAGAGCAATGGATAGTAATCTTTGTTTACTGGTTTTCCATCAGATGTTTTGTACGATTTCGGGAAGAGTTCATGTAAAGACATATCGAACATCTTAGTGATTCTGTAATTATTATGACCGAAAGTTTTAATATTCGTGTGCGTATTTCGTTCGGTCCAGTTGATTTCTACGGGTTCAAGCTCACGTGCTCGCCGTGTCTGGAGGTCATGGTCTGACGTGTATCCCCGTGTCCGGATCTCATGGTCTGACGTGTATCCCCGTGTCCGGAGCTCATGGTCTGACGTGTATCCCCGTGTCCGGAGCTCATGGTCTGACGTGTATCCCCGTGTCCGGAGCTGATGGTCTGACGTGTATCCCCGTATCCGGAGCTCATGGTCTGACGTGTGACCCCGTATCCGGAGCTCATGGTCTGACGTGTATCCCCGTGTCCGGAGCTCATGGTCTGACGTGTATCCCCGTATCCGGAGCTCATGGTCTGACGTGTGTCCCCGTATCCGGAGCTCATGGGCTGACGTGTATCCCCGTGTCCGGAGCTGATGGTCTGACGTGTATCCCCGTATCCGGAGCTCATGGTCTGACGCGTATCCCCGTATCTGGAGCTGATGGTCTGACGTGTATCCCCGTGTCCGGAGCTGATGGTCTGACGTGTATCCCCGTATCCGGAGCTCATGGTCTGACGTGTGTCCCCGTATCCGGAGCTCATGGTCTGACGTGTATCCCCGTGTCCGGAGCTCATGGTCTGACGTGTATCCCCGTATCCGGAGCTCATGGTCTGACGGGTGTCGCCGTGTCTGGAGCTCGTGGTCTGACGTGTGTCGCCGTCTTCGGAGCAGCCAGAGAACGTACTGTTGGCGAGTGAGGACCGGGAAACTCTGGTGAAGATCACTGACTTCGGGCTGGCCAAGCTGGTGGAGGAGAACGGGCTACTGCAGACGCTATGCGGCACGCCCACCTACGTGGCGCCTGAGGTGCTGAAGCGACAGCCGGACGCCACCTACACCAGCAGTGTCGACTGCTGGAGTCTGGGCGTCATCCTGTACATCTGGTGAGCGGGATTGACCCAGCCGTCTCGGTAGTCGCTGGTAGTGGGCACATTTTTTATTTTATTAGGGCCACTCCCAACGGGCACACTTGCCCAATTACAGGGAGTATTGGCGTGGGTGTTTAAGGATCGTCTCCACCGGGTCAGATCGGACACGAAAGGCGGTTTCCCGCCGTGGGGATTGAACAAACGTTAATCCATGCTATCCGATCCGTAGACTGGCAACGAAGCCACTAGGCCACCCCGGCCCCGTGATGAGAGTTGTCGATGGGAGTTGTCGATCACAATGACTTGTTATGGTGCATCAATGAGGAGATTGTCGCCCTTGTTGCTTGGCACACTCTGTATGTTTTGAAATGCTCATTGTGACTGATTTCAGTGTATTCTAATACCATTATCAAGCAAGCAATGAAGTACACGAGTTTTAAATTAATTGTAAAAACATAATTGACGATCATTGAAAGATTTAATGCTACGCAAAGCCAAAGGTTGTATTTAACATACCGTTTTCGGGGCCATCTCGGTCCCATTATCCAGTAACAAAAGCAATATATAATAATACACACTACAGACCTAAACAAAACACAATTTGGTCATTTCGGTGGAACAGGCTTTTTGCTGCTGCTAGTTGTTCAAATCCTAGACATCACAACGCGTGATCGTTTTTTCCCTTATCCTCATTTACCCTTGAGAATATCGATCAGCCTTGGTACAACACATATTTGCCTATATTTGTATTTATTTTTTCTCCTGTTGTTTGGATTTGCATGGCTTCTTTAATTTGGCGTTTTTTGTGCTGGACTTGTCAGTGATTACTTTTGCGTCCCAATCAATATTGTCCTGTTTCATATCAGTGTTGGGCTGTGACTTCCGGTTGTCTGTCGGTTAGGGTCATCTCCCTCAGGGCTTTTAGTGACTTTTTGTGTTCTGCAGACCTAACTGCCATCATTCTTCCGCTTTCTCTTATGTATATTTTGCTGCAATCCGTGCACTCCATTGGGTAGATGGGGCCAAGTTTCTTCGTATTCGGAATTTTGTCCTTGGGTTTTACCAAAAGTTGTCTAAGTGTTTTTTTTAGATTTAAAGTAGCTCCTAATCTTGTATTTTGCGCACACTTCTTATCTGTTTCGATGGCCCTTCTTGATATGGTATTACAAGGATCTTCGTTTGTTCTTCAGTGATGGTGTCTTGGTTGTCTGGTTTTTCATGGTTAGGTTCTTTGCGTCTGTTAACACCCGCACTGGAGGGGGGTCTGGCACTAACGCGCACTGGAGGGGGGGCCTGGTAGGCTCCCCTAAGATCTCGGAAACTAAGAGGGTTAGAAAAACGCCACTTGGTAGGTGGGTGGGGGCTATGGTGATCAACATGATGACCAATTTTCATTGACCTAGGTAAATATCTTCAAGGTCAAACGAGGTCGTAAAGGTCAAATATTGGCCATGCTGGGATCGATTGGTAAATGCTGTGATTATGCAGGAAAATGGCGGGAATAAGCTAAGAGGCGGCCATAATAATGTTCAAAGAGAAGAGGTCTCAAACAGGCTTCTCCACAACTTTTGGGTCAAGGTCATTCAAGGTCATTGACCTTTAAGGTCACCATATGATATACTGCTTATTATTTACACTTTAACTAACACTGAGTTGTTAAATTCCCTGGCCTCTCCCCTCGAATCCGGAAATGTAAAAAACACTGAAGATTATATATTCGGGCACAGCCCTTCATCAGAATCGTGGAGTAAATATCAATAATTATCAGTCCTAGTATAGCCAGACCTCGAATTCTGATGAACCTCCACGATTCTGATGAAGGGCTGTGCCCGAATATATAATCTTCAGTGTTTTTTACATTTCCGGATTCGAGGGGAGAGGCCAGGGAACATCTTAACAACTCGTCATCATGCTCCTCGCCGCAGCACTTCAAAACTTATCAACGTTTAACTAACACTGTAGCCACTGTTTGGCGGGAAATGAGGATTGACCTTTCCCAATGACCTTTGACCTTGACCTTTGTATTGGGGTACCCTACCGATGACGTCATAGCATACTATATGTCAGACGGGGTAACGTCATTTGGCCGGACGCACAGTGGTCAGTGACCTTAGAAGTGCAGATATGACCTTGACCTGTGACCTTTGACCTTGACCTTGACTTTCATGTGAAGTGACCTTGACATATAGTCCCGCTTATATGACGTTATGACGTCACCACTCGGTCTTCAATGCAAGCTAACTGGTCCGACCGCGCGTTTACGGCGATCTCAAAATGCAGGTCTGACTTTGAAAGCCTATAAGTCAAAAAAATTTTCGGCCGATTTTCAAAAAGTCTTCACCAATCGCGCTATTAAATTCTGTTAAATGTGGCCACGTTTCGTTTTTCGGCTACAAGCGATTCTCCGGCCACCTCGGAAAAACAGGTGGGGGGCCTCCGAGGCCCCCCTCCAGTGCGCGTGTTAACTCTCTTGATTTGTTAGTTCTTAAACTCTTCTGGATGATTATCATCCAACTTAGATCTTATGTTTTTGAGCTCTTTCTCGCGTGCCGTCACGTCCTCGCAAACGTTGAAAGCCCACCGAGCTAGTGTTTGCACGACTGTTCTTTTATGAGCCTGTGGGTGGTGGCTCAGGTAGTTCAAGTATTGACCGCTTGTTGTTGTTTTGTAGCGAACGTCGGTGGTAATGCGTCCTTCCGGTGAACGGGACACCGTCCTGGCCAGGAACGGCAGCTTTCCTTCCTTTTCCGTTTCCACTGTGAACTTTATGGATGTATAAAAGGAGTTCAGGTGTTTTAGAAAAGGTTCGATATCTTCAGCGTGCTTGGAAGCGAGTACATCATCCATATACCGATGCCAGATGTAGGTTGGTTCTGGGTAAGACATGACGGCTTCCTCTTCCAGATGTTCTATAAATATATTTGCTACCGCCGGGGCCGCTGGAGAACCCATCGGATCCCCAAATGATTGTTGAAAGAATTTTCCATTGAACCGGAAAAACGCAGTTCTGAGGATAAAGTTCAGCAGGCTTGAAATATCACCAGGTGTCAATGTAGCTCTGTCAGGAAGTTTGTCGCCATTTTCCAGAATACCCTGTACCTGTGATGTTCGAGAGGGTCACTTGTGAACAGGGCGGACTCATCGAATAATACCAGTATATGATTTTCTGGGACCCTTGTGAGGCGGAGAATGATTGAGACCTCCTTTGAGTTAACTATGTGTCTGTGAGACTGTCCGATCAATGGGGACAGTAGGTCGCTGATCAGGGTGAGAGGTGAGTCAGGTTTATGTAGTTTTGGCAGTCCATAAAATCTGGGAAGAGTTGCAGAGCCTTTGCTTCCTGGGTGTAGCTTCCAATACGTTTTGTCATCCATGCGTCTCATTTTCTTCAGTCATTTCAGTTCGTCAATCAGTTTTGGATTCACGCTGTTATAATATATATATATATATATATATATATATATATATATATATATATATATATATGTTACAGGCAGGGTGAAGAACCAGGCATTCTGCAGAATGCCTAGGCAATCTGCAAAATGCCTAGGCAATCTTCAGATTGCCAAGGCGTCTGGGAATTCTGAAGAATGCCTAGGCATTCTACAGAATGACTAAAATTTTAGACATTATTCAAACTGTCTGACGCAATTTGCTCAGATAAGCATCCAATCGAGCAGTTATTCACTACCAAACAATCTATTTCATCTCGCCCATTGTTTCAAACACTCCACAGGTCAGGAATCACTTTGAGGAGCTTGTGGTTCTCAGTTGCCGTTCCCAAAAATACATGTTTTGTGATTCATTTTTTTATCAGATACACATTCACAGGTTTGATTTATACTGAGCAATTGCACTGCTGGTGGGTCCGATTTGACCTCCATTGGTTTTTTCGCAAATGATTCCGAGTCAATTTAAGTGAGAGCTTCATCACTTTGCACACCTCTAGACTGATTGATTCCACAATTTATGACCAAAATTGTCATCAGGGCAGGCCAGGTCAATGAGTTTTGAAGACATTTCGAAACTCATGTAAGACGATTATAATATTCCAAAATGAGGCCGACTAAACCAGGACAAAACTCGGCTTCTGGAAGACCTTGATACAGTTTATAAGTATTATGCGAAACCTCTTGAAAGGAAAGATCGGCATGCTGGCATCCATTTTGAGGTCAGGTCAATAACAAGGTCATCAAAGGTTACCAAAGGTCATAGTTTTCGAGCTGTTAGTGTCTATAACTTTTGAACAAGATATGATACAGCAATAAATTTAGCATCATAGTGGCAAGCATGACGCAAGGAGTCAAATGATGTGCAGCATGTTGCTGAAAGGTCATTACGTGGCCTTGACCTGAGGTCAAATTGTGTTAACCTTGACCTGAGACCAGGGTCGCGATGGGACTGTTCAAGGTCCTGTTGCGTATCAGTTGAATTCTGGGGTCAAGATGAACAAATTGATGCATTTGGCCTTGTTCTAGGTCTAATGGTTCCCGAGCTATAAAGGGTTTCCTACATGGGACAAAATTTGACCCATATTTACCTTCTGTGACGTCACGGGTCAACGGATATGGTTCAAACTCGGCTTTGGAGCTGTTTTTATTTTTCCTTTCCCAGGTGGCAAAGACGATTATGGACATCGTTGATCAGTTCGCATAGATCACTATCTTTTACGGCTTCCAGGTCCGAATCCTTTTGTCAGTTTTACCTCACTACGAATTTTTGTCAGAACGTACTTTTTTACTCTTGCTTAGTGCTTCTTTTTATAGGGTACCCGATACTCCTCTTCGTCCTGAAGATTGTTAACAATTTCTGCTTGCATTGGTGTGTTAAGCATAGTTTATCTGCTAGCATTGGTGTGTTAGATGATTTGTCTGGTCTCGCACGTACAGAAGGCTTTCTAATCTCACGTGAGACATAATGCTGAAAATATGACATAATCAATTATTTGTATGTTATTCTCCAGTGGTAAATTACAAACATTGTAAATGTTGTGGATCGGTTAGTAGCCTACCAGAAATATCTCAGTGTCGCAATACAAAATATTTGAAAAATATTCGGTACACCAATATTTGATTGTCACCAATTTCTTTTCAGGATAGTCAAAAATCCATATAGAGTGATGTTTTCGAAGGGTAGCATATTTGAAACTGACTTGGAAACTGTTACTTCTAAAAACATTTGGTTCATCATATCTACTCAGAATTTCGAAATTTTTCCTAAAAAAGATTTTGGGGATTTGCGTGGAAAATTTCAAAATATTATTCAACTTTAAGTTCATCTAAAATTTTGTAAGCTACAAGTGTCATGTAATTATGTGTTTCAAAATTTATTTCCAGACCATACCAGAATTAAACCAAGCTTTTTTAAATACCTATGCTGAAAATAATACAATATCATCCATTCAAGCAGAAATATCACAAAGTTTCCATTGTAGTATTTAATCAAAACACTCAACAACCAACTTATCCCTAATATTGCAGCACTACGAAACGCCACGATCCAGATCACAAAGAGTGGTAGCCGCTTAGAGGCAAATAAGATAAACTCCGTTCAATCCAGTACAGCCTACCACATGGGCACAATATGCATATTCAGGACGATAAGCATGCAGTAAAATGAGCCAGTGTTGATTTCCTGATTACTTATTCTGTTTTCCATTGTCTCGCATTAGATTCTCACGGTTAACCCGGCCCCTCCTGGGCTCTTTTTGTTCAAACCACCGCCTGGAGGAGTGGTCCGATCGGACCCTTTAGGATCTCAGGAACCGGAAGTAATACGAAACAAAATAGAACGGAAGTGCCTTACCGTCTTTTCCTTTAGAGCCGAGTCTGAACCATATCACTCGACCCGTGGCGTCACAGCAGGCCAAAATGAGTCAAATCTAGACCAGTTAGTTAGTTCGTTAAGGGGTTTTATAAGACGTTCTGTGCAAAGCACATTTGCCCGCCTTTAAAGTGTGTGGGGTAATTTTGCGGGAGGGGTGTTTACTTTAATGACGCAGAACAAAGGGGCGAAGCTTATTTCAAGGAATGGGTCGCAAAGCGTAGCAACACTTGCAAGGGTAGGGGATTGCTACGGCAGAGATGCCGAGCCTGGTTGTTGGGGCACAGTTAGGATTTAAAAGGGTACGTGAAGAGGTTTGCCATCGCAAAGGTTAGTGATTTTATAGTTTTCATTTATCTGTTATCGAATGACCGGTTTGCTTACGTTACTCGAGTTCCTCCATTGAAAAATTATTATGGGTAATTAGAAACACCCGCAAGCACCATGACGTGTTACCGCGGGTCTTTATCCTGCAGCCAGGAGGTGAGACAGCACCCTCTCCGGCTGGGTAGCCGCCGCATAGGGGAAGAGAGAAGGGTAATAGAACAGATAGAGTGTTAGGGAGAGTTGTGAGTAGAAAGCGCGCATATTTTTCATTTCAAGTACTGTCATATTATATTTCAAACCTCAATCTAGTTCCTCTAGAAGCCGGTAACGCCCTGTTTTTTAGACTCATTTTAGGAGAACAAAATGGCCTTACATGAGTTTAGAAGGATATCATAACTTGTTGCCCTGATCTGACCTGATGTTAATTTTGGTGGTAAGTTGTCAAATTAATCATCCTGCAGACCAGCAAAGCGACGCACGTCTTGTTTAAATCAGCGCATAATAATTCACGAAAAACCGAGGGGAGGGGTCCGATCTGATCACTACGGTCTCGGCAACCGGAGCTGACCCGGAAAAACTTGAACGGCGCTGGAAGCGTCTTACTGTCTTCTACTTTCAAGGCCAGCTTGAACCATATCTGTAGACCCGTGACGTCACAGAGGGCTAAAATGAGTCAAATTTTGACCAACTTAGCTTTAAAACTTAACTTTATAAACTTTATAACAATAACTATTAGCTTCTTACCTTTATAACTCGGGAACCATTAGACATAGAACAAAGTCAAAGGCATCAATGTGTTCATCTTGACCCAAAAATTTGAATTACCTTGAAAGGTACCATCGCAGCCTTGACCTCAGGCAAAGGTCAAATCAAATAAAGACCTTTTCAGGCTCATGCTGTACATCATGTGAATCCTGGGGTCATGCTCGTCACTATGATGTCAAATTTACTGCTGTAACAAATAACTTCGAAAACAGTGACTTCTCGTGGCCTCTGGTGAGCTTGTTATTGACCTGACCTCAAAATGGCTGCCAGCAGACAGGTTTGTCCCTTCAAGAGATTTCGCATGATGTTTAGAAACCTAATCTAGCTCTTCTAGACGCCGAGTTACACCCCTAGTCCTGTCAGCCTCATTTTAAAAGACTGTAATTGCCTTACATTGGTTTAGTAGTGTCGTGATAATCGTTGACCAGACCTGAGCTAATGACAATTTTTGGTCATAAATTGTCAAATAGATTATCCTAGAGTTGTGCAAAGTGACAAGCCTCCGACTTAAATCGACTCAGAATCATTGCGAAGAACCAAGGGGTCCGATTGTACCCCAAAACGGTGAAAGGTTAAAAAATTACTCAGTATAAATCAGTCTACTGAATGTGTATTTTTCAGAGAAATGATCCACAAAACTTATGTGCTTTTGGAAACAGAAAATGGAAACCACAAGCTCGTCAGTATCTTTACCTGTGGCGCGTTTGGAACACTAGGCAAGATAAAAAGGTTGTTTGGTAGGGAATTGTACTCGATTGGATGCTTATATGAGCAAATTGGGTTAGGCAGTTTGAAGAATACCTAAAATGTCAGGCATTCTGCAGAATGCCCAGACGCTTTGGCAATCTGCAGATTGCCTAGGCATTTTGCAGATTGCCTAGGCATTCTGCAGAATGCCAAACTGGCTGGGCAATCTGCAAAATGCCTAGGCATTCTGCAGAATGCCTGGTTCTTGCCTGCCTGTAACATATATATGTATATACTGTTACTTTGTACTTTATATATATTTATTGTTACTGCGTACCACAGAAGCACCGTTCCTTAGCCCAGACGGCAAGCTTTACAAACAAATAGAAACAGACAAGCAGACAAATCGCCATGGGCTCCCCTAGGGTGCCTGTTTGCGGATATGTACATGTGCCACGTGGAAAACGTGGAAAAGTGCTATCGAACGCTGAGCTGAGACCCTACACCTTCTGCCGCTACGTGGATGACTGCTATCTAGATGTCCGTGATGAAATCCACCTTCAAAGCCTAGTAGAGGCATTCAAAGATCATTCCGTACTGAACTTTACAACCGAGATCAGCAATGAGAACCGGATTCACTTCCTGAATATAGACATTGACTGTTCCAATGGAGTCCTAAAAACTAATGTCTTAAGAAAACCAACGGATAGTGGGCACTGCATGAACGCGGTAAGTGTTTGTCCGGATCGCTATAAACTAGGTGTGATCCAGGCATTCATACGAAGGGCCATCCACCACTGTTCTGACTGGAACAGCATACACGCCGAGCTACAACGCACGAAACAAGTACTCATCAACAACGGGTATTCGAACCGTATCATCCACGACGAAATCCGAAAGCAAATAAGCCGACGCAATAACAACAATTCTCCGAAAAACAACGATCCTCCGAAACCGACTAAGTCAACACTCAAGCTGTTCTACAAGAACCAAATGACGTCATCATACCGAGTAGATGAACGCGTTGTTAAGCAAATTGTGCACAACAACGTCGCCTGCACTGACAAGGACAACCTGAACCTCATCGTGTACTACAAAAGTCGAAAAACACGGGAGTTAGTCATGCGCAACAACCCGACCACCATCACAAAGGACACCTGACCAACGTAGTCTATCAATATTTCTGTCCTGAAGGCGACTGCAAGCTTCTTAAGATAAGCTACGTTGGAATGACGACCACCACTCTCTCCCGGAGAATGTCGTACCAACTGAATGACGGAGCACCACATCGACACATGCGACAAGAACACAACCGCCAACTACTCCGAAACGACCTGGAGACCAGCACTAGAATATTGCTACGAAACAACGACCCGAAGCGACTAGAGATTTCCGAAGCGCTGCTCATCAAACAAATAAGCCCGGAAATAAACGAACAACTTAAGTCCTATACAAGATTAGAACTATTCAAAAACTAAGATCTGAACAGTCAGCCTAGATGGAGGATGCGAACACTAACAAACATGCAACCTCCTGATTGACGTGAAAAATTCAAGGAAGAAGAATTTTTAAACCTAACCTTCCCAGACTTCGGCCACTTTGGCGCATCAAAAGAACGGTGCGTCAGCTGATGAATGGTCTTTCACTTAGAAGATGCTCACTAAAAGGCATGCGGAAGCTAAATAAAATGTCTTTAATATAAAACAAAGTTTGTGCCGTATTGTTGCCGGACAAATATATTTAAAAATATGATTTTCATCCATTATTTCGAAACCGTCAAAAATAAATCAATTAAGCAATGCCGATGCGCTAGAAAATTCGAACTTGTTTTTTGTTTAGAATGCAATGGGGACACACACCACCCACTCCACCCTAAATATGTCCTTGTCCAGATTTCACAGAGTTTAAAAATATCGCGAGAGGCAACCATTCGGTGACAACTCCGCCCTTCTTTGATTTTGTGCGGGCGACATAGGCGGATCCAGGGGGCACGTGCCCCCATCAACCCTTGGTACCTCCTGAAATGCTCACGGCGCCCCCTAAAAGCTCGTTAGCGCCCCCTAAAATGTCGCTTCCCACCCCTCCCCCCCACCCCGATGCAAACACCGGATGGCGTCCCCTCCCCCCCCTCCCGATTGGCCATACTCGATCCGCCTATGGCTGGTGGGTCATTTTTTATCGGATAAGCGGATCCGGGGAGAGGGGGTGGCAAAATATCACATGTATGTATAGGTGGTGGAGGTGGTGACCAGGGGCTTGGGCTTGCATAGGTGAAGTGGCGATATTTTTTAATATTTTTGCTGTCTTCGGAAAACGCTGCCTGCGGTACACTGTACCAGGGATATTTTCGTGGGTTCACGCAGACAATGGGGGGAAATGCAAAAAAACTTTACTGAGGCCCTCAAATTTTGGCGATTCCCTCCTGGTTCGCGAGTTGTGGTGGTGGGGGGGGGTCCCTCCTCTCTTCGATGCCTGGACCCCCAAATCATGGGCAGATCCAGGAAGCAGAAATTAACTTCTAACTATCGGCCCAGAAGTACTGTCTCCAAAGTCTAGTGCGATTCTCCTCGCTCTCCGATGAGAGGTACCACCAGAAACGAGCCGCCATCCCCCACCTAGTAGACCCCTCTACCAGTGGAGAGAATCCCGCTTGCTCATTGGTACGTGGGTACACAACGAACGATTTTCAACTCACCATTGTTAGCCGAGGTCGGAAGTTAGAAAACTAGACAAATAAGCATCGGGACTGAGTGTGATGGTTTCGGGAAATCTTCAAACTCTTGCGGGCGAAACAAGTTAGAGGAAACACAACTTTTTATTTAGACTCCTTGTTCCCTATCTCAATTACTCAAATTAGACTTCAAGTGGGAAATTATTGAATGAAAAATCGGGGGAGACAGGCCTCTTGCTCCTCCCTCCGATGTGTATGCAAACGGGTTATTGTTTAAAGAGAATTAGGGAGAACATCTAGACACCGACTTACTTGCACGGAAACCCCTCATTTTGTTTCTCATATCTTGGTCCGTAAATCGGCATAAATCTTGGTGAGGTGCATCTCGTTGGTGTTACATATGCAACCATATTTTTAAGAATATGCCTTCCACTCTGGTCATCGTCAGCCCGAGAAACGCCCCCTCCCCAGTAAAAATTCAGTGACGACGCCCCTGGGTGCGGAACAAACGCAATCAGATCAACTCGCCCTCCTCCACAGATTTAACACATTTGAGCTTAACGCAGATTGCCTGTGAGCCGTCACTTTTTCTGTGGTAGTGTAGTTAGGAGAAACAGTCAGTCCGCGATTTATCGGAAGTTTAATTTGAAAACCAAATCGTCGATAGCTTTAAAATTAATATAAGTATTAGTAAAAACACATTTAAATACCAGTCAGCATCCCAATGGCTATAAGCGAATTATACACACACTGAAAGAGCCCAGACACGCTGGAAAATAAAATTTAACTATGATCAGAATGCTTCTTTAGACTCTTTTAAAACGTATCTATACGACAATCAGTACAGTAACACAAGCGTCATACACGTTTATTGAACACGCAACCCCTGTATCATTTAAATAATTCATGCAGACCTGCATTATTTACATGTCACCGATACTATTAAGATCTCACCACAAATTACTTGCAGGATATTACACTGAACAACTAAGGTACACGCTTCGTTTGAATCCACCCGAGTTGGATGCCTTGCTCGTGAAAGATTGAGTAGACTAAGCTTCACATAGGTATCACATTTCCGGAATTTTAGTACGCATCGACTGCAATGGACATTCCGCGCCCATGTCTAAACCATTTTAAACAATAGGTGTTGGTTCAGGCATGAGAAAAATCGGCAGCAGTCCATGCTTTGGTAAAATATCCTACAATACTTTCCAGACTGCAATGTAAATCGTGCATTACGTCACTGGTAAGACACAAAAAACAGCACAGACACCAAACATAAAAACGTGACTTGATCCGAATTATAATTTCGCTGACAGGTTATCACACGAAATGACCACCAGAGATAAAGTGACATTAAACTTCACACGCGCACTGACGGGGGAGGGGCGGGTATTTTAAGGTAACCTCGGGTATTTTAAGGTAACATAAAACGGCGGCGCTACGCGCCGCCGCATTTGGCATACCTTTTCTCTGATCATTTTCAAAACCTTCGTCAACATTTCAAGATTAGGTCATCTCAGGTAGGGTCACCAGTACAGGTCAAGCGACCACATAAAAAAGGTTTAAAAGAGCATAAGTCAGAACAGGATAAACTTATTCGATTGAAACTCATTTAGATAGCGAGCCCACCGAGTGCTCTAAAATATGCTCCGGCATTTTTTAAATCGATGACCTAAGGTCAGGTACGAGACATGACCTCTCCATTAGATTTACATGGGGAAATGTTTTTAACTAATAACTTAGTAATGGATGGTGATAGAGTATTTATTTTAAAAGCATTAAACCTGTCTTTGCGGTTCTGATGATATGCATTTTGACTTAAATTGACTTTGACCTGACCTCAGATCAGGTCAAATCCTTGATTTGACCTAATATGACCTAGCAAGGTCATATTATAAATCATTCGATTCGGCTGGCCGCGAGGATTACAATAGGATAAATTGTTTTGCTCTAATATTTTCAATAGAGTTTACCAGAGTTAGAGTTATATATTTTTAACGCCGTTTACCGTTTTTGCTATCTTGCGTGATTCTCAAGATCTTGGGGGAGGGGTACCTGCCCACCGTCAAAGCGATGGTGGCTCAGACCCCCGTCAAAGCAAAGATGGCTCACACCCCCGTCAATGCGCGTGCTAATATTGATCTAGAATACAACGGCAGAATTTCACATCCGGAATCCTCACAGAAGTCCCCTAGTGCGAGCACCCGACAAAACTCGTGCTCTCTTAACTTTTAGAAAAGCTTGAACACTCGGCACAAAATCTGGATGCAATACCAATAGGGTATTTAATCAAGTTCACTTCGCGTTTCTCTATGGCTTCATGTTTTCCACTGTCCAAAGCCATCGTTCAACTCTCAATTGCAATGTATAGCACAAATAGCAAAATATTATAGCTGTCTTGTCTTGGGGTGTGAGGACCAAAATTAAGAAAGCACTTTGAATCATTATGAAAATATTTCTTACTATTTCCACCACTTTGCTTCACGCCCATCAGGTGTCCATGACAAAGGTTGACTTCGATGACGTCTGCTCCAGACATGGTTTGCACACGGCTTGCTGTCATTGTGTCGTCACATTTTGAGAGCCGGAAAACCTGGGAACACAATACAAAAGCATGGGATGATGCACGTTAGCACGCAACAGAATAAGATAAATAAAAAATGGGCAGCCACATAGGCGGATCCAGGGGAAGGGGGCACATGCCCTCATCGACCCTTTGGCGCCCCCTGAAATAGTCACAGCGCCCTCCTGAAAGGTCGAGGGAGCCCCTTTGAAATTTCGTTTCTTCCCAGGATGCTAAAATCGGCGCCCACCGACAGGATTCGGCGCCCACCTGATAGGTTTTGCCGGTCAAAACTGGCGCCCCTGGCCTGGATGCCCCCCCCGAAAGGTGTCCTCCATCGGAAATCCTGGATCCGCCTATGGGCAGCCACAATATTTTCGTTTAGAGGGGGCACTTCAGCCGCGGGGCAACATTTTAGCATGTGACCTGACTGCCATTTCATATGCTGTGGCTAATCATTCATGACACACTGATTTGTAGAATGATTGGACTAGAATAGAATAGCTTAACCCGCCCACCGGGGCCGCGCCACCTCGCCCACCGGGGGGCCATCATGGCCCCCCTCTAACTCCGAAAATATGGGCGTTAGCGCAAATCTGCAAAGTGCAATAGAAAGCTCGCGTGAATTCAGTAAGAAATTACTTGCATGTTTTAGTGCTCAGGTCAATGGTTTGACCTCCAGAGGTCAAATTAGGTCAAGATCGGCTATTTTCACTCAAATATGCAATGATTAAGCAAACTGGGCATAACTCTTATGTCATTAGAGCTATTGAGGCCTGGTAAAGTACATTTGATAGCAAATTGCCAGTACTTTTCCGCCATGTGGAACGTTAAGACCTCCCGCCAGTGGTTTGACCGCCAGAGGTCACCTCGTGACCTAATATGACCTGAGGTCACGAAAGGTCACAAAGTGACCTTGCCGTATATCAAATGAAAGCCAGTGACAAGACAAACACGATGGTGTTTGTTTCACCGCTCTAGCTCAATTAGGTCAAATGTTATTGTCAAAATACTGTTTTTGACCTCTGGTGACCTTGATGACCTTGAAAAGTCAAAGGGCAAATATGACCCCTGGAATCCGTGAAAGTGTGTCCAAAAACGCTGTTCTGAGCAGTCTGAGTATTTGCAATCATTTTTGTGGCTTTTATATCATGAAATAGCTTTTCCCCATGCTTTTCCAATGGGAGAGGTCGCCTCGTGACCTGACCTCAGGGCACGAAATCGAAAAATCCCGGATATACACCTTGTAGACCCTGGAGGGGTCATGAAGTGTAGGAAGTTTCAAATCGATCGACTTTGAAATGTAGCTCTTACAGAGCTCTAAAGGTGAAGTGAGGTGACCTTGGTTGACCTCGTCTGGTGACCTGACCTTGGGTGACCCGGGGTAAAAATTTCAGGGATGATGGGAAAATGATGCAGTGAGAGGTAGAGCCCTCAACCGCGGTGCTGCGCCTCGTCGTTTTTCTGCTATCCCGAAAAACCTTAGGGGGCCATCGATGGCCCCCCGGTGGGGCGAGGGTTAATCCCAAGGGCTCTAATCATGAGGGTTTGGATACCACAGACCGCACCATGACTTATACACAATTTGAAGGTCATCATATCTTAAAGCATACATCACAAGGAGGAAAGTTATCGGGTACAGAGGACTGATCTTACCTGCGATCCAAATTTCTTCTGTCCTTGGGATGAGCTATTCTAGGCACTTCTGATGATCTGCCTCTGGTGTTGGTGAGGTGGTTGCTGGGAGGTGGGACTTGGCGTCCAGCATGGGTGTACAACGCTGATCCGCCTCTGGTGTTGGTGAGGTTACTGCTGGGAGGTGGGACTTGGCGTCCAGCATGGGCGTACAGCGCTGATCCGCCTCTGGCATTGGTATGGCGAGTACTGAGAGGTGGGACTAGGCATCCAGCTGGGTCGTACCACATCATTCCACCTCTGATGTTGATGATGTGGCTGCTGGAGAGTGAAGCTGAGCTCTGGGAAAGAAATTGAAGAATTTCAAAGACTGCTTTGAATAGTTTTGTGGCACATTACATTTTTTATTCACTTCTGACTCAGTTACACTTCAAACTTTCTATACCCATCCCCTGTGATGGTAACAAGGAGCCCAAATTGGACAGGTTTTGGTCCCATCAGGTTGAAGTTTGACTGGTCCCCTCACTTTTTATGGTGACAACGCTTAGGGCTGAAACAGTGCCGAAAATCGAAAACATCACAAAGCATCACTATTATTGACAGAAAAAGAAAGTTAAGAAAAGCTAAAAAGTACCACTGAATCCTGTTTCTGTGTGATATATTATGGAAATGCAAGTGTTTTTAATAATGGCATCAATGATAATTCATTTAACAATACTCCTTGGAATTTGAATTCAAACAAAGAAATAAGGCAGGAAAACCACAATATAGAAATGTAGGTAACCCCATTGAAGGCAATGCTGCCCCAGTCACATAATTTCCTCTCAATTTTGGGCAGAATTTGAGCTGCCCAAATCACCTTGTCTAGTTTCATGCCGAGTTCTGCTGACGTGCAAATAGTTTAACATGTAATCTGAGCTTGTTGGGCTTAAATTGAATTCAAACTTCCGACAAGCATCAAACTTTGAATAGATCCCCGGCACATAAAATAGGCACATAAAAGAGGCATAACTTACACATCTGATCTTTAGTGTGTTGTTATTACGGAATTGTAATAAATGATCGCCTGTGTTTGTGGTTCTGGTGCTGAAGGTAAAGGGGACAAATAATAATAATTGGTTGGACAAAAGTACTTTTAAGCAAAACACCAAGTTTTAAGTCTCTAAAAAAGTTCAGCCACAGAAAAAATGTAGGCAGGGAATGTGGTAGGAAGCGTGAGCTGATACATCAGCAAAAAATTATGTGTAAGAGCCTTATCTTACCTGTGATCCTGCAATCCTGGAGTCTGTGATTCTGTAACGGCTGCTCACACGCGCGGCAGCCGCAGGTATTTCAAGTGGTTTTACCGTTTGCTCCTACCACTACTGGAAAATCGCAGAACAACACAATGATATATAATAGAACAACACAGATGAGGGCACAATGCATCCACATTATAGAAATCATTATAGAAATTATAGAAATCATCCAAAGCAATGGAGAGAGTAAATGCATCCACGCTATCGCATCCCACGGCATTTGCGACGCTGGGACGCGGTGAATTAACATGCAGAAGCTTCCCGCGCTCAGAAGTAAACAAAGAGCAAAATAATGACCTTAAAAAGTTTGAGAAGAACTATTTAAAAAATATCCACATTAATACAACATTTCAGTTAATATACGCTATTATTTAAGTTTAAGTTTAAAAAAATTGTTTTAAAGTGGGTGAGGATATAAATCTTTGCTGGATTTATATAGTTTTAGTCCTCATTATCCCTTTAATTTCCGAAAAAATCTATATTAATACAGTGTTTTCCCTTAAAAGTATTATTTTTAATGTTCAAAATTGTATTTTAAATCCTAAAATTGCATAGAGGAGGATATTCAAATAGAATTTAGCATTCTGTTCTGAAGTGGCGCAACCTATTGTCTCTACTAACCGTGAACCTTCCCAACTCGAATCAAAAAGTGTCATCATATGTATTCTGTGTGTGTATAATATTGTACTTTATGTAATTTTCTGAAGATGGTGAGTGTTCACCGAAACGTAAAAATGCATTAAATGGATACCTTTGCTAACCAAATATTTAAACTAACTCAAGAACAGTGAAAAACATAGAGAGAATTGGAGCGAGAAACGAAAAAGCTATTCTAAATATTGCTTGGTCTTCAACAAAACATGAAAAAATGGAAATATCCTACCAAAATATTCCACGATATATATATATATATATATATATATATATATATATATATATATATATATATATATATATATATATATATATATATAACATACATACACTGAGAAAAAAATCACTCCCGGTGTAGTATTCCAACGCCTTTTTGGTCATAATGCCTCATTAGAGAGGCTTCATACCACAAGAAAAGGAGTGAATTTTAGCGGGAAAACAGAAAAGTGACTTAAAAAGAGTGAGCTTACTCTACGAGCGTACTGGTTCTCTAAAAGCTGTAGCATTAACAATAAATGGAGTGAATTCACCCGTCTTTTGGAAACAAGAACCACAAGACAGAGTATGAAAAACACTTTTACCGATACATATAGTAATTAAACTCTTACTGAAGGAATTGGGCCTCATCAGGGGGTTTACGTTACACCAGAATCCATGCAGCCTGTTAGCCGTTTTCCCTTTCAACGTCAAGTCGGGCGGTTGATGGCAAGAGCGCTGTCTTATTTTTCTGTGTTAAGGCCAGAAGACGTTTGTGGAGTGGTTTTTAAGTGAAGCTGTTCCTGTGAAATGGCCATGATCCTCTTGTGTAACTTATTCTGTGATAATGCGGTGTATGAAGGTGAATATTGTTCCTGATGAGCAGGGAGGATGTCGGCCCTCTCAAATTGAACCGTGAGTACCTCATACAACTAGTGGAACTTTCCGAACATACATTCCTAGTCGTTTAATTCCATAAGCACCATCGTCCAATATGGCCTCATCTGTCGAATACTCATACACGTGAAGTGACGGGTCTAGGATTTCGGTAAGAGTGAAGGGCGAGCGAGCCTCAGAGGGCGCACTTTGCCAAACGAAGGATGCACCTTTTCGCCCCAAAGGAGCTGACTTTTTTCACCCAGGGGCGCCACATGTATCCTAGGGGAGAGGAGATCGGATATTTTTTTGCCTCGAAGACCTAGTGTAAACCGTTGTTTTGGGGGCGCCTTTTCGCCCCCAGATTGGTGCCTCTTAGGCGTGAGGAGGCCGCGGGCCCCTTTCCCCTCCCTTGGGTCTGTCACTGTACTCGTAAGATCTGGACCGCGACTGCTTTCAGGTTAAATATATTTCCCTGTTAGATTTCGATTTCATTGTGTTATTGTCATCCATACCATAAGCAGGGAAAAGAGGGGGTCAGCGGTCCGGGTTCCCTTTTTTCGTCCAAAAAATTCCTATGTCAGCTCAATTGGGATGAAACCGGAAAATTGTATTACTAGACAATGCGGAAGGCAACGATGAGCTCAAATCCGATAAGTTTTGTATCCAAGCGTGGAAAATCTCTTGCCAGCAGCAATATGAAAATGGTCTATCCCCTACCCCTTTTTTATTTTTGGCAGAGTCTAAGTCCAATTTGCTAGTGTGGACGAAAATCGCATTGGGATTAGTCTGTGGAAATGCGGGATCAATACCGTGTTGTGTTAAGTTTTTGGAGAGAACAAATAATTGAGAGTGCTTCTGAGAGTGAGAGTGCCCTCGAAAAAGCTCTTTTTCGGGCATCAAGAAGTAGCGGCATAGCCAGGACTCGACCCGGGAGGGCGATGACCATCAAAAGGCCCATGACAGACCGTACGAGTCCAGGCTCAGTCACCGAGACCCTCAGTTAAATACATAGATCGATGTTGGTGTCGTCTCATTACCAATGTTCGGGAATAACGATGCCTAAAATTTCCTGCTCCCTCTCAATTGGAATGAGATCAGGAAATCTTTGGAAGACAGGTGGCCACACCTCTCTGGTCCATTTTAAAATGTTTATGGTGGGAACGAATAAAAACGCTTCAATATATTCTTGCGAACAGACGAGTTTATCCATTATGTAAACCTGGTTTTGTTTAGGGCAGTTCCGTAGCCACGTTGGTGCACTCGGCACCTGGTCACCCTCTGCTAGCTCAGAGCACTTCCCTGGGCATGGGCGCAGAATGTCCCATGTATGTCCATGCATGTCCCATGTAGCATGGGCGCAGAACCCGTAGTGGTATTGGCAGTGGCTGCCTCTAGCTGTCGAACTGTGGGGGCAGTGCCCCCTCCCCCAATTCCCAACTTTGAGCTGATTTCAGAACCTTTTCGGTACCTATCAAATTAAGTGGTAGGTTGAATTTCCTTTACCCTACCATCGGCGACGGCTCTTGCCCCCTCCCCGAGTTTAAAAAATGTTCCGGCACCTGTGCCCCGTACCGAAGGCATAGAGACTTCCCTAAATCTGAAATAAAACAAACTTGACTCTCAGCTAGTGCCTGTCTTCGGTTGCACGTCCTCTGAGGTTTTTGCCTGGTTACGGGCCTGCTTTGGAGGGAGACCATGGCATTGACAGGATGGCTCCCGTGATCCATACCCGGCACGAAACTTCTCGATATTTCTCAAAAACTTCTGCCCTGGAAAACGCATCTTATGTTCAAACAAACAATACCATTGTTTTATCTCCTCTATTTTGCCTTTTATTGAGGTCATCCCGTGGGCAATGAATTAAATAAATACAAAATACAAAATCCAGCAAACGTGCAACGGAAAATCATTATAGTCAAAAATAGTCACATTCAAATTTAAATACAACTCCGAATCAACTGAATATCACGCAAATATGTTTGATGTTGAATAAAGTTGGTCCAACCACCGAATTGAATATAAAATGTTTATTTTTTGTCTATTTTTTCCAGGGGAAATATAACTCCAGCTATCCCTGCTTCTGGGTGAGCTGTCGCTCAGGCAAAAACCGTGGAGGGCAAGACCGGCCCGAAACTCGTGGGTCGTGCGGTCTATGCGGGGAAAATGGAGGTGGCTACCTTCGCCGACAACGGTGTTCAACTCCAAGTTTTCACCGTGGAGCAAAATCATCGGTCACTATGTACAAGCACTGATACTTGGAATACAGGACGGAACAAAAGTGCCAGCAAAACCCGCGCCGTTGGTTCATCGAGTGATATAGACTCCTCGGAGATCAGGTGTTTGATCTCAGGTGGTGTGGATGCCAGAGAACAGGCGCCAAACTGTGTGATTTTCCCTGTGGTTTTGCTGTGGTTTGTTTGTGTCGCGATTTCTGCTGATTCTTTGTAATAGTAAATAAATATGCATTTGTTATAGCGTCTTTCTGTATTTCATGCATTATTGGGTGAAAACTGATTTCTAATTTGTATTTTTATTTATTTAAAACATTCAAACTTAATTAGGGCAATTCCATCACAAATCTGCCGGGTTCTACACTGTGCCTAGTCGATTTTCTTTGAAATGGGCTTACAGGGTTCTATATAGCCCAGGAAGTCTTCGGGAATCTGATTACCGTGCACTTTTCGGATGCCCATAAATACCACTAGAACTCATAAATATGTACAAAATACTATGTGTATATGTATAGGTACAAAAACACTATAGTATTGTTAAAAGATTGGTAAAAATTTTGCAATTTGGATGGCATGGCCCCTGCCCCCTCCGTACGCGGATCCAGGAGGGCAGGTGCCCCCATCAACCCTCGTCGCCCCCTGAAATGGTCACGGCGTCGCATTGGAAGGCCAATGGTATCCCCTGAAACGTCGCTTCCTACCCTTCCCCCCCATTAATGCAAAAATCCGTGCCCACGGATATTGTTTTGCGCCCACTTGATAAGTTTTGCCGGTCAAAAGTGACACTCCCTGGTCCGGATGGTGCCCCCGCCCCCCACCCGATCGACAATCCTGAATCCGCCTAAGCCCCTCTGCGTCTGCCAATGGGGGCGGGGAGGGGTGGGTAATTTTTTATTCACTCTCCTCCCATCGGAAGTTGGATCTGTCGCTGCTCCGGACATTTTTTTACTTTTGCCCGATTATAAGATGACGGGAGTATGGTCACTGGCAGCGTAACTGGTGGGGCACCGGGGCACGGTGCCCTCCCTTAAATCATAAATTTTAACAATAACCCAGTGGCGTTGACTGGAAAGAAATGGGTTGAAACATATTCGGATCCAGGATTGCCGATGGGGGGGCACCTTCCCGGGTGGGCGCCATCCGGCCCGGGGGGGCGCCACTTTTGGCCGGCAAAACTTATCAGATGGGCGCCGATTTTTGCATCCTGGGGGAAGCGACATTTCAGGGGGTGTCATTGACCTTTCAGAGGGGGGCGCCGAGATTCGATCAGGGGCACGTGCCCCTTCCCCATTTCCTCCTGCATCCGCCTATTGGTTGAAAAGCTCTTGGTTGCCCCCCTTAAATTTGGACATTCCACCGTCGCTGAGTATGGTAGAAAACCGTCGGAATATATATCCTTTCCACCGTTCCGCATATTATTTCTATGCAAATACTACTTTTCCAAGGTCTAATTTTTTATAAAGCGTCGGTGAAAATTCAGGGCACTAGAATAGTCTCCGCTGGTGGCATTGCTAAAATTACATTGAACTGCATCCTTTACTTTACGTTTACGCTCTTTACTTGTCCCGTTTGAGTATCTCCGGAATACGAGGTTCAATCATCAGCTGGCATGAAATTGTTTTGATGTCACGTGACCGTGCCTCCCTGTCTGGTTTCGAGAGTGAACATAGGTACTCCATGGTAGAGTAAATTGAAGTTACTCCAAAGGAGGGGATGGTTTTTGCACCATCACTCCCCCTTTTGGCTTTACTCTATACTTTGAGCACTCTTTTATGCGGAGTGAGCGGTATATTAAAGCACACAATAGGGAGTGGCATTACTCCCCCAGAGTGACTGTACGCTCATATTAGGGAAGATTCACTCCAATGTAGCGAGGAGCAGAAACCTCTTAGATCGAGTGCCAATCCTCCACGAACTAGAGTACTGGCACGCTGAAACGAGGCGTTAAAATTGCACCGGTTTACGCTAGATATCGGGGTGATTTTTTCTCTCAGTGTATATATATATATATATATATATATATATATATATATATATATATATATATATATATATATATATATATATATTCTCTCATTCTCCGTTGGCTCCATTGACAAATATTTATCTTTCTCCTTTACCGATCTTGTATGTATGGTTCAATACGGTAGCTACCTGCCGTCATGCCTTAAAATGTTTTACTCCGTTTAAAGTAATACTCGTGGCGACAAAACCATCTTGCATTTTTATAACTGCTTGCTAATTGTGGCCGACCCTGGGAACTGTCGCTTTGTTGAGAGAGAGAGAGAGAGAGGGGGGGAGAGACAGATATATATATATATATATATATATATATATATATATATATATATATATATATATATATATATATATATATATATATATATATATGGGCCATTCCATGCCAATTCAACCAATGCATAGTGGTCGGAAACGGCCTCGCGGATGGCCACCGAGGTTTTTGTTCATGCTCATTTTGGAACAGCGCTGAAACGGCCAAACCGATTCACCCCAAATTTTGAGCAGACTATGCTATATCAATTGCAATGGGAGATGTATGCTTAAGTTGATTCAACTAACACCCGCACTGGAGAGGGGTCTGACACTAACGCGCACTGCAGGGGGGCGTGGTAGGCCCTCCTCTAAGATCTCGGAAACTAAAAGACACAGAAAAATTATGTTTGGAGGGTGGGTTGGAGCTATGGTGATCTACATCTTGACCAATTTTCATTGACCTAGGTCGATATCTTCAAGGTCAAACGATGTCGTAAACGTCAAATATTGGCCATGCTGGGGGACCTATTGGGAAATACCGTTATTAAGCGGGAAAATGACGGGAATAAGCTAAAGGCAGACCAGGGTCATAGAGGGAAGGCCGCAAAAAAGTTTTGCTACAATTTTGGGGTCAAGGTCATCCAAAGTCATTGACTTGCGTGGTCACAATATGATGATGTACCGATAATGTACACTTTGACTAACACTTTTGCCAGTGTTTGGTGGCAAATGAGGATTGGCCTTTACAAATTACCTTTGACCTTGATCTTTATATTCAGGTGCCTTAACTGTGACTTCATAGAATAATTCACCTCCGACCGGGTAACGCTATTTGACTGGAAGCGCTGGGGTCAATGACCTTGAAAATTCTAATTTGACCTTGACCCGTGCCCTTCGACTATAACCTATGAGGTGATATATCCTGTGAGGTGACCTTGGCATATTATCCCGGTTATATGACGTTATAACGTCACCACTCGGTATCCAATGCAAGCGAACTGGTCCTACCGCGCGATTGTGGCAATCTCAAAATACAGGTCTGACTTTGAAAGCGTATACGTCACAAAATTTCCGGCCGATTTTTTTAGATATTTTCACCAATCGATGTGCCGTTAAATTCTCTCGAATGTAGCCAAATATCGTTTTTCGGCTCCACCAGCTGTTCTTACGCCACCTCGGAAACAGGTGAGGGAGACTCCGAGGTCCCCCTCTAGTGCGCGTGTTAAGCAAATGGATTGACCTAACCCGACCCCTAATGACCTGGGCAGGTGTGCTGGCTCCGCATGCAAAAGGGCATACCCAGCCTCTTCTCAGACTAATCGTCCAATCGGGCTAAAATAAAATACATATTGCCATTCGGAACCCCTGAGTGAAATGAGTTTGTGAGCTGCTTACCATTTGCTACTCTCGTTAAAATTGATGTTCCCAGATGTCACAAAAGGTCACGTTGAATGTTCGCACGATAATATGGGTTTCTTTTATGTCATATATTCAGACTGGAGGAAGATCAAGACAGTAGTTATCAGTGTACCCCTCTCATCATAGCGTGTCGAATCTGTGCAATATGA
Organism: Lepas anatifera; assembly: GCA_034440635.1. Lineage (NCBI taxonomy): Eukaryota > Metazoa > Arthropoda > Thecostraca > Lepadidae > Lepas > Lepas anatifera. The sequence goes on along the minus strand of JAOTON010001713.1, from coordinate 1,497,985 downwards.
GCATGGTTTATGCATGAGTGACATTGACCAAGGGTGATTCTGGGTAGGGTCAAGAAAGCCTATGAGCTTACAATGAAGATAATGTGCATAAAGGCGAGCAATACGACATGAGAAGCACCTGATAAGTGTCCCCCGCACCCCGCGGGTGGCCGGCGAGCCGTGGTGAGCCGCGGAGGCGCCGGGTGGCGGGCGGGCGGACGTCTCCGGGCGGCGGGCGGCCCGGTACAATTTACACTGTGGACAATTTTGCGCACATTTGCGCACTTAGCTCTCTTCAGGCCATGACGGAGAATTACTTGACCTATGTTTCCACAAAAAAGCTAATTGGCACAAACGTAACTTTTTTTGTTTGTCTATTCAAAGTCAGCAACTAGCTTGTAAGGTGGATTTGTGAAAGGGTAATTAAAACGCAGATTATATACCTTTATGTCGGTACTCGGTACCTTTATGTCGCTACTTTTATATACCTTGCTGTCGGTACTCCACTCCACACCACAAGAATGCAGCCGCATTCTACACCGGCTTTGAAGGCTCACAGTGCAACCACGGATTGGTCGGCGTCAGCGCAAGTGTCACCCGTGCTTTCAGTGATACCAGCGCCATCTGCCCTGATACAAAGATACATAGTGACGGCTTTTTAACCGTCACTGCTACAGGAGGTGCCCTGCTGCGGTCGCCATTGATAAAGATCCGTTACTTTCGCAGAAAAGTGGCGTACAGTGCCCATTCAGATGCCTGTGTCCGACTTGGACGCTATACTTACCTTCCTCCTTTACTTCTTGCTGGAGATGTGGAGCTCAATCCTGGACCGACAACGAGCGACGGGAGCCCAAATACCGGACCTAGTGAGCACATTAGGCTGTCTTGCCAAAATGTGCGAAGTATCGGAAACAAACTTGGGACTTTACGAGCATGTTCACCTGAGCTCGCACAGAAACACGTCATAGTTTTGACGGAAACATGGTTGAATCAAGATGTAGCCGACTCTGAGCTGCAAATTGGATTACCGGACCATTCGTGGTTCCGTAAGGACAGGACGACTCACGGAGGAGTAGTAGCGTGTGCTGTTCGAACTGATTTGCACTCGATTAGAAGAGTCGAATTAGAAACAAACGACACGGAGATGCTCGTAGTCGAGCTAAGAACATCCCCCAGCCTCATTATCGCTGCCTGCTATTGCAAGCCCGCCCCGGATGGTGGTATTCTCCAAAGGACGATGGCGGCACTGCGGGATATAGTTAACCGACAATCAACTCGCCGTGTGATTATCGTCGGGGATTTCAACATTCCAGAACTTAAGTGGACTGAATCAGCCTCCGGTTGGGCCCGACCAACCGGTGACCGTGTATCCCAGCGTGCAACTGAGTTGTTGGACGCCTGTGCATTGGCTGGACTGAGACAACATGTATCATCACCGACGCGTGGTAATAATACGTTAGACCTTGTACTGTCTACAAAACTGGATGTGATCACCACCACTCGAGATGGAGTGTTTGACTCAGATCACCAGGAAATTGTATGCGTTTTAAGATCTGTAAAATCCCATGTTCCCTTGGTCACAAGGTCCCGTGTTTTTAACTACAGGCGTGCTGATTTCACTGGATTGAAGCGTGCACTCGAATTAGTTCCATGGACATTTCTTCATGACTTGCACGTTGACGAAGCTGTTGATTTGTTTTGTAGTGTGTTAGATGCCGCATTTCGTGACTTTATTCCTGTTGTGTCGATCAAAAGAAAGTTTCCTCCGTGGTTTAATCGTGAATTGAGGGGCGCTTTAAAGGAAAGGGAAACAGCCTTTCGCAGAATGAAACGCAACAGGAGTGATGTAACGGCTTCAGAGTTTCGCCAGAAGAGGGCGCTGTTTAAGAATCTCTCGGATGTTAGGTATGGTGAATACTTGGTAAATTTAACGCACGAGTTCAAGACTAATCCCAAAAGGTTCTGGTCGTTCTTGAAATGCCTCAAAGGGGGAAAACATTCACTTTTGGTTCTGAAATTTAACGGTGTCAGTGTCACGGATGACCGAGAGCGAGCAAATATTCTGAATCGTGCTTTCTCTTCCAAGTTTACTGAACCAGGTGCAGCTTATCTACCAGACGCCCCCGATTTTAATCTTCAGCCACTCAGGGAGTTTCATTGTAACACAGAAGCTGTACGGGCGATCCTGGAGGAAATTCCAGTGGCCAAGGCCTGTGGACCAGATGGAGTTAGCGCAAGAATAATTCATGAATGTCACGATGAGCTCTCGGTTCCGCTTACAACCATTTATAACTTAGCTCTGGCGCAAGGCACTTTCCCAAAATTGTGGAAACAAGCAAACGTCATTCCAATACACAAAAAAGGTAGCATCTCTGATCCCTCAAATTATAGATCTATCTCCCTCACCCCTCTTTTTGGCAGGGTGCTTGAGCGAATCATGTATGTTCAACTCTTGAATCATGTACGTCCAGCCATTTCTTCTGCCCAATATGGTTTTGTTACCAAAAGGTCATGCGTGACCAACTTGGCCAGTCTTTTGAGAACAGGATGGGGCTCAATTTCTTCGAGCACTCAGACAGATTGCATTTATGCGGATTGTTCGGCTGCATTCCAAAGTGTTAACCACGCCCTCCTTCTTCATAAACTAAAAAATTCATATCATCTATCTGGCCTGGCCCTGAAACTACTGAAATCATATCTTTATGACAGACAGCAACGTACTATTGTTAATGGTAAATGCTCACAGTGGTCCCATGTTAAGTCTGGCACACCGGAAGGTGGGCTGTTGTCTCCCCTCTTGTTCGCCTTATTCATTAACGATCTTCCTTCCAATATAAAGTCACATTGTTTAATGTTTGCAGATGATGTCAAAATATTCAGAACGATAACCTCTCCAAACGATTCGGCGCTCTTGCAAGAGGACTTGTGCAGACTTTGCACTTGGTCTCAAACCTGGAAATTACGCCTAAATCCTTCAAAATGTAAATCATTTCGGATGACCCTCAAGAAAATTCCACTGAGAACCACATATTTCATTCAAAACACAGCTCTGGAACATGTCAATTCAATTCGGGACCTAGGTGTCATTCTTGACGAAAAATTAACATTTGGCCCACACATTGACAATGTAGTAAAAAAGCAAACAGGGCCCTAGGCGTTTTATTTCGATCCTTCCAAAAACTTAGAACGAGAGGACACTTCAGCCCGTCTTCCGTGCGAACTTCCTACTACGCGCATGTCCGCTCAGTACTTGAATATGGATGTGTTGTCTGGGCAGGTGCAGCCAGGGTACACTTAGAAAGTCTGGAGAGAGTACAACATACATTTTTGATTTGGCTCAACCATCACTCTCCACATCGTGCTGCGTCCCACACCCTATCATATTCTGACCTTCTCTAACATTATCACATATCATCTTTAAAATCTCGTAGAAATTATTGTGATCTTATGTTCTTGAGAAACCTTTATCGCGGACGCATTGACTCATGTTTTTTAGTCAGCTCATTTTCACTGTCCACTCCATTAAGAATCAATCGCAATTTGTCGCTGTTTAGAGTTCCGTGTGCCAGAGTGAACACTGTTAAGAACAGTCTTTTTGTAAGGATGCCCCGTGAAGTCAACAGGTTTCTACAAAAATGCCCAACGTCTGACTTCTTTCATGATGATTATTGCACGTTTCGGAGAGAGGTTTTTGAATATTTAAGAGCATTGTGATTTAGGGTCTGTTTTAAACCACCGCAGTATATTTTTCTGTATTCTGTATTGGTAAAAAACATCAACAGGCATTGCCCAATTACTGATGCAGTCATGTGATTTAAAACAGTAAAGTCAGATAATAAATACATTCAGCAATGGAAGCATTCCACGAACATCCATAACGCTCAACATTTGCACAAATGCCTATCATGAGAAAGTTCCTAAGGTTGCCGTGAATTTGATAGCATTAGTTTTAAATGTGTAGCCCGAGTCTGCGAAGAAATCAACATTACGAAATGCGTTGAAGAAACTGTTACATGTGACGGCCACGCGGATGAAGAGGCTGCGCTGCACAGTACCAACACGCGCAAACTGAACTGCCCACAAAGAGGGAGAACGCGACGTTCGACGCGGCACAGACAAACCGAACTCGGAAACCAGATCGGAACAGTCCAACTTTCCGTGATGAAGATTAAACAAAAACAAGAGGTCATGCTGAGCAAAACGAGCCCTAATACTACGCTTTTTGTAGTGAGTCAAAAGAGATGGATAGTCAAGCCTGGCTGACGGACGGTCCGAAAAGGAGGCCAACCAGATGAGAAGTTTATGCTGCACCCTTTCTAGGCGCTTCAGGTGGGATGCAGCAGACCCTGCCCATACAACGCAACCATACTCCAGGGTGGATCTTACATGGGCATAACAAGCACAAAGAATAGAAGTGACTCGACTCGGCAGCACTGGCGCGAGGTCTGAAAACTTCGTATGAGGAGGCCAAGCATTCTATTGGCCTTGGCCACGGCGTGGTCTATGTGTGGAGCGGAAGTCAGCTTACTGTCGAGTATAACACCGGGATCCCTAGTCTCTGTACGGCGCTCCAGCGGCGTACCATCCAGTACATAGGTGGTAATGATCGGAGATTTTCGGAGAGAAAATGATATAACGCTACATTTATCTGGATTCAATTTTAAACGCCAAATTTTAGACCATTCTACTAAATTGTTGATGTCAGCCTGAAGGGCATCACTGTCTGTTTTTATCGAAATTCGGTGGTACAACTTAAGATCGTCGGCGAAGCTTATACAGTTGGTTCGAATGATGAGGGGGATGTCTGCTGTGTAGCAGATAAACAAGAGTGGGCCACACACGCTGCCCTCAGGCACCCCGGACCTTACAGCACACCATTCGGAAGATTGGCCCTCTAGTATAACTTGTTGGCGGCGACCAGTCAGGTAGGATTCAATCCAGGAGTGCGCGCGACCAGTAATTTTGAAAGATTTTAGTTTGTGAAGAAGAAGCGTGTGGTTTACACTCGTAAAAGCCGAAGAATAATCAGTGTAGACAGAGTCAGTCTGCACGCCCTCCTGGATCGAATCCCAGCTGTGTTTTAGAAAGTTGGCAAGATTTGAGACGCATGAACGATTTGGGAGAAATCCATGTTGACTGCTGGGAATAGATGGTAGACAATGGGCCAAAAGAGAGTCACAGACTACCTTTTCTAAAATTTTAGAACAAAGAGGAAGAAGTGAAATACCGCGGTAGTTGCCTGGGTTCTTTTTGTCTCCTTTTTGTGAATGGGAATGGCATTTGCATCTTTCCAAATATGTGGGAAAACACCTTGAGCGACTGACAATTTGCAAATGATTTCGAGAGGCAATGCCAATTCGGCAGCACACTCATGCAAAATTTTGGCGCTCAGGTTCTCGGGCCCGCACGCTTTGTGCTTTCCAATGCTAGATAGCAGGGCCTGAACTTTGCCTGGGGGAACTGTAAACTCTTGAAGAGTGGAACAGTGAAAGTCCGGGGCGTTTGGCAGCGTGTCAACGTTGGGATCCGAAAATTTGGAGGCGAAGGTTTCGTTGAAAATATTTGCGCATTTGGTGGGATCTGAAAATTGTTGACTGTTTGCGACAAGAACGCGTGGACGTTGATGAGACTATTTCAATGAGTTTATAAAGGACCAGAAACGTTTTGGGTTCTCACGGAAGTCACCAACGATGCCCAGTAAGTAATTACGATATTTCACGTTAGATAAAGCTTTAAAATTGTTTCCTGCTCTACTAAATACAAGATAGCTTTCTGGAGAAGGGTCGTGCTTTTTTACACGGTGTGCATGGTCTTTGTCCCCAAGAGCACGCGGCACGTCCCGGTTAAACCAGGGAGGAAATCGTTTGGAACGTGAAACCGTTGGGACAAAATCGGCTATGGCAGCGTTCACAAGATCGTAAAAGACCGCAACAGCTTCGTTCATACCCAAGTCACGAAGCAGAAGCCAGGGCAAACAACGCAGAGAGGCACGCAGGCCATCGAAATCCGCTCTGCGGTAATCAAAACCCGTCGTTCTGGTGACTCGGCACTTTCACGGAGAACGCTCGGAACTGAGAAATGGTTTGATGATGATCAGAGTCAAAAGTGTCATCAGATACAACAGTTTCAGTATGACCACCATGGGACAAGACTAGATCTAGACAGGCGCCACCCCTAGTGGGGGCATGAACAGACTGTGTAAAACCAGTACTGTCAAGATAATCTAAAAATAAAAGAGCTCGGCGTGATCTAACGTCTAAAACAGGCCCACCCTGGCGCGGCCATACAATTTCCGGTAAATTGAAATCACCAACTACAATGGTCGGGCTACCTGTCGCACTGACCTTACCAAAACACTCACACAACGCTTCAATGTCGCTGTCTCTGTCTGGTGCCCGATAACAAACCGCGACAAAGATAGTGCTGTGATCGCCGATCTGCACCACTAATACTTCAGTGTCCGCCGGCTCCAGATCTTGACGGCGTGCTGGCTGAAGGTGCGATGCGATGGCGCAGGCAACGCCGCCACTGTGTTGGACGATCCCTTCTAAACCAGACGTGGGTGTCCCAGCCAACTTGGAGCTCGGTGTCTGCTACATCCTGATTCAGCCACGTTTCTGTCAGGGCAACAACATGGTGGCGACAGAGATCTGGAGAAAAGGCTCGCAGAACATGAAGTTTGTTCCGCAGACTGCGGACATTTTGGCAGACGACGGTGAGGGGCTGCCGTGCACGTCCAGAGCATGGTGACGAGGCCGGGGTCGTCGGAGGCCCGGGGTTCAGCTCAATGTCCCCTGCAAGTAGCAGGGCGGCATTATAAGTCAGCTGTCCTCGCTGAACCGATGCGTCCGAGTGCACGCAGTAGGGGACACGAGCGCGAAACCACCTAACGCTTGCTCCTGAAACACGCAGCTTGGGTGCGATGAGAGCGCCATCGCCAGAATCAGGACGACTTGCCACTAGCGCCAGAAGAAAGAAAGCGGTGGTGACCGTAAACATCGGTGTTGGAATTTTATACAGATGAAATTTACAACAGATTTTAGCGTTGTATTAGATTTTATTATTCCGTATGTGCTGTTTTTTTATAAATGTATACAATATGTTTTAGGGCGCATTTTTTAGCGATGTGAGCATGATGTTTTATTATTCTGTAAGTGTTGCTATCATTCGTGCATGTATGTATATAATTTTATCACAATGACTTCGTCCATAATTGGGAATACCCGTCGACGATTGAATAAATAAATTGAAATTGAATTATTAAAATTCAAATATATACATAACGCTAATCATCTTAAAGCTGAAATTATGAGGAACATTTTGATATCAATTATTTCTAGTCTGACTCAGTTTTAACGTTTATTATTCAAAGTTAAAACAAAGTTCAAAGTTAAAAGTTTATTAGTTATTCAAAGTTATTCAAAGTCATTTGGCTCCCGCCAAATGAGCCCCGGAGCCGCCTCGAGCGCCGCGTCACCCGAGAAGTGACGCGCCCAACGCGTCGCGTCGGTTTGGAGCTGGGGAGGGGAGGGTGGAGAGACAGCCCACGAAAGATCAAGAGCTTTAAGAAATTGTTAACATAGATTGTTTATGTATAGGCTTTCACTTCATCTACGCCTCCGAGTACAATATAACAAAGTGGAAATCCGGGCCCGGTTCTATCAGTCACGATAACCCGCTAAAATCGCCTCCTAGTGACACATATAACGGCGGGAATGGCGGGTTTTATTTCAAGTGCATATTTGACGTGCTAATGGAATAATAAGGACGTGTAACATGACATGTGTTGATATTAAAGCAATTTACAAATTTCCCTTGCACCGAATGCAAAAGCTGAAGAAGTGAACAGAAAATAGATAGGGTACCAATCTGAAACTGCTTCATTATAGCTGCTGTCACACAAACAGGAAAAACGAAAACTTAAATGAATTCCTGGTGTCTCAATTTTCTGTCATTATCGGTTGGCTCCATCGACAAATATTTATCTTTCTCCTTTACGGATCTTGTATGTACGGTTCAATACGTTAGCTACCTGCCGTCATGCTTCAAAATGTTTTACTCCGTTTAAAGTAGTACTCGTGGCGACAAAAACCGTCTTGCATTTTTATAACCGTTTGCTCATTGTGGCCGACCCAGGGAACTGTCCTTTTGTTGTGAGAACCGGGAACTGAGGGCGGGAGTTGTGGGAGGAAGCCTAACCGGAGGTGAGGAAAGTGAAGCTGCGATGGGATACATTTGTTTACTTTATCCACGGTAAGGGAAGGCGAGATAGGTCGAGGAGGTAACTTTATTTGGCACTTGACCTTAATGCCAAGTGCTCATACGGCCATTTCTTTTAATTACTTTAAGCCAGTGGCTTCGCCATGGGAAGGGGTAGGGGCCGGATTCCACGTTTTGAGAAAATTAACGGTTTTTCACATGTATCATATAACAAATAAAAAATTGTTAAAGGCAGGCTTTAGCCTTTAAATGTGATCTTAACGCTGTGAAATCCGATATAACATTATCCATCCTTCTTTTGAATATAAATATGAAAAAGAGGGTTACCTTGCTCCCTATAAATATGTGACGGTGTTCTTGACTTTGGCAGAGTATAAAGTAACATTGCGACATATGATTTCTTTGGCTGTTGCCACCGAATGGAGCAGGGAAGCACACAGGAAAATATAAATGGTGGAAAATATAAATGTCTATCTAAATGGTCACCAATTAAAAAGATAAACATCTACAAAGTACCTAGGCGTTACAATAGACGAAAAACTTAAATGGGAAACCCATATCAAAAGTGTTGAAAATACCATTTCCAGGAACATTGGAATTATCAATAGAGTGAGGTCAGTGCTGGGCTCAAATCATTTACTTTTATTATATAATGCACTCGTCCTCCCCCACCTAAAATATTGCTGTGAAAATTGTTCTCTAAATTTCCCCTCGAAACTCATTCATCACCAATCTTCAAAAAATACAAAATACTGAAATTCCTGGACGTTATAAAACTGTCACAATTAATGGTCCTGCACAATTTTCTGAAAAACAGTCTCCCTCGGCCTCCTGCGGAAAAACCCGATCTCGAAAATAATAACTCAGCCAGAAATCTCAGAGTCATCAGGCGTTTTTCCGTACCACTTGCGCCCACTGTGTATAGACAACACTCATTATTCACTTCAGCCCCTTCAATTTAGTTTTCCATTATTGCATCCAGAATCAACCAAATCGACAACGTACCCAGGTCCTCAAATTTCATGAAATTAGTCGCCAAGAAAATTTTTTTATAGATCAATACTAAAGTCTGAATGAGAACATCTTCCCAATCTCTTTTATTCAAACTTATCTTTCACATGTCATTCCTCAGTGAACTAGAATAGAATTTATGCTGTGACGATTCTCCCCACTCCCTCGCGCTCATCAATTCATAAGCTCAGTACAGACTAAGGTAGTTTGGCTTAGTTCGCCGGCGCCATTACGTAGAATGGAATCATTAAGGGGGAGGGGCCCATTTCGGTTACGCCGGGAGCAAGCATAACACAAATTCAAAACAAGCCTAAGTCTTAAAACCACGAGCATCAGGGGCATCTGGAGGCCCGCGACCGAGCACTTGCTCCTGGTCCAATATTGCCCTCCTCTTGACGACGCCAATCATTTGCCGTAAACCAATAGCTTGCTTAGGCACTCTGTCGTCTCGAGCCCTGTCATTTAAAGGCCTTTCTTTCCTTCTTATAGATGGCGTGTGCTCTGGACGGCCGGCGCCTGTATCGGCTGAAGGAGCTGGCAGCGCCATCGCAACCAGCTGTTACCTCGTCTCCGTGGCGTGACTGCCTGCTGCCGACGGTTGCTACGATGGTGGGCGCCCCGAGTGACCGGCGTCTATCTCGGCTGGGAGAGTCGAGTTCTGCGGATAGCATGAGTGACCGTTCCCGTGGTGCCCCTCTCTGGGCGCCAATTGGCGGAACATCTCTTTCTGCCGAGCCGGGGGCTCGCCCGGCGCCATGCAAGCCGGCGGTGTCCGATGGAGAGGCGCGCGCGGATGCTGCGGAGCCCTTCTGCCGCGGGTCTGCCGGTATGTCGCTGTGAGGCTGAGGCGGTGATTCTTCAGGGAGCCCCGCTGCCGGGGGTGGACGGGGCAGCGCCGTCGGGGTGACGGCCTGGACGGGGCTGGCGTCATCGTCACCATCCTCCTTGCCTCCGACCGCGTCTCCGTGGCGCTGACTGCCCGCTGCTGGTCGTTGCGCCGATGGCGGGCGCCCTGCGTGGCCGGCGCTTACCTCTCCTGGGAGAGTCAAATTTGAGTACGCCGGTGCCATCGACGTGGGATCATCCCTATGCTTCCTGCTGGATGTCGGATCGGCCGTTCTCGTGGTGCCGCCCTCTGGACATCTGTATCTCTGGCCCTCTGAAACATCTGCATTTGCTGAGTCGATAACTCGCCCATCGTCTGTATCTCTGGACCTCTGAAACATCTGCATCTGCTGAGCCGGGGGCTCGCCCAACGCCATGCAAGTTGGCGGCGTCCGGTGAAAAGGCGCTCACGGGTGCCGTGGAGCCTCGCTGCTACGGGTCTGCCGGTGTGTCGCCAGGGGACCGGGGCGGTGATTTTCGTGAGAGCCCCGCCGCCTCCGTGGGCGGACCGAGCGGCGTTTCCGGGGTGTCGGCCTGAGCGGACATGTTGACAGTGTGGTGGGGAGCGCCGCTGTGTTAACCGATTTGGGAGAGAGCGGACCGATTTGTGACTGTGGAGGGGTGCCGTGCTCATTTTATCTTCGCGCGTGTAATCTGTACGGGTTTGTTTGCCGTGGTGTTTCAGAATGTCCTATTGTTTTTACCTTTTAACACCGGGCGCCCTACGGGACCCCCCGTCAAACCACGGGGAAACGGAAACGGTCCCCACCACTCCCAAACTAACCATTTTCAGGTACATTAAGGTCACGGACAAACACCGCAAGGATAACAAAAAGTTGCATACATCGAACAAAACAAAACACTAACAAACCCACAGCCAATCAAATAATAATAACCACAAACAAGTTACCGCCACAGCAGGCAAATTAATAAACAACATAAACCCAAACCCAGCAGTCTAATGCACAAAATAAATCCACACCCCGCATTATTCCGAAAAACCATTTCCCAGATTCCGGAGGCAGCCGCCACCAGGCATCAACAAAACGGACATATTTAACGGGGCCATGATAATTTCAATCAAAGTCACCCGCCGACATCACTAAACTTTTTAGGTCGGCACCCGCGGACCGCCGAGAGACCAACCTTAAAATTTCACAAAGTAAAAAAACACGCCCCGCCCCCGTTTGCCTCAAAACCCGGGCCCCCCCCCTCAGCGCGGTTAATGTGTTGCTCCCGCGTCCGTGCCCGCCTTGGTGTTATTTCAGGGATCCCGCGCTATAGGGCGGGTACGGATGCGGGACATAGGTGTTGTAGGATGAGTCAATCAAAATATACGTGTATGGATTCAAATATAATTGCTTGTTGAGCCGCAGAAAGTTTTTTAGTTTTAGATTCAATGTTTCGAATAAGTTTAATGTTATTTTTGTTATTTTGGTATGTTTGTGCCAAGTCGTAGCAAAGGACATGAAAAGGGTTTAAGTTTCACATAGTAATATTTCACCAAGCTTATGGCTTGATCACACACAAAATCAACGCTCTTTAAAAGTATTAATCAGTTTGAATTTTTTTAATCCTAATACGAAAGCGCACAGCACATTGAGAAATGATCCTTCATCACAAAACTATCAAGCAAACACCTCAATCACGTCTAACACATCACATATCACAAATAACAGGAATAAAACACACTTACAACGCTGCCTAAATATTCACAGAATATTCCTATCATATAGGGGAAGATGTGTGAGTTGTTTGGTATCGATGTTGAAGATGGGTGAGGTGTCTCGTATGTACAGTGTTTCTAGTGTCGTGAGTCTGCGATGATCAGTGCACTGTGCTAAGACTGTGGTGTTTTCTGTCAATATGTTTCGTGTGATATCTGTGTTGTGGTACTCCTGCATATGCCGTTTAGGTGATCCTTCCTGTAGGTGCATGGTGAGTCGTCTGCTGAGAGATGTGGTAGTCAAACCAATGTAACATACCTTACGGGTTGCGTAGTACCCGGCCTTACATTGGAACTGGTATATTACATTGGTCTGCTTGAGTGTCGTGCTCTTCTTTGAGATGTTGTTTTGCATAATGAGATTGGATGTCTTAGGGCTGCTGTAGTAGATGTTGAGTCTGAGTTTGGTGTTTGGATCTGTTGTGTTTTGCGATAGGATCTTCGTGATGGCATTTTCAACTTGTTTCCAAGATGGTGTTAGAACGTTTTTGTAGTAGAGTTTCATACATGTTTCTGTTGGGGTGGATGGATGCACAGCATGTTTTTGAAGCATGTTCTTGACTACAGAGTCAAACATAGTGTTGCTATAGCCATTGTTAACTAAGAACTGGCCAACCCTGCTCAGCTCCCGATTTAACAGTTTCCAAGTGGAACAATTTTTTCCGAGCCCAGTGATTATAAGCCCGCACAACACCTCTTTTGTAGCTTTCAATGCAATCGCCGTTAGCATTCATACACCGTCCACCGTCTGTCTCCTTTCTGTAAACGTCAGTCTTAAAGGTCTCGTCTCTTCCATCTATCAGTAGTTCTAAGAACGGGAGTCTATCATTAGTACTCAACTCCACTGTGAAGCTGAGACAAGTGTTCAGTTAGTGTTGTTCTCATTGCTTCTAGCGCCTCAATATTTTCAATATCAAGAATGATGTCGTCAACATAGCGATAGTAAAGGTTGGGTTTAACTTTTACCGCAGTTAGTGTTAAACTCTCAACATTACACATGTAGGCTTGGGAGAAGAGTACACCTAAGTAAGGGCGAGCCCATCGCCACCCCATCTGTTTGTACATAGAGCTTTCCCTCAGGACACCTGAATGGAGCCTCTATCATGTATAGTTGAAGTGTCTCTTCCATAACTGATTTTGGAAGACGTGGTGGTGGGAGCTCAGGGTTATGGTATACATATTAAAGTATTATCTGAATTGTCTCCTGGACTGAAACGTTAGTAAAAAAAAACTTTCTGCGGCTCAACAAGCAATTATATTTAACGAGCAATGCATATATATAAATGGCCTTTCTTGAATCGAATCTAGATGTTTTGAATGTGGATCCATACTTTTATTTCATTACACACTGGCATACATATGAGCGTAACACACAATACAGGATATAGTCACTAAAGAACGAGGTAACCGCATTGCGAACACCAACACCCACGCGCAATCCAGTTGGTTATGGTGTCAGGAGGGAGGCCGGGTAGAATGCGAGTAACACTTTATTTTGGCTGCCCTGACGAGGAGAGGAGGATGCGGGGACCGCGCACTATTCCCTCACTGAGATGGCACCCTGTGTAGCAAGTGTAGGTTAGAATAAAAAAACGTATACAAATATTTGGCAAAAATTGAGTAAAAAAATAAATAAATAAATAAAAAAGTTAAATAAAGAAAAATAAGCAGTGCTGCGGCTACGGCCAGTGCAGTCAGTGGGGTGTGGTAGCAGTCAGTGTAGTCCGGTTAACACGGCACATGCACCATGCCGGAATTTCGCGTGCGTGCCCTCGTGTTTTCCTGAACGTATTCGCAGTAGACCTTGCCGAGACGCGGGCAAGTGCGTCCCCAGTCATGTAGGAGCGCCCGAATAGGGAGAGGGGGGCGGTCAGGCGGCCAACATCGAAGATAGGAAAGGCCAGCGGACGGTGGCAAGTAGGCATCTCACATCGTCTCAAGCATTCACAGACTGGGCTTTTCGGCACACTTTCAGATGGTTCACAACCGAGCATTTCGGCAAAACTTTCAAATGGTTGATTAGATACAACCCGCGTAGAGGGCACCATATCGATGGTTCTGCTCGGCTGCATATGTCCACGAAATCGTGCTTTCAAACATGATTCCGTAAGGGATAGACTGTAGGTGCATATCAGTGTTAAAAAGATTATTACATTCTTTTGGGTGTTTCCAGTCTGCGGTTGGTGGATTTTGAGCAATTTTTGTGGCATGAGGTCAGTGAAAAATGGAATGGAGATCCTTTCTTCAACTTTGTGTGACAAGACCAAAACACGTGTTGTGCTGAATACTACCTGTTTTATAACAACATATTCTGGCCTGTATCATGACCTTACTTTATTGGTATTGGTGTAGGGATGATATCGTGAAGACATATTGCAGAGGTTTTCCTAGCCCTAAACCTCTTCACTTGCTGCACGCGAATGGGCAAGATTAATTGTTTATATATCTCACTTGTTGACCTGAAAAATTACAGCAAATTTTGAGCATATAATGAAAGCGACTGACTTTGGCATATTTTTATTTAAGCCTCACTCTCCACTTTGCGCGAAAGCAGTTTGAGAAAGCTGCCCAGATGAGGCCCGCACTTGTGACCGTGAAGCCTACGCCGCTGATGCGGATGTCCCTCTCTTGCCTGCAGCTTGGCTGGGTACCCGCCTTTCGCACCTGAGTACAAGATGCCACTTCAGGAGCAGATCGTGCAGGGCAGGTTTTCGTTTGAGCGGCGCGAGTGGCGCAGCGTTAGCGACAACGCAAAGGACCTGGTGAAGCGGCTGCTGACAGTGGACCCTCGGCGGCGCATCTCGGTGGAAGAAGCGCTCCAGCACCCCTGGATGCAGGTTTGTCATTTAGACTGAGCGTTCAATATGCCCACCTGCCGCGTTGGACTTTGTGAGATCTGCTGCATCGCAGTCCCAGTATTAGGAGGGGATGCACAGGCCACCAGCGTTTAGCTGCTATTCTAAAGTCACTTTGTCAATCAAATCTTAAAGTCCGTGATATTTCTTTTGGGGCCACCCGATATGGATATTCTATTTGTTGCATGTGTATGGCGCAGAATCTTTCCAACAGTTGTATTTTTCCCCGCATAACTTGACCGTCCAACGTCGATAAAAAATTTCTGCCAGGGCTCCTGAATAGATATGTGCCCACCGTGTGAGCGTCCGCCTGTTGATGGCGTTTTATTCAAGTGTCTGTATCTGCGCGCCCAGGCGATTTTTCGCAGTCGCCGATGTCTGGTGCTGCCTCGTCCAAGGCCGTGTGTTCAACTGGCTTCTGTGTACACGGTAGGATAAGAAGGTGGTGTCTGTGGCGCAGCGGTTAATGGGACGAGAGAAGCGGCGAGCCTCGTCGGCTTCTTCGCCGCCGCCGCCCCGCCGCCGCCGCATGCTGGCTCCAGTCAACGGTCAGACGCCGTGCGACCCTTCTTAGAGGCGTCGCCAGCCGCCGCTCACCTGGGCCCCTGTCAGCGGTGGCTGACCGGCTGTGTTAACGCTCGTTCACAGCGCTTCTGCCTGCGGCATGGCGTAGCTTTTCTGCATGCCAAAAAGTGTGTGTTCTGTACGGATGTGGCGTCGATTTTGATTCCTTTTCAGGGTTTGTGTATGTCGTAAAGTTGAGCCATTCGGAGCTGTCCATGAATGGCATAATGCAAAGGGGGCTTAGGGTGTCAGGCTCAGCATTATCAAGCATTACATTTGGGTTTAAAAACATTACATGGAAGAGTGGTTGTTTGAAGCATGCGTTATGTAATTTATGGACGGTCACTTTGCTACCAGATTGGCTTTTCCTGCCTTAGTACAAAGTTTGGCAGTGCTACACGCGATTGCGAGATAGATGGCAGTTGCCAGATGTGATGCGGTTGCTGATTGCCAAGTGTCCGGCTATTGTGCCACGCGGCGTGGGATCCGGATGCCGCTTCTAGTGGGCACATTTCGTTAGGAGGCCTCTCTACTCGATAGCAGAGTGTGACGTTGGTAATTAATTCAGTGACGACTGCACTTCTCACTGGCAGCGCGTTAGCTCTATTCCAAGTGTTGCGACGTGGAATACGAGTTTATGTACACTATTCTTTATTGATATTTTTGCGGCTAGCGAAGGTGTGATTTGTTCTACGTGTACGGTTTTGTACTGTTGCACTGGCGAGCCTGTCCGCGCCCCCAGCTGGAGATCGACTGCGTCCTACCCGCGCCCCCAGCTGGAGATCGACTGCGTCCTACCCGCGCCCCCAGCTGGAGATCGACTGCGTCCTGTCCGCGCCCGCAGCTGGAGATCGACTGCGTCCTGTCCGCGCCCCCAGCTGGAGATTGACTGCGTCCTACCCGCGCCCCCAGCTGGAGATCGACTGCGTCCTACCCGCGCCCCCAGCTGGAGATCGACTGCGTCCTACCCGCGCCCGCAGCTGGAGATCGACTGCGTCCTGTCCGCGCCCCCAGCTGGAGATCGACTGCGTCCTACCCGCGCCCCCAGCTGGAGATTGACTGCGTCCTACCCGCGCCCCCAGCTGGAGATCGACTGCGTCCTACCCGCGCCCCCAGCTGGAGATCAACTGCGTCCTACCCGCGCCCGCAGCTGGAGATCGACTGCGTCCTGTCCGCGCCCCCAGCTGGAGATCGACTGCGTCCTACCCGCGCCCCCAGCTGGAGATCAACTGCGTCCTACCCGCACCCCCAGCTGGAGAAGTGAATCCCGAACCAGAACAGGCCTCTGTTACATGTGTTCAGTGCCCGTCTAATGTAGCGTTATCGCCACGGACTTCATTGAAAGCCCATCACTCGAAGGCAAACTCTCAGTTCTTTTGGGTAGGACCAGCTTAGTAGCTTAAAACGACTTCAGTAACTAGACCATGGTTTTGTTTTCTGTGAATGCTTTGAGATTTTGTCCGTATATTTGTTGATTTTCCGAATTTTGCTTCTCGAACAAGGAAGTGCGCTGGGAGTGATGCGTCTCCAGACTCCTTGTCACAGTATGTTCCAGCTGATGGTGCAGGGGTCCCGCCGTGCGTACTCTGCAAGGCACAGATAATCGGGAGTGGATCATCTCCTGTCTACACGTAGGCAGCCGGTAGGATATTTAACTCCCTAAGGTAAGGGACGAATTTTACTTTATTTCGTGATGGAAATACATGTTCATTTTCACATGTATGGTCGTTATAAGCGCGCAAAGTGGCGCAGGATGATCGGGGTGCTCGTCAGTATGCGCCCACGCCAGGACCTCCTCCAAGAAGTTTCCATCGTCATGGGCGATGGTGGACGTAAAAAGAAGGGATGACGGGAGGATGCGTACCAATAACTCATGAATCAGGGATGCATTTTCAGGGACCATCATTATGCTCCATAATTTTCCTACCACCCCCCCCGTCCCAGATTATTGCGAGTCTAGGGTATGTCCCTCCCCTTCCAGTAAGTATTCCGTGGCGACGACCTTACAGGTAATGTAATGAGAGTTGTCCTTTGAGTTTGTTTTGCGAACTTAGGTCCGCCTGCGAACTTATCCAGTGAAACAGTTTGCTTTTTACTTAAAAGGTCGCTTTACCACCGGCAGAGCTGCATAAAGGTGATGACCGATGTAACCAGGCCTCCGGCACCGAGCCAGTCGGTTTCCATCGCCAACTCTGCCGCTTCTCCCCGGCACCCAGCCTCGGCTTCCATCGCCAACTTGCCGCTTCTCCCGGCACCCAGCATGTCGGCTTCCATCGCCAACCCCGCTTCCCCCGGCACCCACCGTCGGCTTCCACGCCAACTCTGTCGCTTCTCCCCGGCACCCAGCCAGTCGGTTTCCATCGCCAACTCTGCCGCTTCTCCCCGGCACCCAGCCTGTCGGCTTCCATCGCCAACTCTGCCTCTTCTCCCCGGCACCCAGCATGTCGGCTTCCATCGCCAACTCTGCCGCTTCTCCCCGGCACCCAGCCTGTCGGCTTCCATCGCCAACTCTGTCGCTTCTCCCCGGCACCCAGCCAGTCGGTTTCCATCGCCAACACTGCCGCTTCTCCCCGGCACCCAGCATGTCGGCTTCCATCGCCAACTCTGTCGCTTCTCCCCGGCACCCAGCCAGTCGGCTTCCATCGCCAACTCTGCCGCTTCTCCCCGGCACCCAGCCAGTCGGCTTACATCGCCGACTCTGCCGCTTCTCCCCGGCACCCAGCCTGTCGGCCTCCATCGCCGACTCTGCCGTTTCTCCCCGGCACCCAGCCTGTCGGCCTCCATCGCCGACTCTGCCGTTTCTCCCCGGCACCGAGCCCCACACTCAGCTAGGAATTAACCAGCCTTACAGGCTTTTGTAACCCTTGACTACTTTTTTGTGCAATAATTAACCCTAAAACCCTAGTTTCTGATACCTGCAACCAGGGGATTGGTGGCAGATTTACTTCCATACGTTCATTGCAGTGACACGATACAAGAGCCCAATGCACGAGTCATCGCGTTGATCTGCAATTGAGTGTCCGTCTGTCATGTCCGAAATACGAAAAATTGCCGCGAGCCGTGGCCCGGGGTGCGCTGCGGTTTGAGACTGCCTTCGATAGCTCCGGGAATCGCGCGAGAGAGCACCGCCTCACTTTTGTGGATGAAATTCGAAAATTCGTGCGCCATGAAGTTAACCACGGGACCCCTCTTACCTATCAGCGCCGAGAGGCGACTACGACGCCCACGGGTCCGCGGAACGTGGGCAGCGGCACTCGCGGCACGGCAACGACGCGACGGAGGCGAAGCATCACGGCAGATGAGGGGCGGGCCGGAGCGATCGCATCGCACGGGAGTGCACCTGGTTAGTACGGTACTCGCCAGAATCCCATTTACTGGCACGACACGAGGCGGCGCAGGCTGGGCGAGGGAAGGGCAGATTGTTGGGGGACCAGACAAGACCGGAGACAACTTTTTTGGTACACAGATTGCCAGGGAATCGCGGCTAACGAGAATTTATCAGTTGAGCTTTCAATATTACGCCTAGCAAACTTTTAACAAACATAGTGTTCGTTACCAATACAGTCTAGCTTTAAGTAAGGCACGTAAGTAAGGCAGTAGTAAGGCACAGCTAGGCAAGGTGGGTGAAATATTGGATCAACAGTTCCACAACGCTGCCAGAATACTGGAACCAGTCGGAGGCTGGTTGGTGGCACATTAACGATGTCCGTGTCAAGGAAGTACCGGCCGAGGAAGTGAAGGAGGCAACAGCGTACGCGCTTTGTTATGCCGCCAGAAATGCTGTTTAGTTCTTGTTAAAATGGTTTTCTTTCCATTTTTCAATGACAGAATGCGGTGTTAAATCAACTAAAATTTCGCGATGCAATGATGAGACTAAGGTATAGCATAATCAGGGGCGCAGCCAGAGCTTTCGTATGGGGGGGCACACCAACTTTGAGGGGCACCCCGGGGAAAAAGGGCACTTTTTAACGTAACCTAAAAAACTTACTATATCTTTGTTTATATAATTTTTGGGCATCTTTGGTTCAATAAAAATGCAAAGAAATCATTTGAAAACTCGATTAAAACCGAAAAAAGGAACGAAATATCACCAAAATGTCATGGAAGTAGCCAAAACACTACTTTTTTGGATAGATTTAAGGGCAGCCAACTCACGCAAGTACTTAACATCAGAGAAATCAGCGGAGCATGTGATATCTGTTACAATGTGCAGGTTAAGGCATATTGGAGTCGAAAATTTTTCTGTTATGCCCACTGGTTTTGTCGTGACGAGTGAGCCCTAGCTGAATGCGGATTAAGTTCCTTGCCTCCCACAATCGCCGTGGGACGAGGAGTAGTATAGTGTCTTTGGAAGAACACATTTTTGCTGCCGGAAAAATTTGGGAGATACATTTTGAACGCGTTTATTAAGTTCCATATTCGCAAGGCTCGGTCCCAGTTAAGAGTAAATAAAAGGTGAACAGGCCGGTGGTTTGGATGGGGATGGTGTGACAGGGCTAAAAATTTTGAAAACTATTTCTTCATCTAAATTAATTAGTAGAAATCCTGGTTTAGGGGACTGTGCTCTGAGCTCAGGGGCACATGCCTTTTTATCATCCCTTCCCAGAATCCACCAGTATAATAAGCAATTTATATAACCAGGGGTGCCTAGGTATCACAAGCCGTTTTAGAGATTCCTCATTCCCCGTTAGCTCCGTTTTACAAGGGGAGTTTCCATTGTGTTCTTATTCCCAATCTATTCAAGACCAGCTCTGGGGCCCCCAAGTGTGGATCAGAGGCCTCCAGAGCAACTTCCCCCATCCCCCCAGATGTGCCTCCAGGGAATAGACTAGCTCAGTGACCCCGCCCCAAGATGATGGGAGTTGGCCTTGTGTTCTTATTATCTATCTATTCAAGATCATCTCAGGGGTCCCTGATGTAGATCAGGGCCACAGAGCAGCTCATGCTTCACCCAGGGACTAGACTAGCTCATTGGTCCCAGAGATGAGGTCATCAGACTAGCTCAATGGGCCACAGATAGACTCATGGGGCCTTAAACCAGTTCAAGAAGCCCCAGAACAGTTTAAGGCGCCAGATCACTTCAGGGGGCCTCAAGCCAACTTAAGGGGCTCTCACAAGCTCAGCGCACGGACCAGCTCAGGGTACCCTCAGAACCTAGATCCGCTCTTGGGCCCCAGATCAGCTCTTGGGGCCCCAGATCAGTTCAGGGGCCTCAAGTCAGGTCAGGGGGCAAGATCAAGTCAGGGGCACTAATTCAGCTCAGGAATCCCTCACCAGCTCGGGGCCCAAGCAGTTCAAAAGCCCCAGAGCTGCTCAGGGGACACCAGATCGGCCCATAGGGCACCAGATCAGCCTAGGGGACAAACAATCAAATCAGTGGTCCCCGACCAGCTCGGGGCCCAGATCAGTTCGGGAATACCAGATCAAGTCAGGAGGCACTTAATCAGCTCAGGAGCCCCATACCATCTCAGGGACCCTCACCAACCCCTGTGGGCCCAGCTCAGCTCAAGGCCTGGGAGCTGCTCAGGAAATCACGTAATTAACCTAGGAGGCCCGGGTCAGCTTAAAGGGCATAATATTATCCATGGGGCACCAGACTAGCTCAGAGGGAATAAGATGGGCTCAGGAGACACACTGATGACTCAGCAGGCTCCAGATCGACTCAGGGGGCATTAGTTAAGTTCAGGAGGCAGTATATCTGCTCAGGGTGCACCAGATCGATCAGCACAGGGGGCATGTTCAAGTCAGGGGCACTAAATCAGCTCAGGGATCCCTCACCAGCTCCGGGCCCAATCAGTTCAAAAGCCCCAGAGCTGCTCAGGGGACAACAGATGCCCATAGGGCACCAGATCAGCTCCGGCGACAAACAATCAGATCAGTGGTCCCCGACTAGCTTGGGAATACCAGATCAAGTCAGGAGGCACTTAATCAGCTCATAAGCCCATACCATCTCAGGGGCCCTCATCAGCCTCTGTGGGCCCAGCTCAGCTCAGGGCTTTAGATCTGCTCATGAAATCACGTAAGGAGGCCCAGATCAGCTGAAAGGGCACCAGATTTCTCAGGGGGGCATCATATGGGCTCAGGAGGCACCAGATCGACTAAGGGGCATTAGTGCGGCTCAGGTGGCACCAGATCGATCCGCTCGGGGTCCAGATCAGCTCCCAGCCCCCCAGACTATGGCAGGAGCCTAAATCAGCTCAGGGAGCAACATAACAGCTCAGGGGACACAAGGTGGACTCAGGGCCCACCAAACCAGTTTAGGGGGGGAACCAGACCATCTAAGGAGACATCAATAATCAGTTGAGGGGGCACCTAATCAGCTGAAGAGGCACCATATTGACTTAGGATACAGAATCAACTTGGGGAGGCATGATATCAGCTCGGGGGCCCGAATCAGCTCAAGGGGCACTAAATCAGCTATCAGGGCACCAAACAAGCTCGGAAGCATTAGACTAACTCAGAGAGCATTATATAGGTTCAGGAGGCACAATTATTTGCTCAGTGGGGCACTCGATTGACTCAGGGGCACCAGATCAGCTTAGAGGGCAAGTAATCAGCTCAAGGGGCCACGAGATGAGCTCAAGGAGCACCAGATTGGCTTCACCCGTACGATTATTGGCGACGATGATGCAATAGGTAGACACATACTAGGTGCCCATACTCTTCCCGGGTGCTTGGAAAGGCGACAAAATGCCCTAGCTGACCGAGAAAGGTATAAAGTTGGCCAAAAATAGTTTCAATCGCTACATGCAGTCCAGTTAAATCTAGGTTCAACGGCTAGGGCTCTAAATTTCGAGCGGCACGGCCCAAATTGGGTACACCACCTGGCAATCAAAAGGGCACCCTGGCAGTGATGGGGGCACGTGCCCCCTGTGCCTTCCTGGCTGCACCCCTGGACAGTAGATCAACTCCGGGAGGCATTAAATAAGCTCAGGGGGCCCGGATCAGCTCAAGGGGCACTAAAACAGCTAAAAGTACACCAGGCAAGCTCGGAGGCATCAAACTAACCCAGAGAGTATTTTATAGGTTCAGAAGGCACACTTATTTTCTCAGGAGGGCACCAGATTGACTACGAGGGCACCAGATCAGCTCAGAGGGCACATGATCAGCTCCAGGGGGCACCAGATGAGCTCCGCCCGTACGATTATTGGCGACGATGAGGCATTATCTGGAAACGGATTACGTGCCTATGCTCTTCCCGGGTGCTTGGAAAGGCGACAGAATGCCCTAGCTGACAAAAAAGGCACTTAGTTGTCAAACAATAGTTGAAATCGCTAAATGCAGTCTAGTTACATCTAGGTTCAACGGCGCAGGGCACTACATTTCGAGTGGCACGGACCAAAGAGAGTACACCACCTGGCAATCAAAAGGGCACCCGGCACCGATGGGTGCACATGCCCCCTGTGCCCCCTGGACGGTAGATAAACTCCGGGAGGCATTAAATAAGTTCAGGGGGCCCGGATCAGCTCAAGGGGCAATAAAACAGCTAATCGGGCAGCAGGCAAGCTCGGAGGCATCAGACTAACTTAGAGAGCATTACAGGTTCAGAAGGCACAATTATTTATTCAGGGGAGGGGGGCACCAGATTGACTACGAGGGCATCAGATCAGCTCAGAAGGCACATGATCATCTCCAGGGGGCACCAGATGAGCTCCACCCGTACGATTATTGACGACGATGAGGCATTATCTGGAAACGGATTACGTGCCTATACTCTTCCCGGGTGCTTGGAAAGGCGACAGAATGCTTTAGCTGACCAAAAAGGCACTTAATTGTTAAACAATAGTTGAAATCGCTAAATGTGGCCTAGTTCCATCTAGGTTCAACGGCGTAGGGCACTAAATTTCGAGCGGCACGGCCCAAAGGGGGTACACCACCTGGCAATCAAAAGGGCACCCGGCACCGATGGGGGCACGTGCCCCCTGTGACCCCTGGCTGCGGCCCTGGACAGTAGATAAACTACGGGAGGCATTAGATAAGTTCAGGGGGCCCGGATCAGCTCAAGGGGCACTAAAACAGCTAATAGGGCACCAGGCAAGCTCGGAGGCATGAGACTAACTCAGAGAGCATTATATAGATTCAGAAGGCACAATTATTTTCTCAGGGGGGGCACCAGATTGACTACGAGGGCATCAGATCAGCTCAGAAAGGCACATGATCAGCTCCAAGGTTCAAGACCAGCGCTCAGGGGGCACCAGATGAGCTCAAGGGGCACCAGATTAGCTCTGCCCATACGATTATTGGCGACGATGAGGCATTATTTGGAAACGGATTACGTGCCTATACTCTTCCTGGGTGCTTGGAAAGGCGACAGAATGCCCTAACTGACCAAAAAGGCACTTAATTGTCAAACAATAGTTCAAATCGCTAAATGCAGTCTAGTTCCATCTAGGCTCAACGACGTAGGGCACTAAATTTCGAGCGGCACGGCCAAAAAAGGGCACACAACCTGGCAATCAAAAGGGCACCCCGGCACCGATGGGGGGGCACGTGCCCCTGTGCCCCCCTCGGCTGCGCCACTGAGCATAATATAGGTTGGTAATGGCCAACTTTTCTAGGAGCTTCTTTCATATTCAAAGCGGTTCCTTTTGAAGGGAAAAAATTAAAATAGTATTTAGCGGCGGACAAAGGGAGCTCAGCTGATCATTATGGGCCCATCTGGTCACAGAGGGCTCTGCTGGTGCTAGAGAGCCTAATGGCCAGTGTTCTGCTGGTATCTGCGGGCCCTCTGTAACTAGTTACAGAGAACCACGCTGGATGCAGAGGGCCACCAGGACGCTTCGAATCTGTTTACGAAGTGTCCAGCTGACTAAAATGGGCCCTCCCATTGATAGCGGGGTATATGGTCGATTGTGGGTCCAACTGATTTCAAAGAGTTCTATAGTTACATATGCTTCTTTGATAGTCCCAGCAGGCCCTGCTGGCTGCAAAGGGAATTGAGTTATAACCACGGTGGCCGGTGGGCCTCCGAGCCACCTTCGTTCTGTTTGGGAGTTTCGAACACTACCTCAAATATGGCTGCTGTGCTGGATAGCGAAAAAGCGATCGCAGGTGGATGGCTCATATAAATCCATGAAGAAACTGCATTGGCCACTTTCTGGAGTCGGGTCAATATTGAGGTCCTGACAGGTTAAGAAGGTGGCATGTTAGAGATAAGTCTCTGGACTCTGGCGTCTGACAGTTCAGTTATAATCATTTTTTAAGCACCATTTCGTTTATGCGCCTCGTTACGGCCAGCCGAATGATGCATAATATGACTATAATTGGCCAAAACATAAAAATGGCCCGACGTAAGGTCACCATCTAACCTAACATACGTCAATATTCACATTTCGACCAACCCAGCAAATTTTGAAATATGAATACCTATCAATCACTGTCAACACAATCGGAACGTAATGGTATCAAAATATCAGCTTTATCATAATGTCCTGCAAGGTTATTGACCCAAGTCTGAAAACCTCTAAGTTGCCCTAGATGACCTCTCATAGGTCGCAGGTACAAACTTGCAACATGAACCAACAAAAGGGCCTAGGATACCATGATTTGGAGAATGCGGAGGTATTCCGAGCGGTATTTACTGAAATATAACATTTTTGGGCCAATTTCCGTTCTTCGTATGGATTTTTAATGGAGAGGTCATGATCCGTGCCTGGCCGTAGGTCATCTATATGAAAAATCCCAGAATATGTTTCGTAAACCTCGATCGCCTCACTATGTGGATATGTTTCAATTGGATAGATTCACCCTTTTCTTACTTATGCCATCTTAAAATTTTTTGGAGGTGAAGTCACTTGACCTGTTCTCAGGGAATCATTTAAGGAAAAGTCAGTGGGAGCATTTCTTGTACTGGCCATTATAGTGTTTTCAGGGGATCAAGACCCCATTTTGAGGGGGTTTGATAAAACTTAGACGCGTTAGTTTTAAGAAAACTTTTCTCATTTTTTGTGTTATTCCATGATATTCCAGATTATAGATGTTGCCCAGGGTTCCCAAGTTTTTTCGGCGGGAAATGTCAATCCGAGTTAGAAAAAGGGCCAAAGGGGCCAAAATTGTATTTTCGCTACGATAGCCAAATAAATACCACAAAAGCCAGATTTCAGGCTAAAACAACCCCTAGCGGTAGTCATAAACCCACAGAAAAGCGACTTGTATCACTATTTAAAACTAATTGTTGACAGTTTGATATTGACTTGACGCAATATTTTTTTCGCACACTACTCATTTAATAGCGAGCCAGGGGTGCCCTTGCAATCCCGCGCGACCATCAAATGATTTTTTTCCACATAACCAGGGCCCGTATTCACGTCGGCATTTTAACTTAAGTTCATCTTAAGTTACGCGTTTATCTTAAGATATTTTGGTATTCACGTTGACATCGTAAGTCGGTTTTCATCTTAAGTTAAACTTACGACGTAAATGCGATGTCGCAGACAACTTACGATGAAAATGAAATTTCCGATTCACTTCGACCATTTTACGTAAGTTCATCTTAAGTTTGGTATTCACGTCGATTTTGCGTACGCTCATCGTAAGTCGGCCTATTGTTTCAACACAGAGTATTTACGTCTACTCGGTATGTGACTTAACTATTTGATTAATGGGCTTATTTTGCCTTACTCTCCACCTTCATTGTAATACTTCCTTGTAATGCTATTCATTGTACCTACAATGTAAGTTAGACTCAGACTCACCAAAAATAGACCGATAATTGAATTTAAAGATGAATACCCCACTTAAACATAAAAAGTTGTATCAGGCTGATCTCGTCTTTTCATACGAATATTTATTTTGACGCTTTAATTTAAGGCTTAGCCGGAATAGCTGTTTGTGTATGCAAATGCGAGAAGTGAAGCATGTTCCATCCCACGTGAAAATAGTAACAATGAAAATGTTGTGAATCTATTCAATCCTATTTTGAAATCATTTTGGGATTATAGGGAACATCGCTAACGATAGCAAATATGTCTAAGCGTAAACCAAACTTTTCTGACAGTAAGGTGGATGCGCTAGTACCAGTGGCGCAGCCAAGGGGGGGTCCTTGAGGTCCGCGGACCCGCTTGGGCTGACCTTATGCACTGGAAAACACGAGCATTGATCTCAGGGGCCCCCTGGGCTTGGTCTCAGGGGGCCCTCCGAGCTCAATCTCAGGCCCCCCCGAGGTTGGTCTCAAGGGACCTCCGAGCTTGGTCTCAGGGGGCCTCCTAAGCTTGGTCTTACGGGCCCCCTGATCTTAGTCTCAGGGGGCCCACCGAGCTCGGTCTCAGGGGGCCCCGAGCTTGGTCTCAGGGAGCGCCCAAGCTTGGTCTCAAGGGACCTCCGAACTTGGTCTCAGGGGCCCCCGAGCTTGGTCTCAGGGGCCCCTGAGCTTGGTCTCACGGTATTTCCGAGCTTGGTCTCAGGGGCCCCCGATCAGTGGTATTGAGGGCTCCAGAGTACCGAACATTGATCTCGGGGGGGGGCATGAGCTTGGTCTCAGGGGGCCCCCGAGCTTTATCTCAGGGGCCCCGAGCTTGGTCTCAAGGGACCTCCGAACTTGGTCTCAGGGCCCCCCGAGCTTGGTCTCAGGAGGCCCTCCGAGCTAGGTCTCACGGGCCTCCTGAGCTTTGTCTCAGGGGCCCCGAGCTCGGTGTCAGGGGCCCCGGGCTTGGTCTCAAGGGACCTCCGAACTTGGTCTCAGGACCCCCAAGCTTGGTCTCAGGGGTCCCCGAGCTTGGTCTCAGGGGGCCCCCGAGCTTGGTCTCACGAGTTTTCCGAGCCTGGTCTCAGGGGCCCCCGATCATCGGTATCGAGGGCTCCGGAGTACCAAATTTGGATTTCGGGGGCCCCTGAGCTCGGTCTGAGGGGCCCCCGAGTTTAATCTCACGGGCCGTTCGATCTTGGTCTCAGATGCCCCCCGAGCTTGGTCTCAGGGGTCCCCTGGGCTCGGTCTCAGGGGGCCACGAGCTCGGTCTCGGGGCCCCCCAGGTTGGTCTCAGGGGACCCCCGAGCTTGGTCTCAGGGGGGCCCTGATCGTCGGTATCGAGACTCTAGGGAACCAGACATTGATCTCGGGGCCCCCTGAGCTCGGTCTCAGGGGCCCCCGAGCTTAGTCTCAGGGGCCCCGAGCTTTAGTCTCACGGGCCTTTCGATCTTGGTCTCAGGGTTCCCCGAGCTTGATCTCAGCGGACCCCCAAACTTGGTCTCAGGGGCTCCCGAGCTCGGTCTCACGGACCTTTCTATCTTGGTCTCAGGCGGCCCCCTAGCTTGGTCTCAGGGACCCCCGAGCTTAGTTTCAGGGGCCTTTCTATCTGGGCCCTCCGAGTTTGGTCTCAGGGGCCCCTGAGCTTGGTCTCACAGACCTTCGGAGCTTGGTCTCAGGGGGCCCCCGATCATCGGTATTTAGGGCTCCAGAGTATCGAACATTGATCTCAGGGGCCCCCTGAGTTCGGTCTCAAGGGCCTCCGAGCTTGGTCTCAGGGCCCCTCTCGAGCTTTAGTCTCACGGGCCTTTCGGTCTTGGTCTCAGCGGGCCCCGAGCTTGGTGTCACGGGGCCCTCCAAGTTTGGTACCAGAGGACCACCGAGCTTGGTCTCAGGCCCCCCGAGCTTGGTCTCAGGGGGGTCCTCGAGCGTGGTCTCAGGTCCCCCAAGCTTTGTCTCAGGGGCCCCGAGCTTGGTCTCAGGGGGCCCCAAGCTTTGCATCAGGGGGCCCGAGCTTGGTCTCAGGGGGCCCGAGCCTGGTCTCAGGGGGCCCGAGCCTGGTCTCACGGGCCTTCCGAGCTTAGCCTCAGGGCCCCCGAGCTTGGTGTCACGGGCCTTTCGATCTTGGTCTTAGGGGGCTTCAGAGCTGGTCTCAGGGATCCCCCGAGCATTGGTATCGATGGCTCCGGAGCAGCGAACATTGATCTCGGGAAGTGGGGGGGGACAGTATTGATCTCGGGGTGCCCCCCGACTATCGATATCGAGGGGACTTATGAGCGAGGCACGAGAATTGGCGCCATGGGACCCAGAGTTTGGTCTCAGGGGCCCAGGCTTGGGCTCAGGGTCCCCGAGCATTGGTATCGAGGGGCTCCAGAGTACCGAGCATTAGTCTCGGGGGGAGCCTCCAAATTTTTATCTGGGTCCCCCTTAACAACGGCGTCGAGTTAATCCTGAGAAAAGCGCAAACATGGGCCTAAGGGTGCCCCCGAACCTGATCCAAGTGGAACCCCGAGCTTGGTCTTATGAGCCCCGCGCATCAGTATCCAGGGGCTCCGGAGTATTGGTATCGGGGGGAGGCAATACTTTCAGGGGCCTCCAACTGCTGATCTCGGCGGGCTCCCGAATGTGTGGATGCAGTGGCGTAGCCATGGGGTTCTAGGAGTCCGAGGACCCCCCTTGGGCCAATCTAAGCCACTGCATGGCATTCTCTGATCACGGGGCCCCCAGAATCAGTCTCAGAAGCCCCTGAAGATTCGTTCTCAGGGCGTCCCGAGTCGGCCTCAGGGCCCCGCCCTGAGGGTCAGTCTCAAGACCCCCAAAAGTAGATTTCAGGGGGTCCCTGAGAGTTAGTCTCAGGGGATCCCGAAAGCCGGTCTCAGGGGGCCGAGCTCGTCCCAGGGTCCCCCAGAGGGTGGTTCTCGGGGCCCCGCGACAGTCTATATCAGGGGGCTCCATGAGAGTCAGTCTCAGAGAACCCCAAGAGTCGGTCAAGGGGACCCGAGAGTCAGTCTTAGAGGACCCCCGATATTCGGTCCCATAGTCTTACGGGCGTCTATCTCAGGAGTCAATATTTACTTTCAGGTGGCCCCGAGAGTTAATCTGGGGGTCCAAGAGTTAGTCTCATTTGATCCGCAGAGTGCTGATCTCAGGAGGCCCCCGAGGGGTAATCTTGGGAACCCTCGAGATTTAGCCTGAGGCTGTGCCCCTCCCCTAGTTGTTGCATAAGGGGCCCCGAGAGTCAATCTCAGGGAGCATCTTAAAGTTAGTCTCAGAGTGCTCCGGTTCGTCCAAGAGCTAATTTTGGGGCTTTGAGAGTAATTCCCAGAGGTGCTCCCGAATTTTGGTCTCACGGCCCCGAGTTAGCCTTGAACCTCTGAGGGATAATCTGGGCTTCCGAGAGGCAGTGTCAGGAGTGCCGTGCCAAATACTCAGTCTCAGGGGTGCTTCCACGCCTCCCTCCTCGAGTGTTAGTCTCAAGGGGCGCCCCAGGGTTAGTTTCAGAGGGCTTTCGGAAGTCATTCCCAGCCCCCCGCCCCACCCCAGAGACAGCCTCAGGGGACCCCCAAGAGCTAATCTGGATGGCCCCGAGAGTCAGTCTCAGCCCCCTCCCCCAGAGCAAATCTGGCGGGCCCGATAAATAGGCCCAGAGGTGCTGCCGATAACTAATCTAGGGAGCCCCGATAGATTCTCAGGAGTCCACAATTTTGGTCAAGAGGCGCCGTGAATCAGTATCAGAGACTCCCTGAGATCTAATCGGGAGAGGGGCCGGAAATTAATCTTGTGAGTAGCGCCAAGTGTTGGTATAAGGCGGTCCCAGAGCTAGTCTCAGGTCCCCCAAAAACTGATCTCGGAAGCCCGAGTTATTTTCAGAGGACCTTTCAGTTCTAGTGTAAGGAGGACCGGAGAGCTAATCTCAGAGATCCGATAATTAGTCTCACGAGGTCTCCAGGAGTTAGTCTCAGGGATCCCCTGAAGCTACCTTCAGGTGTCCCCAAGAGCTAATCTCAGCGAGCACTCCTCTCCTTCTTCCCCCTCCCCTCAAAGTTACCCTCAGGGCCCCACAAGAGTAAGTTCCAGGGAGTCCCAGTAGGTAGTCTCATGGTACCCCCAAATGGTGGTTTTGGGAAACGTAAGTACTAATTTGCGGGAAAAGTGTTGTTTTCAGGGGTCCCAGATACTGGTTTCGGCGCCGTGTCAAGTGCTAGGCCCCTTGAGATCTCTGCTCGACCCAGTGGTCAGGGGGGGCGGTGGGTGGCTTGACACTGGATGGCTTGACACTGGATGGCTTGACACTGGATGGCTTAACACTGGCATAGCAATACAAGCCCTGTACAAAGCCTATCAGAGACCTGCAGTCCAAAGAAGTACTCACCTCCCCAAGCCCCCGGTATCTCCAACCAATGGCTAGGGAGGAGTAAGTGAGCGGTTTCATCAGAAGTACCGCTCATGGAACAGGTTTTATATAGCATCTGGGGCGCACTCATATATTTTTTTATTTAGCGTCCTTTTTCCTTTCCATTTCTTTTAGATTTTAGAATACAATCCAGAGATATCGCTTGAGATCCTAGGCTCAAAGAATATTTTCGAAAATCATACGCCTCGGAAAAAATTTATCTTTTCCCATTGCGTACCAAAAAGACAAATTGAAACATGTCGATCAGGCACCATTGCTGAAGGAAAGCCAAAAATTTATATAATTTTAGCACCCATAATAGCAAATCAAACACGGAATTTGGAACTTCAGCTGGTTTTCAATCTATTAGCACCCAATAACTACCGTCGTAAATATTCAGAAATAAACAACCTTCAAATATTTTCGTAGGAAACCAGACAAACAAGGAAAATGACACACATTGATGAGCATAATCCCAAAAAGAAAAATAGGTATGAAAGGTTTAAAATAACAATGACAGAGTAATCCAAGCCGATAGTTATCTCAGGCGCCTCTTGTTTTGGTAATTTGCTCATTTACAACATAGCAAGGGTAAGAAAGTAACTGTGGTGAATTCTTCAGGATCTTTCCACGGAATAGACGTTATCTGACGTCCGGAACACACCACCATCCACCATATCCCTTGTATTTTTATTCATTCTTTCCATTTCTTTGGAAACTTTCTGATTAAAGAGTTCATGAATTCGACACCCGGAAAAAATTGGTTATCATTTTCCGTAGAAGACCATTTCTTCGTACTCAAAACAACTGACCTTCAATAACATCATACCTGATTACCAGAGTGAATTGAGGTAAAGTCAGGTTTAACATCATGCACGCAGCAACATTTGATTTCCCGAAATGTGCCACAAAACTGTTATTATAGTCACGCTGTCATATAGGCATGGGCCAGCCTAAATATTTGGTGACCTAAATTTACCAACACTTGGTCGGATCGAGAAAAATCAAACTATAAACAAAATAATAACAAACACTTAAAAAGGGATAGAAAAATTTCCGTCGTGTAAATGTTATAATGCCAAAATATTATACGACACATATAGGAGATGGGCCCCGACTACTAAGGGGCCCCCCGGCCTGGGGGCCCCCCGACGGTAGTCGGACCCCCCCCCTTGGCTGAATCCTGGCTACGCCACTGGCTAGTACACGCTGTTGAGCGTAACCTGCAGGGAATCCTGGGTCGGTTTTCTGGCCCAGGGAGTGTCAGTACCCAGAAAACTGAAGCATGGAGGTTTGTAGAGAGGGATTTCTACATGCAAACGGCCATACACAGAAATGTAGATGAGCTCCAAAAGAAGTGGACGGATTTAAAGTTAATATCGAAACGGGAGGTGGCAAATTTTAAGAGAAGAAGCCAAGGCACTGGAGGTGGTCCGCCTCCACCGCCCCCTCCAGAGATATATCAAGAGATTGTGGAGATGCTCGGTATTGCCCTCTCCCAGAACGCGTAGGGCAGTGGCCACTTGCTTGCTCACAACAATATTGGCTCCTCTGTATTCAGTCTCTAATTTTGGCTTCAAATCATAGCATAACCGGTCAAGCATCGCTCGAGGTAGCCTATACCGCTTAAGCAAAAAGTCGTCGGAATAGTCGAAAATTGCCGCGTCATCCCGACGGTCTCGATGCGGTGCATTGCTAATGTCAAAAAGGGGCATTAGCTCGGCCATTTAGCAGATTAAGGCCGCTGTAAAGGCTGGTTTATACACTTAAATTAAAACGTGAAAAATAATAGAATAAAATGTCTATAGAAATGTAGTTGAAACAATGTAAGCGCACTCTGCAATTATAACCGCTGTTAATAATACACTAGGGTTGATAGGAATCTAATGTTCTGTATTTTCATCTTGTGGTCATGTGGTCACGTAAAAGCTGTTGAAGCAAAACACACATGCGATGGGTCAGTACCGCACAAACAGTCTTTCGTTCATACGGAAAATCACACATCCAAATGACTGGCATGAAATCACAATAATATCGTGAACCATAATTAAAACACAAAAGAGCAAAACATGCATGTTAGGAAACAACGTTCGAAACATTCATACATCTTAGGTAAATAGCAAAGAATTAGAGGAAACCCACTTCGTCCCGGCTGTTGGCAGACCAATGATCTGTGTTTATGCTGATCAGTAATATGGCAGTAGGTGTAGCCCCAATTCACTCAATAGCCCAGTACAGAAGCTTGTGAGCGACTGAATCTATTATACATTCGGGCTCTTATGTACGCTGCCATTACAAGCATATCTGTAAGAGAAATGATCATGGTTAACGAATATTCTAAGCAGACAATCGTGCAGAACAATTCTCAGACACAGTCTTAAAAGGTGAGCCGAAGAATAGCGGTAACATGGCTCCCCAAAATTCTACCAGAATTTTCCTTCCTCAATATCCTAGAAACCACGTTCAAAGAAACGAAGCTGCGGCGAAGTTTCACCCCCCCCCCCCAGTTTGCAAAGACACATATAAACAGAGCAATAACGTTCCCACAACGCATCAAATCACACAGAAATGATCTTCCCAGCACGAGGAGACAGGTTAGTGATCAAAGTGATCACCGATAATTTGAGCTGGAATACGGTACACCTGATCAACAAAAGATTTCTTCTGGACACTTGACAATCTTGGCACATATACAGGTGCCATCTATATGAACAATTAGCGTTCTGGTTCACTAAGCCATCATAGTAGGCGTACGCTCTAATCTTTCAGGCTCCTTGACGGGGAATCCTCCTCGTTTCGCACCAGAGCGATCAAACGAACCACAGGTCGTTCATACTCCGATTCACCTACTCGCACCTTAACCTTTCTTACCAGACCATCATCACTGGCGTACGTCTCCACGATACGACCCAGCGGCCACCGATATCTAGGTAAGTCGTCATCGATCACTGTCACGACATCACCACGTTTTAGGTTTGGCTGTTTCTTCAGCCACTTTTGTCTTGTTTGAAGCGTCGGTAAAAACTCCTTCCGCCATCGAGTCCAGAAGGCGTTAGCAAGAAACTGGACTCTTCTCCACCGGCGACGGGCGTAGACATCTTGCTGACAGAACGTGCCAGGAAGAGGAAGCACTACTTTGCTTTTCAACGTCAACAACTGAGCTGGACTAATCGGTTCTACAGTGTTAGTGTTAGTCATAGAGGTATAGGAGAGGGGGCGGCTATTAACTATAGCCTCGGCTTCCGCCATCACAGTGTGCAGAATCTCATCATCCATCTGATGGCCATGAGTGTCGATGAGTGTGGACAGGGCAGCTCTCGCAGATCTAATCTGCCTCTCCCAAACACCTCCCATGTGGCTAGCATGTGGTGGGTTCATGCGAAACTCCATTAGGTCACAGTTTTCTTTCAGCAGTTCAGCGCGGATTTCCCCCTTACTTGTCTCTGAGAGAGCAGCCTCCAGCTGTGACTTCCCTCCAACAAAGTTGCTTCCGTTGTCGCAATACAATCGGCGTATTGGTCCTCTTCGGCTTACAAATCTCCGGTACGCGTTGAGAAAGGAGTCAGTAGATAATGAACTCAGGGTCTCCAGGTGAATTCCCCTAGAATTCAGGCATGTGAACATCAGCCCCCATCGCTTGAGTTCACTGCGGCGCTCACGCACGAAAAAGGGTCCGAAGACATCCACGGCAGTGAAAGCAAAAGGCTCTGATGGTTCCGTCCGTTCTGGAGGCAAGTCAGACATCTTCTGACAGCAAGCAACTCCTCGCAGCCTCTTGCACATGGTACATCGGAGTATGAGACGGTCCACAGCTGATCTTCCTCTGATCACCCAGTAGCCTCTCTGGCGGATCTCACTGAGCGTCATTTCCCGTCCAGAGTGTCCTGTCAGCTCATGAATATGACGCACGATCAGCTCCGTAACATGTCCTTTACTCGGAAGGATGATCGGATGCGCCACTTCCATTGGAACGCTAGCTCTCTGCATACGACCTCCGACACCCAAGAGTCCATCCGATCGCAAAAATGGGTCTAATCGGTACAAAGAGTCGTTTTTCCTCACACTGATGGATCTAGTTTCTCCTGTCGCACTCTCACCATCAGGCACGCACGAAACTTGAGTCAGTGTGTCCGTAAATGAGTCAATTTGAACAGATTTAAGGATGACATTTTCAGCCTGCTTTATTTCATTTACTGTCAGACACTTTCTGTTGTCGACAAAGTTGACTTCGCACACCTTTGACGATTTAGTCCTCACGGTGTTTAGAAGGCGATGCTTGTATCGTACGCAATGTGCAACAGCCTTCTTTGCTCTGTGCCAAGACGAGAAGTAAGACATTCTGTCTGATAGGCTACCATATGGCGGCTGGGTCACAACAGACGTCGCCATGCTGGATACTCTTTTCACTTCAGGGTCGTCATCATGCACGTTCGTTTCCCTTTTACCTGTCGGGAGATCTTCGGATTTGTTCAGAAATTCTGGTCCATTCCACCACAGCCTGTTACCCATCAGCGCTGACGCTGTGACACCTCGTGACGCCATGTCAGCAGGATTGTCATCAGACTCGATGTACCTCCACTGAGCTGGTGTGGTATGCTCTCGTATCTTCTGTACGCGGTTGGACACAAAAACATGAAACCGTTTGCTTTCATTTCGGATATAGCCAAGTACCACCTGGCTATCTGTCCAAAAGTATTCTGTGAGGTTAGATAGTTTTAGTGCTTGTCGCAGAAAACAGCTGACTTTTACCGACGTGACGGCCACCATCAATTCCAAACGGGGTACAGTCACGGCACGCTTGGGGGTCACCCTGGTCTTGCTCATCACCAAAGTCGAGCTGAGCTGTCCATCATCACTGATGAGACGGATGTACGAACACTCGCCGTAGCCGTCTAAGCTAGCATCCGAAAAGTGGTGTAGCTCGTACAGTTTGATCGGACCGAAGCTCCTCGGCCGGAAGCACCTTCGAACTGACAAGTTCGCCAGCCGTGGCACCTCTTCCTTCCAGTTTCTCCATCTCTCATCCATCTCTTCTGACACAGGTTCGTCCCATGTACTGCCATTACAGCACAGCTCCTTCAAGATTATTTTCCCGGTCATGGTAAATGCCGATATGAGTCCCAGGGGATCATACATGCTACTGACGACCGACAGAATTCCTCTCCTCGTTGAGGGTTTCTTCTCCATGTGGAAGCCAAAATTGAACTCATCATTTTTGACATTCCATTTCATTCCAAGTGCACGTTCAATGGTGCCTTCGTACTTGGTTAGGTCAACGTTCTGGAGGTTAGCTGACAGGCATTCTGGTGGAACACCTTTCAGCACCTTAACACTATTGGAGACAATCTTGTGGAGCTCAAATCCTCCTCGTGCGCAGAGACGCATGGTATCCTCTATCAGTTTACCAGCAGTTTCCTCATCACGGCATGAAGTGAGACCATCGTCAATGTAGAAGCTGTCACGCACAAAGTTTGCCGCATCTGATCCATCTAGGCTCTCGAAACGGTTTGCTGTTTCATTCAAAGCGTACGTCACACAGGCCGGCGAGGAGGTGGCCCCGAACAGGTGCGTTGTCATCCGATGTTCCTTTGGATCGCCTTTTAGGTCTCCATTCTTCCACCACAAGAACCTCAACAGATCCTTCTGGCTTTCTTCAACAGTGACTTGGTTGAACATCCCGGCTATATCACAACTTATAGCCACTGGGTGCTCGCGGAAGCGGAGAAGGATGGCAGTCAGGCCATTCGACATGTCCGGTCCCTGCATCAACCGTTTGTTCAGGGATTCTCCTTGGTAAGTCACGCTGCAATCAAATACCACTCTGATCTTCGATTTCCTTGGGTGGTAGACACCATGATGTGGCACATACCATAACATACCATCCTCTCTTTTGACCTCCTCATCAGGCACCTCCTCCGCATAGCCATTCTTCATCATGTCGCTCATAAACTTTCCATAGTCATGACGGAACGCTTCGTCCCTTGTCAGCTTTCTTTTCAGCGACTGCAGACGTTGGACCGCTACATCTCTGTTGTTGGGAAAACCTTTTCTTTCATCCTTCAGTGGGAGCGGTAGTCTGAAGTGCCCATTGTCTTTGTGATGAATTCCATCCTTCATCTTCTTGAGGAACAAATAGTCCTCCTGAGACTTTTTTCTGTCGTCCAGTGGATCACATTCTATCCCAATATCCAGTACCTCTGCTAACTGGGACGGAGTGACGACTTGAGCGTGCACTCGAAACGCGAAGTGACACATCTTGGTCTTGTTCATGCCTAAGCTCACATAGTGACAAACAGCCCCTTCGGTTGAACAGGCTTTTGCTCCTCCAACGATGCTCCAGCCCAGGTCGGTTCGTACAGCCAATGGTTCATCGTCCGCGCCTGAGACCACTTCTTTAGGCCTTACTGCCCTTGGGCAATTCATTTCAATCAAGAGGCCAATCTTGGCATCTTCATAGTACTCATGAAGTTCACTGGCCATCTGTCTCAGGTGGGGCCATCTGGTGGCTGTTTCTGGTCTCGGAATCAGTTGTCTTCATGCAGGTATTTCTGCTCTTGAATACGTCACGGGCATCTTGATCTCAGTGCAGCTCCCATCAAGGGGCTGGATGATCAAACCATTAATGGCACAGCTTTCAATGACACCTTTCCCTGACATAGTACTTAACTCTAGGTGCACATGTTCACCACTTGCTTTTAACTCCTGCTGCAGCTCATCAGTCACAAAACATGCATCACTTTGCGTATCGAGGAGAGCATACGTGAGCTGCCGATGCTCTGGGGCGTGTTCGTAGGACAACAGTACTGGTACCACCATGGAGTGCGAACAAGATGCATCTCCACAGGCTTGTTTGCTGTCCACTGTCGCATGCAGACTAGTAGCCCTTGGCTGAGATTCTTCACCTGGAGTCTGCTGCTCTTGGTTGTGGCGTTCAAGGAAGTTAGGGACAAAAGCTTCATCATGTAGCAGTGTGGGATGCAAGCGTCGACATGTGTTGCACTGAAGCCTCCTGCGACAAACTCTCCAACGGTGTCCAAATCGAAGGCATCCTCGACACAATGCCTTCTCCTTCACCATGTCCTTTCGTTCGTTTAAGCTCATTTTCTGGAATGTATCACATAGGTCCGCTGTGTGCTGACCTAAGCAAATTGGACATTTGAGCCTCGGTCTCTGTGCGCCCTTAGGATCCGGCTGTAAATGCGGCGCTCCTCGTTGTTTCGTTCTTCGACTGTTATCTGATGACAGCATGGGATTGCTTGTCTCTGACGCCGTTGCACTGGTTGAAAGAAATGTCCCTGCCTTACCCTTGGGCGTTCTGCTCCCCAAGTTCTGGCGTGCACAAGCAGCCTTGTCCTCAGAATGAAATGTCTTTGTCATCTGACAGGCTATTCTGGCTTCCTTACTTAAGAAGCTGACAAAATCTCCAAATGACGGATAGTGGTCCCCTGAGCCCATCTTCCTGTCCATTCATTCTTGCGTCGACCAGACGCTGCCAGCGCTCCACAATGTGTCTTGGGAGCTTGCGAAGAATGCCATTATTCTCGTTCATATCATCCAAACTTCTCAGACCTTGGACTGAATGTGACGCAATTTCACAACTCTCCAGATAGTCAGCCAACTGTTGCAGTGCTCGACCATCTCCGGCCTTAACTGCAGGCCATTCTTTTAGCCTTTGACGATATGCATTGGCTGTGATTAGTTCACTGCCATAGCGGCTGACGAGCTTCTGTTTTGCTTTATTGTAGGCATCCTCTGTATCCAACAGCAGGTATCCTTGAATGGCACTGCGTGCTTCTCCTGCTGTGTAATGTGCCAAGAAGTGAAGCCTCTCTCCGGGTGAGACAGTGTGCATCTCAATGTAGCTCTCGAACGACTTCATCCACAGCCCGAACTGCTCTACATCACCTCTGAACACTTCTGGCTCTAATGTTGGGAGCTTACTCCAATGTGCCTGCTCTGTGAGGGTGCGTGATAAGCTGACCAGTATGTCTGCACCCAATTCAGTTGATTGTCCATCAAATCGCTGAGTTCCAGATCTGCTATAGACGTCCAAGCCAGATCTAGGTGCTGACGTTTGATGAGGATCGTCTTTGGCCTTCACAGTTCCTGTTAGTACCTGAGGTGCTAGCTTTGTAGACATAAGCATGCTGGAGCGTTGCTTGACACCTCCCTCACCAGTGGTAGATCCTGCTTCTTCCTCCTCAAACTGCTCCAAAGCTTCAGATTGTGCTTTCTGAATGGCTAATTCAGTTTCAAGGTCCAAATCTTCTTGTTTCCACATCAACTCTTGGCGCTGTCGCTCTAATTCCCTCTTCTTGTTTCGAGCAGTGAGTTTCACAGCCAGCTCTGCCTGCCGTCGAGCATCTTCCATCTGCGCTATCTTCAAGTTTTCTTTAGCAGACTTCGAAGAAGCGCGACTGGGTGTCTTGCTGACTTGAGATGCTGTGTCCATGTCCTGGTTGCTTCCAGCCATGGTACTAGGTGGCTCAATATCATTTAGCAATGCTTCAATGCATATCTTTGCCCTTTTGAGAGTGGCTAGAGACGATTCATGCAATTCTTCATGTTCTGCCAGCTTATCCGCAGATAGGAGTTTCTGCCGTTCAGTATTCGTCTAGATGAGGGTAACATAATCATGGCGCCATCCTTTCAACTTCTCAGATGATAGCTTCACGTCTGTAGGATCTGAATCCTTCTTTTCAGTTGTCAGAATCTCGTCTGAACTCTTGGATAACTTGCTCAGAATCCTCTTGAAGGTCTTCTGTTTTGTATCAATTTGATAGCTCAATCCCGCTTCAGACATACTGATCTTCCTTCCTCGACTTGATTGTATACAATCTTCTTCCATCTTCGTGGATTACCCCAGATATAGAATGTGAGTGGCGGAGGGCTTGTCCTGCAACTACTAATACAGTGTTGCTACACTACAATGTCATACAATTAGTATGAGGAACAGTTAGTCAAAATATTGCACAAGGGCTACCAGCTATTTCAGGATAAACATGTTAGCCATCGTAAACGGAGAACTTTTACTATAACCGCTGTTAATAATACACTAGGGTTGGTAGGAATCTAATGTTCTGTATTTTCATATTGTGGTCATGTGGTCACGTAAAAGCTGTTGAAGCAAAACACACATGCGATGGGTCAGTACCGCACAAACAGTCTTTCGTTCATACGGAAAATCACACATCCAAATGACTGGCATGAAATCACAATAATATCGTGAACCATAATTAAAACACAAAAGAGCAAAACATGCATGTTAGGAAACAACGTTCGAAACATTCATACATCTTAGGTAAATAGCAAAGAATTAGAGGAAACCCACTTCGTCCCGGCTGTTGGCAGACCAATGATCTGTGTTTATGCTGATCAGTAATATGGCAGTAGGTGTAGCCCCAATTCACTCAATAGCCCAGTACAGAAGCTTGTGAGCGACTGAATCTATT
Source organism: Lepas anatifera (assembly GCA_034440635.1). Taxonomy (NCBI): domain Eukaryota; kingdom Metazoa; phylum Arthropoda; class Thecostraca; family Lepadidae; genus Lepas; species Lepas anatifera. The sequence goes on along the minus strand of JAOTON010001713.1, from coordinate 1,458,219 downwards.
ATACATTCGGGCTCTTATGTAGGGGAGACCGGGGCTAGTTGAACATGATTTTTGTTTTGGTCGCACATCTCAGAGATGGATAAAGGTATAGACTTCGTTCTGCCATTGCTGGAAAGCCTATTCTTTTGGCTTTCAAGTGATGCATGTGCCAACGTTTGAATATTGTCGCTGTGTGAGATATTTGATCATTAATAGGTCAAAGTCAAATGGCTCAACTCGCCCCGTGTCGGGGTAAGTTGAGCCACGCTCCGGGGTACGTTGAGCCGTTTAACGAGAGTATGTCCTCATTTTCCATATGTATTACCCAAACACCAAATATTCTCACTTTCAGTCACTGGTACTGTTTTTACACCCAAACGTTGAGGAATTACCCGTACAAAGACGGTAGGCCCATCTACGGCACTCCTAGTACCTACTGTACCCATTGCTCAACCGGGCGGCTGTTTGAGAAAGTGTCGCAGCACACCAGGCATAGTGTCTCATTTTCATCGCTGAACTCCTCAACATCTTTGTAAAGCTTCCTCCTAAAATGTCTTTGCTTGTGTTGTTATTGCAACCGTCTTACATTTGCGTCTTGCCTTTGACATCTGTTGTACCTCTGTTCTTTGCTGGTATTCTTTTTTACTTCCTTTCCGCCTCCTCTTCCAGCAAGCTGTTTTTTGGTATATCCGTCAACACTGCTGCTTTCCTGTGATGCGAGGCTCTCTTCCTCGGCCTCAGCTCTTTAGACAACGGGCAGACTGCTGCAGGCGAGAAAGTATCAGGACAGTAGGGCAAGATCAGGACAGAATCAGTATCACCGTCAGGGTCAGGGCAGTCTGCTGCTCATTGAATAGTCCGGGAAGATTCTGCTGCGTGTACAGCTCAGACCAGGGCATTTTTAAGGAAAAGTCAGTGGGGGGCATTTCTTTTTCTGGCCATTATAGCGTCTTCAAGGGGTCAAGACCCCATTTTGAGGGGTTTAATACAGCTTAGACGCGTTAGTGTTAAAAAATGTTTCAGTTTTTTAGTTATTGCAAGTTTAGAGATTAAAGGTGCTGCCCAGGGCTGCCAGGTTTTTTTCAGCGGAAAAGGTCAAACCGAGTTAGAAAAAAGGGGCCAAAGAGGGGCAAAATCTTATTTCCACTAAAATAGCCAAATAAAAACCATAAAAGCCAGATTTGAGGCTAAAACGACCCCTAGCGGAAGTCATAAAACCACAGAAAAAGCGGCTTGTATCACTGTTTAAAACTAATTGTTGACAGTTTCATATTGACTTGACGCAATATTTTCAGCACACTACCCATCTAATAGGAAGCCAGGGGTGCCCTTCCAACCCCGCGTGGCCATCGAATGTTTTATCCACATAACCAGAACATTTTTTTTGGGATCATCAATCACGCCCCTTCCCCCGTCCACTTTTTGACCAATAATTTTCTGATCTCAGTCAAAATGGGAGTGAACCGGAAATTTGTATAACCAGCCGCTGCGGAAGGCAACGAGGAGCCCAAATTCGAAAAGTTTTTTGTACTAACGTGGAAAGTTTGCTGTCAGCATCAGGTTGAAGTTTGGCTGGCCCCTCACTTTTTGCCGGTGGCGACGCTTATGTATGCTACCACCACAATAATAAATTAAAAGGCTAATCACTTCATACCGCTCCACCAACAACCAGTCTTACGCACTTTGACTACACCGTGTCCCGTCTAATACACGAAACGAGCTCTTAGCGCTGACAACTGACTGCGTGTGAAATGAGAGCCTCATGCAATGTCGCGGTACTGGCTGGAATGTGGGCTTCCGGTCGGATAGAACAGATGTTTGATTGGTTGTAGGCCAACGTTCTTCTCCAACGCTGTGATTAGTTGATGCTGAGGCTGCTTGGCCGGGATTTCCCGTAACTACGCGCTTTGTTTAGTCTTCACATGATGGAGTAGACAGCCAGGGGTGGAAATTTTCCAACACAATTTTTGTGGATTGCAAATTTGGGACCAGAAATAGAACAAAGTTATAATTATCGGGTGGTGTTCTGTCTTATTTTCGTTAGGCGAGTCTGCATTTGGTCAATTTTAAGTCATCTGTGTATTTCACTGGGGGCCAATTTCCGGGCACTGGGGGGCATTTCGGCCGACTGGGGGGGCAAATGGCCCCCAGTTAATATGTTAAAAAATGGCCTGGCTCAGACCATCTGCGGGGAGGTCTAGCTCTGCTTCTGATGGTGCAGGAAGGCTCTGCTGAAGATCCAGTCCAGGACTAGGGGCATTCGTTGATCTTCCAGGCAGGCTGAACCCTGCTGGATTTTCAGGCGCTGAGATGTTCAGTAGATTTCCTGACATTTCAAGGACCTACTGAGGGCTTTTCACAAGTCGATCTGTCAGTAGGGCTGGTGTCCGCTGGGGATCGGGCATAGGCACAGAGGCACCACCTGACGTTCCAGGCATGCTGGAAAAACCTAGCGGATCCAGATTGGGGGAGGGGTGGGAGGGCAAGGGTCCATGTCCCCCCAAATAGCGAAACTTTGGCCGATTTTCTTTAAAAAAAACTATCTTTTTACTATTTACCCGAGTTGCCTGCCCCAAACGGGGCTCCTGCGTCCGCCAGTGGCTGGGCCGTTAGGGAAAGGGAATGACTTGAAGTATGGAGGTAATTGGACATTAAATCGCTTAAGTGTTTTGAAAATAAACGGGAAAAATCAGAAGCTGGTGGTAAGTGCCTTTCCCCCTTCACCAATGAGTCGACCCGATAGCAGACATTTTAGGAGACAACTGCCCGGGCCGAATACCGTCGCCAACTATAACCCTGTTGGAAGGTTTCTCGAAAGCCAGCTTGCTCTTTCTTTGATCAGGGAAGCCGCCCAGTCTTGAACATGGGTTAGCCGCATAGAAAGTGTGCGTGCTTTCCACTACACCACCGTGCCCCATTAGTTTGGGGGAATTGAGGTATTCCATTTTTTTTCGCCGGGGCGCGTTGATCATGGCTCAACCTACCCCAACACCCTCGTGGCTCAACTTACCCCGAGACCCCGCCGGCACTCCGGAGGCAGCTGACGCAGAAAGTGGGTGATTAGTTCTCATAGTTTTCGGCCCAAATAAGGCGTAAATACTTGCGTTCAACTCATTTAGTACGGCTAATCTTTATCTCTAATATCAACAGTGCTCTTACAAAATGTTTGACAAAAGTAAAATTCACTTTTGCTATGAAAAAAACAGGTTTTTCTGTCTCCGAACCGCTACCGACCAGATACCACGACGGTTTCCTGCTGAAAGACGGAAAGCGGTTGCGCGCATGCCCTGTTATGATTACAGCGCAATATCTTCAGAAACAGAGGAGTTATCGCGGGTGGTTCAACATGCCCCTGGCTACAACTAGCCCCGGTCTCCCCTACGCTGCCATTACAAGCATATTTGTAAGAGAAATGATCATGGTTAACGAATATTCTAAGCAGGCAATCGTGCAGAACAATTCTCAGACACAGTCTTAAAAGGTGAGCCGAAGAATAGCGGTAACAGCAATATCTGCAACATGCAAATTGTCCAAGAAATGGATCACAGACATCTAGCATCAATGCTGAATTTTTGTCTCGTGCATTATAAATTCAAGACAACTTCTTTGGGCAGAAATGCAATTGCATAAGAAACAAAAGAAAACTTACGATATCGACGTGAATACAAATTTATCTTAGGATATCGACGTGAATACAAATCCATCTTAAGATATCAACGTGAATACCAAATATCGTAAGTTGCAAAAATAAACTAATTTTCATCTTAAGTTGCGCGACGTGAATACCAATTTTTATTTTACGATGAAAATGCATCTTAAGATTCCGACGTGAATACGGCCCCAGAACATTTGTTAGCATCATCAATCCTCTTGGCCGCACCACTCCCTGCAACATTAAATGTTTTCTATGTTTTCCAACTATGCATTTTTTATCTTGAACAGTAGCGAATCTAGGAATTTGGTTAGTGGGGGAGTGCAGAGCCTCAGAGGGTGCACTTTGCCATCAACTGTTCACCCAAAGGGCGCCTATAGTATCGCATCCGGTTTTCGGTGGCCATCATTTTTGTGCATCATGTTTTTAAGAAAGTTCTGTCCCTCCCTCCAACCACCATACCAGTTTTTATGCTGCTCTGCTGCTTTTTCGGTGTCAGAATATCATATTCAGATCGAGAGAGGTCAAGAGAAGCCATATTTATACAAGAGACAAACCAGAAATAGCTCAGGTTGCCAGCTGCTAGAGAAAAGGAGCAAAAAGGCCAGATTCTAAGAAAGGGCTAACCGAAAAAATTGCGGGGCTAACACGACAAAAGGCCCAATTCGAGGTATTTGGCCACAAAATGGCCAGCCTGGCAGCCCTGACGCTGCCGCAATGTATTTCAAATGAAAAGGTTATTTTCTTATTTTTCTTTATGAGCGTTGCAAGGTAAGTAAATTCCTAAAGTATCGAACACAAGTGGTTTATAGGCTAAATCTATATAAGTTTATGTACAGTCTGTTGCGAAAGTATCGTTCCGTTCCAGGGGTGTCCGACCAGGCGGGAATATGAAGTTTGGGAACCACATGTCTTAGGGCGTGGGCTGTTCGGCTGGTCGACCTCCTCAGCGGTTAGCGGGTCGGACCGATGAAGCTGGGGTCAGCCGGGAAGGGTGGGGCGACCCAGTGCTTTCAGTTACAGTACTGGAAACTCCTGTATTTGAGCCTCCCCGACAGAGAGGCGAAGCACCATAATGGTAAATTTTCGGTTCTGCTGCTGTGGGCCACCAAGTATCCCTCCCCACTATTGAGAGCTGAACGCAAAATAGGTACCATTGGAGGCAGGGCCGTGTGTATAAGGGTAGTATTACTGCCAGGAGGCAGAGGGGGGAGCAGAGGTCACATTATTGTCAGAAAGTTGGCAGGAGGGGGATAACATGGTTGTCGAGGGTGCAGAATGGGCAAATACAGGATTTCTTATGGGGAGGGGGACACATGATTGAAAGCGGGCGCCATCCGAGCCAGAAGGGGGAGGGGTGATAAACCAAATCCTATCGTGGGGGTGCTCATTTGCATCCTGAGGGGAAGAGTAAACGGGTGGCAAACGAAAGTTTATGATGGCGCCGCTGAGATTTTAGGGGAAGCTGCCACCGTTTCAGGGCCGTTGAGGCTCAATCTAGGGAAAGGAGCAAGTGCCCTCCCTTGCCTTTCCTGAATTCACCCCTGAGGTGCAAGGGATGCAGAACTCAAACTAATGACTGATGAGCCAGCCCCTCAAAAATGATCGGTCTCTTGACACTCTGCAGCACCATCTTACCTATGATACAGTGGTTGCAGCGGATTGTTGTATCTTAACTGTTACGAAACATCGATTTCAAGAACATTTTGGGAAATTAACACTTCTCTTAAAATTACTTTCTGGTTCACTCCAGCGTTCAGCGCCAGATTCCGTCACCGCCAGTGTCCTCGATCAGTCGGAGGGACCGGCGGCAGAGTCACGTGACCTCCAAACGGGTTGCCTGTCCGGACTAGTGGGGTTGCGGAAGCGTGCGGAGCCGTGGCGTAGTAGGTAGGATCTTCCGCTCTCTTGCAGAGGATGCTAGTTTGAACCAGGGTTGGCTGTGCCTAGCTTGGCCGTTTTTTCCAAAACTGAACACTGATGTCAACCTATCAAATGATGCTTCTAGGAGCAAAAATGTTCAGCTTTCCACACATTGTCATGTCGGAGACGACCCTCGCCGTTACGTGGCCTGAGGGGATGGAGCTGGGCCGACATCAGAATGCGAGCAATGTTACCTTGTGACCCAAGGAAGGGGTAGCAGATGTCACGCCGCGCATCGTTCAGGGGCGATAGTTGAGACCCGATTGCATTGTGATATTGCCTCTGTAAACGTTTAGGGATGCGTGACTTTAAAAATATTTGATGCCAAATTTAGCACGTTTGTGAAACCTCGGTGCTAAATTATCCGAGCTCCATTTTGCACATTCATGGGCCGTATTTCGGGCGAACGTTAAGTCACCCAGGCGCCATATTCAGCGCCGCGTGCGAGCTAAGATCAGCGGAAGGCCTGGCCTTTCCGCCATCATCATCATTAGCGTATGAGCCACGTTATATCTAACTGGGGACCTGTCTTTCATACTTTTATATTGCATGTTTGCCTACCTTTGTCTCTGTATGCTGCCGCCCCTGCGGCCACGGAGCTGAGTGGTCTGCGGAGACGACCCTCGCTGTCACGTGACCTGAGCACGGAGCTGAGTGGTCTGCGGAGACGACTCTCGCTGTCGCATGACCTGAGCGGGTGGTGCCGGCGCGAGCTGAGCCGGCATCGGATTGCGGAGAATGTGACCTTGTGACCCGGCGAAGAGGTAGCAGGTGCTAAGAAGCGCGCCGTTTAGGGGTGATAGGAGAGCCAATTACACAGTAATTGTACCATTGTATAGCTGGGGACGCGGGAATGTAAGACACGTCAATTCCTCAACACGGGGAGTGCTCTGTTGTGTTTCAAACGGCTACCCCTGTGTGATGTGGTTCGCCTGCGCGAGGAGCCGTACTGAGTGTGCCCTAACTAATCGGACAGGTGCATGCTACTGGGTTTGTTGCGTCCATACAGAAGAGGTCAAGATTAATAGAGACGGATAGAGATCGATAAGTGTGTTGATCAGTGGTGATATATAAAAAACAATTAAAAATTAACAGCTGGAGAAATCCATGGGTGGCATCGGAGGTTTTAAGAAGCATCCGCAAATGTAATCGCAATTCAAATTGTCTAATAAGTGTGACAGAGGGAAGGCTGGGAAAGACGGAGGGTCCAAAAAAATTTACCAACGCATATCCAGTTTAAGCAAAATCCATCTCAATATCACAATAGATAGGTGTCGGCTGGCCTGCCTCCTCGAATCTGGATGTAAAAAAACACTTAGATTATTCGAGGATTAGGATTCGAGGAGACAGGCCGGCCAACACTATATCTACTTATGATCATGCTCCTCGCCGCAGCACTCCAAAACCTATCAATATCACAATACATTGAAAACCATTAAAGGACGGCAGAAACTTTCCAGCATAACCCCTTTGGTCTATGACTCCGGCGATTTAGTCTCCGATTGTCTCCGAGGACACAGAGAAAGCAAGCTTGCTAAACAAATATTGCGCTTCGTTATTCAGGCTACACATCAATGATCAATCCCAGCCTCACATGGACACAAACAGAGAAATCAACATTTCTTTAAACAACATCGTTATCACCGAGCGAGAAGTGTTGAACCAACTAAACTCACTCAATTTCAATAAATCCCTAGGTCCCGACAGAACTCCCTCTCGTATTTTGAAGTTAACGGCGATACAAATATACATACCACTCTCCGCTCTTTCCAACAAATCCCTAATTGAGGAGAAATTTCCATAATTGTGGAAACAAGCCATGATCCAGCCAATTAAAAAAATGGTTCTCCCTCTGGCTGCAAAAATTACAGACCCACTCCGCTTGGTACCATTAGTCTGCTAGTACCATATCATATGTGATCCTCCAGGGCCCGAACGGCGTTAGCTGCGGCTGCGGAGCGAAGTCCCTTACTTTATTTTCATTCAGAATTACACGTTAGAACGTGTTCTTCTGAATGGTTTTTGGAACCACTGGAAAATCAATCATGATGTCATTAGCTGCATACAGTTAGTTGTGATGACAACCGTGCTTTTCTAGCACACGTAACTAACACTGAAGCACAAGGAGTACCTTTTGACATAAATAAAACATGTCAAATTATGTTACTAACCCTCGCCCCGGTAGCTGAGGTGATTGAACATCCCCTTCGAACTAGACCCCTATGCGGGATAGCGAAAAACGCGAATGCTGGTGGATAGCTGATACAAATTCATGACGGAACTATATTGCCACCTTTTGGCTCAGTTCAATATTGAGGTCATGACAGGTCAAAGAAAGTGACATATTGGGTAAAGTTTTTGGGTTCTAGCGTCTGAGAGCTGAGTTAGAACCATTTTTAGGCACCATTCGCTTTCTCTCGTCACGGCGAATCGAATGATGTAGAATATGACCATACTAGGTCAAAACACAAAAACGACCTTACCCAAGGTCAGGTCAAGGTCACTTTTTAACCTAGCATAGTCGATATGCATATCAATCGCCTCGCAGTAGCAATCAGAACGCAATGACATCAAAATAAAAGTGGTTTCATCATTTCATGCAAAGTTATTGACCTAAGTCTGAAAACTGCTTAAATACTCCCAGGTGACCACTCATAGGTCACATGTCAAAAATTGCAAAATGAGCCTGGAAGAGGGCACTGGAGATTACGATTTTGAGAATATGAAGGTATTCTCAGCTGTATCTACACAAATACAACCCAATGCATTTCCTTTCATGCATTTCCAATGGAGAGGTAATGGTCTGTACTTGATCTTAGGTCATCGATATGAAAATCCCAGAATATATGTTTTGGCGCTTGGTGAGCCTATTATGTGGTAGGGGAGAGTGCTGTAAGACGCCCCTGTTAAGCTCTGAAGGGTTTTTCTGACAATCGATCAGCTAGAAAAAGAAATCCAGGTGCCCATAGGAAAGATCAATTATTTTTCTAAATATTTATCATCGCTTTTGACCACTAGGATAAGTAGTTAGGTGATAAATTACGTTCTTCCAAAGGTCGGAAAAAGTGCGTCTTACAAATGGGGTCGGTAAGACGCCCTCCCCATTTTAGCAATATATTTTCTATCTGCATGTCACATGTTCTGGAGAATTTGGTGGACGTGTAGGAACACAGAACGAGCCAGATGTCACGTGAGCTCACGTGATAATCTCTGGGTGGGCTTGGGGATATCTGATGTATTTTATGGCTATATGGTCGGTCAGGGGGCCCGTCAGTCTGTGTTGAACAAAACTTCTTTAATCACTGAATGAATGAGACTGACTCTGACTCAGTCAGACTCATCGTTTGGCGTATGGGTCCTCAGAGCAGGGTTGGATTCAGGGTTTTTTTCGTAAGGGGACCGCACCACTGAACGGGCGCCTTTTTGGACCGAGGGGTGGCTTTTTGTGTCAAAGGGGTGCCCTTTCTATTCAGTGAGGCGGTCTCGTGTTTTCTAGGCGCCCACATCCACCCCGGAACGTCTTCCTGAGGAAGCCTTGCCCTCTGTGCAAGGCTTCCTCAGGAAAGACAGAGGGGAGGGGGTGGCTCCCGCGGCCCTCCTGGAGCCGCGTCTGCCTCTGATTTAGTTTTAGATTATTCAGCTTTCTCAAGCAATTGGATATGTTAACCAGTTTTTCGTATTCATAGTCTGAAAGTGAAATTTAGTAAAAGTACATGCGTTAGAGGAGGCTTTATTGTATACCTGGCAGATGAACGTAAACGGAACCAGCTACAAAGAAAAGGCTCAAGTCTTGCAACATTGAGTACATTGTTTGCTAGCCGATTCTAAAAAAAAATGCGAGTTGACAAAACTTTACATCCTCTAAAATCACAGACAAACAAGCGTTTCCTTACAAAAAGGAATGAACTGTCCATTTGTTCATTCTGTCCATTCGATGTCGGTCCCACCCTGTTTCATCACTAAAGAGCTATCTCATAAGTGATTCCTCTTCGCCCGATTCAATGTTTTTACAAAACATAAAATTACTTTATTTTCCCTCTTAGATCAAACCTGACAGTTCTCATCCCACTCTGTGCCATTCAATCCCATATTGTCTTCTAATCGAAGTAGTGGCGCAGCAAAGGGGGTTCCTGGGATCCGCGGACCCCCTTGGGCTGACCTTTTGTACTAGAAAGAACGAGGATTGATCTCACTCTCAGGGGGCCCCGGCTTGGGGGCCTTTTGTACTAGAAAGAACGAGGACTTATCTCACTCTCAGGGGCCCCCGGCTTGGAAGATCTTTTTACTAGAAAGAACGAGGATTTATCTCACTCTCAGGGGGCCCCTCGGCTTGGAGGTCTTTTGTACTAGAAATGAGGATTGATCTAAATCTCAGGGGGCCCCGCCAGGGGAGCCTCTGGCAGGGGCCCCCCGACGGCTGTTGGAGCCCCCCTGACCGAATCCTGGCTACGCCATTGAATTGAAGTCGAACTTTCAGGTGCATGCACTAAAAGCATGCATTCCATTGATTTGTAAGACGCCCCAATGGGTATGTAAGGCGCCCAGGATGGGCGTCTTAGATGCTAAGAGGGGTGGGCGTCTTGTAAACAATCACTAGGCTGCAGCATATGCTTTTATAGGAATGCGACAAAGCTGGCACAGAAAATGGAGACTATTTTTTGGCCGTAAATAAAACCAAAAACTGAACAAAAATATAATTTTTCCCATACCTTACCTTAAACACACTTTATAGATGATTGAAAATGCCAATATTATTTAAGAAAACACCTATAAAAATGAAAACAAGCACAAACTCACTCACGCTTGGGCAACGAGGCACACATTCTGGGAAGCAGCTGATGAAAGGAACTCGCTTAGATCAGGAACATTGGAAATCGTCAGCTACTAGCGGCTGCTTTAAAAATTCACCGGGGCGTCTTACTTGCCCTGGGCGTCTTACAGCACTCTCCCCTAAGTTTTAATTCGATAGATTCCCCTATTTCTTACTTATGCCGCATTAAACATTTTTGAAATGAGGTCACTTGACCTGCACTGGTGACCTGACCCAGTGGCGTAGCCAGGATTCGGCCAAGGGGGTCCGACTACCGTCGGGGGGCCCCCAGGCCGGGGGCCCCTTAGTTGTCGGGGCCCATCTCCTGTATGTGTCATAAAATTTTGCCATCATAACATTTACACGATGAAATTTTTATATCCCTTTTTAAGTGTTTGTTCTTATTTTGTTTATAGTTTGATTTTTCTCGATCCCACTAAGTGTTGATAAATTTAGGTCACCAAATATCAACACGCACCCCGCTGGGGGGGGAGAAATTCGCCCCCTCCCTCCTGGTTTTCCCCTGATAGCTAAAAAACAAAGAGATGCAGAACAACGAAACTTAGAGTACCTTATTCCTGATCAATTTTACACATCTGACCAAATTTTTTAGTTAAGGTCATGTCAGGTCAAGGAGCTATTCAGGGTCAAGTGACCCGACCTCAAAACCTAAAATCACGAGTTTGAAGCAGTGCCCAGGGAACATAAGCTAACCGATCAATTTGAAACTTCCACTATATGACAATTATCTCGGAGTTTTGATATTGTTGACCTAAGGTGGGGTCAATTTTTTGGTCACCCCATTATAAGTCCATAGTGAAAAATAGAATGGGCTCTTTTTCAGTAAATACTGGATAGATAAAGCTGAAAATCCTCTGTCTATTATTATTACCACGATCTTGACCTTAAAGTTGAGTTTTTGAGCATCTGACCTCTCAAAGGTCATATCAGGTCACGGGAGCGGAGAGTGATTGCTTTGCCAATAGCGTCTCACTGAATGGAGATAAAGCTCCCATTTTGCTTGCATTGTGCTTATATTGTCCCGGGGAGTCCATTTATATGCAACATGACCATACCAGGTTACTCTGTGACCCTGATTTAGCTCCAGGTCAGGTCATTTTTACTATTTGACCTAGCAAGGTCATATTATACATCATTCGATTTTCCGCGATGAGAGGAATCCAATGATGCACAAATATTTGCTCTATCTCCCCTGAGGGCAGATCTAAAGAGGGAAACGTACACTGATCTGTTGTAAGCCTATGGAGCCTTCTTTGACCTATGCTGGCCTCAATATTGACCTGACATAAAAATTATTCGTATAAAATCTCTTCGTCTTCTCAAGAAATATCGACCGCCGCCCGAAATTTTCCTTTAGCTTTCGTGGAGAACGAGATACGGAGGGGGGCGAAAAACGCCCCCCAGCGGGCCGCGTCATCCAAGGGACCCCAGCGGGGCGCGTGTTAAGGTTGGCCCATACCTATATGGCAGCGTGGCTATCATAACAGCTTTGTGGCACATTTCGGAAAATCAAATGTTGCTGCGTGCATGGTGTTAAACATGACTCTACCTCATTTCACTCTGGTAATCAGGCATGAAGTTGTTGAAGGTCATTCGTTTTCAGTACGAAGAAATGGTCTTCTATGGGAAATGATCAGGAGCGTTGGAACTACGTTCAAAGTTGGGGGGGCAGCGGGAATTTTCAAGTCATTTCTTTCCAGTCAACACCATAGGGTTAATGGTTAAGAATCATGTAAGTTGGGGGGCAGCTGGCCCTCCCTGCCCCCCGTTCCTACGTCCCTGGAAATGATTACCAATTTTTCCGGGTGTCGAATTCATGAACTCTAATCAGAAAATTTCCAAAGAAATGGAAAAAATGAATAAAAATAGAACGGATATGGTGGTGTGTTCCGGACGTCATATAACGTCTATTCCGCGGAAAAATCCTGATGAACTCACTACAGTTACTTTCTTACCCTTGCTATGTTGTAAATGAGAAAATTACCAAAACAAGAGGCGCTTGAGATAACTATCGCCTTGGATCACTCTGTCATTGTTATTTTAAACCTTTCATACCTATTTTTCTTTTTGGGATTATGCCCATCAATTTCTGTCATTGCCCTTGTTTGTCTGGTTTCCTACGAAAATATTTGAAAGTTGTTTATTTCAGAATATTTGGGACGGTAGTTATTGGAACTAAGCTAATAGATTGAAAATCAGCTCAAGTTCCAAATTCCCTGTCCGATTTGCTATTATGGATACTAAAATTAGATTAATTTTTGCCTTTCCTTCAGTAATGGTGCCTGATCGACATGTTTCAATTGGGTTTTATTTGTAGGCAATGGGAATAGATACATTTTTCCGAAGCATATGATTTTCGAAAATCTTCTTTGAGCCTAAGATCTCAAGCGATATCTCTGGATTGTATCCTAAAATCTAAAAGAAACGGAAAGGAAAAAGGACGCTCAATAAGCGGGATATAGGGGAGTGCCCCAGATACTATATAAAACCTATTCCATGGACGGTCCTACTGATGAAACCGCTCACTTACTCCTCCCTAGCCATTGGTTGGAGATCCCGGGGCTTGGGGAGGTGAGTACTTCCTTGGACTTTAGGTCTCTGACAGGCTTTGTACAGGGCTTGTATTGCTATGCCAGTGTTAAGCCATCCGGGACAGGTCATTTTTTGACATTTTAACTGGGGGGCAATTGGCCCCCCAGTCGGCCAAAATGCCCCCCAGTGCCGGGAAATTAGCCCCCCAGTGAAATAGACAAGCATTACTTAAAACTGAATAAACGCAAATGCACCCAACGAAAATAAGACAGAACACCACCCAATAATACTAATCTTGTTCTATTGCTCGTCCCAAATTGGCAACCCACAAAAATTATGTTCAAAAACTACCATCAGAAGCTGTCTACTCCATTGTGCAAAAGCGAGACAAAGTAAGTACTTACGGGATATCCCGTCTAAGTAACCTCAGCATAAATTTAACTAACCACAACGCTGGAGATAGCCTACAACCAATCAAACATCGTTTACTATCCGACCAGGAGCCCCCGCCCCAGCCAGTACCATGGCATTGCATGATGCTCTCATTTCAGACGTGGTCGGTTGTCAGCGCTTAGAGCTCGTTCGTGGATTAGGCGGGATACAGTGTAGTCAAAGCGCGTCAGATTGGTTGCTGGTGTGCAGGTGTGAAGTGCTTAGCCCATTTATTTAGCATGTGTTGGTAGCATACCTACGTGAAATTTAAAGTGAGATCGTTGCATCACTTTTTTCTGTAAAGTTGATATAGGAGACCGGGGTCAACTGTAATAATTTTTTCTTTTTTGTCAGGAAGGGCAATGCTTTGTGCTAGACAAATTTTCCTCATATTTTCAGTAGTCTTGACATTTTGGCCATCTGGAAGATGTAGCACTTTACCAAAAAAAAAAAAATATATTGGTCGAAACTTGGATTTAAAAAAACTTGCTTCAAATGTTACGTTTGGCCTCATCAAGGGTACAGTCCAGGGGTCAACTGTAATTAAAGCCATGCATCTAGTTCTTTCCGATCGCAATGCATGTCTCGTGGGCCCACAAAGAATATAACTGACACTGGACCAATGTTTCCTTTGCTCTGCTGGTTTGGAAGTTCTTAAGGCATACAATACAGAAGACATCCTCTTCTTTCTCATCACTAGTTCTACTGTTGCCGGGTGTTCTCTGAGCCTTTTTCTTTCTGGCTTTCTGTGCCTTTTTCGTCCTCTTCCTTGCGTAGGCGCAGCCTTCTCGAAATATTTTTCTGTGTGTGTGTGTGTGTGTGTGTGTGTGTGCGTGCGTGCGTGCGTGCGTGCGTGTGTGTGCGTGCGTGCGTGCGTGCGTGCGTGTGAGCGTGTGTGTGTGTGTGTGTGTGTGTGTGTGTGTGTGTGTGTGTGTGTGTGTGTGTGTGTGTGTGTGTGTGTGTGTGTGTGTGTGTGTGTGTGTGTGTGTGTGTGTGTGTGTGTGTGTGTGTGTGTGTACGCCCGTCTTTCAGCTCCAGTGCTCTGTTTTCGGGTGTTTCGGTAAGAATTTCAGTTTTTTTTGGTCTTCCGGCCAACATTGGTCTGCTTCCATGTCTCTTGCTTCCATTCCCCTTGACCCGACCTCGACTCTACATGACCTGCGCTATCTATTTTGTAAATCAGTACTTTACTTCTAGCCTTCGAGCCTAGTTGCTCCCTCTGGCTAGGCTGTCAGAAAATTGCGATTGTGTAAAGCAATTGCGCGTTCCCGGTGGATGCTAAGTTAATGGGATTCCATGCATCACAATGTAGAGATCTTGCACCGCCGCAATTAAGACGCCGCCGCCTATGCCAGTTCTCGGAGCCGTCCCGGCCCACTGAAGAGAAAATCGTGGGTCACCGCTATTAGTGGCCACTGCAATCGGCCCCCGAGAAGACCACCAAGTTCCCACCACTACCATCGGTCCTGCACACAGCACGTCGTCCCGGAGCCGCATGGGTCGTCCCCCTGTGAGGTTTGCGCTAAGTCGTGTAAGAACTTCTCGGGATGCCAGTAAAGCAAAGAATGTCCGCCAACCCATCTTTACCCGGAGCCAACCCGTCTTCCACAGCAGTGCGCCAGCTTGGTACGTTGAAGGGGCTGTGACAGGGCCACGCCGGCACAGACCACGTTGCCAGGTCATGTCCCGCGCCGCCGAGGTCATCGCCGTCTCCAGAGTCGCTAAGCTCGTACCTCTCCTGGTTTTCCCTCTGTAAATAGGAGCATGAACCTGCCATGATTTCACCGGAGTAAAGCTCATTATTTGTAGAGTGGTGTTATGAGAAGTGGTAATATACATGTAAGTTAAGCCGGTACCTCAGCCCCATTTGTGTTTCTCCGGTTCCAAGGGTGTTTCAACCAGAGAATTTTGGTTCAGGTGAAAACGGTCTGTGTGCAGCGAGGACACGGCGAAGGTGGGCGCATAGCCCAACTTGTTCTTACATGTTATCACATTATTTTGCCATTTACGCGAAACAAGTGTTACATCGCGGCTCTTTATAGCCCCACTGATTCCCATCAAGGTCATCGCCACAGGAGAACGAGACTACCGGTGGACCAATTGTTCTTCTTATGGGTGAGATAAAGCTACTCTGTACTCAGCCCGGTGTTAAACTGTTCCGATTTTCATTCTAAAAGTTAAACGGCTTTAATCACGCTGCCTTGACCACGGGGAGGGTGGCCGTTCATCCCACTCTGATGTAATACCCAGATGGACCACGGGCCTGCCCATCGGTCCCAGAAGTGAATGACTGGTGCTTTTGGTGAAGTTCATTTTGTCCAATGTCTAGCGAAGAAAAATGGACTTCTGGCGAAAGTTTTCTGTACAGAACCGGAACTCAGATCAGATATTAAACGGTGGAAAGCTATCGAAGTACGCATACAACGTAAAATTATTTAAGGATGGATGTATTCAGCTTTGTCTTTCGGAAGGGGCAGGCTACTGTCTTCTACGGTGTCAAGAGGCGGCTGACCTAGTCTTTATATTTGCATCAGCACGATTCGCACGTTCCTTGCGGGCGGCTCTCAATGTCAAAAATGTTCGTAAAATAGTTTCGTGCTGTACATTGCATGTTACTCACATAAATCCGCGTTTGAGCTGCAAACCATCAACGTAAGACACACTACAATAACAGTTCAGTGTATTGTAATTCGGGTGGGATACGCAAAATTGGCATGTGTAGTAAAGCCACATCACAATAAGATGGCTTTTCTCAGTGGAATACCTGATCATTTTAGCATCTTCATATCATGCTGAGCTTGGCGCCAGTAGATGTTTTCCCAGAGGACGTGTCCTGCACAAGCACGGGTCGCGCAGCGGCACGTGCGTCTGAGAGCCCACTTCTTCCCTACACGTCAGGCAGATGGCCACGGAGCAGGCCTCGCTGCAGCAGTGGGAGCAGGTAGGTGTCGGTCGGTGTCCCATCCGGTCGAGGTACATCCGGTCACATCCGGAGTCCCACAGGGCAGTGTCCTCGGCCCCGTCTCTTCCTCGTGTACATAAATGACCTTCCGGACACCCTAGCAGCACGCACGCGGTTGTTTGCTGATGATACTGCAGCCTACAACGTAGTTTCCAACACTGCAGACCAGCTCAGCCTACAAAAAGACTTGGACAAGCTTGCTCGCTGGGAGGAGAAGTGGGATATGCAGTTTCATCCGAAGAAATGTACCTCACTTCCAATCACCCGCAGCAGAGAACCAATGCAGTACCAATATGTCTTACATGGGCACAATCTAGAAACAGTCAGCTACGTCAAGTACCTGGGCGTCACACTCAGTAAGGACCTGACCTGAAACTGCACATCGAGAATGTTTGTTCAAAAGCTAACAAGACATTAGGTTTCCTGAGGAGGAATTTAAAAATCAGCTCACGAAAGGTAAAGGAAACCGCCTACAAAGCATATGTGCGCCCTTGCTTGGAATATGCTAGCTCCGTGTGGGATCCTCATCATCAAAATGATATCAACAGAATCGAAGCAATTCAACGCAGAGCTGCGCGGTTCGTGATGAGGGACTACAAACGCACCTCTAGTGTCTCGGTCATGCTAAGTCAGCTCAAATGGCCACTGCTTGAGCAGCGACGGAAGGCGGCACGCCTAACAATGCTTCGAAAGATCGCCAATGGCAACGTAGAAGCAGATGAGCTAAGAGAAAAGCTAACACCGTTCCCTGAGCGGGCAAGACAGGGCACCACCAGCAGTTTGTCATGCCGCAGTGCAGGACCGATTACCGTCTGCACTCATTCCTTCCAAAGACCATCAGGACTGGAATCTACCGCCAGAAGAATCTGTGGATCGTGATTCCTTGATTTCTCTCTTGTAACTCTTGTGTGATTATTGTTTGTTCTTTTGGCTTTGCGAGACACGAGCTACAGCACTTCAATTGACAAAATAATCAACTCGATGATTGTGGTCAATATACGGTAGAAGTAGAAGTAGAAGGTACTGCTCGAAGCCTGTCCAGCGCCCGGTTTGGAGCTGGCGCACCGTGAACACGGTGTCACGATTGTACCGACCGATGGATGACGGCGCGCGGTCCCGCATGTTACTGCGGTGCTAGCAATTAGGCCAGTGTTGTTTAGCCGACCTGGAAACTGTTCTCGCAGGTGTTTGGGTCTACTCCGTCGTCATCTTGCGGTAGGACTCGAGAGAGAGAGAAAGAGAGAGAGAGAGAGAGGGGGGGGCGGCGTGGGTGTCTGTGCAAACGAGGACCGGGAACGTGGCTGGTTCTCCCTCTAGACGTCTGAAGTCAACTAGTGCGGCTCGCAGGGCACAAGCTCCGCTCGAGTGCTTGAGCATAGTGCACCAGCTGGTGCACGCACCTCTCGGATCTACCCGAACGGCAGGATGATAAGGATGCCCCCGCCTCCAAGCGTCGTGCCTGCGGTGGCGGATCCACCTGAACAGATCCAGGTGGCCCGGGTCGGTAGGTTAGTCAAGTGTTGTTCAGCGATTGTACGTCAGACTGAGTCGGGAGCTGAGCGGTGGCCACCCGGTCCTTCATCCAGATCGAAGCGAACAGACTCCCGAGTCAGCCACGGCGGGGCAGTGACTCCCAACCGCTCCTCCACCGCGGTATCAGCCAGGCCGGCCATGTTCAGGACCTCTTGGCCTCACCAACGCCACCCCGAGGTACAGTACGGGAGTCTCGGGGCTGTCGTCTCCACCGTGACTCGGAGCGGGTCTTCTGTGTGGAACAATTTCGTCCGAAAAATCATGCGGGCGACCAGGACGCGACGGCGAGAGTGGGCCGCTTGCGGCATGAGTAGAGCCGCAAGGTTCGACTGTGGGCGACCTGTGACCACTCTGGCTGCGGCACGGAGCTCCATATCGATCAGCTCGACGTGGGAGGGAGACGCGGCGAGCAGCCATGCACCGTCGACGAATTCCAGGGCACCTCACACATAGCCGTTAGCAACGGTTCTGAGTTGCTGCACACGCAGACCCCACGAACGCGCTGTGAGTTGGCGCAGGTGTGCGAGGCGCGACTAGTTTTCTTCCCATGACAGGTTGCGACGGCCAGCGGCGAGTAGCAATGCAGCAGTGGCGTATTCGAGGACGTCCAGACATATCTGCCGATTGCTCCTCCGTGAGAGGCGTCTGCTTGAGAGCACTTCCCTGAAAAAGAAAATGCGTAAGCAATTGACAGATCGTGCCACTGGAAGGACAACTAAAAACACGTGTTTGTTTCAGCAAGCGCATGAACATGGGTCTGAGCCACCTTCGCTGGCAGGGGCGTAGGAACGGTTTGAAAATGGGGGGGGCAACCTTAGAGGGGGCCCACCTCAAGAGGGCCCCAGTCCACGGGGGCCCATTATTAAAAACAGTTTTAAATAGCTCGTTTGGTGTCAATAAGGCACGCCTGTACACTAGGCTGTCAATATATGGCAACTTGAGATATTGAATTTTGCCCTATGATTTCAAGTTGTACTATGATTTAATAAATCATAGAAAACAAGTTATGGGGTTTTTACCTATTCCCTATTTTAATAAAAAGTACATTTTTAAGCTCTTTCGGAGGATTTCAAACATTTTGTCACCAAGAACGTGTTTTTATATTTAGAGATATCTAAGCCTTTTTCATCATATTTACAAACAATTAAAAACTAATTAGAAAACTATAAATAATACTTTGATACCAAATGGCCTGACTCTACTATGCCTAATGAGCTTTTAATTACTTATTCAAAGGAAATGTGGCACCTCCACAACGTGATTTTAACTGAGATAGCCAAGTTGTAAAGCAGGTCGGAAAACCCGGTACTCCATATTTCATTTGTCTTGGAACTAGCTATTTCCGTAAAAAAAGCTAAAACCTACCTGACACCAGGCCCCTCAGCCCCCGTCGCCGGCGGCCATTGTTGTGAGCTACCGGTGTGACGACATATGCTGACGTCACGATGAGCATCAGCCAATCGAAGCCCTTGAAGCGTTTCAAGTATGGTAGTGGCTGCCAGATCGTGACATCATCCACAGTCTGATATTTATTTCTTTTTCAAGAGGAGTATTTTTAAAAACCAAATATTGAGCTTATTGTACATTTTTAGAGAAATCATGAGTGGTTTCATTATTTTTACTAAAAGTATGCCTAATTACACTAAATTCCAGGATTCGACCAAGGTGCCACATTCCCTTTAATGACAAAATACGGGAATATTTATTTAGTTTAGTACCGATCCCTTCTTTACAGCATTAGATATTGATTTAGTTAAAGGGTGGTCACAATCAATCCATCTAGCTGAATTTCGATGCCTAAAATGTAGAGATCCAGTACGACTGCAAGTGCAAAGTAATTGATGGCCTGCTTTGTGATGCTGAGGAGATAAGGGCATGGTGGTTTAGTGGTTAGCAGCCTTGCTTTCCACGCGGCCGACCCAGGTTTAAGACCTGGCAGATTCCTTGAGCAAGAAGCAGTTTGGCTCCCAAGAAACCCTTCCAACAGGCAAAGACTTAGCGACGCCATATAACTGGTAGTTGTTCCGTCGATAGGTCCCAAGCTTGCTGTTGATCCTTAGCCCGAGTTCGAAGTGTTCTACCCTTCGTCGCTGTTGTGCTGAGACCATGGACTACAGCGCAAGCCGCTGGCAAGACTCAAGGAGCTAGTCACCCTCAATACCGAGTTCCAATTTCCCTACTGACTCCAGATGAAGATTAGCAGCAAGTTGGTAGTCAGTCCCAGAAACATCCTATTCAAGCTCTCCTGCCTCCTGATCCAGCCTTAGATGGTGCAATTGACTGCCATGCCGACAGTGTGCTCCTCTGAATGGTTCGCTCACTCCGAGGAGATCCTGATGACCATGTCATGCTCTACAGCGAGGAGGGGAGGAGGATCACCTTCCACAACATCGTCTCTATCAGAGGGGAGCAGGAGGTGGGGAACACCTCTCTCAGGCAGCGGACCCTGCCCTACGTCAGCACATAGATGGCCACCCTAAAGAAGATGGTTGACTGAGACGGGGCCACCGAGCCTATCATCACCTGCCGCTTGATCAAATCCAAGCTCCCAGAGTTCATGGGAAGCCCATGGAGGTAGAGCCCTCCGTCTGCCACACGCAGGTCATGGAGCTGGCTCTAGCTGCCACGTCTGTAAAGCAAATGACAGCTGACAGTAATGTCTTTCGTGCTGAAAGAGGGGTGGTTTTATCGGACGATGGGCCCAGCTCACCAAACTGATGCCCAGGATCAACAGCGAGCAGGACCCACTCGGCATCACAAGGTTCGCCATCAAGTAGATAGAACTTAAAATTAATCGGAAACTCTGTATTTTAGGCCTCGAAATACAGTTAGACTTATTGTGACCATCCCTTGCCTGAAGCAATCCCTACTGCTCTAAAGAAGGAGCCCGTAATCACCTGAATAGTGTTTCTCGTTTGTGTCACGAAATACGTGATTCAGAGCTAACTAGGCATAGAGAAGTGTGGTCTTTTGATATTAAGGCACTCTCTGTGGTGTTCTAAATATTGTTTCCTAGTTTGTAAATGCGGTAATAAGCCGAAACATCTGCAAATATAAGGAAAAATTGCACTTGGTGAAAATGGCTTAAATGCCCCCAAAAACCTAAAAATGCATTTTAAGTCGAAAACGGGATAGGTATAAAAGGTTAAACCATTTTTGCTTTTGACTATTGTTTAATATGCCACAACAGAACTGGAAATCGTGCGGCAAAATGACATTTCCCAATGTTTCATACATTGGTACAACCACCAACATGCACTCGATATTTTCGTACATCACTTCTTACGTTTTTTCCTGCTGTTTCCTTTCATTGAATAGTTCCGAGTGGTTTTTTCGATTTTGTAGTAGAAGACGGCCGATCTCGTCACGCCTTTCGATGACTGACGGACAGCTGTTGCTCAGCATTTGGTGCGGGGTGCGTGTACAAATTAATTTTTTGTATTGGGAGAGATATGGGACTGAGCTTTATTCGGTTCAATTCTCTGTTCTATTTTGGAAACAGTCGGGTAGTAGGTGTCTTGGCCTTGTCCACGAAGCGCTCCCCATCCAGGGGCTTGCAGGGGGCTACTACGGAATTGGAACTTTCCGAGACAAGCTATCGGGGTAGTTTGGGTTTCTTTTTTATATTTCAGTTCCTGGTACATGTATATTCGTTGCGGGGGCCCACCACAGAGAAGTGGGGGGGTCGGAAGCAGTAGCCCCCTGGCCCCCTTTTTCTATGCCTATGCCGCTCAGAGGCTGCTAATTCATCTTAGAGGCCCCCAAGACCCAGACCATGGCTCAGTAACCCAAATCAGTCAGTTCAGGGGGGCCCCATACCAGTTCATGGTTCTTGAGACCAGCTTATCAAGGGACACCACATAAGCACGGGGCCCCTAGTAGCTCAGCACAGGGGGCCCCATATTCGCATAGGGGGCCAGATTAACTCAGGGGCCCGGTTCAGCACAGAGGTCCCAGGTCGGCTTCTACAGGTCTCAAAACAGCTCAAGAAGCCTGTCTAAGCTCAAGGATCCCATCTCAGCTCAGTGATTCTAAAACAATTCAAGGGCCCGAGATCAGCTCAGGTGCCCAGTTCAGCAGAGGGGGACCCAGATTAGCCTTGAAGGCCCAGCTCAGCTCAGGGGCTCCCAGATTGGCTGATATAGGGTCTCGTTCCAAACCAGCTCAAGGGGCTCCATTCAAGCTCACGGTCCCCAGCTTAGCCCAGGGACCTTAAAATATTTCACAGGTCCCATGCCAGCTCAGAAGCCCCAGTTAAGCACGGGGAGTACCTGATTAGCTTAATGCCCCAGCTGAGCTTAGGGAGCCCAGGGTGGCTTATATAGGGTCTCAGAACAGCCCAAAAAAACATTCAAGCTCATGGCCCCCAGCTCAGCTGTGGAGCCCCAAAACCGTTCAGGGGGCCCAGACCATTTTATGAGCCGCCCAGTTCAGCACGGGGTCCCCAGATTAGCTTAGGGCCCAGACTAGCTTTGGGGACCCAGCTCAGCTCAGGGGCCCCCGGGTCGGCTGATACAGGTTCTCAGAACAGATCAGGGGGCCCATTCAAGCTCACGGCCCCCAGGTCAGTAGCTGTAAAGCCTTAGAAAGGGTCCCAGACCATCTCAGGGGCTTTCAGTTCAATGCAGGGGCCCTTATTAACTCTTGTGATCAGATTAGCTTAAGACCCCGACTTAGCTAAGGTGCCCCTTGCTGGCTTAAATAGGGTTTTGCAACAGTTCAGGGGTCATATTAAGGCTTATGACCCCAAAGCTTAGCTCAGGGGCCCTATTACTGAGCAGGGACCCCAGATTAGTTAAAGGGAGATACGCATAAAATATTATTGTGGTTTCTTGCTATTTGAAAAATCCTGCTTACAAAACTATTAATTATTTTTGTATCTTCGGCAAAATTTTGGGAGGCCACTCACTTATTATCGAAATAGATTATTAGTTCCGATAAAGTGCTGAAACCTTCAACCATCACTTATTTTTCGAAAACAGTGAGAAAAATGACGGCAACAAAATTTGCTATCCAGCCGTGTTAAGTTCAATACCTTAGCTATCATGTTCTGAAAACCAGGTGGCTGAAAATAACAAGTTTTAGAACTTGCCTATAAAATAAAAAGTTTCAGTCTGAAAGTTTTCATCTCTAAATATGTAAAGAGGGAGGCTATTTTGTTTTATTATCTGTAATTTTGATTAATTAGATCGGAAGATATAAGGGTTTGAATGATATTTTGAGAAATGCAGACCGTCACGGCATTGGCCAAAAATGACCTTCAAATTTCCGTTTTCGTTTTGTTTTTGTATTTGCGTAGAACTGCACAAACGGGCCTAGAAGTTGGTATTTGACTTAGAACCTGAACTGCCGTAGCTTTAGATATTTCGAGCCTGCAGTCTTCACCATGAGTTTTCCGCCAAATTTAGGGTGCAAAGCTTAAAAGCTAATTTAGAGCCTTGAATTGAAAACTTTTCCTCCCTACTTTTAGTGTGAACTACAAATTTTCCTGATGTAAAAGGGTGCAAGTTTGAATCCTCTAGATGAATTAGCAAAAAGTAGAGAAATAAAAGTTAAAAATCACATAATGCAAAATTCTAGGTTAAATTTTGGAAATTTTGGAAATTAACAGCAGTGACCCAAAATAGGTTTTGCGCTAGGGTGTCGAGTGGAAAATTCATCTCGGAATATATGGCGAGTGAGTGGAAAATTCCCCTCAAAATGTATGGTGGAGTAAAAATTTTCCAAGTTGCGTAATCAGGTGGTAAACTCTCAAAGCCCTTGTTTGAACTGAGGGATGGATATTTTGTTCAATTTTCTCAAAGTAAATATTTTTAAATCGTCCCCAAGCAGCATTGTTTGACCATTACCATGTGAAAAATTTGAGTTAAACAGGTAAATCTTTACCAACTGAAGCCCCCTAATGCAGTCTCCAATTATTTTTTAAGGCATTGGTGAGTTGTCACAAAAAAAACTTTTTTGGGGTCTCTGAGACCAACCTTCGGGGGGAAAGTGCATGTCCCAATGTATGTCCCCCATGTGTATGTGTGAAATATATGTATGGATACAAAGAACTCTGGGAGCCACCAAGACTAACATTTGTGGGATGAAGACCAACTCTTGGGGGGGGCTTCCCTAGACCAACTCTTGTGCCCCTCCTCCCCTCTCCCATATGACCAGCTCTAAAAAGCCTCTGAGACGAAATATCGGGGCCCCCTTAGACCAACTCTGCAGAGGAGGCCTCCGAGATCGGCAAGTGGTGAAAAATAAAGAAGGGATTTTTCATGCAATACCTAGTACCTAAATTTATTATCTAAGCATATACTGTATAGTTTTTCTGTCCGGGACAACGCCCCTCCTATACCTATAGTTATCGAATTTCGAGGCCAGACCAATAGACCTAAACCATCTAGGCCCAGTGGAGCCTGGCCACACTTAACAACCAGACGAAACTACAAACTTTCTATCATGGCAATAAACTCTTCCAACTCTTCTAAAAGTTTCTTTCTTACTCCAATTCCCTGCCCCTGACATATATTCTCACCTTCATATGAATCTAATCGAAGCTACAGCCTTATTTCTGTTTTGTTTCTTCCTTTCGTCTACATCAGCCAGGCGCGGCGGGTTGCGACCGTTGCGACAGCTTTAGAGCGACCACTACTTTAAATTACTCATAGCTTACTGCCTGCCGGTCGCCTGATCTACATAATTTGCATTTTAAAAATTTCCCAAAATTAATTTTCTGAATCCTTATACGCTAGAAAGTTGTACAGATAAAATCACACAAAGAGAAAGACAAACAATGTTTTGTCAATAACGAAAATGCAACCTGCCTTTCAAAAAGCCTAAAGATGCCGCTTTTATTTACTAGATGTAAAGACGGCGTTTTGGTAAGTCCACGCCGTAGACCAGCCATACAAAAAAGTGCCGATGTTTGAAGGGCAACTGGATGCATTCTTGTTGCCAGGAAAATTCATTTAATGAAAATGTAGAGTTTCAATATATTCAAATACCGGACACTTTCAGTTCAACTAAAATATCAGCGTTTTTATGCCTAGGGTGTCGTAGGGTGTTGTGAGTGGATTTGGGTGTCACACGGCGTGGAAGCAGCAATGAAGGGCTGATACGGATAAAAATTATTTTCTTTGCAATAAATGGTCAATTTTCTACGATACAATTTCAAAAAATATGCTGCTTGGCATACAAATTTCAAGATAATTACTTTTAACAAAAATATGACCAAAAATGGTTTTTCACTATTCTCGGTACCAGAAATACAAAAACAACTTTTCAAGGACGTAAGCCTAGAAACCATGTGCACAGATAAACTGCTTTCCAGAAATGTATCTCTCAAAGCGGTCAGTTCATTTCTTTGGCAACACAAGGCTAGGGTGTCTAATTTTCCACTCACGAATTTTGTGAGTGGTGGAATTTAGTGGCGGTGTTCACCCACTGGAACTTTCTCGGGGGGGGCACTGAGCGTCTTGCCTGCGCCAGAATTTCGATTCTTTTGTTCCACTGAAATCGGTGGAGGTAAGGATGCCAGGTATAATTGGCCAGAAAAATAGAAGTCGCCAGATTTTCTTGCGGAAAAGCGAAAGAGGCGCATAAGAGCCGAGTTAATTTGGCGATCTTCTATTCGATTCTGCTGCTCTCTTTTTCCAGTGGACGTTAGTAGAGGAGGCAATTGAACTGGCCTTTGTAGTAAGTAGTGTTGAGTATTGTTAACTTTGTGAGTGAATTGTGTCGTTGGTAACTAGAACCATAATTGAAAAGTGAGTGGAGAATTCAGCAAATAAATAAATAAAAGTGAGTGGAAAATTCTGCTAGACTGGGTGTCGCTCTGCACCCAGCCACCCAGGTTTTGGGACACTGATTGACAGCCGTGGTGCCTATTCATTTCGAAGTGCCTTGAATCCATACAAGTTTTAAGTCTCTGATACCAGCGCTCAGAACAGACAACAACAACAGACAACGACGAGACCGGAAAAACTGTTAGAATAGAAGCCGTTTCTTACTTCGTTCGTCACCGGCTTCTGACAGACCCCGGTCTGCGACCTGGGCTTAACGCCCCACCGGCGCAGGAGAGCCGCGTGACAATGTGCTGAAAGCAAACCATAGTTTGTTCTTAATGCATCTCTTCATAAGCCTGTAAGTCAGTTTACCATTCTTGTCTTTGAAATAACTGATAAAGATTACGCGGTCACCACCGGATTCGAACCGGGCCTCCCTGATCAAGAGACAGGGCCTCTAACCACTAGACCAACATGCCACACCCCGCACCCCCCACTAGCTGAACACCTGTGACCCGTCAGGAGGTCACTGGCCGGTACCACTCAGCCGAATATGCCGGGACGCTGGCGCCGAGTACTGTCTTTGTCCCGAAAAGGCACGATATAAAGGTGCTTCTAGAAGACGAACCAAGCATTCTTTTGGGCTGAAATTACTTGTATCGTCGAGCGAGGATCCTAAGCTAGCTTCATGCCAAATTTCATCCACTTCCATCCATTTTAAGGACTTGAAACCATGGTGAGAAGCAAAGGTGGTCCGAGAAATTTAGCATCATGTAATACATTTTGGATTAATTACTCGAAAGCCATTACAGATAGGTGGGTAGTATAAGTGAGCGAAATGACCGCAAGTAACTTTCCTATTCAGCCATGTCAGTTCTGAGTTTGTGAGTAACATGAGCTTGAAACCAGAAAGATGCAAATAAAAAGTTTTTGACTCAATTTCTATTTATGCCTATAAAACAAAGAATTTCACCTTGACAGTTTCCATCTCCAAATATTATCAGGCAAAAGCAATGTTCTTTCATTATTTGAAATGAAAACTCAAATCGTCCAATTAGATTGTGAGATATTAACGTTGAAATGAAATGAATCAAAATTCAGTCTTCCGGAAGAACTGTAAAAAGTAGGTCAAAATTTTACGTTTTGCACTCAAAACTATTCCTATGCACAATACAATTGGCCTAGCTACCCCTAGGTGCCTTTCAGCTAACTGAAGCGTGCCTTCTAACATCTCGAGTGTACAATAGAGGTGGGAGTTTCGGGCAATTTTGCAGGCCCGGGCCCGGTCTGCTGCTGATTTTAGAAGCCCGTCACAAGCCCGGTTTGTGGTAGAAATGGCTTACCAAGCCCGGGAAGGCCCGGTATCATGGAAAAACCATAAACGACTGTATACAGCATTTATTTACTTTAAAGCTGTCTCAAATACATATTTTAAGCCAATTTATCCTGGAAAAAGTTTTGGTTGCACCCAAAACCATATTAAAAAGGTGCATGTGGCATCAGTAGCCTCAGCTATCTTAATAATTCAGCAGAAAATGATACTGAAAAACACAGTATGAAACATGGCTTGCTTATGATGCAAGCTTACTTCAGATAATGACCAGCATCACCTTATAAAACAATGGGGATTCAAGATAGAGGTATGCACATGACAGCTAAAAGAATCGGGATGAAATAAGCCCACTCATATCCGACATTTCCTCCATGGTTGCACTTTTAAAAATCATTTTATGCTGGTACGAGCCTCACAATTGAGTTCCAATAATGTTTATGAATAGAGGAGAGAGCAGTGACAAGTTTTCAGCTAAAACTTTTCAGAATATCATGGCAGAATGGTGGTGAATGAATAAAAAATCCTTCACATTGTCCCTGAATTGATACATGTGAGCATTTCCTTTTAATTTAGTCTGTAAACAGCTTGGAATATAGTCAAAAGATTGTTCTGCTTGGGTCAGCCCAATCTGCAAGTAGGTAAGCCAACAGGCCAACAAGGTCCTATCAGCCTATCTTGATAAAGAACCACTAGTTTTCCACAGGTTCGCACCAAACATGGTATAAAAAGGTTGCACCCAATCTCCACCAAAAAGTAAATCTGACACAAAAAACAACTCGAGTCCATCCACATTACCATCACCAGGCGGGCTTGAACACTATTTCCGTTTCAGTTTGTTTTGTTGTATTTTAGGGGCTTGCGCTTAGAAGGTATCTGAAGCAGGGTACTTTAACTACGGGTACAACCAAGTTTCCTACTAAATATAGTCCTCCCATGATGACGTCACCGCCTTTTCCTACTAAGTTATAGGAGATTCTACTAAGTTTTTGGAAAGATCAGCTGAAACATACCAAGTTTGGGCGTATTTGGCACCAATCTAGTATAAATCAAAATAAACTTGTTTCACCCATTTGACAGTAACCTTGATCTCAACGGCGAGCAGCGTATTTTACATAAATCTAATGAAAAAATTATAACACTTCAAAGAATTTGTTGAAAGGGCATGCATTTATTTGACCAACTCAGGCCTACATAATAGCCGAGAGAAATAAATTTACCTTTGCTCAAGAGATCACCGATGTTTATTGTCTTCTGCTGCAGGTACCACCAACAGCCAATCAAAGGTCAGAAATCAACAGCCAATCAAAATCGAGATTAGTCTTACTGCAAACAGCTGTTAGTGCTGAACATGTCCTTATTTTGACACGCTCTGGAAAATTTGTAAAAATAATATTCTTCACTGGAGTTTTTGCAAAACGTCTGATGGTTTCACAAATAAAAATCTTTTAGCTTTCTGTTCAACCATTTAAGTTTTGTTGATACAGTTCTAAAACAGGTTATTTAGAGCTTCGAAAAAGTGCAATTTCTCCAATGCCCTGAATAGTAACTGTAGTGCCTCTCCAGCCATGATGACGTAATGCTGCCAAACAACTTGAACAGGGTCTGATCTGAAGCGCTGTGCTTGTCTACGTTAAAGCGATCATTTATGAAAATATTTTTCACTAAAATTTACCAGAATAGTAAGTTTATTTCAGTTGCAATATTTCAGTACTCTTAAAAATATATTCTAAAAATTTCAGGGATTTACCAAATCAGCAAAAACTGTGTAGTGCATTTGTTTAGTTCCTGAGAAGAGCCCCTTTTTGCGCAGTTGTTTCATATATGACGCTTTTCTGACTTTGCAAATCTTTTCAAGCTGTTCTGAAGCCCGCTGAATTTGGCGTATCTGAAGACCATCATAATTTGGATATTGTTTTTGTGTTCTGTGTTTCTATGTTGCCGTAGTACATTTTTAGTGTGCTGGGAGGGAGGTGTAAAGTAAAGGTATCTTGGGAGGGAAGTGCTGTTATGTTCAAAGCTTATAATAGAAGTTGTATTTCATAGAGGCCAGGGAAGTATCTCCACAAGGAAAATGCAACACATGATGTCAAGTATATTCATATTTTGGTGCAATTTCAAAGCTTCCTTCTAAGGATGACTGCTCTCCCCTGTATATCCCCACAACAAACTAATTTATATTCTAAAGTACTTCGATCAAAAACATGTTTTCTTTGTGCCTATTCCCTTGCTTATACTAGCCTTTTCGAGTGGATTCTGCATCTTTTGGGCAATGAAAGAGCAAGATGAAGCTGTGGAAGGGTCAAACCTATCAACATTTGTTCTTGCATCTAGAGTTATCAGGCCAGTTTGACAATTATGGGCTCCCAATAGATAGTTTGTACCTGTCATTCACTTTGCCATTTTTGGCAGAGGACATGGGAATGGCTCCATAGATGGCATTTTCTTTTTACCTGAAGCAGAACCTTCTGGAAAGAATGTTCTAGCTAGAGCTAGGTGTTAGTATCAATATGTCAGCAACAAGTGAGTTAAATGACTTCCTTTGAAATGGTATACTGACAATATGGAAGTAAGAAATAGGCTACCACAATTTATATTTTATTCACCCATATATGACTTGAAGATTTTAAAGTCATTAGGATATTCATAAGATGACAGTGTACAGCCTGGATGTGTGCAACTGTAGGCAGTATTCAATATTTGATTATAAATATTGATACAGGTTTAAGTAACTAGCTTTTGACCCTGACATGAGTAACAGATAGAAAGTTAGAGCTTCATGCTTTTACATTCCTGATGTATTTCTTAAAGTCCATGTCTGAAAATTTATTGTAAATGCATTTCCAAAAACTGCAGGTGCATGAATAAGATTATGTTTCAGTGAAAAAAACTAGGTCTGTACTGAAAAAGGCTTATTTAACTTACACAAAATTGACTTTGAAGTCCCAGTTCAGTTGAAGCCCGGAATGAGCTGGGTGAAGCCCGTTATCAGCCCGGCATTGGCCGAAGTCAGGCCTTCAGGCCCGGTCCAAGCCCGCGGGCCTGGGCCGGGCTTTTGCCCCGGGCCCCCGGGCCTGGAAAGTCCCACCTCTAGTGTACAAGTCGGCAATCAACTTTAATTAGGTTTTTTGCTCACGTGGGAAATACCGCGTTTTCGCGCAATAAATATTTTCAGATCAGTTCAATTATTGTTCCCTAGCGGGCCCTTGTTATCTCTTGAAAAGGACATAAATTTCAAGTTCGTAGCTAAAGAAGTAAAAATTAGAAAAATATAAAACAGAAAAAGGTTGAGCCAAAGTTTCTCAAAAAGTATTTTGGATTTCGACTCGGGGCTTCAGTTTGGGTGTCTGGAGCCGGAGGGCTATCACCCTACAAAATTCCAGAGCTCTGACATTAATTCTCAGGACGGACAGACGACAACAACTACAACTCCGGTCTGCGACCTGGGCTAAGGCCCCACCGGCGCAGGAGAACCGGATGACAATGTGCTGAAAGCAAACGATATTTCGTTCTTAACCCGGGGCCATGATGCCCCCTAAGGTTTTCGGGATAGCAGAAAAACAGGCGCAGCACCGCGTAGGGCCACCCACGCATCATTTTCCCATCATCCCGAAATTTTTACCCCGGGTCACCCAAGGTCAGGCACCAGACGAGGTCAACCAAGGTCACCCACTTCACCTTAGAGCGTAAGAGCACATTTCAAAGTCGATGATTTGAAACTTCCACACTCATGACCCCTCCAGGGTCTACAAGGTGTATATCCGGGATTTTCGATTTCGTGCCCTGAGGTCAGGTCACGAGGCGACCTCTCCCATTGGAAAAGCATGGGAAAAGCTATTTCATGATATAAAAGCCACAAAAATATTGCAAATACTCAGACTGCCAGAACAACGTTTTGGACACCCTACGGATCCCAGGGGTCATATTTGCCCTTTGACTTTCCAAGGTCATCCAAGGTCACCGGAGGTCAAAACAGTATTTTGACAATAACTTTACCTAATTGAGCTAGAGCAGTGAAACAAACACCATCGTGTTTGTCTTGTCACTGGCTTTCATTTGATATACGGCAAGGTCACTTTTGACCTTCGTGACCTCAGGTCATATTAGGTCACGAGGTGACCTCTGGCGGTCAAACCACTGGCGGGAGGTCTTTACGTTCCACATAGCGAAAACGTACAGGCAATTTGCTATCAAATGTACTTTACCAGGCCTCAATAGCCTAATGACATAAGAGTTATGCCCAGTTTGCTTAATCATTGCATATTTGGTGAAAATAGCCGATCTTGACCTAATTTGACCTCTGGAGGTCAAACCATTGACCTGAGCACTAAAACATGCGAAGTAATTTCTTACTGAATTCACGCGAGCTTTCATTGCACTTGCAGATTTGCGCTAACGCCCATATTTTCGGAGTAGAGGGGGCCATGATGGCCCCGTGGCGAAGGTGGCGCCGGACCCCCGGTGGGGCGCGGGTTAATGTATCTCTTCATAAGCCTGCAACTCAGTTTTATCATTATTTTCTTTGAAATAATCAATAAAGAGTACGCGGTAACCCCCGGATTCGAACCGGACCTACCCGATCAAGAGACAGGGCCTCTAACCACTAGACCACCGTGCCACACTACTCAACCTCCCACTAGCTGAACAGCTGTGACCCGTCAGGAGGTCACTGGCTGGTACAACTCCGCCGAATATGCCGGGACGCTGGCGCCGGGTGCTGTGCTTGTCCCGAAAAGTCACGATATAAAGGTGCTTCTAGAAGACGAACCAAGTATTCTTTTGGGCTGAAATTACTTGTATCGTCGAGCTAGGATCTTAAGCTAGCTTCATGCCAAATTTCTTCCACTTCCATCCATTTTAAGGACTTGAAACCATGGTGAGAAGCAAAGGTGGTCCGAGAAATTTAGCATCTTGTAATACATTTTGGACTAATTACTCGAAAGCCATTAGGGATAGGTGGGTAGTATAAGTGAGCGAAATGACCGCAAGTAACTTTCCTATTCAGCCATGTAGTTCTGAGTTTGTGAGTGACATGAGCGTGGAACCAGGAAGATGCAAATAAAAAGTTTTTTGACACAATTTCTATTTATGCCTATAAAACAAAGAATTACACATTCACAATTTCCATCTCCAAATATTATCAGGCGGAAGCAATGTTCTTTCATTATTTGAAATGGAAACTCAAATCGGTCAATTAGATTGTGAGATATTAACGTTAAAATGAAATGAACCAAAATTCAGTCTTCCGGAAGAAATGTAAAAAGTAGGTCAAAATTTTACGTTTTGCACTCAAAACTATGCCTAAGCACTACAAAATTTGCCTAGCTACCCCTAGGTCACTGCCTTTCAGCTAACTGAGGCCTGTCTTCTGACATTTCGAGCGCACAAGTCGGCCATCAACTTTTAGCAGGTTTTTTGCGCGCGTGAGAAATGCTGCGTTTTCGCGCAATAAATATTAATAGATCAGCTCAATTTTTTCCCCTACCTGGCCCTTGTTATCCATTGAAAAGGACATAAATTTCAAGTTCGTAGCTTAAGAAGTAAAAATTAGAAAAATATAAAACAGAAAAAGTTTGAGCCAAAATTTCTCGAAAACTTTTTTGGATTTCAACTCGGGGCTTCAGTTTGGGTGTCTGGAGCAGAAGGGCTATCACCCTACAAAATTCCAGAGCTCTGACATCAATTCTCAGGACTGACAGACGCCAACAACAACAAACTCAGCCTGCGGCCTCGGCAGGTGCCGCTCCGGCGCAGGAGAAGCCGGTGACAATGTACGTTAGGCAAACAGTTCGATTGACAGACGAGTGTTTTCAGCAGTATGATACATATATTAACGCGATGTTAGGACTTGAGGTCTTGTGTTCTCATTATGACTCCATTCAATCCCATGTGTAAGCTCTTTTTTCTAAACTAACATGTCTCTGCACACTGCGCCACGTTTGCCCTCTGTTCATGTCATCACATAAATAAACACACGTATAAAGTTTGGTTTGTTAAGTAAGGACTGGCTATGCCCAGAAGAAAGGACATACAATGTAAAATATTATGGGTTTGCCGACCATATTTCACCTATACCCGGAGAACTTCGCACAATTCAGCCTATTTGTTGCCGAGTTAGCTTCGGTTACCCTAAGTCCCAGTCCGCATGCGCAGTAAAGTCTGCAGTGAATGAGAGCGAAGATACCGTTATAATTGACTGAAGCATGTTGGTATGTCGTGTGTTTGTCTCTTGGTCTAAACTATCCCTTATAGCCTAATATTCCTTAGAATTCCTACTGCGCATGCGCAGAACAATGCCGTGTCATACAGCCATGAATTTGGATTAGCAGGTAGTATTCTGCTATTACTCGCAAAGTTTAAGCCCAATCGGTCTATTGGCTCCCGAGATAGCCTCCCTGACCATAAGTTCTAATGCGCATGCGCACTAACCTTTGTAGTAGGCAAGTGTGACAAAACTTTCATACTAAATTTAAACATGTTGGCTCTCCTCTGTTCATGTCTTCTTCTGAAATATCCTCACCTTTAAGGCTTATGTTTAAGATTTCTACTGCGCATGCGCAGGGCAGTGCAGCTTCACTATGACATTATTTGTGGTTTGCATTTCATGTTATTTTCTTGTTCACAAAATTTCAAGAAAATCAACCCGTAGGCTACCGGGATAGCCTCTGTTTCCATTAGTTTCACTGCACATGTGCAGAGACCTTTCATTGACCTGAAGACCAGATTCAAAATCTGCATGACCGATTTCCTCTTATTGATATTGTTCGATACTATGGAATAAAGTGCAACGAGATTTATATATTATTTATATGTCTAAATACGATAGCGGATACAAGGGGCGAGGGTAGTGGGCTTGTCCCCCCCCCATGTGAAAATGCCTACAGCTATAGCATACACAGAGGATGTTTTGAGGCAATGGCGGGGAGCCTGGAGCTAATAGGTGAATTCAGGGCGGCGGAGGGGATAGGGGGCATGTGCCCCCATTTGGTCGATCCTCGGCGCCCCTTGAAATGGCCACGGCGCCCCCTCAAACATTCGATGGCACCCCTGAAATGTCACTTCCCACCCCTCCCCTAAGATGCAAAAATCGGCGCCCATCGGAAAGATTTTGCGTGTCAAAAGTGGCGCCCTATGTTCCGGATTACACCCCTTCCCCGGGACGGTGCCTCCTCTATCGATAAACCTGGATCCGCCTATGCTCGAGCTCCCTAACCCCATCCCCGAACTGATATCCCGGATCCGCCTATGCTCGAACTCCTTAGCCTCACCCCCGTATTGATGTCCTGGATCCGCCTATGCTCGAGCTCCTTAGCCCCATTCCCGTACTGATGTCCTGGATCCGCCTATGCTTGAGGTCCCGAGTTCCAGCCCCGTACTGATGTCCTGGATCCGCCTATGATCGAGCTCCTTAGGCCCATCCCCGTAATGATGTCCTGGGTCCGCCTATGCTCGAGCTCCTTAGCCCCACCCCTGCACTGATGTCCTGGATCCGCCTATGTTCGAGCTCCTTAGCCCCACCACTGCGCTGATGTCCTGGATCCGCCTATGTTCGATCTCCTTAGCCCCACCCCCGTACTGATGTCCTGGGTCTGCCTATGCTCGAGCTCCTTAGCCCCACCCCGAACTAATGTCCTGGATCCGCCTATGCTCGAGCTCCTTAGGTCCATCCCCGTACTGATGTCCTGGATCCGCCTATGCTCGAGCTCCTTAGCCCTATCCCTACTGATGACCTGAATCCGCCTATGCTCGAGCTCCTTAGCCCCACCCCTTACTGATGTCCTGGATCCGCCTATGCTCGAGCTCCTTAGCCCCACCCCCTTACTGATGTCCTGGATCCGCCTATGCTCAAACTCCGTAGCCCCACCTCCTGTCTACTGTCCTGGATCCGCCTATGCTCGAGGTCCTTAGCCCCACCCTCGTACTGATGTCCTGGATCCGCCTATGCTCGAGCTCCCTAGCCCCAACCCCGTCCTGATGTCCTGGATCCGCCTATGCTCGAGCTCCTTAGCCCCACCCCGTACTGATGTCCTGGATCCGCCTATGCTCGAGCTCCCTCGCCCCACTCCGGTACTGATGTCTTGGATCCGCCTATGCTCCACCTCCTTAGTCCCACCGTCATACTAATGGCCTGGATCCGCCACTGCTTATACAGTTGATTTAAGCAGGCAGTGCAAGGAGTCACGTGTCATGGTATGACCACAAAGAGGTTTATTCGGCTGGGAAAGAAATTGTGTGCAACGGTGGATCCTTTAACCAGTGTTACCTATGGTTAGAGAATGCATTAACTAGCGGGTAGACAGAATGATAGATGATAAACTTTTATTGAACGGAAACAATATGACAGGTATAACAAAGAGATTGACGCAAAAGCCCGAAGGCTTAAGTGGTGGGGCCTCTCTTATCTCTCTCATAAAACACATCACTTTTACCGGACGTATCACACACATACACAGTAAGATTTGGACACACGTAAAGAAACAAAACACAACAAACCAAACAAGCAAACCAGTTCCTGACCACCATTTTGTTTTTTATTCGTCGCAAGTCGCCACAGCGCGCAGGACCCTACTGCACGGCCGTCACCCGGCCGTCCGACTGATATGAATATCTAACAGACAACGCGACCGCCGCACGAGTAGAGGAGCCGAAACGGGACAGACTACCCTGCCACCACCGAGCATTCGCGCTGGTCTATAGCATGCGTAGATAGCTGTGGCATCTGTCTCGGATAGCAGCTCCCATAGCGCCACCTGCAGCGACGCTACGGCCGAACGGCGGGGTGAGGTTTCAAACGGGAAACATACTAGCATGATGTATTACATTTAAGTAAAGGTAGACTGGTGTTGCAATGATATGCAACCTGTTGCAATGGCAAGATATGTCTATTACCTAGCTGCATGCAAAATTTCATTTCCCTGCAATGGCTCTAAACCACCCTAAACCCCGGTGTGAATCAAAACTGAACCGATAAAATTACCACTTTGAAATGTATTTTACGGCTTATAGCTCGGACGCCGTAAGAGGTAAGTGGGGGTATGAGTGAGAAAAATGACGGCAACGAAGCTTGCTATCCAGCCGTGTTAAGTTCAATACCCTAGCTATCATGTTCTGGAAACCAGGGGGCTGAGAATAAAAAGTTTCAAACCTTGTAATTTATTTTTGCCTATAAAATAAAAAGTTTCCGTCTGAAAGTTTTTATCTCTAATTATATAATAAGGGAGGCTATTCTCTATTATTATCTGAAATGGAAACTAAATTTTATTAATTAGATCCGAAGATATAAGGGTTTGAATGATATTTTGGGAAATACAGACCTTCACGGAATATGCCAAAAAGGACCCTCAAATTTCCGTTTTCATTTTGTTTTTGTGTTTGTGCAGAACTGCACAAACAGGCCTATAAGTGGATATTTGACTTAGAACCTGAACTGCCGTAGCTTCAGATATTTCGAGCTTATAGTTTAGACCATGAGTTTTATGTCAAATTTAGGGTGCAAAGTTTAAAAGTTAATTTAGAGACTTAAATTTAAACCTTTTTCTTTCCAACTTTTTGGTGAACTACAAATTTCCCTGATGTAAAAGGGTGCAAGTTTGAAGAGTCTAGATGAATTAGCAAAAAATAGAAAAATAAAAGTTACAAATCACATAATGCAAAATTCTGGGAAAAATTTTAAAAATTTTGAAAATTGACAACCGTGGTGCTTATTCATTTGGAAGTGCCTTCTATCCACAAAAGTTTTAGGTCTCTGATACCAGCGCTCAGAACAGACAACAACAACAACAACAACAGACAACCAGACGAGACCGGAAAAACTGCAGAATAGAAGCCGTTTCTTACTTCGTTCGTCACCGGCTTCGACCTTGGCCTACGGCCTCGGCAGGTGCCGCTCTGGCGCAGGAGAAGCCGGTGACAATGTACGTTAGGCCAAACAATTCGATTGACAGGCGAGTTTTTTCAGCAAATTGATACTTATAACAACGCAATGTTGGAGTTTTAGGTTTTGTGTTCTCATTAAGGCTTAATTCAATCCCCTGTCTAGGCCCATGTTTTCCTAAATTAGCATGTCTCTGCATACTGCACCACGCTTGCCCTCTGTTCATATCATCAAAGAAATAAACACACGCATAATGTTTGTTTTGTTAAGCAAAGACTGGGCATGACGAGAAGAAAGGAGATACAATATAAAATATGATGGGTTTTCCGACGGTATTTCACCTATACCTGCAGATTTTCACCCAATTCAGCCTATTTGTTACCGAGTTATGCCCCAGCTCGAGACCTCAGCCCCACCACCGAACTGATGTCCTGGATCCGCCTATGCTCGAGCTCCTTACCCCACCCCCTTACATATGTCCTGGATCTGCCTATGCTCGAACTCCGTAGCCCCACCTCTATACTGCCCTGGATCCGCCTATGCTTGAACTCTTTAGCCCCTACCACCCTACTGATGTCCTGGATCCGCCTATGCTGGAGCTCCCGAGCCCCACCCACGTACTGATGTCCTAAATCCGCTTATGCTCGAGCTCCTTAGCCCCACCCCCGTACTGATGTCCTGGATCCGCCTATGCTTTAGCTCCTTAGCCCCTACCTGTTTTAACCCTGTAGCCCCTTGATGTCCTGGATCCGCCTATGCTCGAACTCCTTAGCCCCACCCCCGTACTGATGTCCTTGATCCGCCTATGCTCGAGCTCCTTAGCCCCTACCCCGTACTGATGTCCTGGATCCGCCTATGCTCGAGCTCCTTAGCCCCACACCCATACTAATGTCCTGGATCCGCCTATGCTCGAGCTCCTTAGCCCCACCTCCCGTACTGATGTCCTGGATCCGCCTATACTCGAGCTCCTGAGCCCCACCCCTGCACTGATATCCTGGATCCGCCTATGCTCAAACTCCTTAGCCCCTACCCCCGAACTGATGTCCTGGATCTGCCTATGCTCGAACTCCTTAGCCCCACCCCCGTACTGCTGTCCTGGATCCGCCTATACTCGAAGCCTCTTTAGCCCCTACCACCCTACTAATGTCCTGGATCCGCCTATGCTCGAACTCCTTAGCCCCTACCCCCGTACTGATGTCCTGGATCCGCCTATGCTCGAGCTCCTTAGCCCCACCCCCGTACTGATGTCCTGGATCCGCCTATGCTCGAGCTCCGTAGCCCATACCCCGCGCACTGATGTCCTGGATCCGCCTTTACTCGAGCTCCTTAGCCCCACCCCTGCACTGATGTCCTGGATCCGCCTATGCTCGAACTCCTTAGCCCCACCACCGTACTGATGTCCTGGATCCGCCTATGCTCGAGCTCCTTAGCCCCACCCCCGTACTGATGTCCTGGATCCGCCTATGCTCGAACTCTTTAGCCCCTACCCCCGTACTGATGTCCTGGATCCGCTTATGCTCGAGCTCCTTAGCCCCACCCCCGTACTGATGTCCTGGATCCGCCTATGCTCGAAGCCCTTTAGCCCCACCTCCGTACTGATGTCCTGGATCCGCCTATGCTCGAACTCCTTAGCCCCACACCCATACTGATGTCCTGGATCCGCCTATGCTCGAGCTCCTTATCCCCACCCCCGTACTGATGTCCTGGATCCGCCTATGCTCGAACTCCTTAGCCCCACCCCCGTACTGATGTCCTGGATCCGCCTATGCTCGAACTCTGTAGCCCCTACCCCCGTGCCTGATGTCCTGGATCCGCCTATGCTCGAGCTCCTTAGCCCCACCCCCATACTGATGTCCTGGATCAGCCTATGCTCGAGCTCCTTATCTCCACCCCCGTACAGATGTCCTAGATCCGCCTATGCTCGATCTCCTTAGCCCCATCCCCGTACTAATATCCTGGATCCGCCTATGCTCGAACTCCGTAGCCCCTACCCCCCTACTGATGTCCTGGATCCGCCTATGTTGGAACTCCCGAGTCTCACCCCGTACTGATGTCCTGAATCCGCTAATGCTCAGCTGCTTAGCGCCATCCCCGTACTAATGTCCTGGATCCGCCTATGCTCTAACTCCTTAGCCCGACCCTCGTACCGATGTCCTGGATCCGCCTATGCTCTAACTCCCTAGCCCGACCCTCGTACCGATGTCCTGGATCCGCCTATGCTCTAACTCCCTAGCCCCACCCTCGTACTGATGTCCTGGGTCTGCCTATGCTCGAACTCTTTAGCCCCTACCCCCATGCTGATGTCCTGGATCCGCTTATGCTCGAGCTCCTTACCCCCACACCCGTAACGACCCCACCTCCGTGCCCCCCCGAAACGACATAGGCGGATCCAAGGGGGAAAGGGGACAGGTGCCCCCCATAGAATATTAGGGCCCCCTGAAATTGTCCCGGAAACACCTGGAAAGTTCGATGGCACCCCCTGAAATGTCGTTTTCCCCGAGATGGAGGTATCGGGGTCTACTGATAGGTTTTAGCGCCTACTTGATAGGTTTTCCGGCCAAAAGTGGCGTCCCTGGTGTAGATAGCGCCCACCAGGAAGTTTCCCCTTCCACCTCGCCCCCGATAGGCAATCCTGGATCCGCGTATGGGAAGCGACATTTCAGGGAGCGTCATCGACCTTGAGAGGCGTGTCTTTACAATTTCAGAGGGCGCCGATGGTCGATTGGGGGTTGGGGGAGAGGGATGGGGGGGGGGGGGAGAAGGGTGAGGGGGCCACCTAGCCTACTTATTCCCTGGATCCACCCATGGTCCAAAAACAGAAACATAATACTCTTATTGTAAACTCGGACTTTTACGGTACTCTAATTACTTGTGATGCATTATGGGTAGTATTGGGTACTTTTTTACCAGACCATAAATAAACAGAAACGGCCGCGCCGATCGCCGGCGTTGCCGCGGCGTGGACGCAGGGGTGACGCGTGGTGATTTGCTACAACGTTGCGTGGAGAAACGGCATGTTTGTAAAGGTAACTTGGTGTTTCATTGATATCTATGTAGATGGAATGTCGACATATGTCTCTTACCTAGCTGCATGCAAAATTGCATTTCCCTCCAATGACTCTAACCACCCTAAACCCCGGGGTGAAGCAAAAATAAACTGATAAAATTACCACTTTGAAATGTATTTTACGGCTTATAGCGCGGAAGCCAAAAGAGATAAGTGGGGGGTATGAGTGAGAAAAATGACGGCAATGAAGTTTTCTATCCAGCCGTGTTAAGTTCAATACCGTAGCTATCATGGTCTGGAAACCAGGGGGCTGAGAATAAAAATTTAAAAACTTATATTTTATTTTTGCCTATAAAATAAAAAGTTTCAGTCTGAAAGTTTTTATTTCTAAATATATAATAAAGGGGGCTATTATCTTTTATTATCTGAAATGGGAACTAATTTTTATCAATTAGATCGGAAGATATAAGGGTTTGAATGATATTTTGGGAAATGCAGACCTTCACGGAATGGGCCAAAAAGGACCCTTAAATTTCCGTTTTTGTTTTGTTTCTGTGTTTGTGCAGTACTGCACAAACCGGACTTTAAGTTGATATTTGACTCAGAACCTGAACTGCTGTAGCTTCAGATATTTCGAGCCTGTAGTTTAGACCATGAGTTTTATGCCAAATTTAGGGTGCAAAGTTTAAAAGCTAATTTAGAGCCCTAAATTTAAAGCTTTTCTTTCCAACTTTTTGTGTGAACTACACATTTGTCTGATGTAAAAGGGTGCAAGTTTGAAGGCTGTAGATGAATTAGCAAAAACTAGAAAAATAAAAGTTACAAATCACATAATGCAAAATTCTGGGAACAATTTTGAAAATTTTGAAAATTAACAACCGTGGTGCTTATTCATTTGGAAGTGCCTTCTATCCACAAAAGTTTTAGGTCTCTGATACCAGCGCTCAGAACAGACAACAGTCCCGTTTGGAAAAGACTAACAACTAACCGGTAATGAGCTAAATTATTGTGCATTTAACCTAAATAGACCTGTATTCCTGGTCCCTGTATATTTACAGGAGCTACTACTGGCAATTTTACTAATAGTATTGATATTTATTATGCTTTCTCAAGTTACTTTCTTTTCCTAGCAGGGCGTGCCGCGACTTGTAATATTTTATGTTCTGGTGGTGTTAACGTAAGGGTACTGTTGTCGTTGGGATCGCGGAGGGGGCACGCCTGGCTACCCGATTAAATGGGTGGCAGACCTTTTCTAGCAATAGAATTGCATGTAAAAAAACAACAACAACAACCTCGGCCTGCGGCCTCGGCAGGTGCCGCTCTGGCGCAGGAGAAGCCGGTGACAATGTACGTTAGAAAACAGTTCGATTGACAGGCGAGTTTTTTTCAGCAGTTTGATACTTATAACAACGCAATGTTGGAGTTTTAGGTTTTGTGTTCTCATTATGGCTCCATTCAATCCCCTGTCTAGGCCCATGTTTTCCTAAATTAGCATGTCTCTGCATACTGCACCACGCTTGCCCTCTGTTCATATCATCAAAGAAATAGACACACGCATAATGTTTGTTTTGTTAAGCAAAGACTGGGCATGACGAGAAGAAAGGAGATACAATATAAAATATGATGGGTTTTCCGACGGTATTTCACCTATACCTGCAGATTTTCACCCAATTCAGCCTATTTGTTACCGAGTTATGCCCCAGCTCGAGACCTCAGCCCCACCACCGAACTGATGTCCTGGATCCGCCTATGCTCGAGCTCCTTACCCCACCCCCTTACATATGTCCTGGATCTGCCTATGCTCGAACTCCGTAGCCCCACCTCTATACTGCCCTGGATCCGCCTATGCTTGAACTCCTTAGCCCCTACCCCTAATGATGTCCTGGATCCGCCTATGCTCGAGCTCCCGAGCCCCACCCACGTACTGATGTCCTGAATCCGCTTATGTTCGAGCTCCTTAGCCCCACCCCCGTACTGATATCCTGGATCCGCT
This sequence comes from Lepas anatifera, assembly GCA_034440635.1. Taxonomy (NCBI): domain Eukaryota; kingdom Metazoa; phylum Arthropoda; class Thecostraca; family Lepadidae; genus Lepas; species Lepas anatifera. Next base: position 1,416,399 of record JAOTON010001713.1, on the reverse strand, counting down.
TATGTTTTAACTCTTTAGCCCCTACCTGTTTTAACTCTTTAGCCCCTTGATGTCCTGGATCCGCTTATGCTCAAACTCCTTAGCCCCACCCCCGTACTGATGTCTTTGATCCGCCTATACTCGAGCCCCTTAGCCCCAGCCCCGTACTGATGTCCTGGATCCGCCTCTGCTCGAGCTCCTTAGCCCGACACCCATACTAATGTCCTGGATCCGCCTATGCTCGAGCTCCTTAGCCCCACCTCCGTACAGATGTCCTGGATCCGCCTATGCTGGATCTCCTTAGCCCAATCCCCGTACCGATATGCTGGATCCGCCTATGCTCAAACTCCTTAGCCTCTAACCCCGTACTGATATCCTGGCTCCGCTTATGCTCGAACTCCTTAGCCCCACCCCCGTACTGATGTCCTGGATCCGCCTATGCTCAAACTCTTTAGCCCCTACCCCTGTGCTGATGTCCTGGATCCGCTTATGCTTGAGCTCCTTAGCCCCACCTCTGTACTGATGTCCTTTATCCGCCTATACTGGAACCCCTTAGCCCCACCCCCGTACTGATGCCCTGGATCCGCCTCTGCTCGAGCTCCTTAGCCCCACACCCATACTGATGTCCTGGATCCGCCTATGCTCCAGCTCTTTAGCCCCACCCCCGTACAGATGTCCTGGATCCACCTATGCTCGATCTCCTTAGCCCCACCCCCGTACTGATGTCCTGGATCCGCCTTTACTCGAGCTCCGGAGGCACACCCCTGCACTGATGTCCTGGATCCGCCTATGCTCGAGCTCCTTAGCCCCACCCCCAAACTGATGTCCTGGATCTGCCTATGCTCGAACTCCGTAGCCCCACCTCCGTACTGCCCTGGATTCGCCTATACTGGAACTCTTTAGCCCCTACCACCCTACTATTGTCCTGGATCCTCCTATGCTGGAACGCCCGAGCCCCACCACCGTACTGATGTCCTGGATCCGCCTATGCTCGAGCTCCTTAGCCCCACCCCCGTACTGAGGCCTGGATCCGCCTTTGCTGGAGCTCCTTAGCCCCACCCCCGTACTGATGTCCTGGATCCGCCTATGCTCGAACTTCTTAGCCCCACCTCCGTACTGATGTCCTGGATCCGCCTATGCTCGAACTCCTTAGCCCCTACCCCCTACTGATGTCCTGGATCCGCCTATGCTCGAGCTCCTTACCCCACCTTCTTACTGATGTCCTGGATCCGCCTATGCTCGAACTCCGTAGCCCCTACCCCCCCCATCACTGATGTCCTGGATCCGCCTATGCTCGAGCTCCTTACCCCACCCCCTTCACTGATGTCCTGGATCCGCCTATGCTCGAACTCGAGCCCCACACTGCCCTGGATCCGCCTATGCTAACTACTAGCCCAACCCCTACTGATGTCCTGGATCCGACTATGCTCGAGCTCCAGCCCCACCCCCGTACTGATCAGCTGATCCGCTTATGCTCGAGCTTCTTAGCCCCACCCCCGTACTGATGTCCTGGATCTGCCTATGCTCGAACTCTTTAGCCCCTACCCACGTGCTGATGTCCTGGATCCGCTTATGCTCGAGCTCCTTAGCCTCACCCGCGCACTGATGTCCTTGATCCGCCTATACTCAAGCCCTTTAGCCCCACCGCCGTACTGATGTCCTAGATCCGCCTCTGCTCGAGGTCCTTAGCCCCACCCCCATACAGATGTCCTAGATCCGCCTATGCTCGATCTCCTTAGCCCCATCCCCGTACTAATATCCTGGATCGGCCTATGCTCGAAGTCCGTAGCCCCTACCCCCCTACTGATGTCCTGGATCCGCCTATGCTGGAACTCCCGAGTCTCACCCCGTACTGATGTCCTGAATCCGTTAATGCTCAGCTGCTTAGCCCCATCCCCGTACTAATGTCCTGGATCCGCCTATGCTCTAACTCCCTAGCCCGACCTCGTACCGATGTCCTGGATCCACCTATGCTCTAACTCCCTAGCCCGACCCTCGTACCGATGTCCTGGATCCGCCTATGCTCTAACTCCCTAGCCCCACCCTCGTACTGATGTCCTGGGTCTGCCTATGCTCGAACTCTTTAGCCCCTACCCCCATGCTGATGTCCTGGATCCGCTTATGCTCGAGCTCCTTACCCCCACACCCGTAACGACCCCACCTCCGTGCCCCCCCGAAACGACATAGGCGGATCCAAGGGGAAAGGGGACAGGTGCCCCCCATAGAATCTTAGCGCCCCCTGAAATTGTCCCGGAAACCCCTGGAAAGTTCGATGGCACCCCCTGAAATGTCGTTTTCCCCGAGATGCAGGTATCGGGGTCTACTGATAGGTTTTAGCGCCTACTTGATAGGTTTTTCCGGCCAAAAGTGGCGTCCCTGGTGTAGATAGCGCCCACCAGGAAGTTTCCCCTTCCACCTCGCCCCCGATAGGCAATCCTGGATCCGCGTATGGGAAGCGACATTTCAGGGAACGTCATCGACCTTGAGAGGCGTGTCTTTACAATTTCAGAGGGCGCCGATGGTCGATTGAGGGTTGGGGGGAGGGGGATGGGGGGAGAAGGGTGTGGGGGGCACCTAGCCTAGTTATTCCCTGGATCCACCCATGGTCCAAAAACAGAAACATAATACTCTTATTGTAAACTCGGACTTTTACGATACTCTAATTACTTGTGATGCATTATGGGTAGTATTGGGTACTATTTTACCAGACCATAAATAAACAGAAACGGCCGCGCCGATCGCCGGCGTTGCCGCGGCGTGGACGCAGGGGTGACGCATGGTGATTTGCTACAACGATGCGTGGAGAAACGGCATGTTTGTAAAGGTAACCTGGTGTTTCATTGATATCTATGCAGATGGAATGTCGACATATGTCTCTTACCTAGCTGCATGCAAAATTTCATTTCCCTCCAATGACTCTAACCACCCTAAACCCCGGTGTGAAGCAAAAATGAACTGATAAAATTACCACTTTGAAATGTATTTTACGGCTTATAGCGCGGAAGCCATAAGAGATAAGTGGGGGTATGAGTGAGAAAAATGACGGCAACGAAGTTTTCTATCCAGCCGTGTTAAGTTCAATACCGTAGCTATCATGGTCTGGAAACCAGGGGGCTGAGAATAAAATTTTAAAAACTTATATTTTATTTTTGCCTATAAAATAAAAAGTTTCAGTCTGAAAGTTTTTATCTCTAAATATATAATAAAGGAGGCTATTGTCTTTTATTATCTGAAATGGGAACTAATTTTTATCAATTAGATCGGAAGATATAAGGGTTTGAATGATATTTTGGGAAATGCAGACCTTGACGGAATGGGCCAAAAAGGACCCTTAAATTTCCGTTTTTGTTTTGTTTCTGTGTTTGTGCAGTACTGCACAAACCGGCCTTTAAGTTGATATTTGACTCAGAACCTGAACTGCTGTAGCTTCAGATATTTCGAGCCTGTAGTTTAGACCATGAGTTTTATGCCAAATTTAGGGTGCAAAGTTTAAAAGCTAATTTAGAGCCCTAAATTTAAAGCTTTTTCTTTCCAACTTTTTGTGTGAACTACAAATTTGTCTGATGTAAAAGAGTGCAAGTTTGAAAACTGTAGATGAATTAGCAAAAATAGAAAAATAAAAGTTAAAAATCACATAATGCAAAATTCTGGGCAAAATTTTGAAAATTTTGCAAATTGACAACCGTGGTGCTTATTCATTTGGAAGTGCCTTCTATCCACAAAAGTTTTAGGTCTCTGATACCAGCGCTCAGAACAGACAACAACAACAGACCTCGGCCTGCGGCCTCGGCAGGTGCCGCTCCGGCGCAGGAGAAGCCGGTGACAATGTACGTTAGGCAAGCAGTTCGATTGACAGGCGAGTGTTTTTCAGCAGTATGATACATATACTAACGCGATGTTGGGACTTGAGGTCTAATGTTCTCATTTTGACTACATTCAGTCCCATGTGTAAGCCCATGTTTTCCTAAACTAACATGTCTCTGCACACTGCGCCACGTTTGCCGTCTGTTCATGTCATCACATAAATAAACACACGTATAAAGTTTGGTTTGTTAAGTAAAGACTGGCTATGCCCAGAAGAAAGGAGATACAATATAAAATATTATGGGTTTGCCGACCATATTTCACCTATACCTGGAGATCTTCACACAATTCAGCCTATTTGTTGCCCGGTTAGCTTCTGTTTATCCTAAGTCCCAGTCCGCATGCGCAGTAAAGTCTGCAGTGAATGAGAGCGAAGATACCGTTATAATTGTCTGAAGCATGTTGGTATGTCGTTTGTTTGTCTCCTGAACTAAACTATCCCTTATAGCCTAATATTCCTTAGAATTCATACTGAGCATGCGCAGCACAATGCAATGTCATAATTCCGTGAATTGGGATTAGCAGATAGTATTCTGCTATTACTCTCAAATTTTTAGCCCAATCGGTCTGTTGGCTCCCGAGATAGCCCCCTGACCATAAGTTCTAATGCGCATGTGCACTTACCTTTGTAGTAAGCAGAGTGTCAAAACTTTCATACTAAATTTAAGCATGTTCGCTCTCCTCTGTCCATGTCCTCTTCTGAAATATCCTCACCTTTAAGGCTTATCTTTAAGATTTCTACTGCGCATGCGCAGGGCAGTGCAGCTTCACTATGACATTATTTGTGGTTTTCACTCCATGTCATTTTCTTGTTCACAAAATTTCAAAAAATCGACCCGTAGGTTGCCGAGATAGCCTCTGTTACCATTAGTTCCACTGCGCATGCGCAGTGACCTTTCATTGACCTGAAGACCGGATTCAAAATCTGCATGACCGATTTGCTCTCATTAATATTGTTCGACAATATGGAATAGAGTGCAACGAGATTTATATATTATTTACATGTCTAAATACGATAGCGGACACAAGGGGCGAGGCCAGTGGGCTTAAGTCCCCCCCATGTGAAAATGCCAAGAGCTATAGCATGAGCAAAGGATGTTTGGAGGCAATGGCAGAGAGGCTGGAGCTAAAAGGTGAATTCAGGGTAGCGGGGGGGATAGGAGGCACGTGCACCCCCCCTTTGGTGGATCCTCAGCACCCCCTGAAATGGCCACAGCGCCCCTCAAACATTCGATGGCACCCCTGAAATGTCACTTCCCACCCTTTCCCCTAAGATGCAAAAATTGGCGCCCATCGGAAGGATTTTACGTGTCAAAAGTTGTGCTCTATGCTCCGGATTACAACCCTTGCCCTGCGGACGGTGCCTCCTCTATTGGTAATCCTTGATCCGCCTATGCTCAAGCTCCTTAGCCCCACCACCGAACTGATATCCTGGATCCGCTAATGCTCCAACTCCTGAGGCCCATCCCCGTACTGATGTCCTGGATCCGCCTATGCTCGAGCTCCTTAGCCCCACCCCCGTATTGATGTTCTGGATCCGCTTATGCTCGAGGTCCCGAGTTCCAACCCGCTCCTGATGTCCTGGATCCGCCTATGCTCGAGCTCCTTAGCCCCTCCCCGTACTGATATCCTGGATCCGCATATGCTCGAGCTCACTAGCCCCACCCCGGTACTGATGTCTTGGATCCGCCTATGCTCGAGCTCCTTAGCCCCACCCCCATACTAATGGCCTGGGTCCGCCACTGCTTATTAAGTTTATTTAAGCAGGGAGTGCAAGGAGTCACGTGTCATGGTATCACCACAAAGAGGTTTATTCGGCTGGGAAAGAAATGGTGTGCAACGGTGGATCCTTTGGCCAGTGCTACCTATGGTTAGAGGATGCATTAACTAGTGGGTAGATAGATAGACAGATGATAAACTTTTATTGGACGGAAACAATATGACAGGTATACCAAATAGATTGACGCAAAAGCCCGAAGGCTTAAGTGGTGGGGCCTCTCTTATCTCTCTCATAAAACACATCACTTTTACCGGACCTATCACACACATACACAGTAAGATTTGGACACACATAAAGAAACAACAAAACACAACAAACCAAACAAGCAAACCAGTTCCTGACCACCATTTTGTTTTTTATTCGTCGCAAGTCGCCGCAGCGAGCGGGACCCTACCGCACGGCCGCCACCCGGCCGTCCGACTGATATGAATATCTAATAGACAACGCGCCCGCCGCACGAGTAGAGGAGCCGAAACGAGACAGACTACCCTGCCACCACCGGGCATTCGCGCTGGTCTATAGCATGCGTACATAGCTATGGTATCTGTCTCGCATAGCAGCTACCAGTGCGCCGCCCGCAGCCACGCTACGGCCGAACGGCGGGGTGAGGTTTCGAGCGGAAAACTTACTAGCATGGTGTATTACATTTAATTAAAGGTACACTGTTGTTGCTATGATATGCAACCTGTTGCGATGGCAAGATATGTCTTTCAACTAGCTTTTTGCCGAATTTCATCCACTTCCATCTATATTAACCATTCGAAATCCTGGTGTGAAGCAAAAATGAACCGATAAAATTACCACTTTGAAATGTATTTTACGGCTGATAGCGCGGAAGCCGTAAGATATAAGTGAGGGTATGAGTGAGAAAAATGATGGCAACAAAGTTTTCTATCCAGCCGTGTTAAGTTCAATACCGTAGCTATCATGGTCTGGAAACCAGGGGGCTGAGAATAAAAATTTTAAAAACTTATATTTTATTTTTGCCTCTAAAATAAAAAGTTTCAGTCTGAAAGTTTTTATCTCTAAATATATAATAAAGGAGGCTATTCTCTTTTATTATCTGAAATGGGAACTAATTTATCTTAATTAGATCGGAAGATATAAGGGTTTGACTGATATTTTGGGAAATGCAGACCTTCGCAGAATGGGCCAAAAAGGACCCTTAAATTTCCGTTTTTGTTTTGTTTCTGTGTTTGTGCAGTACTGCACAAACAGGCCTATAAGTGGATATTTGACTCAGAACCTGAACTGCTGTAGCTTCAGATATTTCGAGCCTGTAGTTTAGACTATGAGTTTTATGCCAAATTTAGGGTGCAAAGTTTAAAAGCTAATTTGGAGCCTTAAATTTATAACTTTTTCTTTCAAACTTTTTGGGTTATCTACAAATTTCCCTGATGTAAAAGGGTGCAAGTTTGAAGACTGTAGATGAATTAGCAAAAAATAGAAAAATAAAAGTTAAAAATCACATAATGCAAAATTCTGGGCAAAATTTTGAAAATTTTGAAAATTGACAACCGTGGTGCTTATTCATTTGGAAGTGCTTTCTATCCACAAAAGTTTTAGGTCTCTGATACCAGCGCTCAGAACAGACAACAACAACAACAACAACAACAGACAACGACGACGAGACCGGAAAAACTGTCAGAATAGAAGCCGTTTCTTACTTCGTTCGTCACCGGCTTCTGACATTTCTTACTTCGTTCGTCACCGGCTTCTGACAGACCTCGGCCTGCGGCCTCGGCAGGTGCCGCTCTGGCGCAGGAGAAGCCGGTGACAATGTACGTTAGCCAAACAGTTCGATTGACAGGCGAGTTTTTTTCAGCAGTTTGATACTTATAGCAACGCAATGTTGGAGTTTTAGGTTTTGTGTTCTCATTATGGCTCCATTCAATATGTGTTTTGAAGTTATGAGTAGAGAAGTTTTAGGATAATGCCGACTCTCGCAGGCAGTGTGAGCTTTCGAGCGATCGCAAGCTATCAAGTACAGCCATGCAGACCACAAATTCAGGTTGCACGTGCCAGGGGCGTTTCTAGTGCCCCTTTGGGGGAGGGGTATCCGGGACAAATAATGAGAAAACACGATTTGTTTATAGAAATTGGTCTAAATCTGCTAAAACTGGGCAATATGTGACGGCGTTCAGGGACCAGATTGCTTCCCCTGGATCCGTCCCTGGCACGTGCACTTGATAAAATCTGAACGCGAGAATAAATGGATAAAAAGCGGCGAAATCACACAGTGTTCAGAACATGAGCTTCTTAAAGCTTAGGTATATCTACACATCAAATATTGTGTTTACTTTCCCGCTCATTCTAATTAGTCACGTCATCCATACTTTCTTAGTTGCTTCATCAGGAACACCGGTACATGCTTGTGAATTTATTTTGTATGCAAAACTCATTCTTATCTCCCCTACAGGAACCTATCTTTTTGATAGCTCTCAAGACGAGAAAGGACCTGACCTTAGGGTTGGTAAATTACCATGGGAAAGGGAGAGACATGTTGGAAACTGAGCTCCCAACCCTGAGATCTGCTCTTAAGAAAGTGTTGCACATAAGAGATGAGAAAGTTCTCTCCACTGGAAAGGATGCTAGAAGTGTTGATATGAGTGTGATAATGGACACAATAGTGAGAGATGTTATCACAATGTGGTCTAAGTGTAACTCACACTTCATGGCCCCAGTAACAGTGAAATATCGTGCAATTAAGAAGAGGCTAATGGATGCTTGGGTCAAGGCCAGAGATATCGTCAGGCACATAATCACAAATAAAGATCAGATCAGTCAATTTGATGATAAGCTTGACACATTGCTCGACATCACAGTATGTCAGTGTGTGATTGAGTCATGTCTTGGAGCCTGCTCCTCTTCCTGTCCTGGATTCCACATCAACTGAATGTTTGTGGAATATTGGTTGATAAGTAGGCCAAGTTGATATTTATGTAAACTTTATCACATGAAATGTTCCGTCAGACAGGGAAGCATGTCTGCCAACTTGTATTTTTTGTGGGTAAACAGTCTGGGTAGGGACAGAAGGGATAGTAAATGTTTCATCACCTGCATTTGGCTACAAGTGGCATTGCCAGCAAGCATCAGTGGTTGCTCAAGAGGGAAGGTATTCATGTGGAGTAGGACATTCATTTTTCTTTCTTTTTTTTGGCCCTGGTTGCTTTATCTTCGTGCTGTTCTGGATTCCCCAGATGTGAGGCCGCAGAAGGCTTTAAGGTAGATCTAGTAGTTTTCTTTTCTTTTTGTACGTATGGATTTTCGAGAGAACGTTGTTGCTCCCTACCAAGTGTTGGTCGTTCGGAGTTGCCGCAGCTCTGCATTTTCACTTTTGATGTTTCTGAACACAAAAAAACTGGAACCGTTCCAAGCAGGAGAAGCTCCCAGTGTTGGAGCTGGAGTGGATTTATAGGCCGCGGACCAAGAAGGGTGAGAAGTCCGGGATGATGATGAGGATCGTGTGGAAACGGAGAGACTAAACAAAGCTGAAAAGAGAAGCAGGAAACGACGTTGAGAGAGGAGAGAACCAGAAAGAAGAAGCTGCCGAGGGAAGAGCAACTGATTTTGCAAGATGAGGAGATGTTTGTTTCCCCAATTGCAGTGAATATCATTTTTGGATGAGGCCACTCAGTCCCCGGCTCCAGATCAGACAACAACAAAAATATACCAGATCAGACAACAACAAAAATATAACAGACATACTCAAGGATACTGAGCCATGCGACACATGTGCTTCATCTCCCAGCACTAGCAATGATAAGAGGAACTATAGCCAATCAAACACGCTGCAGCGGCCAGTTTAAGGTTCCAGAACTCTGCTTCTCAGACAGCAGTTACATGCTCTGCTTTCCGGAGAGACCTGATGGAAGCTGGGCACGTTTCAAAGAATAAGTCCTATCTTGCTCTCGATAAAAATAAAGTTCTCTTTCTTTCCTCCAGAACTCTGCTACTTAGACAGCAGTAACATGCTCTGGCTTCCTGAGAGATCTGATAGAAGCTGCACACGTTTCAAAGAATAAGTCGTATCTTGCTCTCGATAAAATGATAGTTCGCTTTATTTTTTCTTTTTATCGAGAGCAAGATACGACTTATTCTTTGAAACGTGCCCCGTTTCCATCAGATCTCTCAGAAAGGCAGAGCATGTTACTGCTGTCTGAGTAGCAGAGTTCTGGAACCTTAAACAGGCCGCTGCAGCGTGTTTGATTGGCTATAGTTCCTCTTAACAGTGCTAGTGCCGCGAGATGAAGCACATGTGTCGCATGACTCAGTATCCTTGAGTATGTCTGTTACATTATTGTTGTTGTCTGATCTGGAGTCGGGGACTGAGTGGGCTCATCCATAAATAATATTCACTGCACTTGGGGGAACAAACATCTCCTCATCTCGCCAAATCAGTTGCTCTTCCTCTTCTTGATAGCACGAGATTTCACTGTTACTGGGGCCATGAACTGTGAGATAGACTTAGACCACAGTATGATAACATCTCTCACTACTGTGTCCATTATCACACTCATATCAGCACTTCTAGGATCTTTTCCAGTGGAGAGAACTTTCTCATCTCTTATCTGCAACGCTTTCTTAAGAGCAGATCTCAGAGTTGGGAGCTCAGTTTCCAACATGTCTCTCCCTTTCCCCAGCTAATTTACCAACCCTAAGGTCAGATCCTTTCTCGTCTTGAGAGCTATCAAAAAGATAGGTTCCTGTAGGGGAGATAAGATTGAGTTTTGCATACAAAATAAATTCACAAGCATATACCGGTGTTGCTGATGAAGCAACTAAGAAACATGGATGACGTGACTAGTTAGAATGAGCGGGAATGTAAACACATCAGTTATATCATGGTGATTTGTTTAATCAAGTCTGCTAAATGTGTAGATATACCTAAGCTTTACGAAGCTCAGGTTCTGAACAATGTGTGATTTCGCCGCTTTTTATCCATTTATTCTCGCGTTCAGATCTTATCAAGTGCACGTGCCAGGGATGGATCCAGGGGAAGCAATCTGGTCCCTGAACGCAGTCACATATTGCCCAGTTTTAGCAGATTTAGACCGATTTTTATAAACAAATCGTGTTTTCTCATTATTTGTCCCGGATCCCCCTCCCCACAGGGGCACTAGAAACGCCCCTGGCACGTGGAGCCTGAATTTGTGGTCTGCATGGCTGAACTTGATAGCTCGCGATCACTCGAAAGGTCACACTGCCTGCGAGAGTCGGCATTATCCTAAAACTTCTCTACTCATAACTTCAAAAACACATATGTTCGTTTTTGCGACCTTTTAAGTAATTTGTGACCAAAATGTATTTGGAGAAAGTTTCTTAGAATTGAATTTCGCATAATAAAATCGTAGTACCGAGTTAAAATACGGAAATTTTATTTTTCTCATGAGTATGACCCACCCTAGTAACCATATCCGCTCATGCTGGCATCACAGAAGTGATGCAGCTCGTACAACCTTACGGGTCCAGACCTGAGAGGAGAATAACACCTGGGTACACTTATCCTGGGTAAGTATAGCGGGTCTGACTTCCACGTATCCCACTGCAAGGCAGTTCCTTCTGGCACGGGATCGTCTCATCCACAGCCATCACAGCAGAGCTGTTTGATGATGCACTTGCCTTGAAGCACAAATGGCGAAATAAATCCGAGAGGATCGTGCAGAGAGGCTACAACTGACAGGATTCCCCTCCGGGTGGGCGGCCGGTCAGCTATATCCAGATCAAAACCCAGGGTGTCGTTCCTGACGTTCCATCTGATGCCCAGCGCGTGCTCTAGCAATGATTGCTCTGGGACCACTTGGACCTCCCGCTGGCTGCGGGCGCGGTACTGAGCTGGCAACTGGCTCGCAACTTAAAGCCACCACTGGCACACAAATCAATGGTTGAAGTTGCCAGCTCTACAGCAGACTCTACGTCAGGTGTGGATGTAATCCCGTCATCCACATAGAAGTCCTGCCTGACAAATTCTGCCGCCTTCTCACCGTAGATGTCCTCAAATCCGTTGGCCGTCTCATTTAGAGCATACATGGCACATGCAGGTGACGACGTTGCTCCAAACAGATGAGTAGTCATGCGGTATTCCCTTGGCGCACCCGTGACATCACCGTTCTCCCACCACAAGAAACGCAGCAGGTTCCTGTGCTCGATGTTAACTCTTACCTGATTAAACATGCCTTCGACATCACAGCTCAATCCAACCTTCTCCTTTCTAAAACGCACCAACACGCCTGCGAGGTTTGACGCAGTTGTTCCCTTGCATGAGCTGCGAGTTGAGTGACACTCCTCTATACTCACAGCTGCAATCGGACACCACGCGAAGCTTGCCCTTCTTTGGGTGATAGACACCATGATGGGAAACGTACCATATCTTGCCTTCCTCTTCTTCTTCATGTGGAACAGCTTCTGCATATCCCCTTTCAAACATCTCTTCCATGAAGGCCTCATATTCGGCACGAAACTTAGAGTCTCTCACCAGGCGCTTCTTGAGGCCACTGAGTCTCTTAACGGCTGCTTCTCTGTTGTTTGGAAACTGGCTCGAGGAACCCCTCAGAGGCACTGGCATCTCGAAATGATCATCATCTCGCTGATGTATTCCACTCTTCATAGTGTCCAGAAAGCACATGTCCTCCTGAGACAGTCTTTCCTCTGCGCTGGTATCCCGGAAGTCAGTCTCGAACAGGTGAATCAGTTGAGCCGGACTAACTTCTTGGGTCTGAGCCCTGAACGCGAAGTGGCATGATGTCTTCGAATCCTCTGGTGCCTTTTCCTCCACCGGGCCAACAACGCTCCATCCCAAGGCAGTTTTTACTGCCCAAGGTTCGTTGTCCTCTCCAGTAACCAGCTGGACGGGCTTAGCAGTCTTCGTGCAGTTGACACCGATGAGGATTCCGATCTCCGGGTCGCTGTAATATGGAGGAAGCGCCTCCGCCACATCCTTCAGGTGGCTCCACTTTTCCACCATCTCCTTCCTCGGTATCAGGCTGCGCTCTGCGGGTATGCTGGAACGCGCATGTGTGGTAGGCAGACGGATCTCTTCGGATCCATCCATAGGTCGCACGATCAGGCTACCCACAACACAGCTCTCCACGACCGTTTTTCCTGACATTGTGCTGAGCTGGAGGTAGGTGGGCTCTCCACCTGCTTGTACCTGTTGACGCACGGACTCCGAGATGAAGCACGCATCCGACTGGAGATCCAGAAGTGCGTAAGTCACCTGCTCATGTTCCGGATGACTTTCATGATGCAATCGCATAGGCACCACCATTGAATGAGCGCAGCTGCTCTCACCACCTGCCGCCACCTGCAGTGAGGTAGCCATTGTCTGTGTCGATTCAGTTTTGCAGGCCACCTTAGAAGTCTTGACCTCAGAATGCTGCAACCTATCATCGTGAAGAACAGTTGGGTGAAAGCTTCTGCACTTCTCACAGCGTTTCTTTCTCTTGCAGAGCCACCAAACATGACCAGGCTTCAGGCAGCCGCGACACAAGCTGTACTTCCGTACTACGTCTTGTCTTCCAATAATGTCCAGTTTGAGGAACTTATCATAGAGCTCCAGTGCGTGATTGCACCCACATAACTTGCAATTTCCAGGACGATATTCTGATTCCGCCCCACGATAGTTCACTGATGCGCTCTTAGTGTCATGTGCTGAAGCATCTGCGGCAGCTAAAAACGTCCTTGCCTTGTTCGGTGGTGGCATTCACCTTGGAGAGCGCTCTGACTTATGACAAGGCTCGGTGCGCTGAAGACTGATGGGTCCGCTCGCAACTCTGGCCTCCTTCAGGAAGGACACAAAGACACTCAGGGGCGGGTAGCACCCAGCTGATCCCTCAAGCTGTTCATGCAGACACGCATCCACGATACGCTCCCACCGATTGACAATATGCCTTGGAAGAATATGCAACATCTTCATGTTCTCCTCAGGATCGTTAAGAGTTTCCAGACCCTTTACAGAATGTGATGTAGTTTCACAGCTATCCAAAAAATCAGCAAGCTGCTGAAGAGCCTTCCCGTCGCCCGGTTTAATTAGGGGCCACGTGCGAATCCTCTTCTCTCAAGCGGCTGCAGTCAGAAAGTCGTTTCCATAGCGCTCCTGCAACTTGGCTTTAGCCTTCGTGTAGGCGTCCTCAGATCGCAGGTGTAAAAAACCATGAATGGAGTTCCGAGCCTCACCAGCAGTGAATTGAGCCAGAAAATGAAGGCATTCCATTGGTGATGACGTCTGTGCTTCTATGTACGACTCGAATGCCTTCATCCAAAGATGGAAGTCTTCCACATTGCCCTTGAAGACTTCAGGATCAAGACATGGAAGGTGATTTCTTCTCACCTGCTCAGACAACAGCTCAGTCATAGCTGAGAGGAGACCTTGATTGACTTCTTCACACGCAGCATGACCATCATCCCTTTTGATCGCGCCTCTAACAGCAGCGGGCTCCGTTCCAGCAGGTGTGAGCTCAGATTGTGCGTTACTGGCGAGCAGGCAGTTACTATCTACATTCACTGAAGTCTGCAGTGCTGCCTTTGGTTCACGTGCGACGTCTCCGGCGGACATCTCCGATTTGTTTGCAGTCTCATCTGGTTTGATGTTGGAGGTTAGCTGAGCTCCTGCTTCAGGATGTGCAGCCATCTCAGCAGCGTCCCGTTCCACAGCAGAAGTCTCATCAGTATCGAGCTCCCTCTCAAACTTTTCTACCACTTGAGCTTGAAGACGATGGACCTCCAACTCCGTATGTAGTACCAGCTCCTCCTGTTTCCACTCGAGTTCCTTTCGCTGCATTTCCAGCTCTTTCTTCTTTTGTAACATTGCCAGCTTGGCAGTTACTTCTGCTCGTCTATGCTCATCTTGAGCACGCATTAACATCAGGCCGGACCTCACAGACCTGGAAGAGCCGGACGCGATAGAATGTTCCGCAATGGACGGATCTCTTGCTCTGGTCACATTCAATGTCTTCTGACGATCTTCTATGTGGGTTTTCATTTCATTCAGACTCTGCATCAGCCTAGCGTGCTCCTCTGTGTGCTGATTTGCTTCTTCTGGTAGAAGAAGACATCGTAGCTCTTGTTCTGTTTGCACTAGAACCACATAGGCGTGAATCCACTCATTCAACATTTCTTCAGTTGCACACGGTATCACCTTGTGAGAAGACCCTTCTTCTCCCAGGATTTCTGATGACATTTTTTTAATTTAAAATCGTGCCCCATGCGTCCCGCCAATCATTCAACACCGCCCCGGGCACTGGGCACAACTCAGCGCCATCTAACAACACCGAGCGCTCTCCGAGCACACGCCCAGAGGTCGCCCGCGCAGGGGCCGCTGCACCCAGCCACCGCAGCCCGCAGCGAGGCGGGCACGGCGGCAGCGCCGGGAGCACCACAGTAGCATCGCACGTCCACAAGCCGCTGCAGGCCGACGATGCCCGACGCTACCCCAGCGCCACCGCGCAGACGGCGGATCGCCACGAGCTGAGTGCGGCCAGCTCCCGGTAGAGGGCCACATAACACTGGCGCGCCGGTAGAGCGCCCCCCGAGAGGGGGAGGGGGTCGGGGCGTAACCCGTCGTCACCAGAGGCGACCAAGCGGGTCATGAAAGACCAGCAGCACGCCCCTGTGAAGTGGAGAGAAAGAAAAAAAGTTAGCGGAGGAGGGAGAGGAAAGACGTATTTGGCGCCACGAGAGACATAGAGAGCGTTCGGTGAGATTTGGGCACAACGCAGCGCTGTTAGGGAGGACACTCAGGAAGGGGCAGCAGGGTGCCGGAGGCATGCCTGTGTCGACGCCGATAGCCGACCTACTCATGATGGTGCTGCATTAATTTCGAGTGATGATTAGGATCATGCAATATGGGGTGGACTGTGGTGCCTACCTCATTTCCGCTAACTTATGGCCTAACAACCTAAGATCACCTAACTTCTCACGCCTGCACCAACCCCTATCCTTAACGGAAGGGGACAGTTTTTACATTCCTTCTTCTGTTCAGAAGGTTCTTTCTTACTATACATAATTATCAATAAATATTTTCTTCACAACCTTTTTGAAAAACGTTTTACTGCGGGGGATATCATTGATATTTCGAATTTTAGAGGCGATAATTTGGTTCCAGCTTCGGGGGCAGCAATGAACAAAGAAAATTTTCTATAGATTGTTGGAGCAAAAGGGACAGAAAAATGACTATTCTGGCGGACCTGCCTCTGAATATTTAGTGGATTTCGGACGTTGATTAAGTCTTTTAAGGGTGTAGGTAGAGTGCCAATTATGGCTTTATGAAGGAAGTTGAAGTTAATGAATTGAACTAGGTCATGGATTTTAAGTACACAGTATTTTTGAAAATGGGGGCAGAGTGGGCGAGCCTATCCGAATGATCAATTGTTCTGATTATCTTCTGAAGCAGGAACATTTTGTCTAATCTGTATTTGAAGGTATTGCCCCAGATTTCTAAGCCATAAAGAAGTCGAGGAAGCACGAGAGCATTGTACAGCAGGAGAAGGTGATCAGAATTTAGAATATGTTGAGCTCGTCTAATTAAACCAATGTTCCTGGCAATTGAATTTTCTACTTGTTTGATATGGTTTCCCCACTTCAGATCCTCATCAATTTTTACTCCAAGGTAATTTGCTGAGCGACATCTATCAAGCATTACATTATGGAGGTGGACAGGGATATTACTGCTGGAGGTGGAGAAGAGTTGATATACCGATTTTTTGGCGTTTAGTGTGAGCCTGTTGCAATTTAGCCAGGTTGTTACCTCGAGAAGACTCTGGTTTATTTTGAGCTGTAGTTCAGAAGGGGTCTTGGCTGAGAAAAAGAGGGCTGTATCGTCAGCAAAAAGAAGAAATTTTGGGTTTACTGAGCTTTTATGTATGTCATTAATGCATAGTAAAAATAGGAGGGGCCCTAGTACACTTCCCTGTGGAACTCCGAGGGGCATGGAGGCAGGGGTGCCTGACATAGTTCCATTGATTTTTACAGACTGAGAGCGATTTGATGGGTAAGATTCGAAGAATTTCAAAGAAAGATTTTCAAAGCCGTATAATCTCAGTTTTGACAAGAGAATTGGGTGGTTAACCGTATCAAAAGCTTTAGAAAAATCTAGGTAGAGGGCAGCACAGACATTCTTTGAAACTAACGCAGAAGTGATATACTCTCGAAGAAGAGAAATTGGCATGAAGTACTGTGGTTTGGCCGAAATCCGAATTGATGGTCATATATTATGTTGTTTTGGGAGAGGTAATTTACAACTTGTTCATAAATAATTTTTTCAAAGACTTTAGAGAGAGTCGGGAGAATGGAAATAGGCCGATAGTTTGTAAAGGCTGAAGCGTCACCAGACTTGAATACAGGAACCACCACAGCAGTTTTGAATTTATCAGGGAAGATACCAGAGGCAAAGCAGAGATTGAATAAATGAGACAGGTGGGGCGAGAGAGTTGGAGCAAGTAATTTCAAAATTTTTGGGGTGATTCCATCATACCCAACACCCGTATTTCCGAGAGATCTAATTATGTTTTCAACTAGGTAGGATGTTACTTGCAAAAAATGAAATTCCGAGTTAATTTGGTCTCCGAGAAATTGAAGAGGATCTGAGGTCTTGATATCTTGAACCTGTTTCTTGTAGTTTTTGCTCTTTATCTTCAGCTGGTACTCGCGGCCAGACTCTGTAGGTCGCGGGGTTTTCCCGACCTCGACCTGACACTGCTCCCATCCTGCACCTGACTCAGTGGTTCCATTTCCAGCTGACCTGTCCCACTCTGTCTTTCCATTGTAACACCTGGGTTATTTAGATATGGAACTCACATAGGACACAGGACAGACTAAATACAGGATGGCAGATTACTATGGTTGACTGAAAACTACATACCTATTACATCTCTAATGGTGTTTAGCTCACAATGTGGCTTCTTGCTGGAATACGAAGGAACAAAGGACGTGGACTGGTTTCACCCTTATCTAAGTATGTATGGTGAAACTCTACATGATCACCTGACGACTTGTTAGGATTTTTACTGTTCTCGCCTCCGGCTACATGGGTTAGTTGTCGAAAAATACACTACTGGGCACTTTGGTTTTATATTTCCCAGAAGTTATGTCTCGCAATGACCGCCGAAAGCCAAGTGACGTAAAAACTGGCGAAACGGTAAACAACAATTAGACAAACATCACCTCACGAAAGAATCACACCATAAACACAAACATGTACACTCTCATTGAACACTCACAATCTAACCAATGACTCACAAAAGATAGACTCTGACTCACGACAGATAGACTCTAACTCACGACAGCTAACTCTGACTTGTACTGAAAATGACTAGAACACATACGACAATTTACTGAACATTAGTACGAACTTCAAGGCAATCTGTAGGTAAGCCAAATGACATTGAGTCAGGGCGAATGATTACGTACTCCGTGCTCTGTCATGCAGGTGCTCTGGAAATCTCAGTTGATATTTAATCAAACGAACAAAGTTGCTCCTTTGTAACTACGCCTCCATTCAAAAGCCTTAGCATGAGGCAACAAGTGAGGCCATTAACGCCCTTTCTACGCCTTATATTGACCTGCAAAGGAAGAGGCACATAATCAAACAACCTTGAACAGATCACACATATTAATACTTCCTTCAATCGAAACCGGCGTTATAACGGCGATAAGAAGCCCCAAAGATATAATATATTTTACCAGGGGTGTAACTTTCCCAAAATCTTTGGGGATGCTCAGCCGGTGGGGGCGGCACCCCATAGGGGCGGCAGCGTTGCGGGGGCGGCACCCTTTTATTGCACGAAATCTGTTATTCAACACTTTTTTGCGCCTTTTATGCACAGGGAACATTCTATTTTAATGTTGGGCAGATATTCTACAGCTTTTTCAAACATGTTTCCTTTTTAGGCAACATCCCAAAGCTACATACACGTCTTAAAAGAATCCAATCTGAGTTGTAAATTTATTCACGATTCAAGTATATCGGTTTTGCAGGATTAAATGTTACCTTTGGAATGGCAGAGTGGATGAATATTGAAATGAAAGCAAATAATTTATCACTACGTGAAAAGAGAGCACAAACACTGGTAATGCTTCGAACAACGCGTGTATTGTTCTGTAAATATCAATAAATATGGCAGCTCCACTGTACCCGTGCATGCCCTTTATTTTTGCCCTAACGCCATTTACTTTTTACCCTAACACACAGCGGCGGTAAGATTCAGTGCTGCAGTGATGAGCCCAGGGCGGCAGTTATGGACTAAGAACGGCACAGATAAGGATGGAATTGATAAGCTGGGGGCGACAGTGACTGGCCCGGGCGGCAAGAAACAGGGTAAAGTCATAGTCGAGGGCGGCAGTGATGAGCCAGGGGCAATAGCTATGAATTCGGAGCGTTGCAAATCAGAGTGGAAGTGATAAGGCGATGGCGGCAGTGATGACTCGGGGGCGGCAGTTATGAACTAGGGGCGGCACGAATCAGGGCGGAAGTGATAGGTTTGGGAGGGGGCGGCATTAATTAGCGGGGGCAGCACGAATCAAGGCAAAGGGAAAAGCCGAGGACGGGAATGGTGAGCCGGAGGTAGCAGTTATGAAATACGGGTGGCACGAATCAGGGCGGAAAAGATAAAATGGGGTAGGGACGGCGGATTCCGGGGGGTCAGGGTGTGCAGTTGCACATCCTGAAAAGAATGAGGGTGTGCAAAAGTATATTTTTGCACACCCGGCTTTGGCTTGGTCCAGGGAAGCGCCCCGGATTTGGGCGGCGCCTCCGGCCGGCCAAGAAAAATCAGGCCTAAACACCGCCTACCCTGCCCCCCCCTGAGGAGCCCCCTGCCGCCCGAAAATGGAATCGACCGTCCCTGAGCTGGGTGCGGCAGTCTCGAGCCCAGAGCGGCACGAATTAGAGCGGAAGTCATAAGTCAGGGGCGGCATTCATTAGCCGAGGCGGTAGTGATGAGTTGAGGGCGGAAATAATAAGCCGGGGATAGCACTGGTGAGCTACTGGCAGCAGTGATGAGCCGGGTGCTGTTTGAATCAGGGCGTCAGTGATAAGTCAGGGCTGGCACAAATTGGGGTGGCAGTGATAGGCAGGAGGCGGCAGTGATGAACCGTGACGGCATAAATCAGGGTGGTAGTGATGAAATGGGGGCGACATGAATAACAGTGGTAAGACGGAGGCTGCATGAATCAGGGCAGCAATGCTGAGCCGGAGGCGACACATGTATTGGGGTGCTCAAATTATAATTCAGGGTGCTCGCACACCCCAAATAGGTAAAAAATTCACTCCTGGCTGGAACTAAATCAATAAAAGCACGGCAGCAGCAGTCTGGCATTTACTCGGTTTGGGGAATTCCTCCAATAGGCAAACAGATAACAATTAGACGATAGCGGACTGCTGTTTGCTTTCTGGAAGGGTGTTAGAGATTCCTGCTGATAAATTATGCTGACAGCAGGGCCTAAGTTTGACCGGTTTTGGGGGCCATGACCGGATTATTCTCCTCGGTAGTGATAAATCAGGGGCGGCCGTGATCAGCCGGAGGCGGCAGTGAGGATTCGAAGGAGGAAGTGTCTAACCAGGGGCCGCTCATATATGGGTTAATTTAAAACGGAGCTAGGGGCGGCGTGAATCAGGGCAGCAATGATTAATCAGGGCGGCAGTGATGAACCAGGGGAGACAGTGATCAGCCAGGGGGCAGCAGTGATAAACCAGGGGCGGCAGCGATAAGTCGGGGCGGCAAGCATTTGGGTCAAAATATGCCGGGGATAGCATCGATGAGCCAGAGGTGGCATGAATCAGGGCAGCAGTGATGAACCAGGGGCGGTAGTGATCAGCCGGTAGACGGTCTATCATCATATTTAAGGTTTTAAGACGCGCTGTCATCTAAGGTCATACGACGCCCATAATAATAAATAAAATACATAAATAGGACATTTCTGCAAGAGTTTCAACAAATAAGGACAGGTTGTGAAAATTGTATCCGAAAATCATATAAAACACATATAAAAATGAAATAAAAATGCTGTAAAAATGGCATAGACAATTTAACATGACAGGCTAAGGTCAGCGACTAGGTAACATGAAACTTGATGTTATATAAAACCCGAAAGACTACTAGGATAAAAGTATGTAATGCCAACGCGCATTGACGGGGAGCGGGTACCCACCCCCTCATGGTTTTCGGAGAAAGCATCAAAACGACGGCGTGAAGCGCCGCTGTACTTGGTATACATTTTTTCTGATCATTTTTACGATTTTTGGAAAAAAATTAGGTCAGGTCACCAGTACAGGTCAAGTGACCTGACCTCAAAAAACGTTTAAGATAGCATAAGTCGGAACAGGGTAAACTTATCCGATTGAAACTCATATCACATAATGGGCTCACCAAATTCTCTAAAAAAATTTCCGATATTTTTGATATCGATGACCTAAGGTCAGGTACGAGCCATGACCTCTCCGTTGGATATACATGGGAAAAATGGTTTTAACTGAATAACTTAGTAACGGATGGTGATACGGCGTTTATTTTAGCTGTTTTATAATTGCCTTGTCTCTACAGTTCTAAGGATATGCATTTTATCTAATTTGGCCTTGACCTGACCTCAGGTCAGGTCAAATCCTTGATTTGACTTAGCAAGGTCATTTTATATATCATTCGATTCGGTTTGATGCGAGGATTTATATCGTTTAAGTTGTTTTGCTCTATCTTTATATGTTCAGATGTAATAGCCGAAAAACCTTCATTTGCATATTATCTCTATGACGGCACGTTTTGACCTCTAGTGACATACATACATACATACATTTATTTCGGTTATCAACAAGTACAATGACAGTTCTGATTTCTATCGATTGGCGCAAAAGCGCCTAGCGCTTGACTCTTGGCGCCTCTCGACAACATTGGCGAATTCAAGTGCCACGGTTGCACCACCCTTGGCCCATGGCCGCTCACCCGACAGTCACCTTAAATGTGACCGGACAAAGATGGTTTAAATATTTTCGATGAAGAAGTAGATGGGCTACCCAACATCGTTTACCGTTTTGCGCTACCTTGCGTGGTTCACGAGATCTTAGGGGGGGCGGGTACCCGCCACTCCCCGTCAAAGCGAAGGTGGCTCAGACCCCCGTCAATGCGCGTGTTAAAACTAACGCTCCTCGGATATGACATGATGCTAGTGATATCCACAGAAGTATGGCCTCCCAGAACGCTCACTGCCCAGATATCCCCAGGATGCTCACTGCCCCGGGAGACGTCAGCAATGAACCAGGGGCGGAAGTGATCAGCCAGGGGGCGGCAGTGATCCGCCAGGGGCGGAAGAGATCAGGCAGGGGCGGCAGTGATCAGCCAGGGGTGGCATTTATCAGCCAGGGGGTGGCAGTTATCAATCCACCAGGGGCGGCGGTGATCAGACAGGGGCGGCAGTGATCAGCCAGGGGCGGCAGTCAACAACCGAGGGCCGGAAGTTATCAGTCAGGGGGCGGCAGTGATCAGCCAGGAGTGGCATTTATCAGCCAGGGGGTGGCAGTTATCAATCCGCCATGGGCGGCAGTGATCAGCCAGGGGCAGCAGTTATCAGCCAGGGGGCGGCAGTTATCAGTCAGGGGCGGCAGTGATCAGCCAGGGGCGGCAGTCATTAGCCAAGGGTCGGAAGTTATCAGTCAGGGGGCGGCAGTGTTAAGCCAGGGGCGGCAATGATCAGCCAGGGGCGGCAGTAATCAGCCAGGGGCAGCAGTTATCAGCCAGGGGGCGGCAGTTATCAGTCAGGGGCGGTATTGATCAGCCAGGGGCGGCAGTCATTAGCCAAGGGTCGAACGTTATCAGTCAGGGGCGGCAGTGTTAAGCCAGGAGCGGCAATGATCAGCCTGGGGCGGCAGTGATCAGTCAGGGGGCGGCAGTGCTCAGCCAGGGACGGCAGTTAGCAGCCAAAGGGCAGCAGCTATCATTCAGGGGGCGGCAGTGATCAGCCAGGGGGTGCCAGTTATCAATCCGCCAGGGGCGGCAGTGATCATCCAGGGCGGCAGTTATCAGCCAGAGGGCGGCAGTTATTAGTCAAGGGGCAGCAATGATCAGCCAGGGGGCGGCAGTGATCAGGCGGGGGCGGCAGTGGGGTGGCGTCACAATTCATGGGGGAAGTGATAGTCTGGTAGCATCGATGAGCTAGAGGTGGAACCAATCAGGGTTCATTACTTCCAAGTAATAAACTCGATACGGGAAAACTTGCCAGGGGCGGCACGAATCAGGGTGGCAGTCATGAGATGGGATGGCACTGTTCAGGGTTGCGGTGATAAGCCAGGGGCGGCACATGTATTGGGGGTGCTGAGCACATGATTGGGGGTGCTCAAATTAGGATTGGGGGTGCTCGGCCACCCCCAAAGAAATAGAAAATTACACCCCTGTATTTAACTACCCACTACAGTTTTAACCTGTGACTTCACATATCAGTTCACCTAAGCCTGTTGGTGATGAATTTAAAAGCATGAAATGAAATGAACACAGTTCAAGTATCATGTCAAGATCGAGAAAGAACGAGGAGTCTAGCCCAAAACACACGCTCAGCAAAGTTAGCATACCGTTACTACTCATTTCTGCTGTGCCCATGTATGTACGTGCTATGGTTTCTTTTTGAAGCGGCTTAATTCAATTCCAAATTACTGCATCAGCGTTTTTTTATGAAATGACGTCAGTTTGGAAATTTACAGAGAGGTCATTTTGCGATAACTGCTGGGTAAAATTGAGTTGTTTTGTTGAGAAAACATTGTTTGAGTATCAACAGGGTGTGTTTTATTCATCTTGAATGAAAACAAAATTTTACCAAGGGCAGCGGACAGTTTAGGCAATGCATTAAACACAGCCCCATTTGCCAAGAGAGGGGCAAACTTCGAGTGCAATGCGCAGGGATCCAGACATGTTGGAAATTATTAATTTTTGATTCCAAACGATCTTGGATCCGGTCGACCCGAATGAAATTTCGAAATTCGTGTTTTTTTGGCGGTGCCTAACCCTTTACACTTTTTAAAACGTCTGCGTCCATCGATTAAACCCTGGGAGTCGAGCAGCAGGAGAAATAGAAGGGAGGAGGTAAGCTTCACTAGGCTTCGAATTGGCCACTGTTACGCGACACACGCCTATTATCTACTCAACACCGCCCCCAAGCAAAGTTCGCACTGTGGCAGCCGCCTCACTGTACAGCATGTTTTATCTGCTACTGACAGCTGCGACCAGCTGAAACGAAGTCAGCTCCGATTCTTTCCACCGGTTCCGCTGGTACAGATCCTAGGCAATGACGCGCTCGTAGACATTGGAAAAGTTTTATCTTACCCGAGAGAAGATTTTGACGTAGTACTCACACCCGTTAGGGATTCTTAGATTCCACACATTCTGTATAGCCCATTTTAGCTAATAAGGACAATCTTAGGATAATATAAAACAGTACTGACGGGTACGTATAGCCTCTGCAGCTGCAGTGCCCAAAACTCAAATCATCATCAGAGCTGTCTGAAATCCCTCCTTGGCAGGTAGCGGGCACGGAGACAGACTCATGTCTTGCTCGTTACGTCAAGTCTACTGTCTCCCCTATAGAGATGAATGCTTTGGCCCTGGAGCACATTTCACATTACAATGGATATGTAAAGATATTCACAGATGGGTCGAAGACGAGAGCTGGGGTAGGATGTTCATTCGGTGTGGGCGCCACAACCAGAACCTCTTCGCTTCCATCTCGTGCATCAGTGTTCACATCTAAATTGACTGCTTTTTCTAATGTGTTTTATTAAGACATGTGACGAGAATCGTTTCGTAATTTTATCAACTCACTCAGCAGCGTGCAGGCACTTAAGAACCTACAACCCGAGTGACGGTCTTGTGCGTATGGCAGGCCTACATGTTTCACGATTAGGGCATAACCCATGGTACTGGCATAACCAAAAGAAGATTCATGTGTACTGTATACCCAGTCATGTAGGAATAGGAGGCAATGAGGCTGCGGATGTATCGGCAAAGCGTGCAGCGAAAAGAGCATGTTCTCGTCTCCTTGCAATCCCGGCCAGGGACTTGTTCCCCCGTCTTTTGTTTCACCTCCGCAACGCCTGGCAACAATCGTGGGAAATCCTTGCAAACAAATTATTTCTGATAAAGCCAGAACTCGGTGAGTGGCCTTGTGCATCGCGCCGATGTCGGCGAGAGGAGGTGGCCCTCTGCAGATTGCGTACCGGCCACACATTGGCCACCCATCGTTACCTCCTTCGTGGGGAAGTGAGGCCGCCCTGCCGGCGTTGCGGGGCACCCTTGTCAGTCAGCTGACGTCCTGCCCTGGGTATAACCGGGAGAGGACCGCACACTTTGGCGATAGACAGGGGCCTTTTGGAATGTCAGAGATGGTTGGTCGCGAATACTGTTTGATCGAACAAGGCTCCCTTTCCTCCATCGTATCTTTCAGTTTGTTCCTCATCTCTCTCCACCCAGTGCCAATGGAACGTTCTTGATGATCCCCATGGTAGTGATCATTTCCCCATCCTTCTATCCCCGGCCGGTCCGCACGTGGCGGGACCTCGCCGAAACCGTTGGAATCACGGGCGTGCGGATTGGGCGGGCTTTGGGGCTGCGTGCGGCATGGTGGAGCCGCCCCCGGAGGCCTCGGCTACCCAAGCTATTGCAAATTTTAATCAGATGATTTTAATTAAATTTAAATTTTACTGATCCGAAGTATTTTATACCTATGACACGTGGTCAGCCAAAGCACGCCCCGCTGCCCTGGTAGTCCCAGGAGTGCAAAACCGCGATTTTAAAAAGGAAACGGGCTTTTCGTGTTTTTAACAGACATTCGACGGTGGCAAATCACGTTAAGTTTAAACGCGCTCGAGCATTTGCACGTCGCGTGGTCCTTAATGCAACGAGGAGGTGGTGGGAATCTTATGCATGCTGCGTAAATCGTTTTACGCCTTTAACACAAGTGTGGATGCGTATTAGGGGTATACGGGGAAAGAGTTGTCCTCCGACTGCACCAGTGCGGCACTACGATAACAGATCCTCTGGAGGTGGCCGAGTGTATGGCGAAGGCATTTTCTGAGCGCTGCAGTGACGCGATGCAAAACACAGCTTTCTCACGGATAAGAGAGGTAGCCGAACGAAAGCCTTTCGACTTTGGTCAAAACAATGGTGCATCGTAAACATATATTTTTCCATGCCTGAACTCAGAGCTGCTCTTTCTAAAGTTAGACCGGTGTCACCCGGCCCTGACAACATTACAAACACCATGCTTCTCACTTACCAGACTCATCTCTCGTATCACTGTTGAATATTTTTAAAAGCATGTGGGGAAATAATGATTTCCCGGACCAATGGCGTGAAGCACATATAATACCTATTCTGAAGCCTGGTAAGACTGGTTTGTGCCTTAATGGCTTTCGTCCAATCTCGTTAACTTCGTGTGTAGGAAAATTATTCGAAAAAATGGTGAACACGCGTCTGGTGTGGTACTTGGAGTCAAATCAGCTTCTCTGTCCTAGTCAGTGTGGTTTCCGCCAGGGCCGCTCCACAGTCGACCATCTTGTTCGTCTCGATGCTTCTGTGCGGGAGGGTTTTTTACGGAAAGCCCACACTATCGCTATTTTCTTTGACATAGAGCGTGCCTATGATTGCACATGGAGGCATGGTATTTTGCAGAAGCTGTTTGGACTTGGCGTGCGGGGACACATGGGTTGGTTTATTTCGAACTTCATAAAAATAGGTATTTTCATTTCCGTGTTAGCGCTGCTTTATCGAACCGGTACCAGCAACAGAGTGGCATAGCTCAAGGTTCTGTGAGCTCCATAGCCCTCTTCGCAGTCATGATCAATGATATCGCAAACGATCTCCCAACAGGTATAAAGCACGCACTTTTCGTTGATGATTTTGCGATGTGGGTGACGGGGTCCACTACCTACGAGGTAGTGAAGAAAGAAGCTTTAGGAAGAATTACATTAGAAATTAGCTTTACATTAGATTAAAATTACATTAGATTATATAGATTAAATTACACTAGAAAGAAGTGTTGTACAGTAAAGTGCTGTTTTGCGAGTGTACAATTTTCCTTGTACTGAAGAATGTTTAAAAAAGATAAGCAAGATCACCAAAATATACCAAAACCAAATTAGGTATTTAAAAAAATTCATGGTACATAGCACCTGTGTGATCATATGCCATATGATAAGCAGCAAGTAGGGGGGCTTTCTGTGTCAGATGTGAGGTGGTTTTTATCGTGACTGTGAGAGTGGACGAGTGGTGTGGTTGTGGAGTGTGAGAGTGACAATTGGTTCAGTGCACCACCACATTTGGACTCACCTGGTTTCTGCTGCCGGGTTTTCTGCGGATTCTGAAGCTTTGAGGCCGCTCCCTGCTCCCATCGCTGCAAGATGGAGCTGTTTCACCCCATCGTGAATCGCGAAATCCGGAGGTTGGTCCTACTTTTGGCTGTTGTTAAATTGATCTTCATCGTTGTCACACCTGTGCTCCGCTCGACTGTTCACTGCCGTTCTCCGCGTGACCTTGAGCCCTTCGCACCCCGCGCCGGCCGTGACCTTGAGCCGGGCCGGGTCAGACGCGGCCCCTCCCCAGCAGCTGACCGCGGAGCCGAGCCCAGCAACCAGCCGCCGGGCGAGAGGCGGCGGCGCACCGGACGCGGAACTCGCAGCAGCCGGGGTGCGCGTAAGCGGGGCAGCAGGGGCGGAGTCAGGTGGGGAGAGCGGTCGGGTACATCTGTGGCATCTCTTCGAATCGGCGCTCTCAATATTCAATCTCTCAAGCCGTCAATTCTGCCTCTTTCTCATGACCTGCGAGAATTCGACTACGATGTTTTCGGAATCTGTGAGACTTGGCTGCGCCTGCACACACCTCGCAACATGTTTCTGCTGCCCGGTTATTCGGTCCATTTCACGCCGAGGCCGGATGACAGCGGATACGGTGGTGTTGCCCTTGCTGTCAAAGAGGGTATGACTTCGAGACAGCTTGAGATTCGCACAGCACAGCCAGCAAACGCTCGACTGGAAACTCTCTGGGTTTCCGTGAAACCGGACTCGAAACGGCAGATCATTTTCTGCGTGCTCTATCGCCCGCCGCGTCACGGTGATGCTGACTTATGTGCCGATTTCGACCACCTGGAACTGGAATATCAGAATGTTATCTTGGCTCACCCTTCCGCGAAAATTGTGATTTTTGGTGATATCAATTGTGACGTTTTGAAACCTCTGGCCAATCGTGCAAAACGCTATCTGGTGAACTTTTTAAGGGACTATACTTTACACCAGTGTATCAATCAGCCTACGTATCGCCCCGCTGGATCATGTTTGGATGTTATTATGACCAATAGCCCTGACCTAGTTACTCGTTTTGGCACCAAATTTTGTCATTACAGTCCCCATTCATTTATACGTGCTCAGCTCAACGTGTCGCGGTGCCGTCCAAAGCCTACTTTTGTTCAGGCCCGCTGTCTCCGTCGCATTGACGCCGTCAGCCTTAATTTCGATTTGATGTGTATTAATTGGTCCGGAGTTTTTGCCTTGAACAGTATTGATGAAAAAATGGAGTGTTTTCGTGAGGAATTTGATGTCCGTTCTCAATCGCCATGCACCTGTAAGAACTCTGCGTATCCGCAATCCGAACGCGCCCGTGGTGTCAGACCTGACCATTGGTTTAATGGCCCGTCGCAGGGCGGCGCTGGCAACCGGCGGCCACCGTTATGAGGTGTATCGTGACCTGAATCGCCAGGTGAGGGGGCAATGCGACGCGACATGCGGGATGATGTGCAGAGGCGGTTGAGGGAGGAGGGTAGCAGAGGCGTGTGGAGGTGTGTGGATAGGGTGATTGGTGGCAAAAAGGGTGGCGCCCGGGTGATTCCAGATGCTACAGCTGATGAGCTGAACCGGTTTTTCGTCGGGGTCGGTCCGCGCGTGGCAGCTGAGGTCACCGCTATGGGATTTCTTCCATCGGTGGCGTGTCGGCTGCCGCGCGTTGGCTCCTGCGCCTTTACCCTCCGGCTCATCACCCTGGACGAGCTGCAAGCGATTGTTTTCGGCAGGGGATCCTCCAACTCCAGTGCCAGTGATGGTATAAGTATGCGCATCATCCGTCTGGTCTTCGAGTCCCAGGGCCCAGCACTTCTCCACTTGATCAACAGCTCAATCCTTACTTGTGAAATCCCAGGCTCCTGGAAACACTCCCTAGTGCATCCCATCTTCAAATCCGGTGATTCCTCCGATCCCTCTAGTTTCCGTCCTATCAGCATCATCCCTACCGTCACGAAAATCCTAGAGCGTGCTGTGCATCAGCAGCTCTATGCTAACCTCTCCGAAAATCACCTCCTTGCCTCCAGTCAGCACGGATTTCGCCCTCGTCACTCGTGTGAAAGCGCGCTGGTATCCATCACCGATCACATCCTTTCTGCTAACGATCGTGGAGAGGTGTCCCTCCTCTGTCTCCTCGATTTGAGTAAATGTTTTGATGTGATTGACCACTCTCGTCTACTCGAAAAACTCCAGGCTCATTCAATCGATACTTCTTGGTTTTCGGCATATTTTCGGCACCACACCCAGAGTGTCAGCCTTCCAGCTGATAATCTGGGTGTTTCTAAGTTTCTTCTAGTCTTCCTAACAACATGGGCGTATTCCAAGGTTCTTGTCTCGGCCCATTGCTCTACTGCATCTTTGCTAACGACCTGAGCCTGTATGCTGAGGATGCGGTCGTGGTCCAGTATGCAGATGACACCCAAATACTAATCAGCGGTAAAAAGTCACTATTTCAGACCCTCATTCAACGCATGGAAAATTCTTTGGCTTCCCTTGATGTTTGGTTTAGGGGTAATGGATTAAAAGTAAACGCTGACAAGACACAACTCATTCTTCTAGGAAGCGCTCCCAACATTCGACAAATTGGTAATTTTACAGTCAAATTCCGCGGCCACGACCCTAGTACCTTCTATGAACGTTAAAAACCTCGGCCTGACCTTCGACCGCACCCTCAGCTGGGACTCTCACATTTCTCTTCTTACGCGTCAATGCTTCGGAATTTTGAGTGGTCTCTCACATCTGAGACATTGCTTGCCTCCCAGAGTCATCTCCCCGATAGTCAGCTCCCTGGTTATCTCCCGCGTCCGATACTGCATCAGCGTATTCGGTAACGGGACCCAAACCAATAACATTCGGCTCCAAAAATTATTAACTATGCTGCAAAAGTCATTTTTGGTCGCAAAAAGTTTGATCACGTATCGGATGTGTTAGAGGACCTGGGCTGACTGTCGGCGGGTGAGCTGGTGAAGTATCACACACTTGTACTTGTGCACAGGGTGGTGTGTTTCGGGGAGCCAGAGGAGCTGGCTCTGGGATTCGAAGAGGTCCGGCTTACCCGAGAGCGCAGCACGAGGCAGGACGGAGGCTTTCGGGTGCCGCGCTCGCGGAGTAATATGGGACAGCGCAGATTTAAAGCCCGGGGTCCGTTGTTATACAATGATCTGCCTAATGACCTGAAAATGCTACCAGTGCCTATTTTCTGCCGCGCCCTCAAGCGCCAACTCTTGGCGGAGCGGATTTAGGGCGATGTGAGTGTGTGGTGGTGCGCTGGGTGAATAGCGATATGTAGTATTTTAAGTGATTATTTCTTAATGTACGATTTTAACTGGTTTGTGTTGTATGAAGTGTGTCGCCTAACTATATCCCCAACCATTAATAGCTTGACGTAGGGTCCTAATAGCCACAACTGTTCTTTTAACTGTGGATGACTCTGAATAAAGTCTTTGTCTTTGTCTTTGGTTGCTTTAATCTCCAATGGGTACCCACTGTCATAAAAGGACGCCAATGGAAATCCATTTTAATTCTAATGGGCTTAAGTCGTTGGAACTTGTGTGACTGCTTTGCTTTTATTTCGTTTTTTAAATAGTTTTTATGTACGTGATCTATCAATGAATCCATGTTTACAGGAGCAGCTTCCGAAAACACTTTCAAGGATCATTCAAGTATTTGGTGGTAGGTGTCTGGGGAAAATATTTGAGACGGGCGAGATAAATCATGGACACACCTCTGAAAAATGGGGAACGGGCAGGCGGCGGTGATGAAGAAGGGGGACGCCGGAGCATCTGCCGAAACAAGCTCCAACAAATGCCAGGCGGTGAAGAGCCAGGTGGCCTCCAGTCTGGACCGGTTCAGGGCTAGCGGAGAGCTGTCACATTCGGGCTCGAAGCCCAAACCGGCTGCCGGTCCTCCGCTGATGTCAAAAACCGAGCTCGAAGTGGGAATTACTGAGTTTGTTGACACGTCAGAGGCGTTTAGCGGCATCACAAAACACAGGTGGTCGGATTTCATCGTACACGAAATTACCCCGCTGGGGACGTGGTTGTGTTGACTGAAACGAGTCGACCAAAGGAGGAAGAGCAAGTTCCAAAGGCGTCCATCAGGCCGGAGTGGTTCCCCGAGCCACTGTGGCGGCAGATAGCAACCCTGACCGAAGGCGCGGATGCCGCCGGACAGGTCAACATTCCCGCAGCTAGCTTCAGTAAGGAAGAAAGAACCAAGTACCACGGGACGATCAAATCCTCCTTCTCAGCACTGGTCTCTAATGCGGGTGACGTAGATGGAAACAAAGCAATAATCGTGAAGAGGGAAACTTCTGCCCCAGACAAACACAATACGTTTTGGAAACACAAGCCGTGACCGAGAGACCGGCCCAAGTTCCTCTATTTCTGTCTTTTCAAGGTGAATGTAGAGACGTTTGCGGCACTCAGCATGCTGACTTTGGACATGAAACTCAAGTCAAACAAGTTCCACATGGCAGGCACCAAGGATGGCCGCGCACAGACCACACAAATGGTGGCAATCAAACAAATTGAAGCTATCAAAGTGTGGAAGGCAGCGGCGAAGTTTGACAAACTAGCGGTAGGAAACTTCTCTTACCGTGACGCGGAGCTGAAGCTAAGCGATCTACAGGGAAACCAGTTCGACATCGTGCTGCGCCACCTTCAGGGCAGCGACCACGCCATAGAACGGCGGCTCAACTCATTCCAGCATCAGGGATTCATCAACTACTACGGTATGCAGCGTTTCGGCGCGACTGCATCATCCACACAGTCAGTCGGCCGCGCTACCATCCAGCAGAACTGGAAGGAAGCCATCGACCTCATCCTTTCCGGCAAGGAGGAGACTGGCCAGGAAGGTATGGCGCGTGCTCAGAATGCGTGGCGCCAGTGGCGGGACCCTCAGCAGGCCTACGCCATGGTGACGGGCCGCCAGCAGAGGACCACCATCGAGGGCCGCGTGCTGCACAGCCTGTGCTCGGTGGGCCGCTCCCGAATGGCTTACCAGGAGGCGCTGGATCGGCTGCCCACCAACAGCCGACAACTGTACGTGCACGCATTCCAGTCGTGGCTCTGGAATCAGCTGGTGTCGCGACGGCTGAGAGAGCTGGGCATGCAGCCGAGGGTGGGCGACCTGGTGCTCTGCACAGACCAGGCCTGTGACAGAGGGGGAGACGATGCTGTAGCGGCAGATGGCGAGGGTGAGTCTGCCGAGGGCAGCGACCACTGGTCGTCGGTGCCGACGATGCTGCCGAAGGTGAAGGCTCTGACGGAGGCCGAGCTGGAGCAGTACAGTATGGGTGACGTGGTGATGCCGCTGCCGGGCTGGGCGGTAACGCTGCCGTCCAACGACTGCGGCGACTGGTACCGGCAGCTGCTCCAGCAGAACGGCGTCTCACTCTCCCGCCAGCACTGCGACACGCTGCGTCAGTACAGCCTGGCCGGCGCCTATCGGCGGCTGCTGGCGCGGCCCTCGCACCTGCAGTGGCGACTGATGCGCTACTCGGACCCGTGGCAGGACCTGCTGCTGTCGGATGTGGACGGCGCGCGCGGCCGGCCGCCGCCCCAGGACGAGCCGGCGGGCGCCTTCCGGGCGCTGGTGCTGCAGTTCCGGCTGCCGGCCTCCTGCTACGCCACCATGACTGTGCGGGAGCTCACCGGCACCGACTCCAGCATGGCCACGCAGACCAGACTGAACGCTGCCTACAGCCAGGAGATGGCCGGCCAGCGCGCCGCGGCCGGCCCCGGGGACAGCGCGGCGCCAGAGCCAACAGCTGCCCAGCAAGGCCAGAGGTCTGCCGCGGCCGGCCCCGGGGGCAGCGCGGCGCCAGAGCCAACAGCTGCCCAGCAAGGCCAGAGGTCTGCCGCGGCCGGCCCCGGGGGCAGCGCGGCGCCAGAGCCAACAGCTGCCCAGCAAGGCCAGAGGTCTGCCGCGGCCGGCCCCGGGGGCAGCGCGGCGCCAGAACCAACAGCTGCCCAGCAAGGCCAGAGGTCTGCCGCGGCCGGCTCCGGGGGCAGCGCGGCGCCAGAGCCAACAGCTGCCCAGCAAGGCCAGAGGTCTGCCGCGGCCGGCCCCGGGGGCAGCGCGGCGCCAGAGCCAACAGCTGCCCAGCAAGGCCAGAGGTCTGCCGAGAAAACAGAACAGCGGGGTCCTCCCGACTCGGCAGAGGAACCGAGAGCCAAGAAACAGAAAACCTAGCCAAAACACTTCGTGATGTTTTGTTTCCGTCGGAAATGTTGAAACATTGTTACACCTGAGTTAACTAATACAGTGGCTTTACATTCTGAATTTATGGACGATGGCGTTGGTTCTACTGTTGTGGCTTGTCCAAACGTTTTCTTTGTCGAAACAAAAAGGCACGGAGCAGAGATGTATAGCCAGAAGTACATCGAGTCAAAATACACATGGCGAAAAACGTCACGCTTTGCAGAGGCTCGCAAGAAATCGACAATATGCGCATAGATGGTTTTGTTAGGATTTGATTTGCCTCTGTTTTGAAAATACGTACAGAACCTAAGCAGTACTGATGTAGAATTAAATATACAGTTAATGACTATCAATTCCGTTGGAACATTCCCTTGCCTGTCCGAAAACATAGCTTAGAAGACTAGAAACCCATCACACAGAGTCTGTTTTAAAATGCAAACGATTCAAAGCGATCAAATAGTTCTGGGGTAACATGCTATAAAAGACAGCTAATAAACCGGTTAAGGTAACTCGCGGGACCCAGAAACCACCACCCTACAACACAGACCGCACGGTGCTGTAAAGATCGACACAGCAGCAGCCGGAGAGAACGCCACAGGACCACCGCGCCGGCAACCGGCCAATCAGCCAACGGTGCACAGCTGGCGGCCTCCTCAGCCGGCCAATCAGCCAACGGTGCACAGCTGGCGGCCTCCTCAGCCGGCCAATCAGCCAACGGTGCACAGCTGGCGGCCTCCTCAGCCGGCCAATCAGCCAACGGTGCACAGCTGGCGGCCTCCTCAGCCGGCCAATCAGCCAACGGCACAGCGGCGGCCTCAGCCGGCCAATCAGCCAACGGTCACAGCTGGCGGCCTCCTCAGCCGGCCAATCAGCCAACGGTCGACAGCTGCCGGGATCCCACTAGCATCTGGCTCAGTTGAGGCTGGTGCTGGCGATGAGGGCCACGCCGCGCTCGTAGAAGCTGTGCTCCGACTGCTCCCCGGCCACCTAAGCGGCAACAACAGTGATTAACCCACCAGCCCAAAACAGAAACTCAACTGGTTAAAAGGTACAACGGGAGAAGCTGAAAGGTTATCAGTTGCCTATTTCACGAAACTTTTGGCCCTTCATATATACACTAGTCATTTACACCTGCAGACTCGATATTTCTTCCATATATCTCATAATCAATGTTTATTTCTATGAGAATTCGTAAATGTCTGCCAACTGCACAGAAGGATAGAGAACTGAAGGCAGTAGACAGAGAGAGATTGAGTTAACTACATTGTAAAAGGTGAAGCAAAGCCCAGGTAATCTCGGCCCTAGCCCACCTGCAGGTCGACGGTGAACAGCAGCTCGGTGCGTGTAGCGTTGAGGTAGACGGGCAGGGTGATGTAGCGCGCCGCCGTCTGGGCCTGGCCTCCCCGCAGCCAGGTGAGCTGCAGCTGCGGCAGCTCTGTCTGGATGGTGGTTGTCAGGTGCAGCTGGTTGTCCTTACAGAGCGCGCCCTGCAGCCGCACGCCCCGCAGAGCCATACTGCCGGCGGGCACGGCGGCGTCCAGCGCCGCCGGCACTGTCACCCGCAGACTGAGCTCCTCCAGAGACCAGCTGTTGGCCTGCGCCACGCACTGCCGCGTCGCCGTCACGTACGCCTCCGGGTTGAACAGACCGCCCAGCCAGATCTGCTGCGTCTGCCGGGCACACAGACAGCTGAAGCTTACACAGGTACTCACTGACACCCTGAACCCACCTCCTGCCCAGGCGCAAAATCGCGAAATCCCGACATAGAGTTGAATAGCACACGACACGAGGCACACTATTATGGTTTAGCAAGACCAACAGTGGGTGAATGGCCAGACCCTAAAAGGCCGGGCCTTCTTCGACCTTCCCCACACAGCACACCATATTCACAGCAGAAGCGTCCACGCTGTGGCCGTTGCTATTCGAGGTAAGGGAAATCAACCAAGGCACACCCCAAAAAAAAAAAATTGGTGAGGTGTCACGGCTCGAACAACAAAGGGAAATCAACCAAGGCACACCCCCCCCCCCAAAAAAAAATTGGTGAGGTGTCACGGCTCGAACAACAAGACAGGCGCTTCGAGTCGATGGATCAGGAGGTTCTGGCACATAAACGACAATGATGAAATCGTTGGGATTTTATTCTGGCTTCCTTTTTGTGTACACATGTCCCCTGCACGAAGGAATTGTTGCATTTATCACCCGCTCAATTTGTCCATAGTGCTTATCAAAATAACGGTCCCCGTCAATAACCCATGAAATACACATTTCAGGCCCGAACAACACCACGCCTAAGGGCTCCTATCCCAACAACACCACATCGACCGGCTCCTATCCCAACAACACCACACCAACCGGTTCCTATTCCAACCCCACGCCTACCGACACCTATCCCAACGACAGCACCATACCTCCCGGCTCATGTCCCAACAACACACCTACCGACTCCTATCTCAACAAACCTACCGGCTCCCTATCCCAACACACCTACTGGCTCCTATCTCAACACCACACCTACCGGCTCCTATCCCAGCAACAACACACCTACCGGCTCCTATCCCAACAACACCACACCTACCGGCTCCTATCCCAACAACACACCTACCGGCTCCTATCCCAACAACACACCTACCGGCTCCTATCCCAGCAACAACACACCTACCGGCTCCTACCCCAACAAAAACACCACACCTACCGGCTCCTGTCCCAACTTTACATCTACCGACTCCTATCTCAACACCACACCTACCGGCTCATCCAGCAACAACACGCTCCTATCCCAGCAACACGCCTACCGGCTCCTATCCCAACAACACCACACCTACCGGCTCCTGTCCCAACACCACACCTACCGGCTCCTATCCCAACAACACACCTACCGGCTCTTCTCCCAACAACACCACACCTACCGGCTCCTATCCCAACAAAAACACCACACCTACCGGCTCCTATCCCAAAAAAACACCACACCTACCTTATCCTTACACCTTATCCCAACAACACCACACCTACAGGCTCCTATCCCAAAAACACACCTACCGTCCCCTATCCCAACAACAAACCTACCGGCCCCTATCTCAACAACACCACACCTACCGGCTCCTGTCCCAACAATACCACACCTACCGGCTCCTGTCCCAACAACACCACACCTACCGGCTCCAATCCCAACAACACACCTACTGGTTCCTATCCCAACACCGCACCTACCGGCTCCTGTCCCAACAACAACACCACACCTACTGGCTCCTATCCCAACAACACACCTACTGGTTCCTATCCCAACACCACACCTACCGGCTCCTGTCCCAACAACAACACCACACCTACCGGCTCCTATCCCAACAACACCACATCGACCGGCTCCTATCCCAACAACACCACACCAACCGGTTCCTATTCCAACCCCACGCCTACCGACACCTATCCCAACGACAGCACCATACCTCCCGGCTCATGTCCCAACAACACACCTACCGACTCCTATCTCAACAAACCTACCGGCTCCTATCCCAACACACCTACTGGCTCCTATCCCAACAACACACCTACCGATTCCTATCTCAACACCACACCTACCGGCTCCTATCCCAGCAACAAAACACCTACCGGCTCCTACCCCAACAAAAACACCACACCTACCGGCTCCTGTCCCAAAAAACACCACACCTACCGGCTCCTATCCCAACTTTACACCTACCGACTACTATCTCAACACCAAATCTACCGGCTCCTATCCCAACAAAAACACCACACCTACCGGCTCCTATCTCAACAACACCACACCTACCGGCTCCTGTCCCAACAATACCACACATACCGGCTCCTATCCCAACAACACCACACCTACCGGCTCCTATCCTAACAACACAACTACTGGTTCCTATCCTAAACACCACACCTACCGGCTCCTGTCCCAACAACATACCACACCTACCGGCTCCTATCCCAACAACACCACACCTACCGGCCCCTGTCCCAACAACACCACACCTACCGGCTCCTATCCCAACAACACACCACGGTTCCTATCCCAACACCACACCTACCGGCTCCTGTCCCAACAACACCACACCTACCGACTCCTATCCCAACAACACCCTACTGGTTCCTATCCCAACACCACACCTACCGGCTCCTGTCCCAACAACAACACTACACCTACCGGCTCTTATCCCAACAACACCACACCTACAGGCTCCTATCCCAACAACACACCTACCGGCCCCTATCTCAACAACACCACACCTAAAGGCTTACCCCAACAACACCACACCGACCGGCTCCTATCCCAACATCACGCCTACCGACTCATATCCCAACAACAGCACCATACCTCGGCCTCTGTCCCAACAACACCTACCTACCGACTCCTATCCCAACAACACCACCCTACTGGCTCCTATCCCAACAACACACCTACCGGCTCCTATCCCACAAAACACACCTACCGGCTCAATTCCCAACAACACCACACCTACCATTTCCTATCCTAACAATACACCTACCGGCTCCTGTCCCAACACACCTACCGGCTCCTATCCCAACAAAACTCCACACATACCGGCTCCTGTCCCAACAATTACCTACCGGCTCCTGTCCCAACAACCCCACACCTACCGGCTCCTATCCCAACAACACCACATCTACCGGCTCCTTTCCCAACAACACCACACCTGCCGGCTCCTTTCCCAACAACACCACACCTACCTGCTCCTGTCCCAACAACACCACACCTACCGGCTCCTATCTCAACACACCTACCGGCTCCTATCCCAACAACACCACACCTATCGGCTCCTATCCCGACAACACACCTACCGGCTCCTATCCCAACAACACTACACCTACCAGCTCCTATCCCAACAACACTACACCTACCGGCTCTTATCCCAACAAAAAACACCACACCTATCGGCTCCTATCCCGACAACACACCTACCGAACTCCCATCCCAAAGAAACCACACCGACAGGCTCCTGTCCCAACAATACCATACCTACCGGCTCTTATCTCAACAACACCACACCTACCGGCTCCTATCCCAACAACACACCTACCGGCTCCTATACCAACAACACACCTACTGGCTCCTATCCCAACAACACACCTACCGGCTCCTATACCAACAACACACCTACCGGCTCCTATACCAACAACACACCTACCGGTTCCTATCCGAGACAACTCACCTACCGGCTCATTTCCCAACAACACCACACCTACCGGCTCCTATCCTAACAACACAACTATCGACCCCTATCTCAACAACACCACACCCTACCGGCTCCTGTCCCAACAATACCACACCTACCGGCTCCTATCCCAACAACACCACACCTACCGGCTCCTATCCCAACAACACCACACCTACCGGCTCCTATCCCAACAACACCACACCTACCGGCTCCTATCCCAACAACACCACACCTACTGGCTCCTGTCCCAACAACAACACCACACCTACCGGCTCTTATCCCAACAACACCACACCTACAAGCTCCTATCCCAACACCACACCTACCGGCTCCTATCCCAACAACAACACACCTATCGACACCTGTCCCAACAATACACCTACCGGCTCATGTCCCAACAATACCACACCTACCGGCTCCTGTCCCAACAACACCACACCTACCGGCTCCTACCCCAACAACAACACACCTGCCGGCTCCTGTCTGAACAACAGCACCACACCTACCGGCTCCTGTCCCAACAACACCACACCTACCGGCTCCTATTCCAACAGCCAGCGAGCGGAGCGACTGAGCGTATCAGCGGAAGGCCGTTGGTGCGACGTACCTTGAGGGAGTTGGCGCCGCTCTGGGCCACGCAGGCGCTGATGGTCTGCAGCTGCTGGATGCGCTGTGCGAAGTCGGTAATCCACTGGATGACGGTGGTGGTGTCAGGTACCTTGTACTGCCTCCAGGCGTCCGGAATCACACCGCGTACCAGCTCAGCCACCATGGTCCGGTGGTAGTTGGTCTGCTTCTTCGTGCCCTGGCGACCGGACGCGTGTCATACACCTGCTCGTGCGTGCGTGCGCATGCGCGCGTGTCTGTGTGCGTGTGTCGGTGTGTCTGTGTGTCTGTGTGTCTGTGCGCGTGTGCGTGCGTGCGTGCGTGCGTGCGTGCGTGCGTGCGTGCGTGCGTGCGTGCGTGTGTGTCTGTGTGTCTGTGTGTCTGTGTGTCTGTGTGTCTGTGTGTCTGTGTGTGTGCGTGTGTGCGTGTGTGCGTGTGTGCGTGTGTGCGTGTGTGTGTGTGTGTGTGTGTGTGTGTGTGTGTGTGTGTGTGTGTGTGTGTGTGTGTGTGTGTGTGTGTGTGTGTGTGTGTGTGTGTGTGTGTGTGTGTGTGTGTGTGTGTGTGTGTGTGTGTGTGTGTGTGTGTGTGTGTGTGTGTGTGTGTGTGTGTGTGTGTGTGTGTGTGTGTGTGTGTGTGTGTGTGTGTGTGTGTGTGTGTGTGTGTGTGTGTGTGTGTGTGTGTGTGTGTGTGTGTGTGTGTGGACGGCCTTTCAAGGACCCTCCAGTGTTTGGTACTTTGTCGCTAGGACTGAGTGTTCAGCCAGGGCTCGGTTAGCTGACAGAATTCATACATCACGCCGTGAGCGAGTGAAGCTTCAATCACAAAAACTGTCACAAACCCAATATTCGGTTCACGTTCCGTTAACCCTTGCCCCGGTGGCGGGTACGAGCCACCTTCGCCCTTGTGGGGGGAGGGCGAAAAAGACCCCCACGATCTCAAAAACTAAGAGAGTTAGAAAAAACGCAAAACGGCAATCGAAAGCTCGTCAAAATGAAATGGTAAATAATGGGGCCATTTTTCCGTCAGGTCAATATCAAGGTCTTTAAGAGGTCAAAATATGTCAGAATTGCTAATATGAGGTGTAGGAAGAAAACCTCATATATCTCAGAAACTATGATAGCTAGACATATTTTTTGATACCATTCGAAAGCTCTTGAGTTTCTCTTTCATTACAGTAGCAATGAGTTTCAGGTCAGGTCAAAGCCTAGGGAGCTACAGGTCACTAAATATCGGGAATGTTCTTGGGAATGTCCATAGCCACTAGGGTGCTTTTTTCACTTTTTCGAAATCGAAACTTTTTTCACGTGGTTTTTGACGGTAAACACAATTATAAGGACAATCCTGCAAAAAATTCGTCATTTTCTCGAGTTTAAGCAACGGATTTTCACTTTTTAGCCTTCCCCCGTGAGGCGGAAGGGTGCTGACTAACCCCCTACAGATTTTTCGTCGTTGCGGAGAAGCGGCGGCGCCAAGCGTCACCGTCCTTGGCACAGCTTATCATTAATCAATTCTGCAGCTTCCTAAAAAAATTAAATTTGGGTCACCTCGGGTCAGGTCACCAGGCCAGGTCAAGTGACCTCACTTCAAAAAATGTTTGGGATTGCACAACTCGGAGTAGGGTTGATTTATCAATGTGAAACCTTTTTCAAACAATGGGCTCTTCGGGGCTACAAAAACATTTTTCGGTATTTTGTATATTGTTGACCTAAGGTCAGGTATGAGTTCCAGCCTTTTACCGGTACCCTTAACATATTTCAATAATAGTTGAGTGGCCTCCAAAAATTTTGCCGAAGATGCAAAAATAATTGACAGTTTCGCAATCAAGATGTTTCAAATAGCAAGAAACCATAATAATTTTTTCCCGTATCTCCCTTTAACAAAATCAGCGCATAATGAAAGCATTACGGCACAAGACAAACGTGGTGGCAAAGTGGGATTGACGGCAGTGTCTCGGCACGAGACAGCGCAGCCCAACTCACAGATGGCGCTGTTATCGCTGACCTCCACATACTTGGCAAATGTCCGTAACGACAGAGTCCAACAGCATTGGTGCATGTGACGCCGGTGACGGACACCGCAAATGGCGACGCTGTGGCTGACGTCAACAGACCACGGAAATGTCGGTGACGTCAGAGTCCAATGACAATGATGCATATGTGTCGGAGACGCAGGCATACCTGGGGAGGCGGCGATGCCGTCAGGGTGTAGTGCCAATGAGGTGGGCGGCGTACCTCGCAAATGGCGATGATGTCGGAGACATCGCTCTGCACTGTGGCCAGCAGCCGGGACCCGATGTTGACCTCCCGCTCGAAGTAGCGGTACAGGGGGTCGCGGATGTTCTCCACAGTTCGGCGCAGTGTCTGACGAACGGAAAAGCAGTGTAACGGCCAGGCTACCCAACGCAGAGCCCTGTCCTGGGGCATTCGACGAGCGATGGACCAAGCTATGGGTGAAAAAAAAACACTTTCATGTCTCAGATTTTCATGAAAACTTGGGACTAGGGTTCTCAGTGGTGCTGAAAACTACTGTAGTATTCGTAGTCTCGTCCGGATAATGGTTCAGGCGTTATAGCCTGGGGAAATCCAGCATCTGACGCGTAAATCGGATTTTTCGCTTGAGTTTTTAGCCATTTAAAATTAAACCCGGGGGCAAAGTGCCAAAAGCTGTCCGGCGTGTTGCAAAACGTTGTTGCACAGAAATGAAATCCCTGAATATTCAGGGTCATGACCTTGGGTGGACAACCGATACAGCGCCTACTCGTTGTTCGCAGGAGGTGCATTTGTCAAAGGATGCACGCACAAAATCGGCCCTTGCCTCTTGGACTTAAACAGCTTATAACTAAGCTAATAAGAATAAAATGGAAACTTGCATTTTGTATCGTAATGGCTGACAGACTATAACAAGATAAAATGTATTGCCGTCCTTGAAATGTATGTGCAAAAACAAGAAGTACTCAAATTAGCTACTAAGCTCAGAAAACGCTTCGATAAGGCAATCACGATAAAAAGGAACATTGAAGATTCACAAGTTCGTACCGCTTAATTCGAAGACCATTGTTTTGCATGAGTTCTCGAATGATGAGGGACAGAAGGTACGAGTTTCACATTGAATATGTGAAGTTCAACGGCACCACGTGATGAAGTCGTTTTTCCGATCCGTGGGTCAGGTCCTACTTAAAGCAGCATGTCTTAATCTTATGTTCAAAAAGCAGTTGTCGGCGTGGACGTTGCGTGACCTTTTGCTTGTGATGTGTGTTTTCTAACATCAATTAACTGGGATACATTGAATTTTTAGGGTATGGGTAGAAAAAGAAAACTATCTAAAACAAACCTGAGGCAACAGCAATTAAGCAATATCCTGCCGCTACATTTGCCAGCAAATGCACCAGAGTGTCGGGACTGTTCCGAGTGTTCCCGTAATACTTTCAGTTTTTTTCAGAACGACTCAGATTTTTCTGTTAGCAATAGTATACCCTTCACACCACATCAAGTTCATTCCCAGTGTCACCGAAGCGCAGTCTTGCTCAGTTCTCCCCTCCCCGTTACACCACTACCAATCAGACGCGTCTATGTTTCGTGCCTACTGCAGGCTGAGTGGCCGACGACGGTGTTGGGCTTGGTCTGCGGTGCTCGGTACTGGTTTCGCTGTGCAGAATCCAAACTTTTTATTTGCGTTCTAAGTAGTTTTAGCTATGCTCTTTCACATGCAGGTGTTTTGAAGAAAATAAAAATATAGGCAGTATGTATGCTTATCTTTGCAAAAGTTTGGATTTAAATTTCGCACCTATTCGTGACAACTGATATGATTTAACCCACATACTTGTATTGTTCAGACTTTTTTAATCACATCATGTAGAGTTTTGTAGGATTACCTTATACCTGGGGGGCAAAGTGCCAAAAGCTGTCCGGCGTGTTGTAAAAGGTTGTTGCACAGAAATGAAATCCCTGAATATTCAGGGTCATGACCTTGGGTGGACAACCGATACAGTGCCTACTCGTTGTCCGCAGGAGGTGCATTTGTCAAAGGATGCACGCGCAAAATCGGCCCTTGCCTCTTGGACTTAAACAGCTTATAACTAAGCTAAAAAGGCCGTTGGTGGCAAAAATAAAATTTAATTTTCAAGCTCAAAATACACGGCTTCTACACATGTCGGTTTCTGTATTCTGGCTTGGTCCTATCACGTCATTTTTGACACGTGCAGCTCCGCGAAAGGGGTGTACG
This sequence comes from Lepas anatifera, assembly GCA_034440635.1. NCBI lineage: Eukaryota > Metazoa > Arthropoda > Thecostraca > Lepadidae > Lepas > Lepas anatifera. Next base: position 1,373,255 of record JAOTON010001713.1, on the reverse strand, counting down.
TCAACACCCCTTCTGGCTCAAAACCTGTATCTCTGTATGGGTTAAACGAACAGCCGTGAAACTTTGCACACATGTCGCTTTACATTTTCAGTATAATTGCTCCAAAAATTGTTTAACACCTAGAAGAGTTATTGAGATATGACGTCATGCTTGAGCGCGTGCAAATGCACTGTTTTCACGCCAATTGGGGAACTTTGTCCGGAATGTTAGCTTCTTGCTTCAGTGCTGGTAACAACTGATTGGATAAGCAAATAGTTTCAACTGGTATCTTCCTGATTGAAATCAACCATTGTTCTTCATATTATATAGGGAATTGCACAATGGGTGTTCTGCCCAATACTCCAGCACGTGCAACATCGCCTGAGGGACATCGTTACACCCCTTTCAGTTAGACTCAAGAAGATTAAACTCAGTTCAGTTAACAAACACTAAATTTTGCAGATGTAATGCTGCACATGTTTGATATATTAACACAAAGTTTTGTTAGACTATAATGACTATTGCAAAAGTCATGGCCATTCATCACAACACATGTATATGATTGGTCCTATGCAAAATGTAGCGCACTGCAATGCCCTTATTGGCAGTGATGTTTGGGAGTAATTTTGTCCGCCTGTAGTTATTATGTGCCGCATTGCAGCTCCTGTCTGAAAACTGAAGAGGTATGCTGTGCGCCTAAGCATATGTTCCCTGGTATGAACGGTAGCGCAGGGTACCCCCGTGTTTGCCCGGTCTCTTCCATTGTAGCACCAAACCCTAGGAGTTGAGATCAAAAGATCATTACCCACATTTGATCTTCATAGCCCACGTGCAAAGATATATTACATGCAAATGCCAGACCATGCTTGCTTCTGTCGCTAACTAAGGTGGACTTTGAACTTGTTTTTCCAAAAAAAGATTACCAAAAGAAATAGCGCGGGAAGCTTGCAAATGGCAAATCACTAACAAACACGAGAAAGGCGCCAGCGGACAATGCCAACATTGACCATCTCGTCAGTTAGGAAGTAAGACGTTAGGCTTAGAAATGTTGAAATATATTATTTTCGAGGTCATCTCTTAAGGGGCTTAAGGGCGCACCAACCTTGGTGCGTGTCAGAAATGTTTGATGGGAGGAGCTGGGAAACCTAGACACTGTTAAGTAATGCCAGATTTCTTGTCACTCCTTAAACAACATTGCATATTATGCTTGCCATGCAAGTGTCCTTTACACCCATGATCTATATTACCCTGGCATGATCTAGATTAAGCATATTATTATGAATTGGAAAAACATGGTAATGGTGGGCGCGTATAGCCCAGTTGCTGAAAGCGCCCTAAAACACCAACACACACACACCCACACCCACACCCACACCCACACCCACACCCACACCCACACCCACACCCACACCCACACCCACACCCACACCCACACCCACACCCACACCCACACCCACACCCACACCCACACCCACACCCACACACACACACACACACACACACACACACACACACACACACACACACACACACACACACACACACACACACACACACACACACACACACACTGAAGCGTGCCGTATACCGCGTGGGTCTTAAAACAGCAGTGCATGAATACATTTCACGAGCTGAATATTTGTTTTGCTTACTGCAAAACGAGCCTCAGGGATAATCTTAGGTTATTTTTGTGAAGAGTGCTGCTTTAGCCAGGAAGGCCACCAAGCTGGAAAATCGCTTCCGTGGTACCAAGCTAGTAAAAGGCATTAAAACATTTCATCGCATCGTTCCGCTGGGGATGACAACAACTGCTGCGTAACCTACGTCGTCCTCTGACGAGCGCTGTGTTCGAAGTGTCCAGGGCTGAAGTCTGCGTGGAAGTGAAAAATGTTTAATGAAATTATGTGCATATCAGACGCTGAAACAAACTGTTTTTGTCCTAATTTTGGTGGTTGATATCGCATCAGATGTTTGGAACAAACTGTTTTTCTTCCAGTTTTGTCATTTGTATTGTTTATGCTTGCATATTTATTGCAACGCGTACAACTCAATACCAATTATATCACAGGGGAATGCTATGTTCCATCCACAGGATCTTTACATGTTTGACGCATCTGATAACAACGAACTTGCGGCCATATGGCTTTTCAAATGGTAGGCGTCTCGACTATGGTGTTATGTGATAAAATAGCAGAGGTCATTTTAGGCCATGAACTAAGGTCACCCGAGTTCGGCATGACTTTGTTATGCTCCGACATATCCGGAGCACCATTAACCTGTCAAGTCTTGGAACGAAATCGGAAGCGACGTATTTGCGTACTTTTCTTTTAAATGACATGGAATGTCAAGCTAGGTCATTTAGTCAGGTTACAAGGGTCGTTGCAAATTCAAGGCACAAGTAATGGTACGAAATCTGTGGTGGGTAAGTGATCAGCTTTCATTTGACATCCATATCAGCCATGTTGTAGCGTATCCGCAAGAAAGGTACTTGCAATGAGCGTTTTGCCCTAGGTGATGACCTCTGTGACCTGTTACCTCATCTGAGTTACAAAGAAAATCACCCACGACTGGTTAGTTTATACCCTGTGGACCAACTAGTGAAAATGAAAAAATTGAAAATTGGACTTTTAAAAAAAATTCTTAATTCACAGAAAAGGTCACAAGGTCACGAGGTCAAAACCTAGCCTGAGGTCAAAAATATCATTTTTCCTATATAGCCCGTTGTACGTTCTATCCATTGGTACCACGTTTGATTAATTTTGATCAACCACTTTTAAGACACAAAAATATTTCGGCTTCAATGTTTGCGTTGACCTCGAAACCTTGATGACCTGTATCTGGTGACCTCTTTGACCTTGGGACCTGGAAATGGGCCCAAATTCTTATTTTGTATAGTGGACCTAGGGTACAAAATTGGGTGGAAATCTGAGGGATCATGGTGAACTTTTTGGTGCCTACTTGGACGATTTGCCTGAAATGGCCCATATACTACGACCTCATAGTTCCGATAACTAAATGTCACGGTCACAAGTCAGAGTCAAATGTCATGGGTAAAGGTGACTCCTCATTTCCCGCCCAACGGTTGTTATGGTGCTAGTCATGGCGCAATTATAGGGAATATGTCATATTGTGACATCATAGGTCAATGACCTTGATTGACCTTGACCCCGAAATTTAAGTTGACATTTTTGGGACGTTCTTACTATGACCTTGGTACATTTTTAGTGCATTCTGGACTTCTTAGCGCTTAATCACGGTATTCCCGGATGAATCCCCAGCACGGCTAATATTTGACCTTTGTGACCTCGTTTGAACCTTAAGATACTGACCTAGGTCAATTAAAATCGGTCATAATAAGGATTGCAATAGCTCTCACCAAGCCTGCAACCGGCGTTTTACTAAGCCTCTTAGTTTCCGAGAGCTCAGAGGGCCTACCAGTCCCCCCCCACATCCAGTGAGGCGAAATGTCAAACCCCTTTCCAGCAGTGCGGGTGTTAGGGAACGGGAAATTGGTTGCAATTTATTGTTTTAAATCCATCCTCACCCTCATGTCCCACCAATCCCACCATTGACACCTTTTTAGTGATCAGAGACGTTGGATAATCGCAGCGACGGTGGGCCGCGTGGCGCACGGACTTGCCGAAAGTGGGGATCGGGACGTTTGGGAGCTCAGGACTCGCTTTCTGTCAACGACTCCTGTTTGTACTGCTGAATCTTATAGAGGAAGGTACAAAAAGAAATATGAGTTTCAGAAAGTTTAAAATAAGTAATAGGAAAATAGTTTTTATAGATTTTGAAAAATTCAAGAATGTGTAACATACTCAAAATTTCATTTCTTATTATATTTCCCACGAGTCAGAATTCGTTATTCGTCCTTAACCCTATTTCCAACAAGGGGGGGCAGATTCTGCCCACCCTTCAGGTTTTTCCATGGTATTTCCGAAACGGTTTGTGATTGGCTCTTGAAATTCTGTTACTTTTCCTAAAACTGAATAGCGCGTGTTCACTGAAAATTTTGAAAATATATATGTGCCAGAGGCGGAGCTATGGCTGGCTAATTTGGGGGTTTTATCCAGAAGCCGAGCATTGTCGCCAGCGTTGCGTTTGTCCTACAATAAAGCTGTCTGTTACGAATTGACGGCAGTTGTAATTTTTAATGTTATTACTGGGATTAAGGATGCCAGTTGATATGTATTTTATATAATTTTGTCCATAGGCGGTTCCAGGAGCTCAAAATGGGGCGGGGGGTACAATGTTACTCATCAGAACTCTTCCAAAGTAAATACATTGCGTACAGAATGTTCGGGAGGGGAACGTAACCATGCATTGCTCCCATATGTATATTATATGATGATAGGAAGCCAAAGGCGTGCTTAGGTACCGTAATTAAACAAAAAGTAGTTCACTCGCACTCAAGTTCAGTTTAGTGCTGTGTGTGCATTGAATGGGACAAAACATTGTAACTATGCATTTAGTTCTTACACAAAAATGAGATTTGGGAGGACAGTTAATGTGTATTTTCATATATTTTTTTGCCATAAGCGGTTCCAGGAGCTCAACATGGGGGTCTACAATGTTATCCATTCGAACTCTTCTAAAGTGAATAAGCTGCCTACAGAATACCTACGCCTACGGAGGGGTAAAGATAAGGATTTATTGATCCCATTCGTGTATTATATGATAATAGGATATCATAGGCGTGCTCAGATATCGTAATTAGAGGGGTTCACTAACTTCCAAGCGTATTTTAGTTTTCTGTCTGCATTGAATGAGGCAATGCCTCGTAGATATATATTTAAACACCAAATGGACAATTCATCCATAGGCGGATCCAGAAGTGTTCCCCGGGTCGAAAAGGGGTGGATAAAGGCGGGGTAATTTGAAAGGTAGCCATACCTGAAAAGCGGGGTAATTTGTCTTACCCCACTATTTTGCCTCCCTGAATCCGCCTCTGATATATTTTTTTGGCATTTGAGAACTTTGCTTGACATCAGAGATATCACACTGTACCTGGCATGCGTATTTCTGCAAAAAGACATGAAAAATTCATATAATTAACCCAAACTTTCTGGCCCTAGAGCCGCCCTTAAATTTAGCATTTCGCCTAAATGAGATATCACCATTTCCAATCAATTCCCTGTCAATCCATAATAGTTTCGTGAAAATTAAGAAAACGAGACAAGAGTTACGGAAAATCTAAAAAATGCAGAAATTTTGTATATTTTGAACCACTCTACCCTCAATTTCAAAATTTTGAAATTGTCTTTCTCAACATGGAGTTTAGCACGAGAGGAATTGATTGCAGTTTGAATTTTTAAAATCGTCCGAGTAGATTTCGAGATCTTAGGGGGAATGTGCTCCCCTGTTCGAAATTCGGGTAGCCGGGAGCCCGGTGGAAATAGGATTAAGAGACCAAGATAAAGCTTTTATGTGTTCGCATTTGTATAAGCATACATGTAAAATGTCTTTAAAAAGGCATGCGATTTTGGTCAAACTGCCCGAGTCTATAATTTTCAAAAAGTAAGCCAAGGAGAAAATGAGTACGAAAATTGTCATCAGCTCCATCAATAGCCCCGTGACAAAAAATAAATCGAAATCCACGATATGAGGGTGCTATCCACTGGTCGATCTGTCGTGGAATGTACAAATGTCAACGTGTGATTAAGGAAACAACACGGATAGTTACAGATTTATACCATACCTTCAGATACATAAATAGCTCAATACTCGCTACCACGTTGAACTCAAAGTAAGTGGGCCCTTTTGCAGTGGGAGGAATGGTTGCGGACACTGAGCGTCACCTGTAGCGTTTTGGGCAGCAGCTGCCTCCAGGTGCGCCCGCTGTTGTGCAGCAGCCGCATCCAGGCCGGGCGCGCGTCCGCCTCCTTCTGCTTCGCCTCCGAGTCGTCCACGTAGGCCGCCTCGCCGTCGTCTTCCAGCAGTTGCATGCGCAGCAGCGAGGCCACCATGTCGGAGCCGCGGGTAGTCAGCAGCAGCTGCCGGCGGCTCACAGCTCAGCGGCCACACTGATCAGCCGCCCCTTCAACCCAACACCTCTATGGAACCAATCTCTGGATTGGACACCGACGCAACAACAGCCACCAAACTTCTTTTGGTGGATCTTCCATTACAGATGGGTCAAACCAGTATTATTTCTCAAATGGCACACTTGCACTTCGGCGTTCGATTTCGCCCACATTTTATATCTAATCTCAAATCCACTTTCTGTATCCAATCTACATGTAATGCTATTTATGAATGCATTTTTTCCGAGATTTTCTCGATATTTTCACAGCCATTATCTTTCCATATTCGATGTTACAATGGGACCACCGAAACAAATGGTAAAACTCGCCACATCACGCAGCACCCTTCGTCCCCCTGCCGCCCTTGCCATGCGGCTGACCTTTTCGGCGTTGTTGGGCAGTCCCAGCCAGGCAGGTGTCTGTCGGTCCGACAGCTGCTCCACCCACTGCAGGAACTGGTCCCGGCGGATGCCCTCTGGCATGCTGATGTTGCTGCCCTGGGGCCCAGCGCCGGCCACCAGCGCGAACTCGGTGTCGAAGCTGGCCGCCGTGAACAGCTTCTCCAGGAAGGAGGTCAACAGCCTCTGGTCAAACTCGTTGTCGATCTTGCCGCCGTATATGCAGAGCGAGAGCAGCGTCTGCAGCGCCGCCCACGGCACCTTCTCTGGCGGCAGATTGGTGCGGCCCTGCGCGAGCAGGGTGCAGTCAGCAGCGTCAACACCGGGGTAAGAGGGGAGCTGACGGCGGGCCGGGCAGCAGCGTCAACACCGGGGTCAGAGGGGGAGCTGACGGCGGGCAAACTCCGCTATCGGAATCGACCACTCGCGATGGGATCGGTCATTGGGCTACCACTGAAGTAACGCTCCGCTCATGATGTCATTGTTGAATTAACACTAATTGCATTGAAAAGACATCAATATATCATTTCAGGGCAACGTAACAACAAGCGGCAATGCAGGCCATTGAATCTTAAAGGTTTTCAAACCTGGAAGGGGTTGGGACTCTGCAGAGCATCCCAAACGCAGAATTCCTGCAGATCAAAGCAAGCAAACCCTTGAACGCTGAACAGATAAGTACCATGAAAAGCCCCAAAACCTCTGACGATGACGCCACAATCTAGTCTCGAGTCAGTAAGTCGCAGGGAAGGGAAGCATATGGGTAGCGAGTTGGACATGCATCCAGACTTAAGGGCTGCCCATTTTATTGGCATCCCCCAGGTTTTCCAAATATTCCACCCGATTCCCATTGTTTGGCCTAAATGCTGCTCAGAACTGGTTTTGGTTTCCTCGAGACTCGAAAACTGACCATGCGCAGCGGGGATGAACATAGCCCCTATATCGTACCAATGCAGTGTTGCAGGAGGCCAGAAGAAACGTGATGAAACCCTCTAGCTCAAAAACCAATTACGATGGAACGATGATTTTTACTGCAAATGCAGGCTTTTTATTGGGCGGTTCAAGCAAGCACGGGTAATTCTGGGTTTCGACATTAGGCTTTTGACAAATGATCATTTAGTAATGTCAGCAGAATATCAGAATTGTGTATTGGTCATAATTGTGTATAGGGGATATTATCCCCTATATCGCACTAATACCCCAAACTAGACCATGGAACCCATAAGCTATCAAATATGTCTAGGAAAAAACTAGTGTTTATATACACATGCCTCATTTATTGCGCTTCATTGAGTACGAATGCAGCAAGGAGCTTCACGTGTAACACAGTACCAAGTCACAGTCATTCACAAGAAGCATTGATGATTCTCCCTTCACAGAACTACCGGGCCGCCGACGCCGCCGGCGCCGCTGGCCTAGATTCTCACTTAAGATATCAAGTGTTTCATCCGGTGCAAACCTTTGAACTTCAACTACCAGTAGTTTTTGTTGGTCTGTGTCTTCTTGGTGAAGTTGGCATATACCTTCCGAAACATCTATATACCATGAAGCAGTTCGTTTCTTCTGAGTCTGTCTTTCCTGGTAAGAATCTTGATGTACTTTGTGTTGGTGCAGCAGCACCTCTCGGCTAGGTCGTTATTCACTTTGAGATTTCGCAAAAAACTCCTCAGTTTCCTTGTACTGGTGATCCTCACCACATAGTTTGGAATCCCTCGCCAGTCACTTGTGGTCGACTCCCAGGATGGCCAAAAGCATGCAAAATTTGGGGTTACACAGGTCGGCCAGCTCGGTCTTGGAGGTGATCTTTTGAAGCTGGGCTTCTCGAGGGAGTAGTGCTCAGGCAATTGTTGGGCAGGCACCGCCGACCCAACCATTATCCTCACCCACAACCCCCTCTTAAGTACTCCCTCGAGAAGCCCAGCTCCAAGGAGCTCATATCCAAGGCCAAACTGAAGGACATGTACGGCTCCAACTCATTCATGCTATTCGCCATCTTCAAAGTCACAAGTGGCTGGTGAGGGATTCCGAACTGTACGGCGAGGACCAGCACTACAAGGAAACGGAGGAGTTTGCGCGAAATGTCAGAGTGACCAATGACCTGGCGGAGAGGTGCTGCGGCACCTTCACAAAGAACAGCAAGATTCTTACCAGTGAAGACCAGCTCAGAAAAAAACTGCTGCGGGGCGTGGAGAAGTTCCAGAAGGTGCATCACAACTTTCAACAAGAAGACATTGGACAACAAAAACTACTGGTAGTTGAAATTTAAAGATTTGCACTGTATTAAACACTTGAGACCTGAACTGAGAGGCTAGGCCGGCGGTGCCGGTGGCGTCGGCGGCTTGGAGGTGCTGTAAAGGGAGAAGCATCAATGATTCTTGCGACTGACTGTGGTTTGGTACTGTGTTACACGTGAGGCTTCATTCTTACACTATGAAGCGCAGTAAATGAGTGTTTCTATAAAATCGATAGTTTTTGCTGGGCATATTTGATAGTTTATAGGTTTCATGGTCTTGTTTGGAGTATTGCATAGTGATGCAGCGGGTCTAAACAACAGGATGAAACCCTTAAAAGTGACTTTTTAGGAATTATATGAAAAGGATATGATAGGTTTAGGAATTCATTGGAACACATGAAACCTTGCTTACTTCCTTCATTTACCGTGCCACATCGATTTCACGGCTGCTGAAACATGAAACTTTTTCCATGTCAATCCATACCGGAATCTTACTAAGAATAATGGCATGATTTCAAACGAGAATCGCAAATGCTAACACCTAGCCATCGATGGTAAAAGTATACCGTTGTTACCTTTCAGATTTATGTAACTTTCTGGTTATCAAAATCCGGCCCTAGCTGGTCCCAACAACATTGTGAGACCATTTCAATAACGAAATGTTTTGAAAATAAGATTCCCATACAAATCACGTTTTCTTAAGCAGGAAAAAATGTACTATCAGGATCAGCATCAGCTTGAACATTTAAGCAAATAATTGAGAAAATGTCATCTATAGTCTTTAAATAGTGGAATTATTAGGCTGGCATCCGGCGACCGAAACAAGTTATGACGGTTTTAGTCCTAATGATAATTAGCTGAGAACTAAAATCTTCATAATTTGCTCTTGTGGATCGCCGATTTTCCCATCGGGGAGGGAGGGGAAGGAAGCGACATGTTTCAGGGGGCGCCATCGACCCTTCAGAGGAGCGCCGGTACCATTTTAGGCGGCGCCGACGGTCGCTCGGGGAAGGGCACTTGCCCCTCTTTGCCCCCACCCCTGGATCCGCCAATGGCATTACCAACGTAGTGACATTGTTGTGCCATCACTGTATTATAATTTGTCGAGATCTGGAATCGAAAATTGATATTGTTTTTATTTACGCCATTTAAAAAACCAGGAGTCAATTGAAGTAAAAACCATCGTTCTATCGTCATAATTTCTTAATTAAAAGTGCTTGTCACCAATACACAATTATGATATTGTGCTGACATCACTAAATGGTTATTTTTCCAAAGTCCAAGGTCCAAAACTAGCATTGCTTGCTTGAACTACCCAATAAAAACCTTAATTTGAAGCATAAATCATCGTTGCATCGTAGTTGGTTTTTGAGCTAGAGGTTTGATCACGTTTTCTTCTGGCATCCTGCACTACTGTGTACATATTGGTACGATATAGGGGCTATGTTCATTAGAGCAAGTCGTCAGAAAATAATTTTCGATTTCGGATTAGCAGTAGTGATTTTATTATGTCATGATATGTTGCAAGCATGATGCAAGCAAAACAAATCCGATGAATCTACGTTTAATGGGCGCGGAACGGCCTTTTCTGAAGGCATGTTTTCAGTAGGACGGCGTTGAAGTCTCCATTGACTTCACAATGCATTTTTGTCAGTATCCTTGCAGCACGGTAACTTGGTTACCAACATCAAAACGTCGGATCTATTTGCACCTGATCCGTAGCCAGGCGGATGCACTGGATACCCGGGCAGCTACTGAGACGCCAAGGCACCCTCTGGTCCTCTCCTGGTCACCCCCTTGCATTGAAGATAGGTGGATTTCTCGAGTTTTGAACCGTAACGACTTTGGAAATTGTTGACGTTTAAAGGGAATGTGTCACCTTGGTCGAATCCTGGAATTTAGGGTAATTAGGGGTACTTTAAGCCGAAAATCATGGAGCCGTCCATGATTTCCCGGAAAAATGTACAATAAGCTCAATATTTCTATTTTTAAAATGCGCCTCTGGGGAAAAAAAATAAATATCTGCCTGTGGATGATGTCATGATGTGGTAACCACTACCATATTCAATAGGCTTCAAGGGCTTCGATTTGCTGATACTCACCGTGACGTCACCATATGTCGTCACACCCACAACTGACAAATGTGGCCTGCTGCTCAGGGTACATGAGGGGTACATTTCAGGTAGGTTTTAGCTTTTATCTACGGAAGCTTCGAGTTTCAAGACAAATGATATTTTTTCCGGCATGCTTTACAAACTGGCTATCTCAGTCAAAATCACGTTATAAAGGTACCACATTCCCTTTAACGACGCACCAACCTCTTGGATTATACGGTGTCGCCAACTCTCATCCTGTTGGGAGGGATAGTCAGGTTGTCCTCATTCACTGTCCCTGCCGGGGATTTGAACCCGGAACCTATGGTGCAGGATACACATGTGCTGCCTACTGCAACTCAGCACCCCCCCTTCCCCCTCCACCCTTAATAGCTTTGGCTGGTCAGCTGGTTGAACTTTTTCTCTAGTTGAGCACCTACTCAGATTTGGGTCGGGCTACGAGCGTGGTTTGTATGTGAGACCTTAGCGTAAGACAGTGTAGTGATGTAATAATCAAATGATCAGACTGGAGGATGTAGGTATGTTATCCTGCGTCATGGGCATTTTGAGACACAGTTCTGAAACAAACCAGATTGACGATTAATTCTATTTGTTTGCCGTGTTTATTTGTCTGACGCAAGCTTAATGCTGTGAGTATGCCTTAATCACCATCATATATTTGCAGATGACCTGGCAACCCGAATATCCTACACACATCGCACAATACACATCAATTCCGTAGTACATTAGACATGAGTTTTACTTGTTATCCATCCTTTCTATAAGCAGACCATTGCGCGGCCTTTCTTGGGCCTCACTTTGCCGGTCATCTGCTTGTGAGCAAGCCTAGCCCTGATGAAGCCGTCCCTCCTGTCGTATCCGAACACAGCCTCGGAGTCGGCCGTTACCTCCTTCACACACAGTTCCACGCCCTGACCATGAACGAGTAAGTCGACAACTTCCATGGAAGTAGTCTGGAACATCTTGATCTCATCGGCAGGAAGGCTCAGAGTGAGCACAGGATAGGATACCTACAGCCTCCAGTCTGATCATTTAATTATTACATTACTACACTATCCTACTCCAAGGTCTCACATACAAACCACGCTCGTAGCCAGACCCAAATCTGAGTAGGTGCTCAACTAGAGAAAAAGCTCAACCAGCTGACCAGCCAAAGCTATTAAGGGTCGAGGGAGAGGGGGGGGGTGCTGTGTTGCAGTAGGCAGCACATCTGTATCCTGCACCATAGGTTCTGGGTTCAAATCCCCGGCAGGGACAGTGAATGAGAACAACCTGACTGTCCCTCCCAACAGGATGAGAGTTGGCGACACCGTATAATCCAAGAGGTTGGTGCGTCATTAAAGAGAATGTGGCACCTTTATAACGTTATTTTGACTGAGATAGCCAGTTTGTAAAGCATGCCGGAAAACCCGGTACTCAATATCTCATCTGTCTTGAAACTCGAAGCTTCCGTAGATAAAAGCTAAAACCTACCTGAAATGTACCCCTCATGTACCCTGAGCAGCATGCCACAGTTGTCGGTTGTTGGTGTATTTATTTTTTACATTATAGGCGCATTTTAAAAATAGAAATATTGAGCTTATTGTACATTTTCAGCGAAATCACGGACGGTTCTATGATTTTCGGCTAAAAGTACCCTTAATTAGCTTAAATTCCAGGATTCGACCAAGGTGACACATTCCCTTTAAACTTCAACAATTTCCAAAGTTGCTACGGTTCAAAACTCGAGAAATCCACCTATCTTCAATACAAGGGGGTGACCAGGAGAGAACCAGAGGGTGCCTTGGCGTCTCAGCAGCTGCCCGGGTATCCAGTGCATCCGCCTGGCTACGGATCGGGTGCAAATGGATCCGACGTTTTGATGTTGGTAACCAAGTTACCGTGCTGCAAGGATACTGACATAATAATAATTATTGGGGCTTATCGACGCACCAACTGCCAGGGTCATATGGCGTCGCCAACTCTTTCCCTGTTGGAAGGGTTTCTCGGGAGCCAGCTTGCTCCTTGTTCAGGGAAGCCGCCGGGCCTTGAACCCGGGACGGCTGCGTGGCAGACAGCTACGCTGACCACTCCACTACCGCGCCCCCAAGGATACTGACATCAATGCATTGTGAAGTAAGTGGAGACTTCAACGCCGTCCTACTGAAAACATGCCTTCAGAAAAGGCCGTTCCGCGCCCATTAAACGAAGATTCACGGGATTTGTTTTGCTTGCATCATGTTTGCAACATATCATGATATAATAAAATCACTACTCTTAATCCAAAATCGGAAATCATTTTCTGACGACTTGGTCTAATGTTCATCCCCGCTGCGCATGGTCAGTTTTCGAGTCTCGAGGAAACAAAAACTAGTTATGAGTGGCATTTAGGCCAAATAATGGGAATCTGGTGAACTAATTTGCAAACCTGGGGGTGAAAGTAAAATGGACAACCCTAATGCATCCTCTCTGAAGAGCCGAAATGTGAGCGGGGAGTCTGCCGCTGGGTTCTGAATGTGAGCGGGGAGTCTGCTGCGGGGTTCTGAATGTGAGCGGGGAGTCTGCCGCGGGGTTTTGAATGCGAGCGGGGAGTCTGCCGCTGGGTTTTGAATGCGAGCGGGGAGTCTGCCGCGGGGTTTTGAATGCGAGCGGGGAGTCTACCGCTGGGTTCGGTAACTCGTGAAAACACGTCATCCAGCACAAATTTTAAACACATTAAGTTTGGCGGCGGCTCAATACTTGTTGGGCAGATTCAATGGACCGTCAAGTGGGTCCCGCAGATTATCCCAACATAACCTTCCCTGTAATGAAAAGGAGGCCTAAAGACAGGAACTCCAAAAGTCAGGGCCCGATAATGGGAGCCTAGAATCCATACGCCCTTCCCACATTATTCAATGTTAGCATATTGAAGTACTAGAGTGGCCTGAGCCAGGGTCGAACGGCCTTGCTGACATGAAGCGCAAATCAGCCCCAAAATAAGCACGCGTTACTTACACACGACGAGCCAGAAGCGTCAGTTATCTAAAGAAACAACAATACCGTTGATTGGTCAATCCTGCTGATAATCGTCATTAATGTAGTAAAAAGTTTAACTGTCATTCGACTTGTCATCGATTGAGAAACTAACACGAGATATTCATAGAAACAAGCCAGCCACAGGAAGTCTCAAACACCTGATGTATAGCAAAAACCTGAATAATCACAGATCTCGGAATGGCACGCCCATCCTAGGCTCCGACTGCCGTCACTCCTCACCATGGCAGTTGCCTCTATCCACGTGTCGAGGGTGTCGCAGGCCACGCGCAGATCCGACTCGTTGAACTCGTAGGACTTGGACCAGCCGAGCGGAGAGTAGCGCAGCCTCTCCTGGACCACGGCGTGGAACCAGGCCAGCAGGAAGTAGATGCGAGCCCGCTCCGAGGGCGGCTTCATCATGCGCCCCGCGGGAACCTGCGCAGCCGGCAGCAAGTCGCAGCTGTATCACTGTCCGTACCTGCATACTCAGCCAACTCGGCTGACCTGTGCATTTAAAAACACCAGGAGCAAATCACTGCTAACTTCACACCTGAGGGTATTAAATACCGGAAAACCACGTGCTGACCGCTTCAGGACCCATCCCAGCTATTTCCCTGGGATTAACAAACAGCTACACTGACCTCTCAGCAGCCTTACTGACACAGCCACCTCTCACCGGTACTGACCGAGTTAAAGGTCCTGAGCAGGTTGGCCCGGATGCCTGGGGGTGGCTCAAACACCAGGATGCGGCCAGCACGCAGCAGGTTCACCGGGATCTTCGGACTGATCTCCATAGTCAGGAACAGCCTGCGTAGAGCGCGGGGTTAGAGTAAACGGACGCATCACCGGGCAAGGGGTGGGGAATAGAGTACAAGGACGCATTACCGGGCAAGGGGTGGGGGTTATAGAACACGGACGCATCACTGAGCAGGGGGTGGGGGTTAGAGAACATGGTCGCATCACTGAGCAAGGGGTGGGGGTAAAGGCACACGGACGCATCACTGAGCAAGGGGTGGGGGTAAGGGCACACGGTGGGGGTTAGAGAACACAGACGCATCACCGGGGAAGGGGTGGGGGTCAGGGTACGGGGAAGGTCAGGGCATCAGTGGGTAGTAATGAGGAAGAAGTGCTGTACTGACCTCACACAAAACAGTGATATAAACTAGTGAAACGGATATCCGTACAAATCCTCCGCAGACAGTGAGGAGGACCGTCACCAGGGAGCGTCACAGACCACCTCAGCATGCCAGGCACTGAGAACACAGATAACCCCATTCCCAACACCAGCGCGTCGCTGACGACGTCGATGTTACCTGAAGTTGGCATTAGGCTGCAGGGTGTGCAGTTTTTTCTCCAACTGCACCAGCCAAGAAGCGGCCAGGTGTACGTTCTTCAGCATTACCCAGCTGCCGGACACGTGTACTCAACCAGTTATGCTGGCACGACACTCAGAGCTGCTTAAATCACATATGCATGACGCGCCAGAAGGCTCATGGACAAAAGAAACGTGAAGCGGTTCGATCGTTCCCCTTAATTTTACACGACAGAACAGGCCATTTCTACTACTAGCAGTGTAACTCTCTTCATATTCACAACTACAACTAGATCCCACTGCGGGGACCACCGCCAACTGGGGCGGCCACTCACCGTCCCGTCTTCACCGCCTGGTTGATGACCCTGTCCGCCTGATTGAACCCTTCCGCCGACCCTATGGCAATGCTGGTGACGGGCCGGTTCATCTCAGCCGCCAGGTCGTCCACCCTGGAGGAGGCGTCGTACCCGGACACCGAGCACAGCAGCACTGGCGCGCCCGGCCGCACCTCCTTCTCCACGATGTTGGCAAGGTCCAGCTCGCGCTCGGCGTCCGGCATGAAACGGACTCCGAACACCGAGTCCACCAGCTGGTGCCCGGCCGCCAGCATGCGGTCCGGCCGGAACGTCTGCCGGCCGTCAACGCTGGCAACAGAGTTGGCCGCACGGTCGCCTCTTCACGCTAGACCTCCCTTCCCTGAGGGTGATGGACACTCGCCTGCCATGCAGACCTCTCTCCCCCGAGAGTGAGGCGCGTGGGTAAACGGCTGACTGCTTAGCGACAGATGAACTGAGAATTCAGCTAAGGTAAGTCGAATCTTGGTGGGCTCATTATCAATTGGTGTTTTATTGCGTCAAATGCGGTGGATGCTTTGTGACCCTTCCAAGGTAGCGGCTCAAGGTAGGGTACCAACCGGCCGAGGCATCCCATTTTCGGACTTCTATCCGAAAATCCTTGAATATGTCCGCGATTTGTGGCAGCGCTTATGGGACAACGCCCCCAAGGTACTAAGTTAAGGGTGCTGAAGCCCAAATTAGACGTATGGTCGTCGGCCAGTGCGCAGTGTAGGAGAGAGGAGGTGATTCTCACCAGGCTGCGTATGGGCCACACATACGCGACACACTGGTCGTTAAAAAAACATTTTTTTTACTTTTCAGACTGGAACCCACTTTTCCCCCTTAAATGTTCAATTCCGATCTCAATAAGCCACATTTCAAGCATCTACGACAACGGCAAAGATCGCCTCAAAACGGTTAAAGATTTCATGTTTCAGGCGCCAGATTGGCCGCCGGCATTGCAGTCTCCCGTTGTTACATTGGCATGAAAGGGGTGCATAACCAACCAGTAAAGGCAGCACGGCATGTATGTACATTGTACACCTCCCTGCAACTAAATCTGTACACACTAGGCTCGACCAGTTTTCAGCTAATTGCTGATGAACTAAGGGATACTTGGGCGTGATTCAACCACCGGAGTGTGCGTTTTAGCCGCAGGTATCTATTGTTCTATCCTGTAGAATAGATGAAAACATCCGCCATCCGTGGAACTTCGGGACATGGACCCTCGGGCAAAGTGACTTCACGGCTGAATTGCTTTCGAGTTTGTTTTGCAGAACAACGACTCCGTAATAATTTTGATGGCAGCTTTTTCTGCGGCAGGTATGGCGCTCATATTTCACACCCACGACTCAACGGCAACAGATCCTCTGTAGAGCAATGTAAATAGCATGGGAGTTAGGTGCAAAGCAAATTGTTGTTGTTATTCATCAAAAATTATGTTGTGTAGTGTGGTTTTGAGAACTTACCTACTGAGCTGTAGTATTCTTTGAGGTTAGTTTTCTCGCAATGTAGAAGGTTTCAACAGAATAAAATTAGTTTCTGTGTGACAGAAACAAGCATAGATTTTAAACAAATTTTCAGCTTCAGGGGTGGGAGTTGTTTTGATGTTGGTTTTACTGAACCACTGCGATATCTCTACATGAATCAGGCCAAGATTGGTTGTGTATGGCAAAAGTAACTCTACTCTTACTTTTCTGTCTTCTAGTGCTTTGATTTGATCCTGGCTGATTCACATTGGAACCATAAAAATGCATTGAGCACAGGTCATCAAAGACATTGAACCCCAAATGTGCAGAATATGTGGCCTGTTCTAGATAAGGAAACAATCTGTATACATAAATTACTGATAGAATTACAGTTCCTACAAGACGTTCATTGGCAACATGACCATGCGAGCTTGCAGTGGACAATGCATACCGTCATTCAGGTACAATTTTGCTTGACGTTATTATCTCTTTGCTGACTGTGCACATATGGAAAGATGGGCTTGTATTACCAGTCACACACTAAGCTCGAGTGTGGGGTTAGGTATAGGAAGTAGGTTTGGGTACTTGGTCTGGGTTTAGTCTGGGATTGATGGGTTATGAATATTATCTTCAAGCCTATTTGCACGGTCATTCCCCATTGCCAATCCATCTGCTAATATTTTGAAGCTTGGTGATATTTCAGCATATGACCGATGAAAATTTTCATTTCTATTGTGGTGACAGACAAGCTAAGATTTCATCCCCATTAATATAATCTTCTGATTTCTTTGACAATAATATGTGGGCAGGCCTCAGTCTGCAAAGTATGGAAGCAGCAGGCCAGACGAGTCCCAGCAGGCATCTACATAGAATGCTTGCACAAATGTGCAATGCCAGCAACCCAAAATTCACACGGATCCACAATAAAAGAGGGAGAAAACTGCATCCATGCCTACCCACATGATGCAAATTCTCCTTGCAATGCAATGCTATGCTCATTCATGCAATGCTATTCATGCTATGCTACCTCTCTTATAAGTTAGTTATCTAATGACTTTTTATAAGGCCTCCTCCTATGTCCTTACAACCATTCATAATTTTTTTGTTTGGTTTTCAGTGCTGCCTGCCTTGCACCAGTCTTGCAAATTTGCACCATGTTAATCAAATTTTCTCCACTCACTCCTGTCTCCAAGGTCACTCCCACTGTAGAGATATCGCCGAAAGTGCCATACTCTGCACACTGTCACAGGTCAACAATGTATTCACAGGGTTTTTCTGCTTTTGAGTGTCCTTGTGGCTGAAAAACAATAATGGTTAGCTTAGGCTGTTGTGAATAACCAGACCATTGATGTATATAATCGTGGCCATTGACAAATGTGCCCAACCTTTCCTACTTACCTGAAATGCTCAGGTTTTTTTCTGAGCAACTCTTTGGGACCTGCCATACTGGACCTTGCTCTGCTCAATTTTAAAGTACATATTAGTTACCTATTTTGCAGGTTAATTAGGAACTCCACCCAGTGTGTATCAACGTTGGTTTTGAAGCTAGTGGTGGCAGGTGCATCCAGGGGCGATACAAAGGGCAACCGAGGGCAACCGCCCTCCTCCTTGGGCTGAGCTTAAGCACTGCAAAGACTCCTAGGCGCAAGAGCCTTTTCCAAGTGGAGGGGGGGCAAAAGTTGTCCCTGCTGGTGGGGCCAAACAGGGGATGGTGGCAGCCGCTCCCTGCGCCCATGCAAAGGGTGTCTTGCGGGGGGCCCCAGTGATGTTTGCCGGCCCTTCTGGGGGAACCCAAACACTGACCAAATTTTGGTCAAGGGGGCCTCAAGAGTTGGTCTGGAGGGTTCCAAGGATTTGTTTCGGGGCCCTTGAGTGTTCGTCTAGGGGGGGAAGAGTTGGTCTCAGGGTGTTCCATTCCATAGACTGGTCTCGGATTTCCTGAATTTTAGTAGTAGGTATAGCCAAGAGTTGGTCTCAAGGTCCCAAGAGTTGGTCTCAAGGTCCCAAGAGTTTTTTCCCGGGGGCCCAAGAGTTGGGCTCGCGGCCCTAGAGCTGGTCTCGGGGTCCTAGAGCTGGTCTCGGGGCCCTAGAGTTGGTGTCAGGGCCCCCAGAGCTGGTCTTGAGAGCCCTCCATGAGGTGGTCTAGGGACTCTAAGTGTTTGCCTAGGGAAACCTTCCCAAAAATACAACTATGAGCACATTATAAACTGGTGTCTCTCTCAGATTATTTAGTTTGTAAATATTCCATGTGCAATAAAGGAAACATCGTGGGCCCCACGAGTGGGGGTCCGAGATTAAAATCTGTCCCTCCCCTTGGTGGAGTTCTTGATCCAGCCCTGCACCTGACTATATTTCAGGTGAAAATATGTTCACGTTCTGTAAATAACAAATTGTGGGGGCTCTACAGGTGGCCCCCGACGCCGACATCAACTCCTTCCTTTGAGGTAATCCTGGATCCGGCCCTGGCTGTTTCTACAACCCCAGCAGGAATGCTGTTCTAAGTTGAAAATGTGTGAATATCAAGACTATCCACATTCTGGTGATCTGCCCAGACTTGGCCACCTGAAATTCCGTACCCCTTGTAGTCAAGCCTGGTGATTCATGAGCCTTGGGTCCTTCATTGGGTACTGCCAGCTGTTCATGCATTCGGTACGGCAAAAAATATGTACCTAGTCTGTACATTAAGACTATGTCCCATCTTTGAGTCCTGATGAAATCACCATCGGTATGTGTAGTCTTTATTTTAGTTCTGTTACGCTCCTCTTTACCATATTGCAGTTTTTACTGTCATTTTAAAATGGTTGATAGCATTTCCATCCAAAGGAAATTCTTGGTAGGCACTTAGCTTCTTCCCGTATCTCCACAGGGAATTGCATTTCTATTTGACACGGAAACTTAGCTGTTTGTGGGGAAGAACTGGGAATAACCATGGCTATCATTAATAACTCTTAATGAATGGTCATTACTCTATTCTTTCCTGCGGACCAGCCTTGCGAAGTTTATTCCAGCAGGATGCTTTAAGAAATTCACGACAATGCGTCACATGCTTAGCGGTCATCGTGGCTTCCTTGAGGACAATCTGCCGTGTTGCTTCCGAAAGTCCACTGGCCGATTCATCCAGGATTCCTATCCGGGAGTGACTGCGGGCACTGTCCTCTTACGGTGTACAGAAGCTGAGTTCACATAAGGCTGGACATAGGATCAGGAACTCGGTACGAAATCCCGGAGTCATTTCAGAGCTAAGCACGATAGCAAATTGGACAGCAACTGTGCACCCTACTGGCAGGCATCACATGTCTGAAGCGATAAGGAGAAGATCTCTGCGAGAGCAGGGGAGCTTTTTCCGCGAGATGTGGGGAGGGTCATGGTGTTTAGGTCTCAGATAGAAGGTTCTGTAACACACTCTAATCGACCTGGTGCTGTGGCGATGCTGGTGCTGGTAACCCCAGCAGAGCGTAGTGGTAAAGCCTTTGTGTGACGTGGGCCCAAATGGGGTATGAGACGCATCATCATGTGTATATTTGTAGTAATTTTAAGCCTAAAAATTATGCACGTGAACAGTGCGGTTAAACTTCAATATTCCCTTGATCAAGCCCCATCGCTCCCGCAAGTGCGATTGATGATTGCCTGATGGGCAAGTCCGCTTCTTTGGTTATATGTGCCCAGAGATTGGCACCTTCTTGAAATGACTTCAGTGCCACTGAAACGTTTGCTGCGCCTCATCAATCATCGCTAGCCAGGAACACTGGAGCTGCTCTGTCCACTGAACATGGCGGGACTGAGACAACCCTTCTGGACGGGTTTGCAGTCAACGAGAAATGTTTGGTGTGTGCAGTAAAATATATGTCGAAGCAAAACCGCTGTGTTTCGTCCTCAAAACCAGACAGTGAGGGGCATTTCGGTAGTTAAGATTTACTCTCTTAAAATCCCAAAAATTGGCACTTTGCAAACTGGTCAGCAAGGGCGCCGCTACGGAATTTTCACAAGGAGACGGAACAAAGCTGGTGATGACTGAGTGGATGCGAATTTTTTTAGCATACTCGGTACCTGACAGCATAAGCGACGCTGGACCACAATTTTTGAGGGGGACGTCCCCTTGGTTGGCCAACAGGGGGACGTGGCCCCCGTTTTCGGCGCCCATGCTGATCAGTAACAATGTATATATTTTTTAATTGGCTGAGATCGAAATTTATATGGAAGCGTTGGCACAAAGCCCCCTGGCTCCTTCCCTATACAACGCATCCAGGAGGCAAAGGGACACTCGCCCCCTCCCTTCCCTTGACCCCCAGCAATCCCCCTGAAATATTGATCGACGCTGCCTGAAAAGTCGCTTCGCCGAGGGCGCGTGTAAGGGCGCCCCGATAGGATTTGGCGCCCACCCATGGGCAGATCCAGGATTGCTGATCGGGGGGCACCTTCCCGCGGGGGGGAGCGCCACTTTTGACCCACCTATCAGGTGGGCGCAAAATCCTATCGGTGGGCGCCGATTTTCGCATCCTGGGGGATGTGAAGCTACCTTTCAGGGGAGCGTCATCGATCTTTCAGGGGGCGCCGAGAGGGTCGATCGGAGTGCATGTGCCCCCCCGATCCGCCTATGTGCCCATCTGAAAGCTTTTTCGGCCCTGGTCCTGACTGTGTCCTCCCTTTTGAAGATGCTGCATAGGCCGATATTACGACGCGTATGCTCTTCTGGCCTCTTACCGGGAACGCAGGGGGCGCCGTTGGCTCGATCAGGGACAGGGGGCACCTGCCACCATTTGAATCTCTCAGGCTGCGCATAGTTACCCGTTAACACCGGCCAGTGCTTCCAATTTGTTATCTGCGACGTCAAAGTACGCGCCGTTGGTGTCTGGTATGAACTTCGGCTTGAACATGGCAGCTCCAGGGCAATAAAAGCGGCAGCTCTAGAGACGCAATGGCGGTGACAGGCCAAGTATTTTCCCATCTGCTGGGTGAATTGGCTAATTATCCATTAGAATTATTTAAGTATAATTTCTTATGGCATTGAGAACATATTTTATCTTCTCCGAGACTGCAACACATAATTGATTGGCACCGCCTCTGTCTACAGATACCCCGAGGGTTTCTGCACGCAGCTCACGCACACTGCGCATGCGCGTTCCCTCTCCTTCTGAGAGTAGAATCCTCTCCTTAATACTTTCAAAGTAACGGTTTCTCGAAATATTCCCTCTCTATTTAGAGAATATACTGCAAGTACTTCACTTGGCAGCTACTGTGGGCTTCCAGATCCAGTATTTTTGCTCCACTTTGCTAGCTGCTGGTTTTCACGAGCAGTCTGGATGGCAGCCATCTTGGATGCCCGAGGGTCCCTGTCCCGAAGTTCCATGTCCGCCATCACGCTTTGTATATTCCGGAATCCCTCCAAAGTGGCAGTCCCAAACACTGAACACAAACTCTCCAGAAGTACCTCTGTGAAAGGACTTCTAGAGATATTATCATACGCGTCGGAAAAGGGGGGCCAGGGGAGTCAGGCCCCCCACTTTTTGGCCAAAAATTTCCTGATCTCAGTCAAAATAAGAGAAAGCCGGACATTCTTATATCCAGCCGCTGCGGAAGGCAAAGAGGAGCCCAAATTCGAACAGTTTTTGGTACTGATGTTGAAAATTTTTTGTCAGCATCAGGTTGAAGTTTGGCTGGCCCCCCACTTTTTTGCCGGTGGCGACACTTATGGATATTATAACTCTCTGTATGAGAACACAACACATTCCCCCTCCGAGTATGAATACATCCCATGGAACATTAACCTCGTCAGAGCACCTCGTCTGAACATCACACGCGATAACCAAGCAGGACAAGAACATGTACGAATACGCAATGGCAGTAAACACACCATCAGTCCCTATGCTCTCTAAGGCTCAGGACTGTAACGTTCGGGCGCATAGCGCAACCTAGTACCCCTACGTGGCAGGCGCTCAGGAATCGGGCACTGGACATCTGGCATGGGTACAGGGTTTTGAACTGGTGGAGGCTCGACACCAAAGCCGAACGGACGAACCCAAGGGCGAGGTTCGACAGGAGGAACCCAAGGACTAGGTTCGCAATCGAGTTCCGGGTTAGAACGGTTCAGGGGTTGACCATGAACAGGTGACAGTCGGCGCGCGTGAACGCGCTGTCCGTCAGATAGGCGGTAGCTCACCGGTCTCGTCTGCAAAGAGATCTGCAGCGGCGGGCCGTACTGACGCTTTTTCCCGAAAGGGACTCGGACACGGACCCAGGCACCGGGCTGCCAGGCTGGGAGTGAACCAGTCGCAGCGTTACGTCTGGTGAAGTACTTATCCTGGTAGCGGGCGTGGTGTTCCGTCACACCAGGGACATTCGTGTCAGAACAGAGGACGGAGCAGTGACGGTTAGTTTAGTATGCATCTCCCGCCCGCGCATGACCTTGAATGGGGTCACCCCTGTAGCTGGGTGAAACGTGGCGCGATAAACCTGTAACGAGCGCCGCAGAAATGAGTTACGCTCCTCCCCTAGGAGACGCGCTGTCTCCAAGGAGTTCTTCACGTGGCGATTATGTCGCTCAACAAGACCGCATGTCTGTGGAGAGTAGGATGAGGTATGCAGAAGCTTGGTCCCATGTACTCGGCAAAAGCTGTTAAATTCCTGCGAAGTGAACACGGAGACGTTATCGGTCAGTAGCTCCGAACACACACCCTCACGGCTAAACAAAGCCTCAAGGAAACTTATGACCGTGGAAGAGGTTACATCTGATATCAGGGCTACCTCGGGCCATCGGCTGTATGCATCCACCAGCACGAGGCCGTACCGCTCGGACGCGGGCCCAGGCATAGGGCCGATCGCATCCAGCACCAGTCTGATCCACGGTCCCGCAGGTATGTCCACCTTCTGAACAGGAGGATGAGGCACCGTGGCAGATTTACTGTGGGTTTTACATAGGTTACAGTTCCGAATCAGGTCCTCCACCTGGCGGTCCATGTCAGGCCACCAGTAACAATTGCGTAAGCGTTGTTTCATGCGTACAACCCCAGGATGGGTCTCGTGCGCTAGCTCCAGAAGTTGGCACTGGAGTGCGGCTGGCGCTACCAGCCGATCTCCCTTGAGCAGCACAGAGCCGTAAACCGAGAGCTCACGGCGGACCTGGAAGTACGGCGACATCTGTGGGTCAGGTCGGCACCATCGACCGGACAGGACACAACCTCGGACCTGCGACAGGATCTGGTCCGAGGCAGCTGCCGCTTGCAGCTCAGCGGCTGTAACCGCTGGAAGCTCAGTCTGTAGACTGAGGGCGGCAATTTCCACGTCGTCATCGTCTTCCCAGCTGTCATCGACTGGGAGCCGTGAAAGGCCATCAGCCACACCATTGTCCTGCGACCGAACGTGTTGTACATCGAAGTTAAAGGCTAGCAGTCGAGCCTCCCATCTAGCTATCCGGCGGCCTACACGGGTAGATCCCTTTAGACCAAACACGCTTGTAAGCGCCTGGTTATCAGTACGGAGGAGGAACTTCCTACTCCAGAGGAAAGGTCTCCATTTCTCCATGGCGTAGACACATCCAAGGGCCTCTTTCTCGACAACTGAGTAACGTAATTCAGCTGGGGTGAACTTCTTGGAGGTGTATGCCACAACTTCCTCCAGACCCGATTCAGTCAGCTGGCTGAGGGTAGCACCACAACCAACGTCAAAGGCATCAGTCGTGACAATGGAGCGCAGAGCAGGGTTGAACAAAGCGAGCCCCTTGGAAGCAGAGATCTCGCTCTTCACGTCACGCACGGCTGAGAGAGACGTGCAGTCCAATCGAAGTGGTCAGTCTACAGCGCATCTCTGAGGATGGCTGTTTTATCAGAGAAGTGCTCAATGAAGCGGGAGTAGTAGCCAAGAGCACCAAGGAGGGACTTCAACTCCTTCTGAGAAGTGGGATCAGGCATGTTTAGTAGCGGACGAACACGCTCAGGATCGACAGCAAGCTGTCCAGCAGAGATCCTAAGCCCTAGGAACGGAATCTCAGTCTGAGCTCGAAGACACTTGGTCTCATTCACCTGTACATTGTGCGCTTTGAAGATGGCCTCAACCTGGGCCAGCGACTGATCATGCTCCTCACGAGACGAGCTATGAATGACCAGATCGTCTAGGTACACAGTTACCCCACGGACTCCTTGTAACATATCCATCATGATCCTCTGGAAGCACGGTCCAGAGCTGCACAGGCCTTGAGGTATGCGAGTCATGCGGAAGAGGCCTTCATGAGTTATAAACACAGTGAGATTTCTCGAATCAGGATGTAGCGGTACCTGATGATAGGCTTCTTTCAGCTCAAGAACACTGTACACAGAGCTCCCAAGCAGGGAGTGGAGTACATCATCCATGTGTGGGATGGGGTAGCCATCAGTGACTACAGCCTGGTTTACCTTCCTAAGATCCAGCAGAAACCGGAAGTCACCAGATTTCTTCCGTCCAACCACGACAGGGGATACCCACGGACTGGCATCCACAAGCTCTATAATACCTGCAGCCTCCATCTCAGCAGGCTTTGCTGAAAACTCATCTCTGATGGCAAATGGTAGCCGTCTGAGGGGCTGTTGAACAGGGCACACAGACGGATCAACAGTCACCTGATGCATGTACCCTTTGATACAGGGATGAGGGTCACATGCAGGATGAAGGTTACGTGACTCTGTCCCTGCAGGGTCAGACTGGCCCAACCTGGGCTCGGGGACAGAGGGAGTTACTGCACAGACCTGTCCATCCACAACATTCACATTGAGCAGTTGCATCAAATCGAGTCCCATGAGAGGAACACCCTTTTTCACTATGTACACTTGCACTGGCTTAGCACAGCCCTGCACAGTGACATCTGCAACACCAAGCACTGGAAGTTTAGAACCAGAATAACTGTGGAGCCGCAGGTTAGAGGGACACAGAAACGCAGGGTCTCCGCCCCAGACATTCAATGGCAACAAGGTAACAGGGCTACCAGTATCAACAACAAAGGTCACAGACCTGCCTTGAACCAACACATCTTTGGTCAGTTGTGCAGTAGAGTTGTGCACAGACATCAAAGTTACAGAGTTAATCTTGCTGGACTTACGAACTTGGCAAAATGATTGAGTTTTCCACACTTGACACACTGTTTACCCCGGGCTGGGCAGGCACGATCACCCGGAAAGTGGTCCGCTACAGCACCACACCCATAGCAGGAGAAGTTTGGCCCTGGAGGGGCTCTGGGTGCACTGGGTGGTGGCTTCCTCGTTAGTGTGAAACTTGGAGAGGGGCTACTGTGACCACGTGCAGGTTGCTTGCCTTTGAAGGAAGGCTTGGATCCAACGTGCTTGCGGACGAGGTTGCTGGAACTGGCAGCAGTCTTGGGCACAGTCATGCTCCGAGCTTCCTCATGGGACCTCTCATAGGCCTCAGAGAGCGTTTGCACCTGCTCCAGAGTGAGCTTTGGGTCCTGGAGGAAGCGTTCACGCAGGTGTGCATGGACAGTGGCTTCAACCACTTGATCCCTAATCATTTCAGCAGTCAGCGGTCCAAACTGACACGGGGCAGAAAGGGAGCGTAGATCGGCAACATAGTCATTGGTTGACTCGCCAGCCTAAAGTACTGGAGGCGCCTCATGGTGTACTGGAGAGAAGTTTCCCCATCAAGCTTGGAGATGTCGGGCAACGTGCGGTATATACGCTGGCCTTCTTGCCCCAGGCAGTGTAGGAGCACAGCCACTTGCCGATCCTCCGAAAAGGCTGACCCACCAACGGCCAGTAGGTAAGTATCAAAAGAAAATCTCCATTGCGAGAATGGTACGGGAGCACGCCCCGGAGAGGACAAAAATGGCGCAGGTGCCTGCATACCTTCCATTGTATGAGTGTATGAGCGTGAAGCACCGACGAATGTAACTTGAAATGAAAGCGTACAGTATAACGAACGTAAATAAGTAGCGTAAGTTCGTAATTCAACGAAATCTCATCTGGGTCGCCATGTTTTATCCTGTAGAATTGATGAAAACATCAGCCATCACGCTTTGTATATTTCGGAATCCCTCCACAGTGGCAGCCCAAAACACTGAACACAAACTCTCCAGAAGTACCTCTGTAAAAGGACTTCTAGAGATATTATAACATAACTCTCTATATGAGAACACAACCTCTATTTAATACCCATGCACACTGGGTAACTTCATAATTAGGATATTATTTACAAAAAAACGTTTTCGGCCGCTTCCCAGCGGGGCAGGCCTAACTGGACTTGACAACGCCTCTGAAATACGACCCTCCTCTGCGCCGAGCACGGTCACGTGACTATTATGTTTACGCATGGCTGTGCACCCGGCACAATAGCGCAGCCGGAGTAAATTCTACGTGCTGCACACTTCACGGTCAATGCTTGAACCAAACGGGTCGGGCTACGGTCAGGTATGAACTAGCCTGGGGCAGGGGATTAGAGACGTGTTGGTAACAGCTTGGTAGAGTGGGTGTGGGACTGAGCGAAACTCTGAGGCTGACGCCAGCCTGTGGGGGCGCTTGGGCGGAGCGGCGAGCGGCAACTTGGCTATCTCAGCTAAAATCATGTTATGAAGGTGCCACATTCCCTTTAAAGCGTGGAGGATCAGACGCTGGATAAGTTTGTGGGCACGCAGTCCCATCTAATGTTTGAAAGCCTGTCGGTTGACACGTCATTTCTGGCTGAGTGCCCGCCATGGGACGGCATCCCAGGTTACGATAGGCTGGAGGCCTTCATCCGAAACCTGCAGTTGGCGAACAACGCAGCGGAGAGAGGAGTTAGGCTGATAAATGACTATGTCGGCTGCCTAACTAAGAGTGAGGAGAGCCGACAGCAGTGGCGGATTTAGCCGGCAGGTTTGGGGGCAAGCCAAAGTCTATGAAAAAACGTCACGCGGTGATAGCATACCACAATTTAACTAGACGGTAAGCTGCGGGGGTAAGCTGAAGAGTCGATAAGCAAAATAAAAAACGTCGCCGGGTCAAAGCTGTAGCCACAAGATGCTTGTTTTGCTATTAAGGGCTCAATTTTTACACCGAAGGTGAGTGGCTGTGTTTAAAGTTGAAATTTGAAGCACCAAAACCTTGCTTGTAGACTAAAAATGAGTCCGGGTAAAAACGAGGTCGACAGCTTTGGGGAGGGGGTGCAGCCATAGTAATGCCCTAGATTTTCTGTTTGGAGGACAATGTATTCCCCCCCCATCCACCACTGGCCATCAGCACCTACTGCGAGTTGTAGAGCATTACCACAAGCCATTTCCCGAAACTAGGAAATCAGTTCTGGCGTACATCTCTGACCAGGGACCCTCCAGAAGGATGTTTATATGTAGCAATGAACTTTTGTTCCATATTGAATAACGTGTATGTGTCTTGACACTGTGTCTTTCTAGTCTGAGGATCAAATATAATGTTTATAAAACAGTATTTTGTCTGACTATAGGTACAAGGAAAATCGACCAGTTATTCTGATAAGGGTTGTGTACCTTATAACACAATATGGTTCAATGTAAAACGAAGAACGTGAAGTAATTGTAGTGGAAATAATTCGTAATGCCATGTTAACAATAGATAAAAGATAATTCTTACAAAACATAGCCAACAAGAGAAGAAAACATGAGACAGCCTACACTGTAGTCCCACATTACGATGGAAGTACCGAAATAGTTCGTGTTCAAGCGTTGCAGTCTCCATCGAGAGCTATGGGTAAAACTTCAAGTGATTTGCGCTGGGGTCAAATATTAATTTAAATGCCTGATTTTTTGCACAATTTCGTTTCAGGTCACACTCAACGGGAACAAGAAAGGTAAACACCAACTTTTAAAACTTTGTTAATTTTGGGACACCCTAGCCTACAGTCAAACAGAATGTATCGTGACCAAACGAGCTTTTAACGGACCTCCCACTTATAATGAAACTCAGCCTACCAGAACTGGACATCTTCGGAGATGCAGCACGCGCTTACCCCGTGCACACTCAGGCCGTAGAAAGGGGTGTTCAATTGGTAACACAGGCTGGGTCTGCCCAAGTAGAGCAGCCCACAATGGCTAAATTTTTGTGCAAGAATGACTCACCGGCACAATACCCCTGTTTTTGTTTCGAAACGATATTTTTACGGGTACAGTCTATAAAGTTTGTGAGCCATTGCTATGCTCTTATGTTGATGATGTAAAAACGTGTCTTTCATAAAAATAAACCGCAACGCGTGTCATTTTTTGCAAGACAACGTATTCAGATCGTCACTGCATCTGTTTGTGGAGAAATATATGATCGGTCGCAGTTTCTATTGCAAAAAACTTCGGTTCTGTTGCATAAGCGTTGCCGCCGACAAAGAAGTGGGGGC
The DNA here is from genome assembly GCA_034440635.1 of Lepas anatifera. Classification (NCBI taxonomy): domain Eukaryota; kingdom Metazoa; phylum Arthropoda; class Thecostraca; family Lepadidae; genus Lepas; species Lepas anatifera. The sequence goes on along the minus strand of JAOTON010001713.1, from coordinate 1,344,086 downwards.
CCATCAATTTTCCACTTTCTGCTCACAAAAATATATTGTCCCCACTCCAGCAATAAAACCAGGGGCGCAGCCAGGGGGGGGGCACAGGGGGCACGTGCCCCTCCATCGGTGCCGGGGTGCCCTTTTGATTGCCAGGTGGTGTGCCCTTTTTGGGCCGTGCCGCTCAAAATTTAGTGCCCTACGTCGTTGAGCCTAGATGGAACTAGACTGCATTTAGCGATTTAAACTATTGTTTGACAATTAAGTGCCTTTTTGGTCAGTTAGGGCATTCTGTCGCCTTTCCAAGCACCCGGGAAGAGTATAGGCACGTAATCCGTTTCCAGATAATGCCTCATCGTCGCCAATAATCGTATGGGCAGAGCTAATCTGGTGCCCCTTGAGCTCATCTGGTGCCCCCTGAGCGCTAGTCTTGAACCCTGGAGCTGATCATGTGCCCTCTGAGCGATCTGATGCCCCCGTAGTCAGTCTGGTGCCCCCCTGAGAAAATAATTGTGCCTTCTGAATCTATATAATGTTCTCTGTGTTAGTCTGATGCCTCCGAGCTTGCCTGGTGCCCTATTAGCTGTTTTAGTGCCCCCTGAGCTGATCTGGGCACCCTGAACTTATTTAATGCCTCCCGTAGTTTATCTACTGTCCAGGGCCGCAGCCAGGAAGGCACAGGGGGCACGTGCCCCCATCGCTGCCGGGGTGCCCTTTTGATTGCCAGGTGGTGTACCCCCTTTGGGCCGTGCCGCTCGAAATTTAGTGCCCTACGCCGTTGAACCTAGATGGAACTAGGCCGCATTTAGCAATTTCAACTATTGTTTAACAATTAAGTGCCTTTTTGGTCAGCTAAAGCATTCTGTCGCCTTTCCAAGCACCCGGGAAGAGTATAGGCACGTAATCCGTTTCCAGATAATGCCTCATCGTTGCCAATAATCGTACGGGTGGAGCTCACCTGGTGCCCCCTGGAGGTGATCATGTGCCTTCTGAGCTGATCTGATGCCCTCGTAGTCAATCTGGTGCCCCCCTCCCCTGAATAAATAATTGTGCCTTCTGAACCTATATAATGCTCTCTAAGTTAGTCTAATGCCTCCGAGCTTGCCTGCTGCCCTATTAGCTGTTTTATTGCCCCTTGAGCTGATCCGGGCCCCCTGAACTTATTTAATGCCTCCCGGAGTTTATCTACCGTCCAGGGAGGCACAGGGGGCACGTGCACCCATCGGTGCCGGGTGCCCTTTTGATTGCAGGTGGTGTACCCTCTTTGGTCCGTGCCACTCGAAATTTAGTGCCCTGCGCCGTTGAACCTAGATGTAACTAGAACGCATGTAGCGATTGAAACTATTGTTGGACAACTTAATACCTTTCTCGGTCAGCTAGGGCATTCTGTCGCCTTTCCAAGCACCCGGGAAGAGTATAGGCACGTAATCCGTTTCCAGATAATGCCTCATCGTCGCCAATAATCGTACGGGCGGAGCTCATCTGGTGCCCCCTGGAGCTGATCATGTACCCTCTGAGCTGATCTGGTGCCCTCGTAGTCAATCTGGTGCCCTCCTGAGAAAATAAGTGTGCCTTCTGAGCCTATAAAATACTCTGAGTTAGTTTGATGTCTCCGAGCTTGCCTGGTGTACTTTTAGCTGTTGTAGTGCCCCTTGAGCTGATCTGGGACCCCTGAGCTTATTTAATGCCTCCCGGAGTTGATCTACTGTCCAGGGGTGCAGCCAGGAAGGCACAGGGGGCACGTGCCCCCATCACTGCCGGGGTGCCCTTTTGATTGCCAGGTGGTGTACCCAATTTGGGCCGTTCCGCTCAAAATTTAGAGCCCTAGCCGTTGAACCTAGATGTAGCTGGACCGCATGTAGCGATTGAAACTATTGTTGGACAACTGAATACCTTTCTCGGTCAGCTAGGGCATTCTGTCGCCTTTCCAAGCACCCGGGAAGAGTATGGACACCTAGTATGTGTCTACCTAATGCCTCATCGTCGCCAATAATCGTACGGGTGAAGCCAATCTGGTGCTCCTTGAGCTCATCTCGTGGCCTCTCAGCTGGTCTTGGCCCCTTGAGCTGATTACTTGCCCTCTAAGCTGATCTGGTGCCCCTGAGTCAATCGAGTGCCCTACTGAGCAAATAATTGTGCCTCCTGAACCTATATAATGCTCTCTGAGTTAGTATAATGCTTCCGAGCTCGTTTGGTGCCCTGATAGCTGATTTAGAGCCCCTTGAGCTGATTCGGGCCCCCGAGCTGATCTCATGCCTCCCCAAGCTGATTCTGTATCCTAAGTCAATATGGTGCCTCTTCAGCTGATTAGGTGCCCCTCAACTGATTATTGATGTCTCCTTTGATGGTCTGGTCCCCCCCCCCCTCCCTGAGCTCTGGTTTGGTGGGCCCTGAGCCCACCTTGTGTCCCCTGAGCTGTTTTGTTGCTCCCTGAGCTGATTTAGGCTCCTGCCATAGTCTGGGGGGCTGGGAGCTGATCTGGACCCCGAGCGGATCGATCTGGTGCCACCTGAGCTGCACTAATGCCCCTCAGTCGATCTGGTGCCTCCTGAGCCCATATGATGCCCCCTGAGTAATCTGGTGCCCTTTCAGCTGATCTGGGCCTCCTTACGTGATTTCATGAGCAGATCTAAAGCCCTGAGCTGAGCTGGGCCCACAGAGGCTGATGAGGGCCCCTGAGATGGTATGGGGCTCCTGAGCTGATTAAGTGCCTCCTGACTTGATCTGGTATTCCCGAGCTGGTCGGGGACCACCGATCTGATTGTTTGTCCCCCACCCATGGCACGTTTCCGAGCAGCCGGGGCTTTAACGATTGGGCCCGGAGCGGGAGGGATCCACGATTTAGTGCCCACAACAGCCCCGTGCACATCGGCACCCGAGCAGAATACCCCCGAACTAACAATGCCCCCGAGTCGATCTGGGCCGCGAGTCATCAGTGTGTTTCCGAGCCCATCTATACCTCGAGCAGTCGGTGCCCCAGGCAATAGATGCCCTTAAGCGACCCACCCCTGGGTAATCGATTTCCGAGCAGCTCCCAGGCCCAGCAGCGCCCACAGGGGGGGAGGGCCCGAGATGGTATGGGGCCCGAGCATAAGTGCCCCAGCTCGGATCCCAACACGGGCCGAGCTGGTCAGGGACCACTGATCTGATTGTTTGTCCTTTAGGCTGATCTGGTGCCCTATGTGCCGATCTGGTGTCCCCTGAGCAGCTCTGGGGCTTTTGAACTGCTTGGGCCCCGAGCTGGTGAGGGATTCCTGAGCTGAATTAGTGCCTCTGACTTGATCTTGCCCCCTGACCTGACTTGAGGCCCCTGAACTGATCTGGGGCCCCAAGAGCTGATCTGGGGCCCCAAGAGCTGATCTAGGTTCTGAGGGTACCCTGAGCTGGTCCGGGCGCTGAGCTTGTGAGAGCCCCTTAAGTTGGCTTGAGGCCCCCTGATGTGATCTGGCGCCTTAAACTGTTCTGGGGCTTCTTGAACTGGTTTAAGGCCCTATGAGCCTATCTGCGGCCCTTTGAGCTAGTCTGATGACCTCATCTCTGGGACCAATGAGCTAGTCTAGTCCCTGGGTGAAGCATGAGCTGCTCTGTGGCCCTGATCTACATCAGGGGCCCCTGAGATGATCTTGAATAGATAGATAATAAGAACACAAGGCCTCTCCCATCATCTTGGGGCGGGGTCACTGAGCTAGTCTATTCCCTGGAGGCAAAACTGGGAGGATGGGGGAATTTGCTTTGGAGGCCTCTGATCCACACTTGTGGGCCCCAGAGCTGGTCTTGAATAGATGGGGAATAAGAACACAATGGAAACTCCCCTTGTAAAACGGAGCTAACGGGGAATGAGGAATCTCTAAAACGGCTTGTGATACTTAGGCACCCCTGGTTATATAAATTGCTTATTATACTGGTGGATTCTGGGAAGGGATGATAAAAGGCATGTGCCCCTGAGCTCAGAGCACAGTCCCCTAAACCAGGATTTCTACTAATTAATTTAGATAAAGAAATAGTTTTCACAATTTTCAGCCCTGTCACACTATTCCCATCCAAACCACCGGCCTGTTCACCTTTTATTTACTCTTAACTGGGACCAAGCCTTGCGAATATGGAACTTAAACGCGTTCAAAAGGTATCTCCCAAATTTTTCCGGCAGCAAAAATGTGTTCTTCCAAAGACACTATGCTACTCCTCGTCCCACGGCGATTGTGGGAGGCAAGGAACTTAATCCATCCGCATTCGGCTAGGGCTCACTCGTCACGACAAAACCAGTGGGCATAACAAAACAATTTTTCGACTCCAATATGCCTTAACCTGCACATTGTAACAGATATCACAAGCTCCGCTGATTTCTCTGATGTTAAGTACTTGCATGAGTTGGCTGCCCTTAAATCTATCCAAAAAAGTAGTGTTTTGGCTACTTCCATGGCATTTTAGTGATATTTTGTTCCTTTTTTCGGTTTTAATTGAGCTTTCCTTCTCCGTCAATGATTTCTTTGCATTTTTATTGAACCAAAGATGCCCAAAAAATTATATAAACAAAGATATAGTAAGTTTTTTAGGTTACGTTAAAAGTGCCCTTTTTTCCCCGGGGTGCCCCTCAAAGGTGGTGTGCCCCCCCATACGAAAGCTCTGGCTGCGCCCCTGAATAAAACCCCGTTGGACTGAGGGTTCTGCTTCTCGTTGGCAACTACCGGTTATTGAATTTTCGATTATCTTTCAATTTGGCTAACATCGGGAAATATCCATGAAAGTTCAGGTACCAGACAACCCACGTTTGTCCATTTCGATCATTCCCTTTTTGATACATCTGTTCCAGCCCCCAACCACGAATCAGGAGCCGCCTTTACTGTGACGTCACGTTGGCGACAAAGCTTTCCTTCACCTAATAGGTCCCTCGTTAAAATTCGTCGATTTCAACCGGCTCTCACAAGAACAGTGTCAGTCGAAGAGAAAACATTGTTCTTTTTCCACAATTCTACATCAAAGTTGTTTTCGAAATTGATCATTTGAAGGCGGTATTGTCAGTTTTTCCAAAAAAATATGGGCATTCAAAGTTGGCTCTGCAAAGCCACCTAACCATCGCCCCACCGGGTCCATCGATGGCCCTCCCTGAGGTTTTTTCGGGATAGCAGAAAAACAACAAGGCGCAGCACCGTGGTTGAAGGCTCTACCTCTCACACCATCATTTTCCCACCATCTCTGAAATTTTTTACACCGGGTCACCCAAGGTCAGGTCACCAGGCGAGGTCCACCAAGGTCAACTCACTTCAACTTTTGAGCTCTATAAGAGCTACATTTCTGAGTCGATCGATTTGAAACTTACTACACTTCATGAACCCTCTAGGGTCTACAAGCTGTATGTCCGGGATTTTTCGATTTCGTGACCTGAGGTCAAGTCATGAGGTGACATCTCCAATTGAAAAGCATGGGAAAAAGCTGTCTTATGATCTAAAAGTCACAAAAACGATTGCAAATGCTCAGCTTGCTCAGAAAAGGGTTCTTGGACACCCTTTCACGGATTTCAGGGCCATATTTCCCTTTGACCTCTACGAGGTCATCAAAGGTCACCAGGGGTCAAAACAGTATTTGGACAATAACTTTTGACCTAATTAAGCTAGAGCGCTGAATCAAATATCATCGTGTATTTCTCTTCACTGGCTTTCATTTGATATACAACAAGGTCACTTTCTGACCTTTCGTGACCTCAGGTCAAATTAGGTCACGAGGTGACCTCTGGAGGTCAAACCACTGGTGGGAGTTCATTACGTTCCACATAGCGGAAAAATTACTAGCATTTTCCTATCAAATCTACTTCACCAGATCTCAATAACTCTAATGGCGCAAGAGCTATGCCCAGTTTGCTTAAGTATTGAATATTTGAGTGAAAATAGCCTATCTTGACCTAACTTGACCTCTGGAGGTCCAACCATTGATCTGGGCGCTTAAAAATACGAAGTGGTTTCTTACTGAAATCACGTCAGCTTTCTAATGCACTTTGTAGATTTTCAATAACCCCCATATTTTCGGATTTAGAGGGGGCATCGATGCACCCCTGGTGGGGCGAAAGTGGCGCCGGATCCCCCGGTGGCGAGCACGTTAGAGGGCTCCCTCCCCCATGGCAAAGGATACTTTTTGATACCTTCATACAATATTGGTACCATATCACCTAGCCACAATAACAATGCGGCAAAGCCAAAGTAATGGAAAGAAGCAAAGCAGCCCGAGTTATAAGATCCAACTGGTGTTGAAAAATAATAATGCGCTCGACGGAAATATACAAATATTAGCATGTGGTTGCCGTAGACATATTTGTTTTTTCATTTTAAATATTCATTTTAAATGTTCACGCAGCATCAGGGACCGTTTGGTTTGTAAAAAAATTAACGCAACTTCAATCGGTCTAAACGAGCACTTAACGTTAGACGAAACATCGGCAGAAACCCTTATTTTGCAGACTGCCCACGTTCTAGCCCGTCCCGGCATGAAAAAGAGTACATATTAATAATAATCAATCCCTCCCCAGCCGTTAGTGTCTAAACCCCCGTCAGCTTAGTTTGTTTATTTGTTGTTTTCTATTGTTGAACTAAACGCGCCGCTTTTGCATCAGCTACTGCTACCATATTGGTGCCAAATTGTGTGACGTCACATTGGCGACAAAGTATTCCTCTTGGATCAACCTTGTAAGTAAAGTAATCTTGCATCTGTTCCATGCCACGGGGTCATATGAGTTGTCTTATCAGTGGTGTAGCCAAGGGAAGTGGTCAATGGACCATAAACAGACCGGAGTTCAGTAAACTATTTTGTGCAGGAATGAAAGTATGGGTCTCTGACTGCTAATTTGAGGTTTTCATTATTGTCCCATTTTGCGTATTTCTAGCATGAAATATTTACAGAAGCTAGTGACAATCCAAAAAATTAAATTATGTGCTTTCAGGCCTCCAAAGACATGTGCCAGCGCTCTATGACAGATATTCCTCCTTGATTACGCTAGTTGTTCATTCTGCCGCCAGGGGCGCTACGAAGGAAACCACTGGTAGGAAACTAAAATAACAGAGCCAATACACCCTTTTAAGCATAAATTAAGACCTATATAATAAAGCAGCAGACGAGGAACACAATGAGAATAGTTTTGAAAGCAGCTGCTGGTTCAGGTATCAGGTATCAGGTATTCTGGTATCAGGAGACATTTGCTGCAGATATCTCCTTAATGTCTTAATTTACAATTAAGAAAATTGATAAAAGTGCTCCCACAAATCGGTCATCCGCCACCACTCAAGTTCAATTAAAAAAATATTGAAAAAATCGGGCAAGTTTCTTATGCTCCGGGGAAAAATAATTTCAGCAATTCCCTTGGTTCTTGCACAAGCCCCCACTCCCATGACCCGGCCTAACCACCATACCATCCACCATCACCGCTAGCCGCCGAAAACAATCGACACAGGCCAATCAGGCACGGAGTCCCGTGAAGGGAAGCGAGGGCTTTCCCCTTGTCCAAGCTCAGAAAAGGCATCCCCCAACACGGCGGTGAGAAATATCAAAAACCAGATTTCCTCTTCCGTGACACAAAGAGAAATAAAATCTGGGTGCCAAGAGTGCAAAAAGTTCCCTATTAGAATAAAGCAAGCAGGCTCCCTAGAAAGTTTTGGAGAAGTCCAAAATATTTGGCTGGATGTGCCGCGCCCTTGCGTTGTTAGTGATGACAGGCATTCCGGGCCGAGAGTCTGGGAGACCTTCAGAAACAGAAACACGACTTTCGTTCGCCGCCCTTCACCCAAGGGTCTCGGATATCCTGAGCGAACGGAGAGACCACCACAAGCGTGGGAGGCACGCACGGCCTGGTGCGTATCTGAAATGTACGACGGGAGAAGCTGGGAGACCCAGGTATAGTCTCGGCACATACATCAGTTTTTTAGCTGCCGTTCCTGCTACATAGTAAACAATGCCAACCATCTCAGTTTTAGTAGTTTTTTTCCGACGACACAGGGTTGAAATCACATATATTATTGACACATCAGAAGTTCTTGTAATGAAGGGGGCGATATCAGGGTACTTTAACTACGGGTACAACCAAGTTTCCTACTAAATATAGTCCTCCCATGATGACGTCACCGCCCTTTCCTACTAAGTTATAGGAGATTCTACTAAGTTTTTGGAAGGATCAGCTGGAACATACCAAGTTTGGGCGTATTCGGCACCAATCTAGTATAAATCAAAATCAACTTGTTTCACCCATTTGACAGTAACCTTGATCTCAACGGCGAGCAGCGTATTTTACCAAAATCTAATGAAAAATTATAACACTTCAAAGAATTTTTTGAAAGGGGATGCATTTATTTGATCAACTCAGGCCTACTTAATAGCCGAGAGAAATAAATTTACCTTCGCTCAAGAGATCACCGATGTTTATTGTCTTCTGCTGCACGTACCACCAACAGCCAATCAAAGGTCAGAAATCAACAGCCAATCAAAATCGAGATTAGTCTTACTGCAAACCGCTGTTAGTGCTGAACCTGTCCTTATTTTGACACGCTCTGGAAAATTTGTAAAAATAATATTCTTCACTGGAGTTTTTGCAAAACGTCTGATGGTTTCACAAATAAAAATCTTTTAGCTTTCTGTTCAACCATATAAGTTCTGTTGATACAGTTCTAAAATAGGTTATTTAGAGCTTCGAAAAAGTGCAATTTCTCCTATGCCCTGCATAGTAACTGTAGTGCCTCTCCAGCCATGATGACGTAATGCTGCCAAACAACTTGAACGGGGTCTGGGCGATATGGCCAAGTCGCTGAAAGCGCCCTAAAATCCCTATGCACACACACATTAGAACGATGGGAATCGAGTAGCTGGCAAAGTAGAAGGGAGGAAGTGTGCCTCACGCCACTCTGCATTGGACACACATATGCAACACATGGAGGATATTTTTCTGGTTGTGAACCACATCTCTGCCACCGCTCCGGAAAAGGCTCACTTTGGCACGTTCTGGCTGACAGGATGTACTGAGCTGAGAACGGTCCGCCAAAGATTCTTCTCAATCACGCCTCTTGCCAGTGTATTAGGTGATAGACCAGACGTGGAGTTCCGCAAAGTTTTATGGTGTTTGACGGGTATATGATTTGATATAATATACGACCCCAGCCGGCTGAGGCAAGCACATGGAGACTAGTTTGGTGTAAGCCAGAGTTGTGCGACTCAGAGTCAGAGTTTAACTCAAATAACTCATTTGACTGAGTTGAGTTGAGTTCAGTCGAAAAAATTGACAAGTGAGTTGAGTTGAGTTGAGTCGGTTCACAACCCATCAATGAGTTGAGTTGAGTTGTGAAGACAGCGAGTCAAATGAGTTGGCGAAAAAGTTGGCTCAACAGGTAAACATGATGTCAAGTAAAAGTGTTTGAATTTTCCTTCCTTTTGCAAACCTCCTTTAACCTCCTTAAAATACATTTTCCCTCCAGAATTTCGAATGTTTAAATCAAAGTTTCAATTTGTTTCAATATATTAATAAGAATATGGTTCAATTGTTTATTCTAAAGGCCCATCCGGCCTGAAGAAATCCCCTAGGCACAAATAATACATATACTCGAAATATTTAACAGGTTCCTATCACTGGCCTTGTCTTAAACATTTGAAGTGGTGGAACGCACCACAAAATACATTTCAAATCACTCAAAAACTTCTCATCTTCAATATTCAACACTACTTATTCACTTCAACCACTCCAACAACACGCGTTGTTGTCGCTGATTGCGCTGATTGTTGTTGTCAGTGGTCTTCGTCTGAGAATAGTGTGTGCACCATTGCTGTCTTTGAAGAACAACTTCTCTACTTTCAACTTCAACTGTATATTCAATTATAGGTTACATCTTAACTAGCGTCAAGGCAAAAAGCGTATACATTACGTGATAATTCATGAAGCCATGCAAATATTTGTATACCTACATGTTATATTATTTCTTTTGTCCTAAATGCGCCGTCTGCCGCCGCTTTTTTCATTTTGTGTACTAAAAGTAGATAATTCTACGAGCATAGAAAAATTGGACCTCCGATTGGACAGGTATGCTGAGACGCCTTTGTGGCAAGAATTGGAGGAATTATTTCATGCTACTGCTTTTGTCTGATCAGAGACCCTCGCCTGTTGTCCGTGTTTTATTAATAAAGCTATACATTGTAAATTTTCTATGAAACCGTGCTAAAATTTTGAAGAGCGATAGGTATGTACTGTATTGGAGGTTCTCAAGCAAAAACTTGGATTGGGTTTAAAATATGAATACATTAAAATCCAACACTTTAATATAATTTCCATTTATATTGTCCTTTGTCACATATGGTATACTTTTTAGGGTTTGCTGTAGTTTTTAAAATTAGTAATTGCAACTAGATACTATAGTAATTATTGATTAAATTTTGATTAAACTTATGGCATAGGAATGTTACATTTATAAAGATTACCCCGCATCGTTCTTTAACAGAAAAAACAATACCTATACCATCCCTAAAAATACTGTTTATATCATGCTTTTTAGCTTGGACCTTTTTGACAGTACGGAGGCTCAATTTTTGACTATGTTGGTGTAACCTTAGCCCTTTTAGGTTCCTTTCCATTTCATTTATATAGTTTAATATGCAATGCTCCTTTTAGAAATAATTGCAAAATGTGGTAGCCTTTTTGGACAGTGCCAGTCTGGAAGAATAAAAAATTATACGTGGTTGCTGGCTAATTGTTAACCAATGTTTGAATGCCAATTGATTAATTTTGCTTCTATTAATATTCCGCTTCATGTCAGTCTTTCTGAACAGCTAGGTTTTTGCTGGTTTATTGATTTATTTCTTAATTAAAATATTATTTATATATTTATAATTTATTTCTTTTATTTTGAAAACGAGTCGAAGTTTCAGTTGAGTTGAGTCGTGAGTTGAGTCAGAGTTGAGTCGGATGGATTTAGCCTTGGGTCAGAGTTGAGTCGACTCGTTGAACTGTTGATCATGAATTGAGTCAGAGTTGAGTCAACCACTCTCAGTACTTGAGTTGAGTTGAGTCGACTCAAGAAAATTCTGAAGCGCACAACTCTGGTGTAAGCTAGATACAGTGGCGGATCCAGGGGGGGCAAAAAGGCAATTGCCCCCCCCAAACGGAAAAGCTCGGGGCAAAACTATGTTTTTGCCCCCCAAAGCGATCGACCTCCTTTTTCCCCCGACTCCTTTTTAGCTTGTAAGCAAAATTTTGGTGCTTCAACTCTCAACTTCAAACAGAATTAGAGAAGTTCAGTGTAAATATTGGGGCTTGGATAGGAAAAAATGTATCTTGAGCCCATATTTTTCACCCCGTGACGTTTTTTTTGCTTCTCGTCTCCAGTTCCCAAAATCCTACCGAAAAGGCATATTGTAGCGCAATTTTTCACTACGCGACGTTTTTTTTTTGCTTTTCGACTTTGGTTTGCCCCTCCCAAACTAACCGGCTAGATCCGCCACTGGCTAGATAGCTAGTGTTAGCCCATAACATAGAATAACCTAAAACATATCTTTTTCCTCTGAGGACTACGTAAATTGAATTGTGAAGCGAGCTATAAAGCCCTGGTAGTTGCAGCGCCCTAAAACTCCAAAACACACAGGAGGTAACCAAGCCTTCTAGAAGTGTCGCAGAGATGGACCAGACAGCAACCAGAACCAAGTGGCCTTCATTCAAGATGGCTGCAGCTGTGCCATACCTGCACCACCAATGGTTTGTACATGGCCACGATGGCCGCAGCCGTGCCATACCTGCACCACCAGTAGTCTGTACATGGCCACGATGGCCGCAGCTGGCCAAACCTGCACCACCAGTAGTCTGTACATGGCCACGATGGCCGCAGCTGTGCCATACCTGCACCACCAGTAGTCTGTACATGGCCACGATGGCCGCAGCTGTGCCAAACCTGCACCACCAGTAGTCTGTACATGGCCACGATGGCCGCAGCTGTGCCAAACCTGCACCACCAGTAGTCTGTACATGGCCACGATGGCCCATACCTGCACCACCAGTAGTCTGTACATGGCCACGATGGCCCATACCTGCACCACCAGTAGTCTGTACATGGCCACGATGGCCGCAGCTGTGCCAAACCTGCACCACCAGTAGTCTGTACATGGCCACGATGGCCGCAGCTGTGCCATACCTGCACCACCAGTAGTCTGTACATGGCCACGATGGCCGCAGCTGTGCCATACCTGCACCACCAGTAGTCTGTACATGGCCACGATGGCCGCAGCTGTGCCAAACCTGCACCACCAGTAGTCTGTACATGGCCACAATGGCTGCCATACCTGCACCACCAGTAGTCTGTACATGGCCACGATGGCCGCAGCTGTGCCAAACCTGCACCACCAGTAGTCTGTACATGGCCACGATGGCCGCAGCTGTGCCATACCTGCACCACCAGTAGTCTGTACATGGCCACGATGGCCGCAGCTGTGCCAAACCTGCACCACCAGTAGTCTGTACATGGCCACGATGGCCGCAGCTGTGCCATACCTGCACCACCAGTAGTCTGTACATGGCCACGATGGCCGCAGCTGTGCCAAACCTGCACCACCAGTAGTCTGTACATGGCCACGATGGCCGCAGCTGTGCCATACCTGCACCACCAGTAGTCTGTACATGGCCACGATGGCCGCAGCTGTGCCAAACCTGCACCACCAGTAGTCTGTACATGGCCACGATGGCCGCAGCTGTGCCAAACCTGCACCACCAGTAGTCTGTACATGGCCACGATGGCCGCAGCTGTGCTAAACCTGCACCACCAGTAGTCTGTACATGGCCACGATGGCCGCAGCTGTGCCAAACCTGCACCACCAGTAGTCTGTACATGGCCACGATGGCCGCAGCTGTGCCATACCTGCACCACCAGTAGTCTGTACATGGCCACGATGGCCGCAGCTGTGCCAAACCTGCTCCACCAGTAGTCTGTACATGGCCACGATGGCCGCAGCTGTGCCAAACCTGCACCACCAGTAGTCTGTACATGGCCACGATGGCCGCAGCTGTGCCATACCTGCACCACCAGTAGTCTGTACATGGCCACGATGGCCGCAGCTGTGCCAAACCTGCACCACCAGCAGTCTGTACATGGCCACGATGGCCCATACCTGCACCACCAGTAGTCTGTACATGGCCACGATGGCCGCAGCTGTGCCAAACCTGCACCACCAGCAGTCTGTACATGGCCACGATGGCCGCAGTTGTGCCATACCTGCACCACCAGTAGTCTGTACATGGCCACGATGGCCGCAGCTGTGCCAAACCTGCACCACCAGTGGTCTGTACAAGGCCACAATGGCCACAGCTGTGCCAAACCTGCACCACCAGTGGTCTGTGCATGGCCACGAATGCCCATACCTGCACCACCAGTAGTCTGTACATGGCCACGATGGCCGCAGTTGTGGCATACCTGCACCACCAGTAGTCTGTACATGGCCACGATGGCCGCAGCTGTGCCATACCTGCACCACCAGTAGTCTGTACATGGCCACGATGGCCGCAGCTGTGCCAAACCTGCACCACCAGTAGTCTGTACATCAGTGTCCCAAAACCTGGGGTGCTGGGTGCAGAACGACACCCAGTCATTCAGAATTTTCCACTCACTTTTATATTTTTTTGCTGAATTTTCCACTCACTTCCAACAATATTTACTACTACTATTGAATAACTATTGAACAATATTTTACTACTATTGAATTTTACTCAACAATACTTACTACAAAGCCCAGTTCCATTGCCTCCTCTACCAACGTCCACTGGAAAAAGAGAGCAGCAGAATCGACTAGAAGATCGCCAAATTAACTCGGCTCTTATGCGCTTCTTTCGCTTTTCTGAAAGAGAATCTGGCGATTTCTATTTTTCTGGTCAATTATACCTGGCATCCTTATCTCCACCGATTTCAGTGGAACAACAGAATCGAAATTCTGGCGCGGGCAAGACGCACAGTGCCCCCTCCCCTGCCCCACCGGAGAAAGTTCCAATGGGTGAACACCGCCACTAAATTCCACAACTCGCAAAATTGGTGAGTGAAAAATTAGACACCCTAGCCTTGTGTTGCCAAAAAAATGAGCTGACCGCTTTGAAAGATACATTTCTGGAAAGCAGTTTATCTGTGCATATGATTTCTAGGCTTACGTCCTTGAAAAGTTGTTTTTGTATTTCTGGTAACGAGAATAGTGAAAAAACCATTTTTGGTCATCTTGCTGTTAAAAGCAATTATCTTGAAATTTGTATGGTAAGCAGCATATTTTTTTGACATTGTATCGTAGAAAATTAACCATTTATTGCGTAGAAAATAATTTTTATCCATATTAGCCCTTCATTGCTGCGTCCACGCCGTGTGACACCCAAATCCACTCACGACACCCTACGACACCCTAGGCATAAATACGCTGATATTTAAGTTGAACTAAAAGTGTCCGGTACTTTAATACATTGAAACTCTACATTTTCATTAAATGATTTTTTTGGGCAACAAGAATGCATCCAGTTATCCTTCAAACATCGGCACTTTTTTGTATGGCTGGTCTACGGCGTGGACTTACCAAAACGCCGTCTATACATCTAGTAAATAAAAGCGGCATCTTTAGGCTTTTTGAAAGGCTGGTTTCGTATTCGTTATTGACAAAACATTGTTAGTCTTCCTCTTGGTGTGCTTTTAGTTGTATAATTTTCTAGTCTATAAGGATTTAGAAAATTAATTTAGAGCAAGTTTTGAAATGCAAATTATGCTGCTCATGCGACGGGCAACTAGATTGCGATCAGAAATTTAAATTAGTAGTTGCTTCAACGCTGTCGCAACCCGCCGCGCCTGGCTGATTGTAGACGAAAGGAAGAAACAACAGAAAGGAGGCTGCAGCAGCTTCGATTAATATTGATAGAAAGCAGCATACTCATATGAAGGTGAGTATATATGTGAAGAGAAGCAGGGGAATTGACAGGTAAAGAAAAGAAACTTTTAGCAAGAGTCTGGAAGAGTTTATTGCCATGACAGAAAGTTTGTAGTTTCGTCTGGGTTAGTTAAGTGTAAACCAAGGCTCTACTGGGCCCTAGCATAGGTGTATGCGAGGTGCAGTGATTGAGGCCAGGAGTGGCCTCCAAAATTCCGATAGCTATAGGCATAGGTATAGGAGGGGCGTTGTCCCGGACAGGAAAACTATACAGTGTATGCGTAGATAATTAATTTTGGAACTAGGTATTGCATGAAAAAATCCCTTTTCATTTTTCACCACCTGCCGATCTCGGAGACCCCTCTGCAGAGTTGTCTAAGGGGGCCCCGATATTTCGTCTCAGGGGCCCTTAAAAGCTGGTCGTGTGGGAGAGGAGGAGCACAAGAGTTGGTCTAGGGAAGCCCCCAAGAGTTTTAGTGGCTCCCAGAGTTCTTTCCCCCAAAGGTTGGTCTCAGAGGCCCCCCAAAAAGTTTTTTATTTGGGGAAATTCACCAACTCCTTAAAAAAATTGGAGACTGCATCAGGGGGTTTCAGCTGGTAAAGATATACCTGCTTAACCCAAATTTCTCACATGGGAATGGTCAAACAATGCTGTTTGGGGATGATTTAAAAATATTTACTTTGAGAAAATTAAAGGAAATATCCATCCTTCAGTTCAAACAAGGGCTCTAAGAGTTTACCACCTGAGTACAAAATTTGAAATTTTTTACTCCGCCATACATTTTGAGAAGAATTTTCCACTCACTCGCCATACATTCCGAGCTGAATTTTCCACTCGACACCCTAGCGCAAAACCTATTTTGGGTCACTGCTGTACATGGCCACGATGGCCGCAGTTGTGGCATACCTGCACCACCAGTAGTCTGTACATGGCCACGATGGCCGCAGCTGTGCCAAACCTGCACCACCAGTGGTCTGTACATGGCCAAATGGCCATACCTGCACCACCAGTAGTCTGTACATGGCCACGATGGCCGCAGTTGTGCCATACCTGCACCACCAGTAGTCTGTACATGGCCACGATGGCCGCAGCTGTGCCATACCTGCTCCACCAGTAGTCTGTACATGGCCACGATGGCCGCAGCTGTGCCATACCTGCACCACCAGCAGTCTGTACATGGCCACCGCAGCTGGCGTCTTCACGTGCTCCTCGTCCCAGACCACTGGCACGCTCAGCTCCGGCGTCGCCATCTGTAGCCACTCCTGCAAACTAGATGTTCGCACGTAGTCCGCCAGGTTTTCAAACGCCGGCAGCCTGCGGAACAGAGCCCCGAGCTCGCATAACAAAACATAATTACTGGTTCCATCTTCACTGATAATCTAAAGCTAAAAACGTCGTGTCGGAACTTAAAACAAGAATCCGGGAATTATATAGTTTGGCAAGCACACTAATGGTTGTTTAAATGGCAGCGTACACTAGATTGGAAACAGGTGAAGTTGCAAAAAAAACGGCATGCAATTTTTTTAATTAACATAACGATAAAAGTTGACATTCGCATTCACTTAACACTATCTGACATTCAAATATGGCAGATCGACACAATTCGCTCAGAATTCGCTCGCCCACCACCACACGTCGAGAAGGCGCCACGCAAACCCGGCCCACAGTGCCAACCCAACAGTGCTCATCTGCAGCATCAGCATTGGATTATCAGGCCAGACATAAATAACAGAACATTGCAGGTCTCCTTTTTTACCGACTGGTGAGACCTAACGGGCCATACAAGTATCTGTAACGACAGGAGAAGCCGGAGCATGGAGACACGCTTAAGAAGCCGAATGAGATGAAGACAAGCATGGGAAGTGCAGGGATGTGACAGGAAGTGAAGAAGGAAGTGCAGGGATGTGACAGAGAGCTGGTGCCAGATATCTTCAACGGAACAGTGTAAGTTTTCTTGTTGTGGCTTAACACGCGCATTGACGGGGGTCTGAGCCACCTTCACATTGACGGGGGGGCGGGTACCCTACCCCCCTAAGATCTCGAGAACCACGGTAGGTAGCGAAAAACGGTAAACGGCGTTGGGCTGCTCATCCACGCCTCCATCGAAAACATTTTAGCCATTTTTTGTCAGGTCACATTTAAGGTTACGAGAGGTCAAAACATGCCGTCATAGGGATAACATGTAAATTCAGTTTTTCGGCCATTACATCTGAACAAGTAAAGATAGAGCAAAATGACTTGAACTATATGAATCCTCTCAGCAAGCCGAATCGAATGATATATAATTTGACCTTGCTAGGTCAAATCAAGGATTTGACCTGACCTGAGGTCAGGTCAGGGTCAAATTATATAAAATGCATATCATTAGAACCGCAAAGCCCAGGCGAGTATAATGCAGCCAAAATAAATGCTCTATCACCATCCGTTACTGAGTTATTTCGTAAAAAAAACATTTTTCCCATGTATTTCCAATGGAGAGGCCATGCCTCGTACCTGACCGATCATCGATATCAAAAATACCGGAACATGTTTTAGAGAACTCTGTGGGGCCATTATGTGATAAGAGTTTCAATCGGATAATTTCACCCTGCTCCGACTTATGCTATCTTAAACTTTTTTTAGGTCGGGTCACTTGACCTGTACTGGTGACCTGACCTTGGATGACCTAACCTTAAGATTTTCACAGAAGTTGTAAAAATGATGAGGGAAAAGGTATGCCAAGTACGGCGGCGCTACGCGCCGCCGTTTTTCTGCTGTCTCCGAAAAACCCGAGGGGGCGGGTACCCGCCCCCGTCAATGCGTGTGTTAAGACTTTCAAGGGCAACATTTAACAACCAGCCTGCTCCCTCAACCTACCAAGGTAGAGTCGCACTTTCAGTGGGATTTCATCTGAAATGACAGTCTTATACATCATGCCAGAACACCTCCGACTAATTTGTGTGGCCTGGCTATCCAGGGGCATCTTTGCTGTTCCGGGGGTGCCTTTGATACCCAGTGCCCAAGGGGAGCTTTTTCTTATCCAGGTTCACCTTGGTATTGAGGGGCGTATTTTTATTCAAGGTAACCTATACTACCCAGTGGCGCCTACCCTATGCAAGGGGGCTTAGGCTATGCAGGGGGCG
This sequence comes from Lepas anatifera, assembly GCA_034440635.1. Taxonomy (NCBI): domain Eukaryota; kingdom Metazoa; phylum Arthropoda; class Thecostraca; family Lepadidae; genus Lepas; species Lepas anatifera. Next base: position 1,326,092 of record JAOTON010001713.1, on the reverse strand, counting down.
GCAATTTGCTATACATAGGGCGCCCTTATGCTCTCCATGGGCACCTCATTCACAGGGTGCCTCTGATATTCAGGGGCGGTTTTCCTATCAGCAGGGTACCTGTGCCATCTTGGGGCTATTCTTATCAAGGGACGCTGCTGTTATTCAGGAATACCTATACCACTGTCGAGGGTCGCCCTTGCTACCCAGAGGCGCTTTTACTTCTTAGGAAGTTTGGCGCCCGTGCTTTAAGGAGTGCTTTGGCATCGTTTGATTGCTCTATTATTGGGCTTAGGTGCGCGTGAACCTTGAGCTCATGTAGCGCCCATATTAATGCTAAGGAACGTTTATGCTATCAAAGGGCGCTTTTACTATCCAGGGCCTCTGTTTTATTCAAGGCAGTCTGTTCTATCCACGGGCATCTGATATTTCGGGGGCGGTGCCTAGGTTATTCGGGAGGCGGCTTTTTCTCCACAGGGGCGCACTATTGCTTTCCAGGGGCGCCGTCACTGCCCAGGGGTGTCTTTCTATCCAGGGGCATATATGCTGTCTAGGTGTATTTTTCAATCACAGAAATGATTGAAATACATGCCCCTACGTTATCCTGGGGTGTTTTTTTGTCTCCGGTGAGGCGCTATTTTTCTCTTCCGGGCACCAGTTTATCCAAGGGCACCTATGCTGTTCAGAGAACCTTTGTTATCTAGGGCTGCCTTCGCTGTGAAGGGGCACCTTTGCTACCCAAAGGGAGCATTTTACTTCCCTGGAGTGCCTATTTTCATCTAAGGGGCGCATATGCTATCTTGGAGCGCCTTTGAAAACATGGGGCTCACTTTTCTATACAGGGGCGCCTTTGCACTTGAGGGGGCGCCTCTGCAATCCAGGAGGAGCCCAAAATAGATGGAGAATAAAAATTCTGAAATAAGGCGCTCGAACACTGAAATAAAGAGCCTAGTTATCATTGGGTTTTAGGGCCGCCAACCTCCGAGGTCATATAGCGCCTCTAGTTATCAGAAAGAGGCGCTCATCTGCTGAGCAGGGAGGACTGCAGGTTGGTGAGGGCAGCGTTCTCGGAAGTAGGGCGCACATACTGAACAAGGCACCCGGTTGCAGCTATGGAGCACTAAGCCTTCAGTTATAGGTTAATGAAATGTGGTTAAAGGCGGTCCATGCTCAAATTGAGCGCCCGAGCCCTGTAACAGAGCGCACGACTGTCGGACAGGTGTGCCAAACCATAGACAGTAGGGCAGCTGCAGATGGAAAGGGACACCTGTGATATCCTGGGGGCGCCTGTACTTTCAGGTAAGGTGCTTGTTTTCTTTCTCAGGCGGCTAGTTTATCCATGGCCGCCTATGCTGTCCAGATCATCTATTTCAAGAAGGGTTAACTTTGCTGTCCAGGGGCGCCTTTGCTATCCAAGGGCGCATATGATACTGTAGGGCGCTTTTTGCAAAGAGCGCCTAGGCTGTCCAAGGGCGCCGTCCTAACCAAAGGCCGCCATTCACTCTCCCTGAAGTGCCTATTTCTATGTAAGGGGTGCATATATTATCTAGGGAGTGCCCTTGACATACGGAGACGCCTTTTGTCCAGCGGCACCTTTGCTCTTGAGGGGCGCTGCTCCAATCCAGGGTAGCTGAAGATGGATAAGGGACATCTATGTTATACAGGGGCAGCCTGTACTTTCCAATGGGGCGCTCATTTTCCTTCTCAGGCACCTAGTTTATCCATGGGGCGCCTAGGCTATCCAAAGGCGCCTTTACTATCGAAGGGGTGCCTTCCTAGGGGCGCCTTTGCTATCCAGAGGTGCCTTTGCTGTCCAAAGCAATTGTGTTATCCAGGGTTGTCTTTGCTGTCCAATGGCGCCTTTGCTATCCAAAAGTGCATATGATATCCGTGGGCGCTTTCTCCAGTGGGCGCCTGGACTATCAACGGCCACTTTTTCTATCCAAGGGTTGCATTTATTTTCCTGAAGTGCCTATTTCTAACTAGGGGGCTCCTATTCTGTCCAGGGCACCTATGTTTCCCAGATTTGCCTATGCTGTCCAGGGACGCCTTTGTCATCCAAGGGCACCTTTCTTAACCAAGGGGTGCATTTTGCTTTCCTGGAGCGCCTATTTCTACCTAAGGGGCGCATATCTTATCTAGGAGCGTCTTTGATACCCGGAGGCGGCTTTTTGTCCAGGGACGCCTTTGCTCTTGAGGGTCGCTGCTCCAATCCAGGGCAGCAGAAGGTGGATAAGGGACATCTGTGTTATACAGAGGGAGCCTGTGCTTCCCAGTGGGGCGCTCGTTTTCCTTCTCGGGCACCTAGTTTATCCAGGGAGCGCCTAGGCTATCCAAAGGCGCCTTTACTATCGAAGGGGTGCCTTCCTAGGGGCGCCTTTGCTATCCAGAGGTGCCTTTGCTGTCCAATGCAATTGTGTTATCCAGGGCTGTCTTTGCTGTCCAAGGGCGCCTTTGCTATCCAAGGGTGCATATGACATCCGTAGGGCGCTTTTTCCAGTGGGCGCCTAGGCTATCAAAGGGCGCCTTTTTCTACCCAAGGTGAGCATTTTATTTTCCTAAAGCGCCTACTTCTATCTAAGGGGCGCTTATGCTGTCCAGGGCAACTATGTTACCAAGATTTGCATTTACTGTCCAGGGCACCTTTTTTCCAAGATTTGCCTTTGCTGCCCAGGGGCGCCTTTCCTAGCCAAGGGCGCATATGATATCCATAGAGCGCCTCATCCAGGGGGCGCCTAGGCTATCCAAAGGCGGCTTTTCTATCGAAGGGGTGCCTTCCTAGGGGCGCCTTTGCTACCCAGGGGCGCCTTTGCTGTCCACAGCACTCGTGTTATCCAGGGTTGTCTTTGCTGTCCAGGGGCGCCTTTGCTATCCAAGGGTGCATATGACATCTGTAGGGCGCTTTTTCCAGTGGGCGCCTAGGCTATCAAAGGGCGCCGTTTTCTACCCAAGGTGAGCATTTTATTTTCCTAAAGCACCTATTTCTATCTAAGGGGCGCTTATGCTGTCCAGGGCATCTATGTTACCAAGATTTGCCTTTGCTGCCCAGGGGCGCCTTTCCTAGGCAAGGGCGCATATGATATCCGTACGGCACTTCATCCAGGGGGCGCCTAGGCTACCCAGGGGTGCTTCTTCCAGGGGGCGCCTAGGTTACTCAGGGGTGCATTAGTTCGCCCATGGCGCAATCCTGCTATCTAGTGGCGCCTTTTCTTTGCCGGGGCGCTTTCGTTGGCTTTCTAAATTTCATCTTCAACATTTTACTGGGGCGCAAAAGACCAGTAAAGGCGTCTAGTGTTTGGACAGGGGCACTTTGCCATGGTTTTAAGGACTATGTGTTAATTCAAGTGGAATAAGTGGTATCTACCACCTTGGCGCACGAAATGGGTACAGGCGCGCCGCTCATATCGGGCGCCTTCGGCGCCCGATATGAGCTAGGCTATGCTGAGGCGCTTCGGAGCTAAGGGGGGCGGGCCCCCTGCCCCCCTTGGATCCGTCACTGCTCCTGCCGTAGTTTCCATTGTTTCATGTTCATTGCGACGGCACTTGAAAAGCCACTAACTGTGTGGAAGTGTGTGCAGCTAATACATCTGCCGTCGTAGACTTCTGGTTCCTCCCAAGCAATGCCAGATTTCCAATTCCGGTCGGTCCGACCTGCGAGGTTATCTCGCGACGGGGAGCGTCTTACAAATGCAGGTCTTTCCTCCATATAGGCTGCTCGGGTGTGAGCTGGTCCCCATCATCGACATGGGTTGGTCGTCGCACACCCTGTCGTAACTCGATTGAGTTCCTCAGGTCTGTTTGAACACGCTCAATATTTTCCATGGAGTGGGTGCGCTCCATTGTATACGTTTTTTGCTTTTGTTTTAAAGAGACTCTAGGTATTTCTAGTTCTGCACCTTTGCTTGTGCGGAAATGGTGTTCGTTACATTGTTCTTCTCCTGTTTCCTTCGGTTTGATTTTAGTGTTTAGTGTTTGGCGATGCCTTCAGCACAACCCAGAAGCGTGAGTGTGGAGGTGATATCCCCCACTCAGGCACAAAGCGGCGATTCCTCTTCACCGGTGCCAGGCCCCAAAGCATCAAACCCAGCACCCAAACTTACACAACCGGATCAACTTACTTCCTACAAAGCAACTGCTGTCAGTTTACATACACCCGAACATTTCACACAGACAAATAAAGCACTCAGCCAAGCAACAACAGACAATATTTCTGCACGAACATGAGAAAAGATGAAAAATCGTTCAATTACTGATGCACGGATCGTGGAAACTTGGCTAAACTATCAGACCACTAAAAGTAATTGATTCATCACAGTTATCACCACGATAGCAATAAATTAAACGAAAGATAGAAAATATACAAATTCAATTTTGTTCATCTTAAATGTTTCCCAGTAGCTCCCCTATCTTTGGGACAGCTCGTGTTCCCTCCTCTCCGGGACAGCCCGTGTTCCCTCCTCTCCGGGACAGCCCGTGTTCCCTCCTCTCCGGGACAGCCCGTGTTCCCTCCTCTCCGGGACAGCCCGTGTTCCTCCTCTCCGGGACGGCCCAGGTAGGACAGTGGGCGCCGCTCACCTCTGGGACAGGCGGACCATGTTCTCGGCCTGCTCGGGCGTGAGGCCTGCCAGCTGCGGGGGCCGCTGCGACACGATGCCTTCCTTGCCGCGGATCACGAAGTCGAACTCGACATCGAGGTCAGGCTGACTGGCGTCGCCGCGCAGTCGGATACGCGCCAGCAGCAGAGCCAGCGTCAGCCGGTGCTGGTGCGCCATGCCGCGCGCCACTCGGCTGAAACACACCTGCGCACCGGCCACCGCTGGGCTCAGCTGCAATCGCTTTATCTATATATGCGCAGAGCAAAGGAAACGGACTGCTCGGTGAAAGATGCAGTAGAAAGCAAGATTTATTTCGGGGTATCGTCGTCAGTTGTAGTTTTAGCTGAAAAGAATTGAAGCAGAATAAAACAGTGAAAATGGTGTTGGGATGGGCAAAAAAGTTAAACTTCTTCGGATGAAGATCCAATATATATATATATATATATATATATATATATATATATATATATAATTATATATACCTATATCCACAGCATTCCCAAATTAAGCCATTTCATACCTTTTAATAGACATGCAGAACACCAAGCAAATCAAATGTAAAGCGCTATCAGGCACGTGGCGGATACCACAGGATAAAGAGAACAGGCCAGCAAGTGACGCGCCATTGGTCTGGACAGCACCACTGACCGAGAACAGAGCCACTGAGCGAGAACAACGCCACTGACCGAGAACAGAGCCACTGAGCGAGAACAACGCCACTGACCGAGAACAGAGCCGCTGACCGAGAACAACGCCACTGACCGAGAACAGAGCCACTGACCGAGAACAACGCCACTGACCGAGAACAGAGCCACTGAGCGAGAACAACGCCACTGACCGAGAACAGAGCCACTGACCGAGAACAACGCCACTGACCGAGAACAGAGCCACTGACCGAGAACAGAGCCACTGACCGAGAACAGAGCCACTGACCGAGAACAACGCCACTGACCGAGAACAGAGCCACTGAGCGAGAACAACGCCACTGACCGAGAACAGAGCCGCTGACCGAGAACAACGCCACTGACCGAGAACAGAGCCACTGAGCGAGAACAACGCCACTGACCGAGAACAGAGCCACTGACCGAGAACAGCGCCACTGACCGAAAACAGCGCCACTGACCGAGAACAGCGCCACTGACCGAGAACAGAGCCACTGACCGAGAACAGAGCCACTGACCGAGAACAGAGCCACTGAGCGAGAACAACGCCACTGACCGAGAACAGAGCCGCTGACCGAGAACAGTGCCACTGACCGAGAACAGAGCCACTGACCGAGGACAGAGCCACTGACCGAGAACAGCGCCACTGACCGAAAACAGCGCCACTGACGGAAAACAGCGCCACTGACCGAAAACAGCGCCACTGACCGAGAACAGAGCCACTGACCGAGAACAGAGCCGCTGACCCAGAACAGTGCCACTGTCCGAGAACAGAGCAGCTGACCGAGAACAGAGTAACTGACCAAGAACAGCGCCACTGACCGAGAACAGAGCCCCTGACCGAGAACAGCGCCACTGACTGGGAACAGAGCCACTGACCGAGAACAGAGCAACTGACCGAGAACAGAGCCTGGGTGATGATGGCCAGCCGCTGCGGCGGGTCCGTTTTGCCAGTCAGCGCCGGGTTGTCGGTTAGCACGCAGCTGAACACGTCCAGGAAGAACTGCAGCGAGAACTGGTACAGGAAGTGGATCTGGTGTAGCGACTCAAGCATGAAGTAGATGCTGCTGCACGCCTGCGGGATCAGTCGAGGCCATCAGTGCTGGCCGGTCACGCACTGCTGCAGCGCTCACAACAACGGCCATGATAAGACGCTGCTGTTTCCTTACTCCCCCTCTCTCTCTCTCTCTCTCTCTCTCTCTCTCTCTCTCTCTCTCTCTCTCTCTCTCTCTCTCTCTCTCTCTCTCTGCGTGTCCAAGACTTGTTCTTGGGCCTGGCTATGAGTGCTTGCGTAATGTTTGACCTCAAGTTTGTTGTGTTTGCGATAGACAGGCAGCTTCTTCTGATTTTAATACATATATTTTATGACTTAGCGTTTAGACCAAGCCCTGCACAAAAACAGTTCTCCACTACGTTACATCGATCTTCCCCTGTGACAACAGCGTTTTCTGAGATCAGGCTGGCGTCGCACTGATACTCGTGCCAACACTGACACTGGCTTGATACTGACCTCATATTGACAAAACACTGGGAGTTTATATACGTCGGCGGCGGCTAATATCAAAGGCGGCGGCACTTCCACTAAGGATACATCTCGAGAACGCTAATGGAACAAGCCTGGCTTCACACGGAGGTTCAGTCACAGCCCCCGGACGCTGTTAGTGCATGCGGCATACGACAACGGCGCCGCCTATCACTGTCGTTGGGAACTCAGATGAACTCTGAGACATAGCGGTGTATCTAAGGCAATGCCGTACAGTACCGCGCAGGTGTCCATTAGACATCAGAGGGAGCCGCTAGATACCCCTAAAAGTTGACTTAGGTAACCAGGGCATTCACAGAATGGTAGGCCGGTGTTCACACGCTCGTGCTTGGGAACAGTACTGACCACACAGTCTCACGAGAGCATGTTGGTGGGTAATGAATTCAGATGAGACAATTCTGTCGAATAATTGATACTAAAAATTATGAATTAATTAAAGACTGACAAAAATATATATCTCTCTTTCTCTCTTCTCTCTCTCTCTCTCTCTCTCTCTCTCTCTCTCTCTCTCTCTCTCTCTCTCTCTCTCTCTCTCTCTCTCTCTCTCTCTCTCTCTCTCTCTCTCTCTCTGACCTGAGCCAGCGGCTGGTACTGCTGCGAGACGGTCTCGATCTCTGCGATGACCTTGTCGGTCTCCTCCACCTTGCTGGTGATCTCCGCCGCCTCGCGCTTCAGCGTCTCCAGCGTGGTGATGACGCTGTCGTCGTCCAGGATCTTGCCCTTCGCGTCGTTGAGCGCCTGCAGCAGCGACTTCTCCAAGTAGCGCAGCCGGAGGTGGAATTCACCTGAGGACACGGCCACCAGCATCAGTGTCATGTCAAACCCAGCAACAGTCAGCCCATCAGTAACTAACCTATGGCAAGCAATCCACAGATGCATGTTCTTAGAACACAGCAAAAACGTTTATTTTCTATTTGTTTTTATTTGACTTACACGGCATCTCCACTATTCATGTGGCTATTCTGAAGCCGGTCGTAATGAAGATGAGGGACATAAATGACAACTTAAGCAAAAACACACTGTAGGATAAGGATAGGATGGTTGATGGGGAAGGACAAGAATTACCCACGGGGAGGGTCGCCACAGGCGCCGCGCTCAACCCATGGGGTGAGGTAGTGGGACTTGATGAAGGGATCCGGTGAAAAAAAACATGGAAAACAACAAACTATCAAACAAACTATTTAACAACCCTACTATCAGACCCGAAATCTCCACGAGGCCGGAAAAAACGTTGTGCACACCTGCGGCAGCTAACACCCGCGACTGACTATACATACGAGTTTTAACTCCCGAATAACCACTTGAAACAGATGCGTGCAGCTGCAGTCGCCAGGTGAGCCCCAGCCGCTCTGGCGGCCGGCTCACCCTGCAGTTTGAGTAGGTCGGAACGCTTCTCGTCGATGTCGGGCCGCTCCGACTTCAGCACTTGGTTGAGACACTGCGACTGCAGACTGCTGCGGGTGACGGTGAAGTTGACGAACGTCACCCGGGAGCAGATGTCCGCTGGGAAGTCCACCTGCCACAAACGGCACGTGCCACACCACCAAGCCGCACAGCATTCTAAGGCGATACTAACCACCAACATGGCTGCTATAGATGGTAACATACACACACCTGCTCACGGCAACAGATATAGAGACACATGACTAATTTTCGCCGGATTCGAACCATGGGCCAATAGGTGTACGGTTTTACAGATGTTAGGCGAACAGCAAAGGGAAAACGTTTTTCTGATCTAATCATTGGATCTTAAAGTTTGAAGCACTTTTAACTTGTTAAATTCAATTCATGAACATATATACAGCTCAAACTATATGAAACACTGTAGTTTTATTTCCGTCTTGGTAGTCTTGTTGGTAATGCCAAACAAGTAACTTGCCGGCCATTGTAGCCAAGACCGTTTCGTTGAAAAATAATTGTTTTGTCATATTAGAGGAAGAAACTGCAGATCTTTTTATTTTAAAGCATGATTAATCTGCTATTATATCCTAAAGGTTTTTTATTCTAAGCTGTAAGAAACAAAATAAAAATAAGAATAAAACCGGCTGCCTTGAAGTGAAATCTGTTTGCCGCCGCCGCCAGCTGGCGTTCGCCACCCGGCTTCGCAGCCAACGGTCCCAGCTTGCATCAGCTTGATGGGAACAAGAACTGAAGTTTGCCACTCTCGGTCGGAATACTGAAATGCCTATTTCGGGTAAACAGCGTTCTTAAAAAATGACACAGAAACTACCACCACAATTGGGCACACATTAGGTGGAGAAGAGCAGCGCTGTGACCAGCTTGGTGGCAGGCAGCGTACCGTAGGGTCGCGGGTGCTGAGAAAGATGGTGAAGGTGGGCGAGAGGTCGATGTCCTGGTCTCCCAGCGTCACCAGTACGCGGCCGCCGGTCCGCCGCAGCTCTCGGTTCAGCACCGGGTTGAGGATTGGATCGTAGTTCTCCACGTCCTGCACGGCAAGGGGACGCGTAAGCGAGGGGCGAAGACATCTCTCAGCTCAGTCCCGCTCGGCCCGACTTCACAGCACGATTTCACGCAAGGTTCGGGGGCGGTGGAATGGCGCGAGAGCCAGGGGCTCTTGACAGGGTGCCGCCCATGTACTGACAGCCTCTCTTCTCAAAAGCCTTAACTAAAAATAAAACTTATGTACTGCAGATAAAATAAGCTTCGGCCGCAAATAAGCTTGGTGAATAGGACAGGGGCCGGGAGGGGCGGCGGTGTATTGGGCGGGTGCGATGAGTTGTACCGGCTGAGGTGGACTTCACACCTCAACAGTCACCTGCCATGTCTACTTAGCCTCGGCCACGCACCGCTCGGCCCCGGCCTGTTCCGGGGCTGTTACCGCCCCACCCGGCCTGTTCCGGGGCTGTTACCGCCCCGCCCGGCCTGTTCCGGGGCTGTTACCGCCCCGCCCGGCCTGTTCCCGGGCTGTTACCGCCCCGCCCGGCCTGTTCCGGGGCTGTTATCGCTCGGCCCCGGCCTGTTCCGGGGCTGTTACCGCCCCGCCCGGCCTGTTCCGGGGCTGTTACCGCCCGGCCCCGGCCTGTTCCGGGGCTGTTACCGCTTGCGATTTTGTTGGAGGGTGAAAGCTTGGCGCACTGGTGGCCCAAATATCTACGGGTGCCTTCCACACACAAGAAATAACAAGGGAAAACAGGTGCATTAAAGAATGCAAACATGTTTAACTTCACCTTTAACCATCAACCAAAAGCTTGCATACATAGAAACTCAGAAACAATGGAAACTCATATTGAAACTTTGATGGAAACTCGTTGGGGTTTAACGACGCACCAACTGCCAGGGTCAAACTCAGAAACAATGAATCACATATCACTTTCTCTATGTTGTATTGCATTTCACCATCCTTTGCACTTCCTGCACTTGTGACAGTGACAGTGCCTTCATACAGAACGTGGTTCCACCACAACAATATAAACAGATACGATAAGCCTAAGCTGGAGAGACGTACTGGACATTTCCCGGCCCTACAGAGCCGCAGCTCAGTCGTCCACCTGCTGAGACCGTCGTGGCTCCGGCTGTCTCACCTGCACTGGCAGCCGGTGTCCGCCTGCTGAGACCGTCGTGGCTCCGGCTGTCTCACCTGTACTGGCAGCCGGTGTCCGCCTGCTGAGACCGTCGTGGCTCCGGCTGTCTCACCTGCACTAGCAGCGGGTTTCCGAACCTCAGCGCACTCTCCAGGTTCTTCCTGAAGCTGTCGTCTAGAAACGATGTCTTGGTGATCTTCTTACTAGCGAACTCCTTCATGATGAACTCGGTGGCCTGGCCCGACGGGTCGATGATGAGCGGGTACCGGTTGAAGCGCTGAAACAACACGGCTGTTTAGGACCTGTTTCCTGGTAGCGTGGAGCCGGCGAAACGATAACCTGCTCATGTCGACCACAACTGAACTAACAAGATCATCGCGTTGAAGGCACTTCGTCTATCTTCCCGCCTAGAGCGCCAATGCACTTGCTGCTTTCCCAATTGAAGCAAGAAGTAGCGACAGCCCACCAGCCGCTCTGCAGGCCCTGTCACCTCACCTCCAGCATGATGGCGTTCTCGGTGCAGAGGTCGTCGGTGGGCAGGCTGTTCTCCTGCCAGCGCAACCGTTCGTCCGGGTTGCTGAGGTACTCGGTGCGCGCCAGGTCAGGCCGGTACTGCACGGCAGCCTGCTGCAGGTGCACGCACCAGTTGGAGAACAGGCTCTGTCGCAGCTGCTGGTCAAAGTAGCCGGCGTAGGCCAGGAAGGCGGCCGACAGCAGCACGTCGCCCACGATAGTCAGCATCTGGGAGCGGAACGTCTCCGAGGTGGCCAGCCAGCGCTCCCGCTCGATGCTCAGCGATTTCAGCAGGGCCATGGACCGGTCCACCTGGCGGCGGCACAGGCAAACTCTCAATGCTAGCAACAGGTGAAGCGCATGACAGATCACCAGGCTCGCACACAGACGACAGCTCTGCAGCTTCACGTCGAAGCGGCTTCAATCTATATCCATGTGACTAAGCTGCATGTCAGCTTTAACCTGGGCGAGGCAAGGATTGGTTTTTAACTAGCAGTATTCCTCTCTGACGCATTTACCACCCAATTAATTCTCCACAAAAACAAGACAGCGTTCAGCTGCCCTGTTTGTAAAATCCGAGTGAAAGGGAAGAAAACAAAAGACATTGGCACGCACCCCGCTGGGGTCCCTGGCATCACGCGCCCCCTGGAGGAGCGCGTATCTCGCCCCCTCCCCCGTATCCCATTTTCCAGGAAAGCTAAAGAAAAATTACGGACAGCGTTTGAAAGCTGGGGCATTCTACGACAAATCGACCAAGAGATAACACCCTACATCTCAGATTTTGATGAAAATTTGGCGCAGGGGTTGTCCGGGACGCCGATTAACGTTGTGCTATTGTTAGCTTCGTCGGTCAAGTGGTTTTTGAGTTATGGCCTCAGGCAGTTTTTGAACCCAAAGAAAAACCTTACTTTTCCAATAGCCATGCCTTCGAGACTAACCAGAATAATCTATACATTGTAGATGTTTGGAATCGTTAAGACATAAACAAAAATTAGTTGGTATCTAAATGTATAATTAAAAAAAAACAATTTGACCGGTGACCTAAGGTCAGGTCACGTGATTGGACAATGATGGCACTAAGAAGTGATGTATTTTTTCCATGGAAAAAATTTAATGGAAAAATTTAATTTGAAGTGTTGGTATTTCGATGTGAAAAACAGATTTTTCTAAAAATTATTATCTCGCGCACCGCCGGGGGTCCGGCGCCACCTTCGCCCCACCGGAGGATCGATGGCCCCTCCAACTCTTAGAATATGGGGGTTAGCGCAAATCTGCAAAGCGCATTAGAAAGCTCGCGTGAATTCAGCAAGACATTAATTCCCATGTTTGAGCGCTCAGGTCAATGGTTTGATATCCAGAGGTCAATTTAGTTCACGATAGGCTATTCTCACTCAAATATTCAATGCATAAGAAAACTGGGCATAACTCTTACGCCATTAAGAGTCATTGAGATCTGGTAAAGTACATTTGATAGGAAAATGCCAGACCTTTTCCGCCATGTCAAACATATTGACCTCCCGCCAGTGGTTTGACCTCCAGAAGTCACCTCGTGACCTAATATGGCCTGAAGTCATGAAAGGTCAGAAAGTGACCTTGCTGTATATCACATAAAAGCCATTGACGAGACATACACGATGATGTTTGATTCAGCGCTCTAGCTTTATTAGGTCAAAAGGTATTGTCAAAATACTGTTTTTGACCAGTGGTGACCTTGGATGACCTCGGAGAAGTCAAAGGGCAAATATCTCCCCTGGGATCCATGAAAGGGTGTCCATTTACGCTTTTCTGAGCAAACCGAGAATTTGTAATCGTTTTTGTGACTCTTAGATCATAAGACAGCTTTTCCCCATGCTTTTTCAATGGGAGAGGTGACTTCGTGACCTGACCTCAGATCACGAAATCGAAAAATCCCGGATATACATCTTGTAGAACCTGGAGGGGTCATGAAGTGTAGGAAGTTTCAAATCGATCGACTAAGAAATGTAGCTCTTATAGAGCTCAAAAGTTGAAGTGAGGTGACCTTGGTTGACCTCGCCTGGTGACCTGACCTTGGGTGACCCGGGGTAAAACAATTTCAGGGATGGTGGGGAAAATGATGGGGTGAGAGATAGAGCCCTCAACTGCGGTGCTGCGTCTCGTCGTTCTCCTGTTATCCCGAAAAAAACCTTTAGGGGGGCATCGATGGGCCCAGTGGGGCGAGGGTTAAATGCCATTTTAAAAATAGTGATGAAAGCGAAATGTGACCAAGCATTGTATCATATCCGTCCTAGCAGCCCTCAATGAGCCTGTTGTAAGGGATTAACTTTTCAGAGATGACCTCCAAAGAATACAATAACGCATAATATAACTCTATCTTTTAACATTCGAATGTTTAACATGCGGCCCACTGGGAGGGGGAGGGGAAGGCGCGAAATTCGCCTCCTGCTGGTTTTCCCAACTAACACAAAAACTAAGACACGTAGAACAGCCTAACTTACAGCACCTTATTCCCAAATGGCGTCATGCAAATGGCCCATTTTTTCATTCAGGTCATGTCAGGTCAAAGAGTAATCTAAGGTTAAGCGACGCAACCTCAAAAACCAAATTCACGAGTTTGAAGCGGCACCAAAGGCAAATCTGGCAACCGATCAGTTCCAAACAATTGTAATATGATGAGGTCATTGGGGTCGTCTACAAATATTCTATCTCGAAAGTTTCACATTGTTGACCTAAGATACGGTAATTTTTTGTTCAGCCTACTTGAAGTCTATAGTACAAAATACAAAGGGCTGTCTTTGAACAAATATTTGATACACTAAATTAAAAATTTTGATACCATGTATTCTTACCACAACCTTGACCATTAATTTGTGTTTTTGAGCATCTGACCTTTCAAAGGTCATGTGAAGCCACGTTGAGTACAGTGATATCTTTGCCAATAGCTTTCCACACCGCATTGATATAGAGCTCCCATTTTGCTTTCGTTGTGCTTATCTTGTCACGGGGAGTCTATTAATATGCAGCATGACTACAACAGATCACCATGAGACCCTGATCTAGTTGGAGGTCAGGTCATTTTCCATTTGACCTGGTATGGTCAAATTATACATTATTCGATTTTCCACGATAAGAGGACTCCAATAATGCCTAAATATTTTCTCTAGCTACGCCCAGTAAAATATAAAGGGGAAGATTTACAATGTCCTGACTTAACACGCGCACTGGAGGGGGGGCTCGGAGGCCCCCCCCACCTAATTTTAGGGGAACCGTTTGCCGGAGAACTGCCCGTAGCCAAAAAACGATACTTGGCCAAATTTAACAGAATTTAATAGCGCGTCGATTGGTGAAGACGTTTTGAAAATCGTTCGAAAATTTTTTTGACTTATAGGCTTTCAAAGTCAGACCTGCATTTTGAGACCACCGTAATCTCGCGGTCGGACCAGTTAGCTTGCATTGGAGACCGAATGGTGACGTCATAAGGCCATATAACCAGGATTATATGTCAAGGGCACCTCACATGAAAGTCAAGGTCAAGGTCAAAGGTTACAGGTCAAGGTCATATCTGCACTTTCAAGGTCACTGACCACTGTGCTTCCGCCCAAATGACGTTACCCGGTCTGACATATATTATGCTATGACGTCATCGATAGGGTACCCCAATACAAAGGTCAAGGTCAAAGATCATTGGGAAAGGTTAATCCTCATTTCCCTCCAAACAGTGGCTACAATGTTAGTCAAAGTGTACATTATAAATAGTATACCATATGGGACCTGAAAGGTCAATGACCTTGAATGACCTTGACACAAAAATTGTGGGGAAGCCTCTGAGATCTCTTCTCTATGAACCTGGTCCGCCTTTAGCTTATTCCCTCCATTTTCCCGCATAATCACAGCATTTACCAATCGGTCCCCAGCATGGCCAAGATTTGACCTTTACGACCTCGTTTGACCTTGAAGATACTGACCTAGGTCAATGAAAATTGGTCATCATATAGATCACCATAGCCCCCACCCACCTCCGAAGTGGCGTTTTTCTAAACCTCTTAGTTTCCGAGATCTTAGGGGGCCTACCAGGCCCCCCTCCAGTGCGCGTTAGTGCCCGACCCCCCTCCAGTGCGGGTGTTAAACCTACGGAATATTCTTTGATCTCTGGTGACCTTAATATTGACCTGACAAAAATAGTCTTATAATTTCTCTTGGTCTCGTGAAACGCTTTCGATCGCTGTCTGTAATTTCACTTTAGCTTTCCAGGATATTAGATACGGCGGCGGGTGGAGGTGAATAAGCCCCCTCATTGGGGTGCGTGTTAGTTACGGACGGTTTAGAGGTTTATTATCGAGAGGGAGGCACATTGACCAGGTAGTGCCGAAACGCAGTTCAGTGTGGTCGAGGACTTGATCAAAGGGTAACCACTCCCCCGTTTTTGCCGCTCTGAATTCGTCTTCGATACCCCTCGATGGAAAAGCCAATTGTGCAAGAAAGGCATATATGTAATCGGCATAGGGTGCCCAGTTCAAAATGTTGCTTCGAGTCCGTAGTGAGGCAAAACAACTCACAGACTTGCACTCTCACCACAACAATTTTTTTAACAGGCAACCCTAAATATACACGCTAATATATTACCGTAGAAGCAACGAGTGTCAAATATCACGATCTGCCAGATAGGAGCCAGACTATTAGCCCTTTCCCTAATTCATTTGCTGTGCAATGACCAAAACCAGCCTTATGTTCATCTTACATAGAGTAAACCAGAAAAGGATCGGTTTGTATTAACTATGAGCATTAGGTTAACATTATCGCGCGCCCCGCAGGGGTCCCTGGCATGACGCGCCCCGCTGGCGGGAGGGCGTTTTTCGCCCCCCCATCCGTATCTCATTTCCCACGAAAGCTGAAGAAAAATTACGGGCGGCGTTCGAAAGCTTTTGACAAGACGAAGAGAAATCATAATGTTCATTTTTATGTAAGGTCAATATTGAAGTCAGCATAGGTCAAAGAAGGTTCCATAGGCTTACAAAAGCAGTATACGTGTCTCTCTTTAGATCTGTCCTCAGGGAAGCTAGAGCAAATCTTCATGCATCATTGGATTTATCTCATCGTAACGAATCGAAAATATATAATTATAATATGACCTTTCTAGGTCAAATAGTGAAAATGACCTGACCTCGAGCTTGGTCAGGGTCACAGAGTGCCCTGGTATGGTCATGTTACATATCAATCGACTCCCCGTGACAATATAAACACAATGCAAGCAAAATGGGAGCTTTATCTCAATTCAGTGAGAAGTTATTGGCAAAACAATCACTCTATGCTCCTGTGACCTCGCATGACCTTTGAGAGGTCAGATGCTCAAAAACTCAACTTAATGGTCAAGATCGTGGAACGAATAGACGGTTTGAGGATTTTCAGCTTTATCTATCGAGTATTTACTGAAAACGAGCCCATTCTATTTTTCACCATAGACTTATAATGGGGTGACCTAAAAATTGGCCCCGCCTTAGGTCAACAATATCGAAATTCCGAGATAACAGATTTGTAGACCCTAACGACCTTATCATATTGCGAAAGTTTAAAACTGATCGGTTCGCTGATGTTCCCTGGGCGCCACTTCAAACTTGTGATTTTAGGTTTTGAGGTCGGGTTCCTTGACCTGGAATAGCTCCTTGACTTGACATGACCTTACCTCAAAAATTTGGTCAGATGTGTAATATTGATCAGGGATAAGGTACTGGAAGTTTCGTTGTTCTGCGTCTCTTCGTTTTTGCGTTATATGGGGAAAACCAGGAGAGGGGACGAATTTCGCCCCTCCCCCAGCGGGGCGCGTGTTAGTGATGTCCTTCATGATATCCAATGCTAAATACGCTCGCTGAAATCTTGGAATTCCATCAGTTATATCCATTACACACCAACACAGAATAACACGTCGGGAAAATGTCATAGCATTGCACTCATCAATGTAAGCAAGCCGGGGGAATTGTTGAGTTCCTTGCACGTTACTGCCCTATGCAACCGTTTCTGAGGAGCATGAGAAACTTCAGTGTGCACTATTTCTGTACCGACCGTAGGAACGAACCAATCGAGTCGTGTGTCCGAATGCCAAGTGTGGTTGTGTCACTCGGTCTTAGTCCCTCTAAAAGGGCGACTTTGGGCTTAGTCCGTACCAGTAGTAAGCAAATGAGTTCTACAAGAACAGCGTTGACAAAGTCTGGGTCTATATCACAATATTTTCGTTGGATATCTGTTATTTGACTATAAATGAACCTACTTAAATATTTCATTTGATAAAATTGCTAATAATCTATTTTAACAATGGTCCGTTCTGCGTCGCTATATTTCCTACGGGTCGCGCCATATTTCGTCTGACTCGTGTTTAACGACATAGGGCGTACCGAGGGCCTTGGTACCCAGGATGCTCACGCATCTCGGGTAAATGAAGACGGGGCCACAAATATATGTTCCTTTGTTTTGGTTGCCCGTCGGCTGAAATCCCTCGTCTCATATCTCTCCCGTTAGCAGTTGCTTCACCTCAAGCAGGCTGGGCGGTGGATGGGCAACAGGTGGTCTGCTTAGCCTTGTTTAAATGCTACTATACCAGCATTGAGTTGGATAATAATTTCAAGTTTTTGAGCACCATCAAGCAGCATCCAACAGGTATTTTCCAGACAAGAATCATACCAACGCCAGCCGTTTCGCGCCCTTGGGACGTTCACACACTGTGGTAGTGCCTCTTCCTCGCCTCGGGTGAACAAAGACGCTTGGACACGTGCTTGATTTTATGGTCTTATTCGGCATCTCTATGCCCGTGCATAGCAAATATTTTGAATGAAGAAATATGAGAATAACAGTGATGCCACTCACAAGGTAGGGCTGGGTTTCAAAAATGTCTGATGAATCAGAATAGTACAGTGTTATTGCAAAACGGAGATGTTGTAAATATACTAATATCCTTACATCAACTAGATAAAATCTTTTAAGAATTGCGCACGTGTGTCCTTTTGAGACTGCGTCGTTCACCTGTAAGAAATTTATGCATTAAATGCGTTGCAATGTCGGTGATGATTGAAGGTACGCAATGCTTGGGTATAATGCGCCTGCAATGGATATTTCAGAATAAGATTAAACAAATTCAAGAAAAACCTGTCTCCAAATTTTTCAGCATAGAAACCAATTAACCTAAACTCAATTTTTACAAAAAAACTAAATATTTAGTGCCATCGTTATGAAATAACATGACCTAACCCTAGGTCACAGGTAAACTTATAGCTTCATTCTTAAATTTTAAATTTTGACTCTTCCACATTATTATGTAGCTCTTAAGAATTCCGGGGATGTATGTTTTATACAAATATCATGACTAGTTTAGGAGATATAGCTATTAAAAAATAGTTTTGCACTTTATTGAAAAATTTCGAGGCAATAAAACTAAAAAAAAAAACGCTAGAGAGATGAGGCTAAAATGCCACAGCAAGAATCAGCACCCAAGAGAACAGAACCCCTTAGACAAAGTTTTATCAAAATCTGAGACGTAGGGTGTTATTTTGAGATTTTTTTGTCGATTTGTCGTGGAATGCCCCAGCTCTTGACGATATGAAGATAAGTTATAGTCCTATTTTGATGTCAGGTCAATATTGAGTTCAGCATAGGTTAAAACAGGCTGCATAGGCTTACATCAGGGCGGGGTACGTTTGCCTCTTCAGCCTTTTACTCAGTGGAGCTAGAGAGAATGTGTATTAGAGGCAGAAGTTCCGAACTTTTTTTGTTTCAGATCCTGATTGTACTGTATTTTTCGGATGTAATATGACTTAATAATGAAAAAATGCAAACAAAATTGTACAAAACCCATCAGCACCACTTAATTCAACTAATTAGTTTAATGAGCTGCGATAGAGTTGCTATATCTCCAGAGCAAAGCCAGTTAGGGCTAATTTGAAGCTACCTAGCCCTACTAAGTCGGCAATAAGGATTCCACCTAAAATGTTTTCACTGGGATAATTACCTAGTTTTACCTATGACCCTTCCAGGGTCTACAACGTGTATATTCGGGATTTTTTGATTTCGTGCCCTGAGGTCAGGTCACGAGGTGACCTCTCCCGTTGAAAAAGCATGGGGAAAAGCCGTCTTATGATCTAAAAGTCACAAAAGCGATTGAAAATGCTCAGCTTGATCAGAAAAGCGTTCTTAGATTATTTGGAACAAATTACGAATAGCCACAAAATTGTAAATTGCAAAAAGAGCGTCAGAATTATCGCAAAGAAACCATATTTTCTCACACCAATATATTTCTAGAGTTAGGCATCTAAAGTTCCCCGATTTGGTTTCGAACAAAGATCATAATTCTGTCAAAGGTTGTTGCTGCTGTCACCTCCTATTCGAGTTCACTTTTCCGTCGTCAAAATCCAGGATAACCAGGTTGGTTCAACATTTGAAATTCCCCTTACCCAATTAATTATCGTAGATTTTCCTTTCATATACAGCTCCGAGTGCATGGAACGAAATTATATGCCGCGTTCCAATATTGATGATGTGCCCGAACAAGGCTACTCTAAAAAAACAAATTAGAAACTTCACCTCTGAAATATCCAGAAAATGAATAGTCAAACGTGCTGTGGTGCTATAGTTCTGCGTTACGTGAATGAGCCGTGCGTGAGTTTCTGTTGGTGCGTGTGAAAAACGTTTGTTTCTTTTTTGTATGTATGTGCATGGTTATGAGTATCATCACTTATCTTCGAATTTCGTCTTTGTTTTGTTTCGTGGTGATCTTTCTAGTAAATCCCGCTTCCTTGTCATTCGCCTTACAACTATCACTTTCCCCGCAAATCCCCCTCAGTCAACCCCTGTTTTCTAGTAGATGTTACTAGTTCGTCTACCTGTCTGCTAGATTCCAGGGAATTACTAACCAAATCCGCAAAAAAAAGCCCTTTCACGGATTCCAGGGGCCATATTTTCCCTTTGACCTCTCCAAGGTCATCCAAGGTCACCAGGGGTGGTCAAAAACAGTATTTTGAAAATAACTTTTGACCTGTATAAGCTAGAGCAATGAAACAAACACCATCGTGTTTGTCTTGTCATTGGCTTTCATTTGATATACGGCAAGGTCACTTTCTGACCTTTCGTGACCTCAGGTTATCTTAAGTCACGAGGTGACCACTGGAGGTCAAACCACTGGCAGGAGGTCTTTACGTTTCACATAGCGAGAAAGTACTGACAATTTCCTATCAAATGTATTTTACCAGACCTCAATAGCTCTAATGGCATACGAGTTATGCCCAGTTTGCTTAAGCATTGCATATTTGAGTGAAAATAGCCGATCTTGACCTAATTTGACCTCTGGAGGTCAAACCATTGACCTGAGCACTAAAACATGTGAAGTAATTTCTTACTGAATTCACGCGAGCTTTCTATTGCACTTTGCAGATTTGCGCTAACGCCCATATTTTCGGAGTTAGAGGGGGCCATCGATGCCCCCGTGGGGCGAAAGTGGCGCTGGACCCCCGGTGGGGCGCGGGTTAACACGTACACTGCTGGGGGGGCGAAATTCGCCCTCCCCCTCCTTGGTTTCCCCAGATGACACAGAAAAGAAGCGATGCAGAAAGAAGAGATGCAGAACAACGCAACTTACAGTACCTTATCCCTGATCAACTTTACACATCTGACCAAATTGGATCAGGTCATGTCAGGTCAAGGAGTTATTTAAGGTCAAGCGACCCGACCTCAAAACCTAAAATCATGAGTTTGAAGCAGCGCCTAAGGTGCAACTGTGAACCGATCAGTTTCAAACTTTCACAATATGATACGGACATTAGGGCCTATAAATCGGCTGTCTCGGAATTTTGATATTGTTGACCTAAGGTGGCTCAATTTTTTGGTCACCCCATTACAAGTATATGATGAAAAATAGAAAGGACTCGTTTTCAGTAAATACTGGAAAGGTAAACCTGAAAATCCTCAAGCCGTGTATTATTACCACAATCTTGACCATCTGATCTCTCAAAAGTCATGTGAAGTCACAAGAGCATGCAGTGATTATTTTGCCAATAAACTATCACTGAATTGAGATAAAGCTTTTATTTTACTTGCATTGTGCTTATCTTGTCACGGGGAGTCGATTGGTATGCAAAATGACCATATCAGGTCGCCCTGTGACCCTGACCTGGCTCGATGTCAGGTCATTTTCACCCATTTGATCTAGCGAGGTCATATTATACAGCATTCGATTCGCCACGATGAGAGGAATCCAATGATGCATACAAACAGAGCTAGGGGTAGGGAGTCAGCTTTTACAATTTAACTGGTACAAAGTGGATTCTGTGCTTATTCGATGGCATTCGATCATACCTAACACCAAAAAATTGAAAATAATTGACCAGCTGAAAATTCATCAGCGCCTCATAATTCAACTAATTAACTCAATGCGCTGCAATAGAGTCGCTGTATCTCCCAAACAAAGCCAGTTATGGCTAATTTTAAGCTACCGTTCCCCCACTAAGTCAACAATAAACATTTCATGTAAAGTATTTTCAGTGAGATAGTTACCTAATTTTAACTAATTAAACTAATTATATGAATTAGCTGTAAGAGAGTTGCTATATCCTCCGAGCAAAGCCAGCTACTGCTAATTTGAAGATACCTACCCTAACTTAGTCGACTATAAGGATTTCAATGAACATGTTTCAAGTTAGACTATTGCGTAATTTCACATAATTAAACTTATCATGGCAATTAGCTGTAATAAGCTATATCTCCCAAACAAAGCGAGTCATGGCTAATTTGAAGTTACTTTCCCCCCATCAGGTCGACTACAAGAAAATGTTTTCCATTATGTTTTACCGAATTGTTGCCGATCTGGATCTGATCTACCTTCTTCTGAAAGTGCGGAGGGAGTCCTCCAGTAAACGCCAGCACGCGCACAACACGCTCCATTAATCCTCCCCCCCAGGGTTTGCACTGTCCACTACCCACTGCCCAGGTTTTTTAGTAGGTTTTTAATGGATAAAACCCACCTGGGTTTTTTCAGTAATGCATTTTCTAGATGCCCCTGAGTAAAAATTGTGCCTTTATTGCTATTTGCATCACTTTAAAAGCTACTAAGCCTTGGTATGTGTAGAATATTTCAAAATTTGGCAGAATTGGTACCATATGGCACCTCATATAACCCGGTGGAAAAGTGCGTTAGGAAATTCTGGCCGTCTTACCATGAAAATCATTCGCAAAAATCCAAGAAAGTGTCAGTGCATGTCCAGGCTTGGGATCAGTTCCCCTGAGACGCTCCGGCGCTCAATAGTTTACCCGACGTACAGGTCGGCTGGCAACTGACTGGTGAGAGGGTGACCTGAGCGGGGCGGCCGTCCCTGTGCTTTGTGGGACGTTAAACTTTGGCTTCTAAATCAACCCTTCATTGCGGGAGTTGCTCGTTCGGGTGGTGGGGTCGGGGTCTCCGTGACAAGTCCATTGATGACTTTGGTGAGACTCCGACTCCAACAGTCGAACTGAGAAAAACTTGGTCAAAATTTATAGAAAAAATATATATCGGTATCTTAATTAATTTATAAACATCTCTGCAGGGTCAAAATATGCCACAGTAACAGTGCAGTCTCAGATTATGACTATGACTGACTTTGACCCGAGACACGCGAAGAGTTTCTTTGTCCAGCTCCAGGAACCTCTAAGGCCTAAGGTGGTGGAGTCACATGATGCTGTGCTCCAGGCGCGCAGCCAAGGCGGGGTGACCGCCCCTCCCCTTGACTGAGCTTAACACCCGCCCCGGTGGGCCTCCCAGCCACCTACGACATGGTTAGGAGTGTTCACCCCTAACACTCCCCCTGCCTCTCGAAATCGGATCCTATGTGGGATAGCACAAAAAAGGGAATGTTAGTTAATAGCCCATGAAAATTCATGAAGAAACTATTTCGGCCATTTTTGAGCTCAGGTCAACTATGAAGTCATGACAGGTCTAAGAAAGCTGCATGCTAGAGTAGAGTTTTTGGGCTCTAGCGTTAGACAGAGGTGAGTTAGAATCATTTTAGGAACCATTCGCTTCCACTCGTCACGGCGAATCAAATGATGTATAATATGGCCATGATAGGTCAAAGCACAAAAATAACACGACTTCAGGTCAGGTCAAGGTCACTATCTGATCTAGCATAGTCAATATGCCCATCAGTTGCCTCGCAATAACAATCCAAACGTAATGGTATCAAAATAAAAACTTTGTATAATTTCTTGCAAAGCTATTGACCCAAGTCTGAGAACCTTGAGTTGCTTAGATGTTCCCTGGCCTCTCCCCTCGAATGCGGAAATGTAAAAAACACTGAAGATTATATATTCGGGCACAGCCCTTCATCAGAATCGTTGAGTAAATATCAATAATTCTCAGTCCTAGTATAGCCAGACCTCGAATTGAGCTTCACACAAAAATGCCTTCTAGAATGAATCCTTAAAAATAAGATTGGATGTCGTGACAACAACGATATTGGTACCTCTAACCTAAAAGCAATGCCGACAATACAACAAACCTAGACCAGTATTTGTGACAGACTTTTCTATTATTTCAGCCAAACACTAGTTTTTGATTAACAATGAAAACTCGCTGAAGTACCTTAATCGGTTATTTGAATGTGTTTGTTCTTATAATTTACTTTTTTCCCTCGACTGCAGCTAAAATGCTAACCAAAAACTACCTATTTAGCACTAGTAGACGTGATACTAGATCGGTGTAAAGACTACATACCTTCCCCTCTTCCCTTTAACATGATGCTATATTTTTACAATAAAAGCCTCCCTCGAATTATTTAGTTAAGATTAGTTAAGATTAGTTAAGATTAAGATTAGTTAAGTTTCGAATAAGTTAGTTATTTATTATTTAGCCCTCTACATAGGAGTAACCAAGGAGAAGCGGCTGGTGCGGTGGCCTCCTGGAGGGCCCGGAAGGCCCTTCGAGGACAGTGCGAAGCACGACCCACCCGCATTATACTCTGTGACCTGCCATGGAACTTCATGCCCAGCAGGGCCCTCTTAGGCCCTCCCCATTACTCCATTTCGGTGACAAGCAGGGTTTTTTTTACCACAGTGT
The DNA here is from genome assembly GCA_034440635.1 of Lepas anatifera. Lineage (NCBI taxonomy): Eukaryota > Metazoa > Arthropoda > Thecostraca > Lepadidae > Lepas > Lepas anatifera. Next base: position 1,302,213 of record JAOTON010001713.1, on the reverse strand, counting down.
CCTCTAAACCACTGTCACCTTCTAAGGGCCTCGTCGACGATAAGACCGCTATGGCCAGCAGGGCTTTTTTGGGCCACGGGGCCCACTGCGAGTCGCAAGGTCAGCTAAAACCTTCAGGGCCCTGTCGGACCAGCTGGGCCCTCTTTGAGTAAGGAGGCCACTGTGACTTGTAGGGATCGTTTTAGCCCACAGGACTCACTCTGACTGTGAGGACCCACTTTAACTAGCGAAGCCTCTGAACTAGTATGACCGACTATTTGCCGTAGGGCTCTCTATAGCCAGTAGGGCCCTCTCTGGTCAGCTGGGCCCCTCCAGAGGCGTAGCCAAGGAGAAGCGATTGGTTCGGTGGTCCCCCTAAGGGCCCCCTCCAGGACGCGCTGCCCCTACCGCATCATTCTCTGTGACCTGACGTGGAACTTCATGTCACAGGGGGCCATCTCAAGCCATCCTCAGCACCCCATTCTGTGACAAGAAAGACCCTTTTGATAATCAAAACTGTTTTAAAAAGAGAGTCCTCTGAACCACTGTGGTCCCCAGGGCGCTGTGTCGACATTATGGTCCTGTCTGGTCAGGTGGACCCTCTTTAACTGATAAGACCACTTTGGTCAGCAGGGTGTTTTTTGGCTGCGAGGCCCACTGCGAATCCCAGGACCAGCTAAAACCGTCAGGGCCCTGTCGGACCTGCTGGGCCTTCGCGAGAAGGACATTGTGGCTTGCAGGAACCACTCTGACCACTGGCATTGTGGCCACTGGTCCAAAGCACCGATTCTACCAGGACCTTCTTTAACTACAAAGGCTTTTGAAATAGCATGACTGAGTGTCTCCACGGGACTCTCTATCGTCATCAGTTACCTCTGTGGTAAGCTGGAGACCCTACAGAGACGTAGCCAAAGAGAGGATGTTGGGGCGGCGGCACCCTGGAGGACACACTGCCCAGCTGCACTATTCCCTGTATCCTGCCGTTGAACCTCATGTTAGATAGGGCACTCTCAAGCTGTCTAGTTCTCCATTCTATGATAAGCGGGGATCTTTTTAACATCAGAACTCTCTGAAAGAGGGCCTTCTAAACCACTTTGGCCCCCAGGGTCCTCCTGTCGACAGTAGGACCAGCTCTGGTCAGCTAAGTCCTCTTCAACCGATAAAGCCACCATAGTCAGCAGGGCGCTTTGGGCACCAGGGCGACTTGCAGGGCCAGCAATAGCCAGAAGCGCTATAGCTGACCCTGAGCAGCTGTCCAGGGCTGTCTGAACAGTTGGACCCTCTTTAAATAAAAACGCCATTGGGGCAAACAGGGATGTTTTTAGCCTGCAGGGCCCACTGACTATCAAAGCCCTCGTTAACAGAGGAGCCTTTGAACCAGTAGGACCGACTGTTCTCCGTAGGACTCTATATCGTCAGAAAGGCCTCTCTTATCAGCTGGGCCTTCTATAGAGGATACCGAGGGCCCGGTTGGCCCTCTAAATCCGCCGAAGACCTATGTAGCTTGTAGGCTACTTTGAAACAGCAGACAATTTGTGACCCGCTGGATGTTTTATGGTTATAATGCCTCTATAACCCATCTAACCTATCGCCAGCACGGTCCATTATAACCCACAGGGCTGTCCACAATCAGCAGGATCAGCTGGTGTCCCTCCTTCTACCCTCGCTTCAGTGGGGGTTGTTTGAACACCCCTCCGGATTTTTTCCGGTGGCACGAATAAACGGCAGTGCAAAGCGCTGCCATACTCGATACAGCTTATTCTCGATCAATTCCGCAACTTTCCCAAAAATTTTAAGGTTGGGTAATCTCAGGTCAGTTCACCAGTACAGGTCAACTGACCTCACCTCCAAAAATGCTTAAGGTGGCATAAGTAAGAAAATAGTGAATCTATCCAATTGAAACATTCCACATAGTGAGTCCATCGAGGCTTACGAAATTTATTCCGGGATTTTTTCATATAGATGACCTAGGGCCAGGCACGGATCATGACCTCTCCATTTAAAATGCATGGAAAAACGGAAATTGGCCGACAAATTGTTATATTTCTGTAGATACCGCTTGGAATACTTTCTTATTCTCCAAATCATGGTACCCTAGGCTCTTTTATTGGTTCATGCTGCAAGTTTGGACTTGTGACCTATGAGAGGTCATCTGGGGCTACGAAAGCAGGTTTTGAGATTTGGATCAATAAGTTTACGGGACATTATGATCAAGTTAATATTTTGATACCATTACGTTGGATTATTATTTTGAAAAGACTGATATGCATATTGACTATTGTATAACAGTAATTGACATGTAATTCACATTTCAACATCAGCTGTGTTGGTTGAAATGTGAATATTGACTATGCTAGGTTAGATGGTGACCTTTACGTATTGTATTGTATTGTATTGTATTCAACGTCACGGACTCGTCGAAACATATAGGTTGGCTATTATAGAGCCCAGGTCAAGAAGAAACCACACAGCCACACAGCCTCCTCACTGAAAGAGGACCCAGCTGGTCAGAGAGGTCCCTGGCGGCTATAGACCGGGCTCTGACAGCCTGAGAGTCGCACTGGGCCCTGTTGCCCAAATACTCCCGCTGGGATCGTGGATTTATGGATTGAAGAGTTCCCTGCGGACCAAAATGGGCCCTACTTTAGATAGGGGTCCTGTCCACCAGTGGTTCAAAGGGCAACTTTTTACAAACGGTTTTAATGGGTAAAAAAGCCCTGCTTGTCACAGAATAGAGTACTAGAGAGGGCTTAAGAGGGCCCTGTCTGGTATGAAGTCCCACATTTGGACCCAGAGCATAGTGCGAGCGGGCCGCGCGAGGCGCGGCCCGTATCCTCAGCGAGACCCCCTGGCCCTCAGGAGGGGGGGGCGACCGCCCTAGCCTCCCCCTTGGCTACGCCCCTGCCTCTGATGCCATGTGACCAGAGCAGTTGATGCGTCGTTAAACCCCAAAAATTATAATATTCAGTCTTTAAGTATCTTCTGGAATGATGAACGGAATCTGACTCAGTAGTAGCGCGTACTTCATGCCATAAATGTCCTATATTCAATAAATCTGGCTCGCTGGTGGGCTCCGGGTCTTGTTGTCAACAGGCATTTGTTGGAGACAACCTCTCCTGACAGCCACACGTAAACCAGCTTGTGCAATTCGGGATGATCTTCTCAAGGAAAACGGAACTGACATGTCTTCCAGAACCAAAGCACTAGCCGGGCCCGATGATCCAGGAATGTTTTGCTGATTGGTCTTCCAATAAAAATATTCCGGTATTGTGTAGAGGCACTGAAGTCAATGTGCAAACGCAACTGTTGTCTGTGATCAGAAAGTTATAATCTGCCTCGCAAATAAGAATAAAAATGCTGGAGGTAGGAATGCGGACGCAGTACCTGGCCTAAATAGCAAAACAATCCACCTTTCAGTTGGGTAGGCTAAAGTTCCCGACAGAGGCTATGAAGAGCTCAGCTCGGTACCAAGCCTCTGCCAATTTGTCATTCCTGAAAGCTGGCTGGTATTCGAGCGCCCAAATCTGAAATATTCTGACATGAAATGACTCCGTTGAGAAGCTGGTGACTGGTATAGCTTCCCCGGTTTCAAGGTATTCCAGAACTTACTTTCGTGAACCATCCTACAGAACGTGGTGTGAAGCTTGTGGAAGATTTCGTGAGCCATCTAACGGGTAAAAATATGCGACAGGATCTTCTTCTAGCAGTATCAGAGCTCTTAAATAGTTCGTAGGAGAATAGGGAGAAGCAGCTGTTCAACGACGTTATCAAGCGACAGTTACTAGAGAAAGGTTCGACTCCGGAAGGCATTCCTGTTCAGTGGGGATTTAGAGCACTATGCTGGTGGACCATGAAATTCCAGGTCTCATGTAGAATAGCACATATTTATGTTACGCTGCAAATATATCTGACAAGTAAATGGATGTATTTTGAAGTCCATCTATCGTTCTTATACGTACGTACATACATGCCGCGCTTCCTTTACTGGTTGGTTACGCACTCCTTTCATGCCAATGTAACAACGGGAGACTGCAATGCCGGCGGCCAATCTGGCGCCTGAAACATGAAATCTTCGTTTAGAGGCGATCTTTGCCGTTGTCGTAGATGCTTGGAATGTGGCTCATTGAGATCGGAATTGAATATTTAAGGGGAAAAAGTGGGTTCCAGTCTGAAAAGTAAAAAAAATGTTTTTTTGAACGACACTATTGGCACAAACTATCCTTGATTAATTCTGCAAATTTTCCCAAAATTGTAAGGTTGCGTCATCTCAAGTCAGGTCACCAGTGCAGGTCAAGTGACCTAACCTCCAAAAATGTTCAAGGTGCCATAAGTAGGAAAATGGTTGATTTATTGCATTGAAACTTATACCATATAATGGGCCCACCGAGTACTACAACATATATTCCAGAATACCTCATATCGATGACCTAAGGTCAGATACGGATCATGACCTCTCCATTGCAAATGCATAAGGAAAACAGCGTTTGAGCTATTTGTGTAGATACATCTGAGAACACCTCGATATTCTCCAAATCGTAGTATCCTGGGCCTCTTTCTAGATTCATGTCGCAATTTTTGATCGGTGACCTCTGAGAGGTAAATCTTATGATTTACTTTTTCCGTCGACTGCAGCTAAAATGCTAACCAAAAACTACCTATTTAGCACTAGTAGACGTGATACTAGATCGGTGTAAAGACTACATACCTTCCCCTTTAACATGATGCTATATTTTTACAATAAAAGCCTCCCTCGAATTATTTAGTTAAGATATTACCTAGTGGTCAAGGTGAACTAGTTCACCTTGACCACTTGGTAATATTTTAAGTAAAAAAGTAAATCATAAAAACAAAAATATTCAAATAACCGATTAAGGTACTTCAGTGAGTTTTTCATTGTTAATCAAAAGCTAGTGTTTGGCTGAAATAATAGAAAAGTCTGTCACAAATACTGGTCTAGGTTTGTTGTATTGTCGGCATTGCTTTTAGGTTAGAGGTACCAATATCGTTGTTGTCACGACATCCAATCTTATTTTTAACGATTCATTCTAGAATACATTTTTGTGTGAAGCTCAATTCGAGGTCTGGCTATACTAGGACTGAGAATTATTGATATTTACTCAACGATTCTGATGAAGGGCTGTGCCCGAATATATAATCTTCAGTGTTTTTTACATTTCCGCATTCGAGGGGAGAGGCCAGGGAACATCTTAGCAACTCAAGGTTCGCAGACTTGGGTCAATAGCTTTGCAAGAAATTATACAAAGTTTTTATTTTGATACCATTACGTTTGGATTGTTATTGCGAGGCAACTGATGGGCATATTGACTATGCTAGATCAGATAGTGACCTTGACCTGACCTGAAGTCGTGTTATTTTTGTGCTTTGACCTAGCATGGTCATATTATACATCATTTGATTCGCCGTGACGGGTGGAAGCGAATGGTGCCTAAAATGATTCTAACTCACCTCTGTCTAACGCTAGAGCCCAAAAACTCTACTCCAGCATGCAACTTTCTTAGACCTGTCATGACTTCATAATTGACCTGAGCTCAAAAATGACCGAAATACTTTCTTCATGAATTTTCATGGGCTATTAACTAACATTCCCTTTTTTGTGCTATCCCACATAGGATCCGATTTCGAGAGGCAGGGGGAGTGTTAGGGGTGAACACTCCTAACCATGTCGTAGGTGGCTGGGAGGCCCACCGGGGCGGGTGTTAAGCTCAGTCAAGGGGAGGGGCGGTCACCTCGCCTTGGCTGCGCGCCTGGAGCACAGCATCATGTGACTCCACCACCTTAGGCCTTAGAGGTTCCTGGAGCTGGACAAAGAAACTCTTCGCGTGTCTCGGGTCAAAGTCGGTCATAGTCATAATCTGAGACTGCACTGTTACTGTGGCATATTTTGACCCTGCAGAGATGTTGATAAATTAATTAAGATACCGATATTTTTTCTATAAATTTTGACCAAGTTTTTCTCAGTTCGACTGTTGGAGTCGGAGTCTCACCAAAGTCATCAATGGACTTGTCACGGAGACCCCGACCCCACCACCCGAACGAGCAACTCCCGCAATGAAGGGTTGATTTAGAAGCCAAAGTTTAACGTCCCACAAAGCACAGGGACGGCCGCCCCGCTCAGGTCACCCTCTCACCAGTCAGTTGCCAGCCGACCTGTACGTCGGGTAAACTATTGAGCGCCGGAGCGTCTCAGGGGAACTGATCCCAGGCCTGGACATGCACTGACACTTTTTTGGATTTTTGCGAATGATTTTCATGGTAAGACGGCCAGAATTTCCTAACGCACTGTTCCACCGGGTTATATGAGGTGCCATATGGTACTAATTCTGCCAAATTTTGAAATATTCTACACATACCAAGGCTTAGTAGCTTTTAAAGTGATGCAAATAGCAATAAAGGCACAATTTTTACTCAGGGGCATCTAGAAAATGCATTACTGAAAAAACCCAGGTGGGTTTTATCCATTAAAAACCTAATAAAAAACCTGGGCAGTGGGTAGTGGACAGTGCAAACCCTGGGGGGAGGATTCATGGAGCGTGTTGTGCGCGTGCTGGCGTTTACTGGAGGACTCCCTCCGCACTTTCAGAAGAAGGTAGATCAGATCCAGATCGGCAACAATTCCGTAAAACATAATGGAAAACATTTTCTTGTAGTCGACCTGATGGGGGGAAAGTAACTTCAAATTAGCCATGACTCGCTTTGTTTGGAAGATATAGCTTATTACAGCTAATTGCCATGATAAGTTTAATTATGTGAAATTACGCAATAGTCTAACTTGAAACATGTTCATTGAAATCCTTATAGTCGACTAAGTTAGGGTAGGTATCTTCAAATTAGCAGTAGCTGGCTTTGCTCGGAGGATATAGCAACTCTCTTACAGCTAATTCATATAATTAGTTTAATTAGTTAAAATTAGGTAACTATCTCACTGAAAATACTTTACATGAAATGTTTATTGTTGACTTAGTGGGGGACGGTAGCTTAAAATTAGCCATAACTGGCTTTGTTTGGGAGATACAGCGACTCTATTGCAGCGCATTGAGTTAATTAGTTGAATTATGAGGCGCTGATGAATTTTCAGCTGGTCAATTATTTTCAATTTTTTGGTGTTAGGTATGATCGAATGCCATCGAATAAGCACAGAATCCACTTTGTACCAGTTAAATTGTAAAAGCTGACTCCCTACCCCTAGCTCTGTTTGTATGCATCATTGGATTCCTCTCATCGTGGCGAATCGAATGCTGTATAATATGACCTCGCTAGATCAAATGGGTGAAAATGACCTGACATCGAGCCAGGTCAGGGTCACAGGGCGACCTGATATGGTCATTTTGCATACCAATCGACTCCCCGTGACAAGATAAGCACAATGCAAGTAAAATAAAAGCTTTATCTCAATTCAGTGATAGTTTATTGGCAAAATAATCACTGCATGCTCTTGTGACTTCACATGACCTTTGAGAGATCAGATGGTCAAGATTGTGGTAATAATACACGGCTTGAGGATTTCCAGGTTTACCTTTCCAGTATTTACTGAAAACGAGTCCTTTCTATTTTTCATCATATACTTGTAATGGGGTGACCAAAAAATTGAGCCACCTTAGGTCAACAATATCAAAATTCCGAGACAGCCGATTGATAGGCCCTAATGTCCGTATCATATTGTGAAAGTTTGAAACTGATCAGTTCACAGTTGCACCTTAGGCGCTGCTTCAAACTCATGATTTTAGGTTTTGAGGTTGGGTCGCTTGACCTTAACCCTCGCCCCACCGGGGGGGCCATCGATGGCCCCCCTAAGGTTTTTCCGGGATAGCAGAAAAACGACGGGGCACAGCACCGCGGTTGAGGGCTCTACCTCTCAAAGCATCATTTTCCCATCATCCCTGAAATTTTTTACCCCGGGTCACCCAAGGTCAGGTCACCAGACGAGGTCAACCAAGGTCACCTCACTTCACCTTTAGAGCTCTGTAAGAGCTACATTTCAAACTCGATCAATTTGAAACTTCCTACACTTCATAACCCCTCCAGGGTCTACAAGGTGTATATCTGGGAGTTTTCGATTTCGTGCCCTGAGGTCAGGTCACGAGGCGACCTCTCCCATTGGAAAAGCATGGGGAAAAGTTGTTTCATGATATAAAAGCCACAAAAATGATTGCAAATACTCAGACTGCTCAGAACAACGTTTTTGGACACCCTTTCACGGATCCCAGGGGTCATATTTGCCCTTTGACTTTTCCAAGGTCATCCAAGGTCACCAGAGGTCAAAAACAGTATTTTGACAATAAATTTTGACCTAATTAAGCTAGAGCATTGAATCAAACACCATCGTGTATGTCTCATCACTAGCTTTTATTTGATATACGGCAAGGTCACTTTTTGACCTTTCGTGACCTCAGGTCATATTAGGTCACGAGGTGGCCCCTGGAGGTCAAACCACTGGCGGGAGGTCTTTACGTTCCACATAGCGGAAAAAGTACTGGCAATTTGCTATCAAATGTACTTTACCAGGCCTCAATAGCTCTAATGACATAAGAGTTATGCCCAGTTTGCTTAATCATTGCATATTTGAGTGAAAATAGCCGATCTTGACCTAATTTGACCTCTGGAGGTCAAACCATTGACCTGAGCACTAAAACATGCGAAGTAATTTCTTACTGAATTCACGCGAGCTTTCTATTGCACTTTGCAGATTTGCGCTAACGCCCATATTTTCGGAGTTAGAGGGGGGCCATCGATGGCCCCCCGGTGGGGCGAAGGTGGCGCCGGACCCCCGGTGGGGCGCGGGTTAAATAACTCCTTGACCTGACATGACCTGATCCAATTTGGTCAGATGTGTAAAGTTGATCAGGGATAAGGTACTGTAAGTTGCGTTGTTCTGCATCTCTTCTTTCTGCATCTCTTCTTTTCTGTGTCATCTGGGGAAACCAAGGAGGGGGAGGGCGAATTTCGCCCCCCCCAGCAGTGTAAGTGTTAACCCGCGCCCCACCGGGGGTCCAGCGCCACTTTCGCCCTACGGGGGGCATCGATGGCCCCCTCTAACTCCGAAAATATGGGCGTTAGCGCAAATCTGCAAAGTGCAATAGAAAGCTCGCGTGAATTCAGTAAGAAATTACTTCACATGTTTTAGTGCTCAGGTCAATGGTTTGACCTCCAGAGGTCAAATTAGGTCAAGATCGGCTATTTTCACTCAAATATGCCATGCTTAAGCAAACTGAGCATAACTCGTATGCCATTAGAGCTATTGAGGTCTGGTAAAATACATTTGATAGGAAATTGTCAGTACTTTCTCGCTATGTGAAACGTAAAGACCTCCTGCCAGTGGTTTGACCTCCAGAGGTCACCTCGTGACTTAAGATAACCTGAGGTCACGAAAGGTCAGAAAGTGACCTTGCGGTATATCAAATGAAAGCCAATGACAAGACAAACACGATGGTGTTTGTTTCATTGCTCTAGCTTATACAGGTCAAAAGTTATTTTCAAAATACTGTTTTTGACCACCCCTGGTGACCTTGGATGACCTTGGAGAGGTCAAAGGGAAAATATGGCCCCTGGAATCCGTGAAAGGGCATCTAAGAACGCTTTTCTGATCAAGCTGAGCATTTTCAATCGCTTTTGTGACTTTTAGATCATAAGACGGCTTTTCCCCATGCTTTTTCAATGGGAGAGGTCACCTCGTGACCTGATCTCAGGGCACGAAATCAAAAAATCCCGAATATACACGTTGTAGACCCTGGAAGGGTCATGAAGTGTAGGAAGTTTCAAATTGATCAACTTCGAAATGTAGCTCTTACAGAGCTCTAAAGTTGAAGTGAGGTGACCTTGGTTGGCCTCGTCTGGTGACCTGACCTTGGGTGGCCCGGGGTAAAAATTTCAAGGATGGTGGGAAAATGATGCAGTGAGAGGTAGAGCTCTCAACCGCGGCGCTGCACCTCTTCGTTTTTCTGCTATCCCGGAAAAACCTTAGGGGGCCATCGATGGCCCGCCGATGGGGCGAGGGTTAATGGACGGACCGGTAAAGCTTGTACGAGCAGCACTGGGCAGCAGCCAAAGCCGACTCTGTTCCCCAACACCCAGCCCCAGCCGACCCTGTCCCCCAAACACCCAGCCCCAGCCGACCCCGTCCCCTAAACACCCAGCCGACCCTGTCCCCCAACACCCAGCCCAGCCGACACTGTCCCCCAACACCAAGCCGACCCTGTTCCCCAAAACACCCAGCCCCAGCCGACCCTGTCCCACAACACCCAGCCCCAGCCGACCCTGTCCCCCAACACCCAGCCGACCCTGTCCCCCAACACCCAGCCGACCCTGTGCCCCAACACCCAGCCGACCCTGTGCCCCAACACCCAGCCGACCCTGTCCCCCAACACCCAGCCGACCCTGTCCCCAATACCCAGCCCCAGCCGACCCTGTCCCCCAACACCCAGCCCCAGCCGACCCTGTCCCCCAACACCCAGCCCCAGCTGACCCTGTCCCCTAACACCCAGCCCCAGCCGACCCTGTCCCCCAACACCCAGCCGACCCTGTCCCTAACACCCAGCCCCAGCCGACCCTGTCCCACAACACCCAGCCCCAGCCGACCCTGTCCCCCAACACCCAGCCGACCCTGTCCCCCAACACCCAGCCGACCCTGTGCCCCAACACCCAGCCCCAGCCGACCCTGTCCCCCAAAACCCAGCCGACCCTGTCCCCAACACCCAGCCCCAGCCGACCCTGTCCCCAACACCCAGCCTCAGCCGACCCTGTCCCCCAACACCCAGCCCCAGCCGACCCTGTCCCCCAACACCCAGCCCCAGCCGACCCTGTCCCCCAACACCCAGCCGACCCTGTCCCCCAAAACCCAGCCGACCCTGTCCCCAATACCCAGCCCCAGCCGACCCTGTCCCCCAACACCCAGCCCCAGCCGACCCTGTCCCCCAACACCCAGCCCTAGCCGACCCTGTCCCCCAACACCCAGCCCCAGCCGACCCTGTCCCCCAACACCCAGCCCCAGCTGACCCTGTCCCCTAACACCCAGCCCCAGCCGACCCTGTCCCCCAACACCCAGCCGACCCTGTCCCCCAACACCCTGCCCCAGCTGACCCTGTCCCCCAAACACCCAGCCCCAGCCGACTCTGTCCCCCAACACCCAGCCCCAGCTGATCCTGTCCCTCAAACACCCAGCCCCAGCCGACCCTGTCCCCCAAACACCCAGCCTGGGCAGCAGCCCCAGCCGAGCCTGTCCGGCAACTGGCGGCGGCGCTGACCTTGGCCTGGACGCTGGTCAGGTCAGTTTTAATGGCTTGCGCCTGGGCGATCAACACCGCGTACTCCTCCTTGTAGCTGGCGATCGACCGCTCTAGCTTCTCGATCACCTGCGGAGGCACAAACACCACTCACTCCGACGCCAGAGAGTACGGCGTCTGGATACAGAGGCAATGCGCCCGCCAGGCAAACATACGGGCCTGAGCCGTGACGTCACACTGCGTCACTTCAGAATGGACTACAATAAATAAATATCGGAAATAATCAGACGCTGCAGTTGGCGGAAAGCATGACTAATGAAGACCACGATTTCTTCGAAAAGGTTGTTTTCCGGCAGAGACAAGGGATTGAGGGCAGTCTGAGGCGGTACTTACCTTGGTGATATCCTCCGCTCTGCGTTTGTTCTCGTCTGCCTGCGACTCCAGCGAAGCCAGCTCGTTGCGCAGAGGGTCCACTTGTTTCAGCATGTCCGCGTAGTTAATCTGGAGCAAGAACATAACAAGAAATGTTACAAACATCAAATCAGGTGACTTTTCCGCATCGCGTATTTTACCCCCAATACTTTCATAATTTGCTATTCTCAATGCCACCCCAGCCGTGCTGTTTATATTCGGATACATATCGAATTGGCCACGACTGACCGAAGGCCCGTTACTGACCACACGAGCAAAGCGTTGAATACACACTAGTCAAGTCAATTACCGCACCTCTTACTACAACCACGTGATTAAATGCCGAACAACATGTACCATAATGTACCCTCCCAGTCAAAGCGGCCAGGTCTACCTAGGGTCAACGTTCATCTGTGAAACACACCAAGGCAGCTCCTGCCGGCAGCCTAGTTCAGCCGTAAATGGTGGCTTTCGAGGCAGCATGACAAACTCGCCAGTACAACAGTCGGCCGTGTGATCCAACACTGGACATTGAGGCACCGCTGGGCTCACCTGGGTCAGGGTTCATATCTAAAGGTACCGGCGTGCTCCCCTGGGCTAGGGTTCAAATCTAAGGGCACCGGCGGACTTTCCTGGGCCAGGGTTCATACCTAGGGGTACCGGTGTGCTCCTCTGGGCCAGGGTTCATATCTAAGGGTACCGGTGTGCTCGCCTGAGTCGGGGTTCACATCTAAGGACACCGGCGGACTTTCCTGGGTCATGGTTCATATCTAAGGGTACCAGTGGGCTCACCTGGGCGATAGCCCACTTCACCAGCGGACCACAGGCCGAAGACGCGTTGTTAACCTTGGCAAAAGTGTAGTCGGGGTTGGACAAGAACTTCTTCCGCATCTTCTCGCGCATCTGGTCACTGCGGAGGCGGGAAAGGATCGTTACTTATACGATGGGAATGTAACTAACAACACTACTGAATCAAATTAGTGATACATATACATATATATATATATATATATATATATATATATATATTCTATATATGGGTCATTCCATGAAAACTCAACCAGTAAAAGTATGATTTTACACGGCACCCCTTCAGATCTCTATGAAATGAGGTGTATAGGGGTTCTTCATAGTCTAGAATCCAAATATGTGGTCGAAATAGACCTCCGGGTTTTAGTTTCGTTGCAACAGGGACGTCAAATTGTGACGTCACTCCGTGATTGGTAAAATTCAAAGCTTTGTACCTCAAAAAGTTGCAGATATTTGAAATCAGTTAACGGTTTTAGAGGGAGGATGTTTGGCGAATACCAATGAGTTCCAAAAATACTTTCTGAAAATTTTAAAAAGTGATAAAATTTTGAAATGCAAAATATATATTTGAAAATTTTTCAGCGCGAGGACTTCGATCTTCTTGAAATTCAAATATATGAAATCTGCATGTGTGTTTACCCTAAAACCGTCAAAAAATAATGGGTATTTGATAAGATCATATCGTAATCCGTGCCGGAATGAGGGGCTGTTACAACTTGTTTAAGATTCTTTGCCTTGTGCCGAGAGACGGAGGCATGCAACGCCGCCGTACTCGGCATACGTGCTCACTCAGGGGTTGACGCTGGAACGTCCTTCCAGGGGGGGGTCAACTCTGGAGAAATCGTAAAAACATAGTGTTTAAGAAAATCGGCCAAAGTTTCGCAATTTTGTTGGGCGGCCATGGCCCTTTGCCCCCGTCTCTGCGTCCGCCAGTATACGTGCTATGTGGTCATTGTTGTAGCCTCTGACACAATCTGAGGTCCCGGCAATATCAGGTCAGGTCACCAGTCCAGGCCAAGTGACCGCCAAAAGAACGTTTATAGGTGCCGCGGTGAGAAAATACTCTTACGATCTGACATTCATCTCACATAATAAGGCCGCCAAGCAAAACAATGTGTCGTAACGGAATTTCTGATATCGTTGACCTGAGGTCTGTCCAGGGTCCTAAGCTCTCGATTGGAAACGCATTGGGAGAAACTGGTTTAGATTTGCTAACTTTCCCCACAATGGTAATAGAACGCTTATTTTGACGTCATCGTGTTTGGGTTGCCACTGCAGTATGAACTGTAAGCATTATCAGCTATAATATTATTGGCCTGACCTAAACACGCAAGGACCGTTTCTTGTTTTAATCTGACTAGATAATAGGATAGGTTATTCTTTCGTGCTCAGCCAGAGGATCCTAATAGTGCTTATAACTGTTGTGTAAATTTACTTTGTCAGTCGTTGCGACAAAAAGCAAACTCTTTCTTTCTATTATAATAATTGTTGGGGTTTAGCGACGCACCAACTGCCAGGGTCATACGGCGTCGCCAACTCTCACCCTGTTGGAAGGGATTTTGGGGATCAGATCGACTTATTCAGAGGCTCCGCCGGGACTTGAACCCGGAACCGGTGGCTTAGAAGACAAGGGTGCTATCCACTAAGCCACCTCATCCCCGTTCTTCCTGTTTGCGTGACAGCAGCGATAATAAAGCAGTTTCAGATTGGTACCCTATCTGTTTTCTGTTCACTTCCTAAGCTTTTGCATTCGGTGCAGGGAAAATTTGTAAATTGCTTTGACATTAACACATGTCATGTTACACGTCCTTATTACTCCATGAGGACGTCAAATACGTACTTTGAAATAAAACCCGCCATCCCCTCCGTTATATGTGACACTAGGTGATTTTAGCGTGTTATCATGACTGATCGAACCGGGCCCGGATTTCCACTTTGTTATGTTGTACTCGGAGACGTAGATGAAGTGAAAGCCTATACATAAACAATCTATGTTAACAATTCTTAAAGCTCTTTTTTCGTGTCCTGTCTCTCCACCCTCCCCTCCCCAGCTCCAAACCGATGCGACGCGTCGGGCGCGTCGCTTCTCGGGTGACGCGGCGCTCGAGGCGGCTCCGGGGCTGGTTTGGCGGCAGGCCCGTGAATAACGTAAGCTATTACAATATGGTGTTATCGGATACCCAATGTTTTTTGTACGGTTCCAGGGTAATCATACTTGCAGATTTCATATGAATTAGTTTTAGGAAAATTCAAGTCCTAGCTCTTTAAAATTTTTCAATTTTTTTGTTTGCATTTGTTATAAGTTAAAAAAACAATTTTTACCTAATTTTTAGGCACTAAGCGTCCTCTTTCTAAAACGCTTGACGGATTTAAAATATGTTTGTAACTTTTTGAGATACAAGGCTTTGAATGTTTCGAAGCATGCAATTACGTCACAATTTGAGGTCACTGCTGCTACGAAATTAAGAGTGCAATGTCTGTTTCGACCACGGATTCGGATTCTAAGCTATGGAGAACCCCTCTACACCTCATTTCATAGAGATCTAAGGGGGTGCCGTGTACACCATTGGTTGAGTTGGCATGGAATGACATATATATATATATATATATATATATATATATATATATATATATATATATATATATATATGAAAGTTATATATATATTGAAAGTCTCTTCAATTGAAAGTTATCTCCAATGCAATATCATGTTTAGGTTCTCGTGAATTTCAAACGACAATTGTCTGCATAAAACAGGAAGGGAGTGTGCAAGGAAACTTATTTATATGTACTACTGATGATGAATAATATTATTCGAAAGCTTTATTTAAATATAACCTATTTTCAATGCAATTTGCTGACCATATATATATATATATATATATATATATATATATCCCAGCCAACACTGAGGTGGAAACAACGCCCGCCCATTCCACAAGACAAATAAAAACACCAGAGCTGGGGACTAACCAATGAAATTCGGTATTTCGGGATTACAGGCAGCAAATTTATCTACCACTACCGAATCTTCGGTACCGAACCTCTACCATTGGGCGCTATATGGCCTTACCAGGTTGGTGCGCCCCCAAGCCCAAATAACTAACTAACTAACTAACGAACCTCTACCGATATCGAATGGATCTACCGAATGACTTCCTTGGGTAGATTTGAATTTCCCGCGCGCGCAAAAATCTTCTTAGCAGATGCAAATCTGGATTTGCCCCCACTGCAGCCAATCACAGGCCGTACCGGCCCGTGCAGCCAATCAGCATCGAGCCTCGAGTTAGCAGATAACACCAGTTTTGGCGGGAAGTCCACTCCCTTCTGATCCTTCGAGCAGAATAGACGCTCGCCTCTCAGCTCTCTGATTGCACCCAGTGATTTACAGTTTGTGTCTGGTTTGTTATAACATGGATGTCATCACTCATTGAAAGGTGCACGGAGCTGTTGCAGAAGAGGCCAGGTTGACTCAGTTGCAGTGACTGAGCTCAGAACAGTGTTTCAACTTAAGGGCCAAACGCCTTATTTTAGGGCAATCGACTCAGTTAGGGCACTTTTTAGGGGACGTTTTTAGGGGTAAAATTTATGTTCGTGAAACCCATAACCCAGAGCTCGCCTCAGTTGGCCGCTGCGCGCGGTGGCGGTAGGGTATGCGTGTGTCTGTTACCGTCCCTCCCACCCACCTCCATGTTCTATATGTTCAACCGTGGAACTATGGTTCCCCCGGTCCCATCTATGTTCTATACAACCTCGTCTATGTTCTATACAGCATCCGTGTAGGTTCTATATAACCCCGTCTATGTTCTATATGACACCCCGTCTTTTTCCACATAACCACCGTCTATATTCTATACCACCCCCGTGTATGTTCTATATAACCCCCGTCTCTGTTGTCCATAACCCCCGTCTAGGTTCTATATAACCCCCTATGTTCCATATAACACCGTTTATTTATACATAACCCTCGTCTATGTTCTATATAACCCCGTCTATTTTCTATATAACCCCCGTCCATGTTCAACCGAGGGAACTAAGCGTCTATATAGCTGCACTGAGTCAACCCGGGCCCCTCCGCAAGAGGTTAGTTTTTGTGCACCGTCAACGTATGTTGACGTCTATGGTTATAAATAGAACACCTGCTACTTAATTAATTTTGTTCTTTTCAGCTTTAGTCTTTTATTTCAATTGCTTTTGTTTTCAGGCGCGTTCAGCGGCAGCGGTTCGCCGCGACAGCGGTACTTAAACAATTAATTTTTTCTAGACATTTGTTTTTAACAAGTAGACCGTCTACATGATGAGGTTCGTGACCAGCAGCCCCCGCCCCGGCCCCAGCAGGCAGTCCCAGTCCCAGGAGGGAAACGGAAGAAAGAGCCCACGCCTTGGCTGCAGCAGACAGTCCCAGGCCCAGGAGGAAGACGGAAGAAACAGTAGCGGTACGAGCTGTATCTGATCAGCCAACTCAATTTTATGTAATGTTTAGTTCGTTAAAAAACGCATTTCTATTGTGTTTATCTTGACAACGAAAACATTCACCTTTCCAATACTTTCTGTGGACCTTTGACGGCTTTCAGGTTTTAACTCTCTCTCCAGACTTTTGAACTTAGTGAATCTGGCGACACGATGAGGAGCCTGTCCAGGGCCTCATCGATGTCCACGAGCAGACCGAGCCCGGACAGCATAGCCTCCAGCACCAGATGGCGCTGACGCCGACTCCTCCGACGCCAAGGACACTGCGCAGGGCCTCCAGCACCAGATGGCGCTGACGCCGACTCCTCCCACGCCCAGGACACTGCACAGGGCCTCCAGCACCAGATGGCGCTGACGCCGACTCCTCCCACGCCCAGGACACTGCACAGGGCCTCCAGCACCAGATGGCGCTGACGCCGACTCCTCCCACGCCCAGGACGCTGCACAGGGCCACCAGCACCAGCGACACGGGAAGATGGCGCTGACGCCGACTCCTCCCACGCCCAGGACATGCACAGGGCCACCAGCACCAGCGACACGGGAAGATGGCGCTGACGCCGACTCCTCCAGCCCAGGACACTGCAAGGCCAAGAAAAAAAGCGCGACAAGAGAAGCCAATAAAAAAAAAAAATAAAAAAAACGATACACTAAGAAAGGGCCAACACAGCGACACGGGAAGATGGCGCGACGCCGACTCCTCCCACGCCCAGGACGCTGCACAGGGCCACCAGCACCAGCGACACGGGAAGATGGCGCTGACGCCGACTCCTCCCACGCCCAGGACACTGCACAGGGCCTCCAGGACTTCTTCAAGTTCCACAAGCTTGAGAGCTCGAAGGAGAGCCAGAAGTATGGCGACAAGAAGCACCTGCATAAGGGGATGGCCAACTGCCAGAAGTGCGGGCAGACGATCAAGTTCGACAGCGAGTCCAGGGGGAACCTGAAGAAGCACTACAAGACGGTAAGTGAAACAGGAAAACTTAATGATCGCAACTTCTCAATAGTATCCGGCCCGCAAATAAGAGTAAAGCCTTTTAAAAAGTATGAGTTTTCTCACCTTTTTAATTCCACTCGGCAGATAATTGATAAAATATTTTTAGTTAATACCTTAAAAAATTAAATACTCACACCTTTCCTTATATTTCCACACGACAGATAGCACACATTAATTTTCAAAGTTAATGACTTTTTAAGTTTAAGTGCTCTCAATTTAATTTCTGCACGGCAGACAACTAATTTTGAAATCAAAGCATGTTTTAACTTTTACTTTATCTTTCAGAAGCATCCCGGTAAGGCGAAGGCCCTGGCAGCGGGCCGAAACTCAGACAACGGCCGAAACTACATCTCGGCCTTTGAGCAGTTTGCCGGCGACCCCACCATCAAGCCCCAGTTGACCGAGGAAGAAGAAGAGGACCAGAACGACCAGGAGATGGCGGCTACCAGGGAAGCGGCCAGCCTGCGGGACGAGAGCAGCCACACACTGCTTCCATGGCAGTTCGAATGCAGCTACACCCATTCAAATATTCCATATTTATGATTCATCTTTTTTATTTTTGTCTCAATTTTCGATTAAATAACTTGATTTAAAATTATATTTGTAAGTATTAGAATAATTGCATAACTTATGTATGAGGTACAGGAACGGGGGGGGGGTAAGGCGCCGGATGCCCCGCAACTCTCGGACTGGGGGGCAGTGCCCCCAACTTTGAGCCTATTCCGGACCTTTTCCGTTAACAAATCAAGCGATAGGTTTAATATTTCACCCCAAAAACGGTGACAATTCTTGCCCCCCCGCCCCCAGCTTGGAAAAAGTTCCTGCGCCTATGAACCGATGCTTAATTTTTTACGATTTGAAAATGAAGTTAAGTTTAACTTCAAACTTTAGAAGTTATTATCTATTAAATATTTACTTCATTAAACGAAATAATCTCAATCGTTCCACAATGTATAGCATATGTCAGGGCATATGTAAACATGATCAGTCAGTGTATATTATACACATGACAACATATGCATAACGTATAACAAAGATGTCATCACTTGAAATTTAAATATTAAACCTAATAGTCATGAATTAACTGAATTAGAGATTCAATGTGTTCCATGCAGTTTAAGTGGTTATCCATTAGGAAGGCTAGTCGGCCTTCATGTGTTGGATATCATTGACGCACAACTGCGTCATTTCCACATCATCGAGTCACCGTACGTCCTTTCTGAGTTTCTTTTCTGCTTTCATCATTACTTCACGCGTGACTATCTTCTTGGTCTTGCATCTTCTTCCATTTGTCGTAGCGGGTTTTTTAGGCAGTTCACGTTCGGCGCATTCCTTACTTCTTCCGGTAACTCGTTCCAGTATTTTTCAACTCATAGATGAAAAAATGTATCCTGATTTCGAGCCTCGCCGTTCTGATTTCCATTTGTCCTTCCCTCCGCACTACCTCGCCTTCTGCTGCTATGACCGAATTCTGCTTGGTATTTCTCTGTTCTTCATTGATTATTTTAAACCATTCATCCCTCTCTACTTTGCTCCTATTCGTCATCACTTTATACGCCTCAATCACATCCCCTCTCTTCCTCCTCTCCACCAACAGCTCGAGTCCTGCATCATTGAACTTCTCCTTTTAAATCGCGCCTCTCACTTCTGTCATCATATTTACACATCGTATCTGGACCTTCTCTAAAACTTACAATCACCTATCATCCACAGCGACCACACTGGGGCACCATACTCTAGCTTGGGTCTAACGAAGACTTTAAACAATTTGGCCATATGTTTTTTTCTGTAATGGAAAGCGCGTGAAATCTAACCAAGAACTCTATGTCCATGATAGGCAGCTTTCAAACATTGTTTGCTCGTTTCATGTCGTTGCTTACTAATATTCCCAGGTCTTTTTCCACCTTAGTCGTCTTCAGTCGAACACCTCCCATATCATATTCGAATCTGATGTTTCCGCGTCCCAAATGCATTGCTTTGCATTTCTCGGGATTGTAAGTCATCAAACATTCGTCTCCCCAATTCTCCATGCCTCTCTGGTCTTTTTGAAACCCCCGGGCCTCATCTTCTGACCTCACTATTTTCCCAGCTTGGTGTCGTCTGCAAACTTAGAGGTCAGTGCCTCCGAAACTTCATCAAAATCATCAATGAACACAATGAAGAGGAAGGGCCCAAGGACTGAGCCTTGGACTACACTACTGACCACTTCAACCCACTTAGATACCTCTCCATTAGGGTGGGTCATACTCGTGAGAAAAATAAAATTTCCGTATTTTAACTCGGTACTACGATTTTATTATGCGAAATTCAATTCTAAGAAACTTTCTTCAAATACATTTTGGTCACAAATTATTTAAAAGGTCGCAAAAACGATCATATGTGTTTTTGAAGATGTGAGTAGAGAAGTTTTAGTATAATGCCGACTCTCGCAGGCAGTGTGAGCTTTCGAGCGATCGCGAGCTATCAAGTTCAGCCATGCAGACCACAAATTCAGGTTGCACGTGCCAGGGTCGTTTCTAGTGCACCTTTGGGGGAGGAGATTCGGGACAGATGATGAGAAAGCACAACTTGTTGATAAAATCGGTCTAAATCTGCTATAACTGGGTAATATGTGACTGCGTTCAGGGGCATGACCAGATTGTTTCCCCTGGATCCGTCCCTGGCACGTGCACTTGATAAAATCTGAACGCGAGAATAAATGGATAAAAAGCGGCGAAATCACACAGTGTTCAGAACATGAGCTTCTTAAAGCTTAGGTATATCTACACATCAAATATTGTGTTTACTTTCCCGCTCATTCTAATTAGTCACGTCATCCATACTTTCCTAGTTGCTTCATCAGTAACACCGGTACATGCTTGTGAATTTATTTTGTATGCAAAACTCATCCTTATCTCCCCTACAGGAACCTATCTTATTGATAGCTCTCAAGACGAGAAAGGACCTGACCTTAGGGTTGGTAAGTTACCTGGGGAAAGGGAGAGACATGTTGGAAACTGAGCTCCCAACCCTGAGATCTGCTCTTAAGAAAGCGTTGCAGATAAGAGATGAGAAAGTTCTCTCCGCTGGAAAGGTCCTAGAAGTGTTGATATGAGTGTGATAATGGACACAATAGTGAGAGATGTTATCATAATGTGGTCTAAGTCGAACTCACAGTTCATGGCCCCAGTAACAGTGAAATCTCGTGCAATTAAGAAGAGGCTAATGGATGCTCGGGTCAAGGCCGGAGATATCATCAGGCACATAATCACAAATAAAGATCAGATCAGTCAATTTGATGATAAACTTGACACGTTGCTCGACATCACAGTATGTCAGTGTGTGATTGAGCCATGTCTTGGAGCCTGCTCCTCTTCCTGTCCTGGATTCCACATCAACTGAATATTTGTGGAATATTGGTTGATAAGTAGGCCAAGTTGATATTTATGTAAACTTTATCACATGAAATGTTCCCTCAGACAGGGAAGCATGTCTGCCAACTTGTATTTTTTGTGGGTAAACAGTCTGGGTAGGGACAGAAGGGATAGTAAATGTTTCATCACCTGCATTTGGCTACAAGTGACATTGTCAGCAAGCATCAGTGGTTGCTCAAGAGAGAAGGTATTCATGTGGAGTAGGGCATTCATTTATCTTTCGTTTTTTTGGCCCTGGTTGCTTTATCTTAGTATTGTTCTAGATTCCCCAGATGTGAGGCCGCAGAAGGCTTTAAGGTAGATCTAGTAGTTTTCTTTTCTTTTTGTACGTATGGATCTTCGAGAGAACGTCGTTGCTCCCTACCAAGCGTTGGTGGTTCGGAGTTGCTGTAGCTCTGCATTTTCACTTTTGATGTTTCTGAACACAAAAAAAACTGGAACTGTTCCAAGCAGGAAAAGCTCCCAATGTTGGAGCTGGAGTGGATTTATAGGTCGCGGACCAAGAAGGGTGAGAAGTCCGGGATGATGATGATGTCTGTGGACCGTGTGGAAACGGAGAGACTAAAGAAAGCTGAAAAGAGAAGCAGGAAACGACGTTGAGAGAGGAGAGAACCAGAAAGAAGAAGCTGCCGAGGGAAGAGCAACTGATTTTGCAAGATGAGGAGATGTTTGTTCCCTCAATTGCAGTGAATATCATTTTTGGATGAGCTCACTCAGTCCACGGCTCCAGATCAGACAACAACAAAAATATAACAGATGAGACAACAAAAATATAACAGACATACTCAAGGATACTGAGCCATGCGACACATGTGCTTCATCTCCCAGCACTAGCAATGATAAGAGGAACTATAGCCAATCACACGCTGCAGCGGCCAGTTTAAGGTTCCAGAACTCTGCTACTCAGACAGCAGTTACATGCTCTGCTTTCCGGAGAGATCTGATGGAAGCTGGGCACGCTTCAAAGAATACGTCCTATCTATCTTGCTCTCAATAAAAATAAAGTTCTCTTTCTTTCCTCCAGAACTCTGCTACTCAGACAGCAGTAACATGCTCTGGCTTCCTGAGAGATCTGATCTGAGAGATCTGAGAGCTGGACACGTTTCAAAGAATAAGTCGTATCTTGCTCTCGATAAAATGAAAGTTTGCTTTATTATTTCAAAAAATATGACTCTTAAAACGCTTTCTTTCTTTCTTTTTATCGAGAGCAAGATACGACTTATTCTTTGAAACGTGCCCAGTTTCCATCAGATCTCTCAGAAAGGCAGAGCATGTTACTGCTGTCTGAGTAGCAGAGTTCTGGAACCTTAAAACAGGCCGCTGCAGCGTGTTTGATTGGTTATAGTTCCTCTTATCAGTGCTAGTGCTGGGAGATGAAGCACTTGTGTCGCATGGCTCAGTATCCTTGAGTATGTCTGTTACATTATTGTTGTCTGATCTGGAGTCGAGGACTGAGTGAGCTCATCCATAAATGATATTCACTGCACTTGGGGGAACAAACATTTCCTCATCTCGCCAAATCAGTTGCTCTTCCTCTTCTTGATAGCACGAGATTTCACTGTTACTGGGGCCATGAACTGTGGGATAGACTTAGACCACAGTATGATAACATCTCTCACTACTGTGTCCATTATCACACTCATATCAACACTTCTAGGATCTTTTCCAGTGGAGATAACTTTTTCATCTCTTATCTGCAACGCTTTCTTAAGAGCAGATCTCAGGGTTGGGAGCTCAGTCTCCAGCATGTCTCTCCCTTTCCCCAGGTAATTTACCAACCCTAAGGTCAGATCCTTTCTCGTCTTGAGAGCTATCAAATAAGATAGGTTTCTGTAGGGGAGATAAGAATGAGTTTTGCATACAAAATAAATTCACAATCATGTACCGGTGTTACTGATGAAGCAACTAACAAAGCATGGATGGCGTGACTAGTTAGAATGAGCGGGAAAGTAAACACATCAAATATATCTTGGTGATTTGTTTAATCAAGTCTGCTAAATGTGTAGATATACCTAAGCTTTACGAAGCTCAGGTTCTGAACACTGAGTGATTTCGCCGCTTTTTATCCATTTATTTTCGCGTTCAGATTTTATCAAGTGCACGTGCCAGGGACGGATCCAGGGGAACCAATCTGGTCCCTGAACGCAGTGACATATTGCCCAGTTTTAGCAGATTTAGACCGATTTTTATAAACAAATCGTGTTTTATCATTGTTTGTCCTGGATCCCCCTCCCCCAAAGGGGCACTAGAAACGTCCCTGGCACGTGCAACCTGAACTTTTGGTCTGCATGGCTGAACTTGATAGCTCGCGATCGCTCGAAAGCTCACACTGCCTGCGAGAGTCGGAATTATCCTAAAACTTCTCTACTCATAACTTCAAAAACACATATGCTCGTTTTTGCGACCTTTTAAGTAATTTGTGACCAAAATGTATTTGAAGAAAGTGTCTTAGAATTGAATTTCGCATAATAAAATCGTAGTACCGAGTTAAAATATGGAAATTTTATTTTTCTCATGAGTATGACCCACCCTACTCTCCATTCACAACTCTTTGCCCTCTTCCTGTGAGCCAATCTCTGAGCCAATCCAACAGCGTATCGTCAATTCCCATCGCTTTCACTTTTTCGAGTAATCTTCGGTGTTCAACCTTGTCAAAAGCCTTACTAAAGTCATAGAAGATGACATCGACCGGATGGTCTAGGTCAATCCATTCCAGAACTTTCCACCAAAATTCGATCAAATTAGTCAAACATGACCGACCAGATCAAAATCCATGTTGTGATGATCCGATTAGCTCATGCCGTTTACAAGTGCTCCAAAATATGGTCTTTCACTATTTATTCCATCAGCTTCATGCTTGTGACTGTCAGGTTTACAGCCTATAATTTGCAGGCATAAACCTGCTTCCCCTTTAAACAAAGGGACTATTTCCGCATCTTTCCAGTCCTTTGGAATTACTTTCTCTTACATGGATCTCTCAAAAAGCATTGCCAGGGGCACACAAACCTGATCCGTGATCTCCTTCAGCACTCTGGGTGGGATTCCATCCGGCCCTCCTGACGCCTCACTACGCAGATTATCAATTTTCTTCTTCACATTTTCAGCCGTGAAAGCACACAACCCAAAGTATCACTGTCTCTAACTCGTTTTTCATGCTTGGGATAGACCTATTGTAGACCTATTATCTTCAATTGTAAATACTTTGGAGTATTCCTGATTCAACAGGTCAGCTTGGGCATTGTTTACAATTAAAGTGCCATTTTCATCCTTTAAAGAGCCTACTTTCACTCTGTAACCTCGCTCTCCCTTTAGGTACTTAAAAAACTGCTTCTTCTTCACCTTGCTTTCCATCGCCACTTTCCTTTCCAAATTTCTCCTTGCATTTCTGACACTCTTCTCAACTTCCTTCTCTGCATTCTTGCAGGCTTCTCGGTCTGTTTCTTTGCTCACCCGCCAAAGTCTTTTCTTCGTTTCTATTAACTTCCAAATCTTGTGCGTCATCCACATGGGCTTCTTCCGCACTCCTATTTCTCTCCATGGAATGTTCACATCCATAGCTGCCGTAATCTTGGCCCTAATAGAGCTCTATACATATTTCTTCGGTATCCTTCCCTTCCAGCTCCACTTTCCAGTCAATTTCCATCATCCTCCTTAATCGTTCTTTATCAATATTTCCATAATCTCGCCGTTTTGCTTTGCTTTTCCTCAATGTGACTTCAATTTCTACCTGGGTTATCAAGATCTCGTGATCACTGCTACCCAAACGACCGTCCTTTTTGCCTCCACGATCATGTTTTCTGTCGAACTCAAGACCAAATCCAAAGTGTTCCCACCTACGTGCGTCTCATCTCGGGTATGTTGCGTCAAAATTTCGATTCTATCGTTTCAAGAAATGCTCTGCCTCTTGAATCGCTAGAACCTTCATCCCATTTATTACTGGAAAGTTGAAATCCCCAAACAACACGTATCGACCCTGTAACGGTAAGATCCATTCATTAATCATCTGGTCATTGTCACATGATGAATTTGGTGACCTATAAACCAAATATAGCCGACTAGTGTCTCCTGTGGCTCCCTTGATTCATATTCCTCCGACTTGCACAAAGTCCGTTCGACATTCTAATTCTAACGCATATATATATATATATATATATATATATATATATATATATATATATATATATATATATATATACAGATTTCACATACATGAGAAAGCCTCCTCCTCCCCCATTTTATGTGTCTTCCCTGTCTTTACGGACGAGTAATTGATGACCATCAATCCTAAATAAGCTGTCCTCTATTGATGAATTCGTCCAACTTTCCGTCAGGAAGACTAAGTCCGGATTTTACTGAGCCACCATAGCCTTCAACTCAGTTTCTTACTTAACACAGATTGGCAATTGGTGCAAAACAGTTATTATGGCTTTTCTATCTTCACTTTCTCCTCCTCTCTGCC
This sequence comes from Lepas anatifera, assembly GCA_034440635.1. Lineage (NCBI taxonomy): Eukaryota > Metazoa > Arthropoda > Thecostraca > Lepadidae > Lepas > Lepas anatifera. The sequence goes on along the minus strand of JAOTON010001713.1, from coordinate 1,276,440 downwards.
CGTCCAAACGATTCTTCTCCTTCCTCGCCGCCCTACCACAATCCATCTTCCGTTTTTTCCTCCTCTCTTGCCTTTTTTGTTGTTTCTTCCGCTCCCTTCCTCCTTTCATCTTCTTTTTTCTTCTCCTGTCTTTGCCTGGGCGTCATATCAGGGGAAATGAAAACTTTCTTCCACCCCTCTCTCCTTGCCAGTTTTCTAGCATTGTTGAGTATTATTTCCCTCTTTTCTCCATCCTTTACCGTGATTATCAGAGGCCTCGGCTTGCCATCTTCTCTAATCTTACCTGCTCTAAACTTGACCTCTACTTCCTCCTCCTCTTCCCCAACACTTATATTCTCCCACAGATCTTTGACTTTTGCAGCGTCATCCCGGATCCTTGCTTTCGCCTCCTTCTCCTTATTCTCCTCTAATTTGTGAGTGACAATGTTTTCGATCCGTTCATCTCTTTCTTTCAGTTCCTCTTTCACTTCTTCCTTTGCTTTTGTCAATCCCGTCTCCACCTCCTTAATTCTACCTTTATACTGCCCGAGCTCTCTCGGGCAGTTAAATTTGACATATTAAATGTAGAGTTTTATTTTTTATTTTCTCTTCATGTTTAAAATAAGAACATTGTTCCAGCGCCGGCACCATCTACCTCCTCTCCACGGTGGACGTCGCCGAGGTCCCCCACTGCAACAACGGGTGCAGGGCGGTCGGCTGGATTCCGGGGTCTGAGGCCCAGGCCATGTGGAGCCCGCAGAACAGGTCGTCAGTCTGGGCAGGGAAGATCAAGGCGGCCACGGGGGGGGCAGAGGGCTGAGAACACCTGTGGCGACCAGGTGCAACAGCTACTACCACTCCATAAAACGCCTCGTGGAGCTCGTCCTGAACAAGCAGGAGGTGAGGATCGGCATCAACAACATCCTGTCCGGCCAGGGCTTCGTCAGCGAGGCCACCGAGTTCATCCAGGAGAAGCTGCAGGCGATGACTGCTGTCGCCAGCTGCCTCGACAGGATGCAGTCTGACACCATGGCCTACATGGGGAACTCTCTCTCTCTCCTGGACCTTATCCTCCTGAAGCAGCGCCTGGAGACTGTCACCAGCCACAGATACTGTCACCAACCACAGCCTGAACCTGAAGTACGCAGGCAACCTGGTGGAGACCTACTGGAGCAAGACGGCCATCACCATGACTTTAACACAGGTACGATAGAAACATAGAAATCTTGAATGTTTGTCTCTGATAAAAAAATTTGGTCACAAAAATGACCCCATAATACTCTACAGCCTTTAAACACTTGTTAAATCTTTAAGGTTATACTTAATATGGAATAATATTCAATACATGTTTTGTGCTTAGATTGGGACACCTTTCCGAAGAGGAGGACCGATTGACGGCCACAGCCTGCCCACCATCAACTGCATCAACCAAATGGCCTACACCACCATCAACAATAGGGTGATCAGGGAGATGGTCGACATTGTCAAGCCTGACAGTGCCCAGGAGGAAGCTGCTGATACAAGCGACAAGTACTTCTGCTACGACGACCTGTATGGGGGGCCTGGGGGCCCTGCTACCGACGCCACCGCCACCAGCCAGCACGCCCTGGAGGAAAGCATCAAGTATTCAGCCATCAACTACGCGAGGCCAGGGAGCATGTGGTCAAGACGGAGCACTTTCCCCGAAGGCCACCGGGAGGCCTGAATGAAGCTGTTCATCCAGTACAACACCGCCCTCCCCAGCTCCGCGGCAGCAGCGAGGTCGTTCAGCACAGTCCGCCCCAAGAGGTCCTCCTTGAGAGCCGGCAAATTCGAACAGCTGGTGCTGCTCAAGGGGAACAACAGCATGTTCAAGGCCGCCTTGAAGGAGGACCTCAAGAAGAGCCCCGACACCGACCAGGACCAGGAGTAAGAAGAAGAAGAAGAAGAAGAAGAAGAAAAAAAAAAAAAAAAAAAAAAAAAAAAAAAAAAAAAAAAAAAAAAAAAAAAAGAAGAAACACAGCAAGACCAAGCCAGCTTTATTTATGTTATAGTCAGTTAGATACTTTATTAGTTGTTATGCTTAAAATGTTTTTTAAAACATTTACAACATCAAAAAAGGTTGCTAAGGGCTCAGAAATACTAAAAGAAATGCTTAAGAGACTCTAAAATGTAAATACAGGGTTAACATAGGTGTTTTATGGGCTAAAGGATATATTAAAAGGCTTTTAAAGGTTTTGTTATATAAGGGCTTTTTTAATCTACCGTACCGAAATACTGAGTCATTCGCAAGATTTTGGAAACCTACCGAAATACCGAACCGAATGGCCCATTTTCATCTACCGAACACCAATACCACCGGCAGAAAAAAATAACAAATCCCTGCTCTGCAAAACACTGTTTCTCTCTAAAAAGACTACTTGCAATTCATTCTGGCACATAAGTATGGTATGCATTGATAAGTATCGATATGTATGAACCTGATATTCTCGGTGTTGTAGTTGACGATGGTCGGGATGAAGCTGTCCTTCATGAGTACGCCTCGGATGGCCTTCCAGTCGGAAGTCTCTTCGCCGAGGAACAGGCAAATGGACTCCAGTGCCATACGTACCATCGGCGGAGGCATGCTCATCGTCCGCAGCTCCACCAGGTTCTGCTTCTTGATCGACTTCACAGCTGCCGAGCAAGCAGCAGTATATAACCAGGGCATGTGTATCTGGTGCATAACTCCTTCACAAATTTAGCCTACTTTGGGAGTCGCTGGGATGTACCCTAAGGAAGCAACTAGGTATTCAGGGCAATACAAAAAATTATCCCGTTAACGAAGGAAAGGAAAGTGCATTAATACAAATACAGAAACCGCAGTTTGAATATACCCATTCCCATCTCTTCTGCACTCTATCTTTAACCCGCGCCCCACGGGGGGCCATCGATGCCCCTAACTCCGAGAAATATGGAGGTTAGCGCAAATCTGCAAAGTACATTAGAAAGCTCGCGTGAATTCAGTAAGAAATTACTTTGCATGTTTAAGCGCTCAGATCAATGGTTTGACTTCCAGAGGTCAAGTTAGGTCAAGATAGGCTATTTTCACTCAAATATGCAATGCTTAAGTGTGTGTGTGTGTGTTGGGGTTTAGGGCGCACCAGCGACTAGGCTATGTCGCGCCCATCATTATAGTGGCTTCTCAGATGCTAAAAATCAGTTCAGTGTTCTAAGTTCACAAGTGCAGCCATTTAAAGTTTAAACAACACTCACCACTTTGTCTAGCTCTACTTGGGTTATAGATGACGTCAAAGCCCACCCCGGTCAAATATGCTAAAACGCGTTTGAAATCGACTGCTGCCCTGTCACCGAGAATGTCTGGTATGGATAGTCCGCGGATAAATCAATTTCTGATTTCACGCAACCCCGCACAGACTTCTGAATCCGACAGGACATGCCTAACGCTTAGTTGTTCATCAGAGTGGGGGCATATGCTTGGGTCGGAGCGAGACAGATAGTGCCTTTGAGTGATATAGGTGTGGCCAATGCATGCAATGCTTAAGCAAACTGGGCATAACTCTTACGCCATTAAGAGTCATTGAGATCTGGTAACGAACATTTGATAGGAAAATACCGGACCCTTTTCCGCCATGTGGAACGTAATGACCTCCCGCCAGTGGTTTGACCTCCAGAGGTCACCTCGTGACCTCACATGACCTGAGTTCACGAAAGGTCAGAAAGTGACCTTGCCGTATATCAAATGAAAGCCAGTGACGAGACATACACGATGATGTCTGATTCACCGCTCTAGCTTAATTAGGTCAAGTTATTGTCAAAATACTGTTTTTGACCCTGGTGACCTGGGATGACCTCGGCGAGGTCAAAGGGCAAATATGACCCATGGGATCCGTGAAATGGTGTACAAGAACGCTTTTCGGAGCAAGCTGAGCATTTGCAATCGTTTTTGTGACTTTTAGATCATAAGACAGCTTTTCCCCGTGCTTTTTCAATGGGATGTCACCTCGTGACCTAACCTCAGGTCCCGAAATCGAAAAATCCCCGATATACATCTTGTAGACCCCGGAAGGGTCATAAAGTGTAGGAAGTTTCAAATCGATCGACTTAGAAACGTAGCTCCTATAGAGCTCAAAATTTGAAGTGAGGTGACCTTGGTTGACCTCGCCTGGTGACCTGACCTTGGGTGACCCAGGGTAAAAATTTTCAGGGTTGGTGGGGAAAATGATGGGGTGACAGGTAGAGCCCTCAACCGCGTTGCTGCGCCTCGTCGTTTTTCTGCTATCCCGAAAAAATTAGGGGGCCCATTGATGGTCCCCGGTGGGGCGAGAGTTAACACCGTTACGTGCCTCGATGACGACTCTCTCTCTCTCTCTCTCTCTCTCTCTCTCTCTCTCTCTCTCTCTCTCTCTCTCTCTCTCCTCACCATTCTGTGCCTCTATGACGGCCGGCTCCACCCCCGCCAGCTCAGCCACCACGCTCTCGCGTTTGTTGGCGATGGCGCGTGTCTGCTGCTCCAGCTGCGCCTGCACCTCCTGCGAGTGCACCTTCTGCCGCTCCGCCTCCTGCTGGTCCAGCACCATCTGACGCAGCTTCTGGTTGGCGGCGTCGTTCTTCTGCTGCAGCTCCTGCGCAATACCAGGTAAGCGGCGTCATGCAAGCACGTGAGAAAGGTTCACTTCTTGAAATAATGAAGAAATGCTTTGTTGTCTGGACTGTTGTGAAAATAGTTTCAAAGACGGTTTGATCACGACAAGAACATGCGCCCATCACCGAAATGAAGTAAAGTTACAACATAAATTGTCATTATCTTTCACAATACCTACATTAAAGGGAGATACGCGAAAAAATTATTGGCCAGATCAAAAGGTCACAAAAAGTTGTTTCAGAAGTCCTATTCTCATTTTTTGCGAATTTCGCCTGCAAATGCCTTAAAATTGCTCTCAAAGTCAACAGTTCTAGACGACTTTACCGGTACACCTCTTATCGATGTAAATGACGTACCCCGGGCTAAGGCTACCAAATTCCCTAAAAAACCGGACCCATTTTTCCTAAGTAGTGACTTGAAAGTTTAAAACTATTAAATAAAAAGTTATTTTAAAAAAGCTACAGCCAAAAATAATATTAAAACAAAAATATAGGGCTTTTAAGAAATCACAATTGACCAATCAGAACGTACAGCCACCTCATAGGGGGTCACGTGACCTTTCTGACGCAAAAGTTTCGTCATCCTGGGGATGAAGCAGAAAACGACTCAAAACCCGAGGTATGAAACGGCTGAATACTTGAGTAATAATGTTTTTTCCGTTTCTAGGGCAAAATAATTCATTTTGTATTTTTTAAAGACTTTGTAAAATTAATTCAAATACAAATACAGGAGAACAGATATTTTTATTACAAAACATTACTTTTCAACTTTAAATAGCTTTCCAAAAGTAAGTGATGGGTGAAGGTTTCAGCATTTTATCGGAACTGTCAACCTATGTCGATAATAAGTGAGTGGCCTCCCAAAATTTTGCCGAAGATACAAAAATAATTGACAGTTTCGTAATTAGGATTTTTCAAATAGCAAGAAACCACAATAATAATTTTTTCGCGTATCTCTCTTTAATACAAGCTCCGAGCCCTCGCCACCACAAAGACAAACAAAGTGGCACATATATGACTGCCCGTGCTATAGGAGCCTATTTAACCGCTTCCGGCTACCAACGCTAAAAAAACACAACTCTTAAAATAGACAGTCTAAGCTTTCCAAACTGAGCCAGGTAGGCCCCGCCCACTGGCACTGGTAATTCCCCTCCCACCTCAGCAAATCGGGGAGAGGGTGGTGGTACCTGTGACTTCACGGCCAGCGACTTCTGCATCTCCTCCACCTGCTCCACAGTCTCGGCGATCTTGCTGAGGCCGACGTTCAGGTGCAGCTGCTGCTCCTCCAGCTCCGCCCGCTTCTCGTTGTACAGCTTCACGAAGTGGTTGATAAAGTCCAGGTAGTGACTGCGGACAGGGACAGAGGCCAAGTCAGGAGACACAGGCATCGGTACAGTGAGATGCACTTCACGTCCGCGCCGAGAAATGCATGAGATATATCCAAAATCATTCACATAGGACAATGCACGGAACAATGTGACCTGACAAGTGGCTTGTAGTCAATCACGCATGTAAAAATATGGCCATGCCCCCCCCGAAGAGGTCAACGTTTGGATATACCTAAAGAGAACACCGTTGGCCAATTTTCTTCAAAACACTAAGTTTTCCGACTGACGTCATTTTTCCGCGCCCACAAATGGTTGGATTGGATCTGCCTCTAATATCACAGACATATTCTAGATTAATTCGCTTGATGAATTTTAATCAATGAAAGAACGACCACAGCACCATGTAAGCCCACAGCTCTCTCCTCTCTCTCTTTCCCTCTCTTTCCCTCTCTCTCTCTCTCTCTCTCTCTCTCTCCACAGAGGCACCACTGACCGCGGTGTGATGGCAGTGGTACGCTGACCCCGCTTGGTCAGCCGCTGGTTGGCCCGGTGCAGGCTCTGGTGCACGTGCACGAATGCATTGACGATGGCATCGCGGTGCGTAGGCGGCTGCGGCAGCTCGTCGTAGGCGACCGGGAAGTAGTCCGGAGGTGTCCAGCTGGGCCGGTCCAGGTCCACACGGCTGGTGAACTCCCGGCCCACCTGAAGGGCGGCGGTGTCAGAGTACAGCAGGCAGCGGCCCACCTCAGGCCAGCCGCCACTGCCCTTATGATGCGGGGCGACACAAAAGTCGGCAGTTTAAGACCAGTGCTAATGGACCTGGGTGAAATATTCCCTTCGTCACTCAGATAATTCCAGAACAAAAAAGGCAATCCAATTTTGAACAAGCCTACGTGTTCATCCGAAGTCGTACCTCTAAAAATTCAGTCCCACCTGTCCGATGGCTTGGCTTTGGCACGACTCGACATCAGCTCAGGTGGTATTGGTTACTGTTAGTCCACTGCGCCAGCCATACCTGGAAGTAAGCTCCGTCGCTCCAGTCTCCGAACCAGTTGAGCACACATCGGTTGAACAGGGCCGGCGAGGTGGCCGCCCGGTCCTTGAGACCCTCTGAGCTGGGGTTCATGGTGAACACCACGTGCAGGTTGCGCATCACCTGCCCGGGGACGCCGCGTGAACGCTTGCGCACGTGACAACTACTGGTCCGTCCGCGGTGGCAATCACGCCAAACCAGCGGTGCTGCCACATCTCCCGTCAACCATCATTGCGTCAAGAGACAAAAACAAATCACCTGACAAGAGGAAAGTCGTTTCGACATTTGAATGCCTGGGAAGGTGAGCAGACCCAGTAAACAGGTGGGCTAGCGATTTGACCCCAGTTCACAATGGGCTACCTATTTTACCTTAACGCTGTCTTCTTCAACAGAGGTGCCTGGAAAACCCGGTAAAAGAGCCGTGCTGCAGCCCTTGTGCTTGCTCTAAAGCCAGCAGCTGTGCACATGATTGACAAAGATAAGACACTAGCAGCTACAGCACAGTGGCTAGGGTGGTGGATTTTCTGGCGTCGGCTCGGAGTGCCAGCCTGCTGACCTGACTGGTGAACCACTTGTAAAGCTCCTCATTGGAGTCGAGCATCAGACCGTCCCGCTGACTGCCCTCCTTGCACTGGGTCATCAGCGCTGAGGCCTCGTCACCTGGCCAGTCACGCGCCGACATCAACACATCGGTGCGCCGCCGCTCGGTTACAAGACAGTAACACTTCAGACAACTCTCAACAGCAACGTAATAACACTGAAATTCAAAGATAGGAGACAACATGTGGACCAGACTCGAGGAAATGAAGAGCGCATTTGGAGTGAACCAACCATAAATAAACCAAAATAAAACACGACTAAGAGGAGTCTGGAGGAGGTGAATGAGGAGTCCTGAAAGGCAGCCCCAGTGAAACGGTGCCGTCAACGGCTGTGCGCGTGTCTCACCCTCGAACAGCCCCGGCACCTCGCCGTTGGCCAACAACGTGTTCATTCTCTCCAGGAAGCTGGAGTCCAGCATGTTTGACTCGTCCAGGATGAAGCAGATCTTCTCGCCCTTGCAGCCGGAGCGGCGCAGCACCGTGCGCAGGTCCTCGTCAAAGTCCTCGGCCGTATACTTGTTGTGCACCTGCCGGCCAGCGTACATCTGAAGCATCTGAAATCGACGGTGCGATAGGAGACTGCAGCCAACCCCACACAGCTCACAAAAACCAACAAATCAATGCCCCATTTTTGCCACAGCTGGACAGTAACGGCGGAACGTCCGAATTCAAGGGGGGACAATGAGCTTTTTAACCCATTTCTTTCCATTCAACGCCATAGGGTGAGTGCTAAAATTTATGATTTAAGGGGTACACCATGCCTCGGTGCCCCCCCTCGTTCCGCCGCCAGTGCAGTTGGATTCAGGCCGCGGATTCGTCTCATAAAAGTTACAGTTCTCTAGTTCTAGTTTTCTCTGGACTAGTTCTCACAAATTGTGTCAATGCCAGTGAGCCTTACAATACCCGGTGCATTCGCTGAGCAGTGATTTTCCTCCACAACAACGCTTTCCAAAGAAACTTGAATATTTCCCGTTAGATCCGAGTCACAACGGTTACTATTTCTCGTCCATTTTGGGCATCCAAACAACTGAATAGCGCGCTGCAGACCAACGTTTCGGCACTTGGGAAATAACACCGAAAACATACAGCCCTTGCTGCTGTTTCCCCGCAGCCGCCGCACCTTGATCTGGAATACAGACAGTCCATTCATCCAGGCCACGAATCTGGAGAGGGTGGTCTTGCCGGCGCCGCTGACGCCGATTAGCAGCAGGTGGCCCTGCGGCTGCCGATAGATGCGGTCGATGCGCAGCACGTGGTCCAGCACCTCGTTGAACAGCACCAGTGGCACGTCCAGCTCCTCCTCGTAGAAGACCTGCCGAGACCGGCCCGGTCAGTGCATAGAAGAGGCCACGCCTGGGCAGAGCTGACAAAAGTGCTCATCAAAGTCCGGACGAGGGTACCCAACGACACACAACGTTTTATTCCATTGCTGTCAAATATATCATGTCCACGTATTATACGAATTAATACAAACAGTGTCATACATTCGACACAATCTCAACCAATTCATGGCGCCATCGCAAACAGGAATGCGAGAACATTCCTGTTTGATGCAACAGTTGCATCACCATGTGAACCCCATACATAAGTCGTGGTATGACCCAAGACAGCGACAAACACTTACCTTTCCTCCACGGGTCCCAACATTGATTACACTGGTCAACAAAATTTAACTTTTGCCGTGGATCCATTATAAAATAGTCCGTTTCTATAGTAATTTGTGGCGCTGAACACCAATCTGGCAGCAGAAATGCCGTATCAGATCAGAATTTTGAGATCCAGTATGCATGTGTGTCGTCTTTGCCCAAGCCGACTTGGCATCAGTGACATTGACAGTGCAAAACCCACGAGGTCTAGGAAACTGAACGTTTAGGTGTTTGTGGAGGCTAGGGTATTCTACCTTAAACCCGATTTTCATAGACCTAGGTCAATATATTCAAAGTAAAACGAGACCATATAGGTCAAATTCTGTACGTGCAGGGTAGTCTATGGGAAATGCCGTGATTATGCGATGAGAAGCCGGATATGGAGAGAAAGTGGCCTAAAGTAACAGAGGAAAGGTCTGAGGTAATGTTCTCTGAAACTTTAAGACCAAGGCCGTTCAAGCCCATTGACCTTTGACGTCAAAATATTACATTTTCCATATAACGTGTACTGCAACCAGCACTATGGCAACCGTCGGGCGGAAAATAAGGTTTGTCCTTGACCCATGACCTTTGTCTTGAACCTGCGACTTTGAGCTCAAGACTGAGTGACCTAGCGTATGATGTCATAGCATGATATACGTTATATTAGGCGGCGTCATCCGAACCAAAGGCACTAGGGTCAATGACCTTGAAATGGTGGTATGACCTTGACCTGTGACTTTTTACTTAGACTCGACCTTCAAGGGAGGTGACTGACATAAAATCCTCATCATATAATGTTGCAACGTCACCTCTCGGTCTACAATACCGGCGAGCTTGAGCGACCGAGCGCAAACCTTGTTCAATGTACAATGTTCATGCACTTCAATGCGAGGTAGTCTTTCGTTGCAATAAATTCACATGTATATTGATAAGCTGCATTGTCCGGGTGCAGATAATCCGGATTCTCGACATCCTTGATCTATATTTTTCCACAAAAGGCTAGGCTGATGACAGTGTGATGAAAGTGTAGGGGCTATACAACAGGTATGCTCTGGAGAAGAAACCAGGTCCGATGGCAAAAAACGGTTACTAAATCTGAAATCAGCGGTATCGAAGTAGGCAATAACAGGTGTCCACGTGCCGGATCCATTTTGGCTGTTGACCAGTGTTATCGATTGTTGATTCTACGAGTTGCACATTATATTCGCCAGCTAAATACCTTGTAAGACTGCCCAGCCGACTAGTTGACCCCCTGCCAAAGAGGCCCACTACCACACTCCCGGTTCGAGCAAGCTGCGCGTAAGCACCTTCAGTCTGGCCTTCACGTGCTCCCTCAGCTGCTCCTGATCCACCGGCAGGTAGTCCTTGGACAGCCAGTTGCTGTAGAGGATCGGCCGTTGCAGCGCCCTCTCTCGGTCGATGTTGGGGAAATGCCGCAGTGCCACCTGGTCGACATTCTCACTGGTCCAAGATCGCTCCTCGTCGTACACCAGCCGGTCCTGGAAGAGCCGCAGCGCCTCGTGCGCCCACAGACGTACCAGGTCCTCCACCGAGGCCGCCTCCACCGGTCTGCCGCAGAGTGTCACAGGCAGTGGACGGATACGTGGGAGGAAATACTCCTGGGCGTGAGGCGGCCGCAGAGTGTCAGAGGCAGGGGGCAGATACGTGGGGGGCGATATTCCTGGGCGTGAGGCGGCCGCAGAGTGTCAGAGGCAGGGGGCAGATACGTGGGGGCGATACTCCTGGGCGTGAGGCGGCCGCAGATGTCAGAGGCAGGGGGAGATACGTGGGGGCGATACTCCTGGGCGTGAGGCGGCCGCAGAGTGTCAGAGGCAGGGGCGGATACGTGGGGGCGATACCCTGGGCGTGAGGCGGCCGCAGAGTGTCAGAGGCAGGGGCGGATACGTGGGGGCGATACTCCTGGGCGTGAGGCGGCCGCAGAGTGTTAGAGGCAGGGGGCAGATACGTGGGGGAGATACTCCTGATGCCGTTGGAAGGCGAAAAGCAGTAAGTCCTGGTTTTTGGAACACGAAAAATTTGCCAGGACAGCCGAAAACGTGTTTTTCTCTGTTAAGCTCGTATTTGAACAAATTTCTATCGAGATTTTATACCACTGGATTCCACAGACTATGAGGAATTTTGTTCTACGGGTTAAAATTGTATTTGTTATATGGTTTTCGAAATAATCGAGAAAAAATTTTTGCCTTACGATGCCTCACTGCTATTGTTTCTAAGATTATCAGGCAAAAAGCAGTTAGTGGTTTGGTCGTCAGGCAAAAAACAGTAAGCCCAAAATTCATTCATTGCAACGTCAGGCGAACAGCAGTAACTAAAAACCTCATTCATTCTCGCATCAGGCAGAAAGCAGCATGATGAAAGTTAACTTGTTAAGAACCACTTCTTTCAGGTCATTTCATGTGCCAATGTTGCATTTGATCTAGACCATGCGGTGCTCCCTGTAATTGGGCAAGCGTGCCTGTTGGGAGTGGCCCTAATCAATAAAATTGTTGCACCCATGGCGTAACACGCGAAGTGGAGAGGGGTGATGGTGTAGTCCTCCGGGCTGGCCTACGACCGGCGTAGCCGACAGGCTCTCGGTGTCTGAGGTAGTATCGGGTCAAGGCCACCACGGCCCCGCCATCCCGGAGCTACGCCGGGTTTGGGTGGATGGTGCCGAAAAGGTGGAGCCGCAATTTCCCCCCCCATGCACGGGCACCGGAGCAGAACGTGCTCGGGTGTATCCGGGCCCTCGCGGCAGACGAGACAGTGCGTAGCAGGGCGCACCAGGTCCGCGCATGGTTGACAAGGACAAGTAGGAAGACGGCTCTGACACCCGAGACGGCACCCGAGCACGAGCAAGTTATGCGGCGGAGGTTTTTTTTAAATAAATTTTGTCCAAGTTGTTCCCAATACGGCTGCTGGAGTCGGAGTCTCACTAAAGTAAAACACACAACTACAAGGTATTCCAAGTTAACCACACACAGGCGCGCCAGATCGTTTGATACGTCGGAAAATGGACGTCCAGTGTGTGTGTGGTTTATAGGGCGCTGGCATAGGCATTCGGGGGCGTCCAACGTTAACCACATACCACTCTACAGTGGAGTGCCCACACACGGGGTCCGTACTCGTAGCTTGGCGGTCCACAAACTACTCGGCTACGGTAATGCCGGTACGGCTCAAAAACGGACGTAAAGGCCGGTTCCGGAGCTAGCTTAATCGTCACTATACCGAACACGTTGCCAACTATCAAAAGCGCGAACCCTGGCCAGATTGACATGCCCTATCGGGGTCGTGGGGGCGCCGCCCAAGGTCGAGTGCAGCTAGTCTGTACATAGAACGATGGGGCGCTGACGAGCGCCGCCCATTACAGTGGCTAGCGCTGCTGCAGTAACGACCCGGCGCAAGTGCTCGTAGCCGGCGTACCAGTTTCTTCGGAAAATCACCTCCCCACATTCCTCGAGCCTCGCTCCAGAGTCAGGTGGCCGGTGGCAGGTGCCAGTGCTCCCGCGGCGGCACGGCGCTGCGCATCGGAGTACTCCGGTCGTCGGGCGAATCAGGGTGGGACACGGGTTCCCACCCAGGAGGAATAGTTTCGCTATGGGGACATACCACCCTTCCAGCGCCTCGCGCCAAAGCCCAGCCTGTGTTGATCAGGCCTTGGCGTGCAGGCCGCCATACAGGGTGGGCCGCCTCCCAAGGCGGCTGAGCCACACCTCATGCCAAAGCTACCCGACCTGAGGTCGTGAGGCAAGCCTCTCAAACTGGTCTGGCGGGGTCACAGGGCAGCCGTGATGTCCAGGCGGCAGGAGTATGCCCAGGAGCTCCAGTGACTGGGCTGCAGGGGCAGCCTGCCGTGGCGGCGTACTATTACCACGACTGTCGCTGGCCACCTACGGCTCTCTAGTCCCCAGGCGATGTCATCCTGCAGAGCTGGGCGATGCGGGCTTCTAGAGGTGGAGAAGCGTTCCAAATAAACCCTTCAAAGTTACCGAAGCTCAGCCCCCCACGGACGTACGTCCACCTGATGGAGAGGTTCTGGGCGTCCTGGTAACCACACACGAGCGACGGTGTCGACAGCCGGTTGGCGCGATCTGGCAGGTCAACGGGGCACAATGCTCAATGTAGCCATGTCATCGCGCACATATACACCTGTCCGAAACGCGCAGGAAAGTCCGCCGACCAAGGTAATCCGGGTTGGGCAGGACCGACCCCTTCGGCAGACAAGCGAAGTAACCCCATCCCCGATAGGACGGGGATGCCTGGCCACAGAGAATGTAACGTCATAAATAGTAGCCTGTTCAGTTGTAGTTGATGATATTTAACGGGAAAGAAGCAGGAGTTTTTTCAACGAACCCCCTTCGTTGTAATTACAGTTTGGAACGTTTTGCTCCCGGTCAGGAGGCACCGTCCCCTCGTAAAGGGTCACCAGTTAATATCATCCCCTCGAGCACCCAGTATACGCCGCCGCAAGGGAACAGCTGGAGAGGCCCGGGCCCCGACGGAAAAGCGATTTTGGGGAGTGAAGTCAAAGGTACTCACGCCGGATTTATTTGCATTCAGGGATTTGAATATCAGTATTCTAAGACTCATCAAAGCTTGTGTAACCAAGGTGTAGTCTCGAATGTTTTGCTTCGCGACCTTACACACATACACTTTTTTAAATTATAAATTTTGTCCAAGTTGTTCTCAGTTCGACTGTTGGAGTCGGAGTCTCACTTAAGTCATCAAGGGACTTGTCACGGAGACCCCGACCCCACCACCCGAACGAGCAACTCCCACAATGAAGGGTTGATTTAGAAGCCAAAGTTTAACGCCCACAAAGCACAGGGACAACCGCCCCGCTCAGGTCACCCTCTCACCAGTCAGTTGCCAGCCGACCTGTACGTCGGGTAAACTATTGAGCGCCGGAGCGTCTCAGGGGAACCGATCCCAAGCCTGGACATACACTGCCACTGCATGCTTCTGAGCAGCGGATCGGAGCCCAACGCTCTACCAACTGAGCTACCGGGGCGGCAAAGACACTTATATTCTATAATTGAGTTTTTCTCTAACGTCATGAATTTTATTTCCCTAACTTATTTTATCTACATTGAAATCAACTCACTTGACACACACAAGCACAACTGGACCAAACAGGGGTCTGGGTGGCGCAGTCGGTTAGCGCGCGCACTCGGCTCGGCCTGCAGCATTCTCGAAGTGTTCGAGGTTCGGGTTCGAGGAGCCCGCCCAGAGGCAGGATTTGAAAGCTAACTCATTCCTCCTCCCCCTACGAGGCTATATGTTCTATAATAGATCTAGATCTATGATCTATATCTCAGCAGTTGGTGCGTCGTTAAACCCCAAATAGTATAACCGGACCAAACATTGTGCGGCTTGAGCACACCTTCCAAGATTTTTCAAACCGCTTCTTTGATTGGCTAACATTTCAACAAGCTTCCCTGTAATTGGTGATAGAAGCCTTTGCTTGACGACGTTGTGTCACCCCCAGTTCTGAAAATCGTCCGAATTAGTTGAAAGCGGGCTACTGCTTTTTGCCTGACGAAGCACACCCTGTTCATGATGCCTACTGCTTTTTGACATGCCAAATTTGGTCATATTTTCAAAAATATTGATTTAAAAAAAATTGCCACCACCACAAAACGCGCCGCAGCGAGAGTTTTCCAATGATACCAAAAACAAAAAACCGACAAAAATTGGACTTACTGCTTTCTGCCTTCCAACGGCAGCCTGGGCGTGAGGCGGCCGCAGAGTGTCAGATGCAGGGGGCAGATACGTGGGGCGATACTCCTGGGCGTGAGGCGGCCGCATAGTGTCAGAGGCAGGGGGCGGATACGTGGGGGGCGATACTCCTGGGCGTGAGGCGGCCGCAAAGTGTCAGAGGCAGGGGCGGATACGTGGGGGGCGATACTCTTGGGCGTGAGGCGGCCGCATAGTGTCAGAGGCAGGGGGCGGATACGTGGGAGGCGATACTCTTGGGCGTGAGGCGGCCGCAGAGTGTCAGAGGCAGGGGGCGGATACGTGGGGGCGATACTCTTGGGCGTGAGGCGGCCGCAAAGTGTCAGAGGCAGGGGGCGGATACGTGGGGGGCGATACTCTTGGGCGTGAGGCGGCCGCATAGTGTCAGAGGCAGGGGGCGGATACGTGGGAGGCGATACTCCTGGGCGTGAGGCGGCCGCAAAGTGTCAGAGGCAGGGGGCGGATACGTGGGGGGCGATACTCTTGGGCGTGAGGCGGCCGCATAGTGTCAGAGGCAGGGGGCGGATACGTGGGAGGCGATACTCCTGGGCGTGAGGCGGCCGCATAGTGTCAGAGGCAGGGGGCGGATACGTGGGGGGCGATACTCTTGGGCGTGAGGCGGCCGCAAAGTGTCAGAGGCAGGGGGCGGATACGTGGGGGGCGATACTCCTGGGCGTGAGGCGGCCGCATAGTATCAGAGGCAGGGGGCGGATACGTGGGAGGCGATACTCCTGGGCGTGAGGCGGCCGCATAGTGTCAGAGGCAGGGGGCGGATACGTGGGGGCGACACTCCTGGGCGTGGGGCGGCCTGGGAAACATTCAGGCTGCCACACAAATTGGGATCAGGGCAGTGATGGCGATACAACAGCGCCATGGTGCACCTAATAGCCAAAACCACACGCGTTTCAAGATCTCGCGCAGAGAACAACGGCGTGGAAGCTTAATCTCGGCAGGACGTGAAGCTCGCCACACAAAATATGACGACAAAGAAGCCATGTAGGAGTCTGGACAGTGACTGCAGTGTGTTTTGTGCGGTTGTCAGCTTACCGGATGGCCTCGCAGATGCCGCGCACCCAGCGCGTCATCTCGCGGGGCGAGTACACATAGTGCGGCTGCATGTCCTGGGTGAAGCGCGCCTGCGAGCGTAGGTAGAACTCCACCATGGCCGAGGTCAGTGGCTCGGCGTAAGGCTTCAGCGCAGGCTGCATCCGCAGCATAGCCCGGTTGAACGTGCCGTAAATCTGAGCAGCGGAAAGGCATCAGTTGGTGAGGCATCACTAGCGGCGGCGGGAGGGGAAGGCCGTAGTGCTAGCACAATCTCCTCTTCTCCAAGTACCGATCCGCTCATCTGCGAGACTTTATGGAAACACTTCAATAGCATTCAGCAAGCCGAGGTCGAATAAAAAACAAGATACACACAACACCAATGCAATACGGTGGCGAGGTGACTGTTGTTGAGCGGCGCGCCGGCAGTAGCGGGCCCCTCACCCGGCCACTGCACCCACTGACTTGTTTGAGGGAGGTCTCGCCGGGGTAGTCGACATACACGACCGGCACGTGGCGCAGAAAGCGGTGCGACAGCGGCTTCCGGCCCGGGTCCGTCGGCGGGTTACAGGCGCCCACAAACTGCGCACACACCAGGCTGCCGTTACACAGCACCCACAGTCAAGGCGTCCTAGCACACTAGCCCCTACAGTCAACTCAGTCATACAGCATTCCTTTCACGCACACAAGATTGCTCTGTAAAATACGAGGCCAGAGAAGGTTTTCTTACAACAGCACGTCCCCAATAGCGATAAGAGCCGCCAAGTCTCATTCCCTCCTCCCCTTCTTTATACCCTGACTGGTCATATCACATTCAAGGTCTGTTCGAAGCTGCGGAAATGATCCGGATCCTCTCCAGCGAGGTGATGCTTTGACATGGATCCCCAAGGACCCAACACTGACCTGGATCCTCTCCAATTTGATCCAAAGAAACAACACTCACCTGGATCCTCTCCAGTTTGACTCAGAGACAACACTGACCTGGATCCTCTCCAGTTTGACTCAGAGACAACACTCACCTGGATGCTCTCCAGTTTGACTCAGAGACAACAATCACCTGGATCCTCTCCAGTTTGACTCAGAGACAACACTCACCTGGATCCTCTCCAGTTTGACTCAGAGACAACAATCACCTGGATCCTCTCCAGTTTGACTCAGAGACAGCAATCACCTGGATCCTCTCCAGTTTGACTCAGAGACAACACTCACCTGGATTCTCTCCAGCTTGACTCAGAGACAACACTCACCTGGATCCTCTCCAGTTTGACTCAGAGACAACAATCACCTGGATCCTCTCCAGTTTGACGCAGAGACAACAATCACCTGGATCCTCTCCAGTTTGACGCAGAGACAACAATCACCTGGAGCCTCTCCAGTTTGACGCAGTGACAACAATCACCTGGAGCCTCTCCAGTTTGACTCAGAGACAACACTCACCTGGATCCTCTCCAGTTTGATCCAGGTCTGGTCGGAGGTGCGGTAGAAGCCGCCGTGCTCCACCATCTGGCGCAAGAAGCTGATGACCCGCTGTGTGCCATACTTGTCCATGTCCGGCAGGTTGATCTCGTCGCAGAACACCACCAGCCACTTACCCAGCTGCCGGGCGGGGGAAAAACACGTTAGACCAGTCCACAGGGCCGACGACGCCAGCTCCGGCCGCTGCAGTCCACAGGGCCGACGACGCCAGCTCCGGCCGCTGCAGTCCACAGGGCCGACGACGCCAGCTCCGGCCGCTGCAGTCCACAGGGCCGGCGGCGCCAGCTCCGGCCGCTGCAGTCCACAGGGCCGGCGGCGCCAGCTCCGGCCGCTGCAGTCCACAGGGCCGGCGGCGCCAGCTCCGGCCGCTGCAGTCCACAGGGCCGGCGGCGCCAGCTCCGGCCGCTGCAGTCCACAGGGCCGGCGGCGCCAGCTCCGGCCGCTGCAGTCCACAGGGCCGGCGGCGCCAGCTCCGGCCGCTGCAGTCCACAGGGCCGGCGGCGCCAGCTCCGGCCGCTGCAGTCCACAGGGCCGGCGGCGCCAGCTCCGGCCGCTGCAGTCCACAGGGCCGGCGGCGCCAGCTCCGGCCGCTGCAGTCCACAGGGCCGGCGGCGCCAGCTCCGGCCGCTGCAGTCCACAGGGCCGGCGGCGCCAGCTCCGGCCGCTGCAGTCCACAGGGCCGACGACGCCAGCTCCGGCCGCTGCAGTCCACAGGGCCGACGACGCCAGCTCCGGCCGCTGCAGTCCACAGGGCTGACGGCGCCAGCTCCGGCCGCTGCAGCCCACAGGCCGGCGGCGCCAGCTCCGGCCGCTGCAGTCCACAGGGCCGACGACGCCAGCTCCGGCCGCTGCAGTCCACAGGGCCGGCGGCGCCAGCTCCGGCCGCTGCAGTCCACAGGGCCGGCGGCGCCAGCTCCGGCCGCTGCAGTCCACAGGGCCGGCGGCGCCAGCTCCGGCCGCTGCAGTCCACAGGGCCGGCGGCGCCAGCTCCGGCCGCTGCAGTCCACAGGGCCGGCGGCGCCAGCTCCGGCCGCTGCAGTCCACAGGGCCGGCGGCGCCAGCTCCGGCCGCTGCAGTCCACAGGGCCGGCGGCGCCAGCTCCGGCCGCTGCAGTCCACAGGGCCGGCGGCGCCAGCTCCGGCCGCTGCAGTCCACAGGGCCGGCGGCGCCAGCTCCGGCCGCTGCAGTCGCAAACTCTCACCCTTGTCGTCACTGAACTTTTGGGTGGCGGAGACTGCGACTGTCATTTTGCGCCCATATCATTAAACATGGGTGCACTTCACATTAAGGTGGATATAAGAATCACGGAAATGGCAGACGCTGTAAGCACCGACCTAGGATAGTACATAATGCTCGATAGAGTGTCACTTACAATTGGACCAGATTTAGAAACTGAGAGTAGTAATTCCTCGGAGTTCACAACTTCCAACCATGCCATAGCAAATTCAGCACAGAATGGTGACATACAGCCAGTGCTGTACATTGGTTATATTGTAACCCTTGGAAAGGGCTACCCGCAGCAAAACGGCCTATAAACCAGCGCGTCGCCAGTGCAGTCCCTTGGTACTTACCAGCACGGGCGCTAGCACCACTCCGTTGGGCGTTTTCCTGTACTCGCAGTAGTGGTCAAACGTTTTGAGCAGCAGCTCGGGAGTGGTGGCGCTGCTGAAGTTGAGGCCAACCACCTCCAGGTCGGGCAGAGAGCGCAGCGCCGAGAACAGCGTCATCGTTTTACCGGAGCCAGGGGGACCGCAGAGCACTGGTGGCACAGGGGCCCGAGCTCAGCATGTGGTAACATGACAATATGGAGGCAAACATAGTGAGAGACGATACAGACAGTGAGTGGTCTACAAAAACAAGCCACTGCATTTACAATCAGCAAATAGTTCTGGAGGATTAAGACCACACCAATACTGCTAATGGCGATCGCAAGGCAGAGCCCACACCGTGATTTGGTCAAGAGGCGCATGGGAAGTGTGAACATGGGGCGGGAGTTTTGCATTGAGGGCCGGGGTGTGCGCTACCGATTGGTTTGTGCTCGGCCAGCCAGGTGTAGAGCAGCGACTCGTGTCGCACGGTGTCGATGGTGGGGATCACCAGGTCGGCGGCCGCCACCATGTGCGTCTCCACCTCGATCTGAGGCACCCGCGAGGACCAGGGCGTCCAGTCGCCCTCCACCGTGATCTGAGGGGGCGGCACACCACCGGTCACACAGCCTAGCCCAGCATATGCTGCAATACAACACGGCCCTTGAAATAGCGGAAGCCGCAAGTAAAGAAGCCAATCCATGCAAATGACTAGACACTTATTACAGCATCGCGCCAGTCCGTATACAGTGCGTGTCTGAATGTGCCTCACCAAAGCGCTTCCTACCCGCCCATTTTAATCTTACAATTCATAAAGTACATGTTCCACAAAATCAGCATTCACGCTCACCATCAGCCGTTATAACCCCTAAAAATACCCTGATCCTCACGTCCTGGCGTGGACGCTATATAACCAAAGTTAGCGCTCCATTGGTGCCGTCAGGCCATGCGGTGGTACATGGTCTGACGGCACTGGGCCTCACCTCGTAGTCGATGATGCTGGTGTTGCCAGCCGGCAGCGAGATGGTGGTACAGCCTCTAATGAAGGTGCCCAGCTCGTCCCTGCTCTTCAGCTTGCCGTCTCCACTGAAACTCCACAAGATGGCGTTGACCAGCGCGCGCGGCACGTACCCTTCCAACTGGTCAGGCGTCAGAGGGAAGTCAGGGTGGGCAGCGTTGTACTGCAGCAAGTTGCGGCACGCCTGGTTCAGCATGGAAAAGAGTGAAGATAGCGCCCGCAGCCGGGTGAAGTCCATGACGTGCTCCAGTGTGCGCGCGTGCTCCATACATTTGACCACCAGGCCGTCCGAAGCCAGGTGCGGCTGCAGCAAGCTGGCGACCTCCCGCTGCAGCTGTGGGGGCAGAGGGTGCTTTCAGCCAGAGCACACGGCTCTAGGTGACACCAGTGCTGGTTTAACTCCCTAACATCAATGACGTAGACGTGACATGAAAATGGCATTACAGAAGTTCAGAGGCAAGCCCTTCCAGTTATATTCTGGAGAGAACCATTCCCCACAAATAGGATCGAACGTCCTGGCTCCAACACAGATCTACTATCGTTTGGCTTTTCCGGAGCTGGCTGGTACACACCCCCACCCACCCGCAGCTGGCTGGTACACGCCCCCACCCACCCGCAGCTGGCTGGTACACACCCCCATCCACCTGCAGCTGGCTGGTACACACCACCACCCACCTGCAGCTGGCTGGTACATACCCCCACCCACCTGCAGCTGGCTGGTATACACCCCCATCCACCTGCAGCTGACTGGTACACACCACCACCCACCTGCAGGGCGGGGCTGACGCCGTCTTCCTTGCCCGCCTCCTGCGCGATGACGGCAGCCATGGCCGCCCGGCGCTCTTCCTCGCCCTCCTCCAGCGGCACCGAGCACAGCCGCGCCAAGTAGTTCTCGAAGATCATCTCAGTGGTGAGCACGTCCTCTGAGAACCAGACCATGCCGCAGCGCGACACCGTCGCCTGCGTGGCGAACTTCAGGTCCTGAACCTGCGCACCCGGAGAGCCAGCTTAGGATGAGCCAGATTCGCACCCAGTGCACGCTACAGAGAAAGGAAAGAGTGAATCAGACAGATGCAGCGTCTAAAAACCTGCTGATAAATGTATGATCGGCAATGAGTAATGCGACGGACAAGCAGCGTTAACGAAATCTGAGAGATGGTTTAGAGATTAGCACTGTAAGACCTAGTCCCACTCTCACGTCCAATCTGACCTACTGGACACTGTCTGGCAGCTGAAATAACACCAACACGACAAACGGCCAACCAGTGAAGGCTCTTCTCCCCGCCACCACTTACCTCGAACATAATGCGGACGTTGGGCGGCAGCGAGAGCCGCTCTCCATTGGGCAGGGTCAGCAGCTTGGTCAGATCCAGCAGCGAGTTGAGGTTCT